>CM077808.1:58434433-59129433 GCA_039764185.1 Tamarix austromongolica | reverse complement strand
CCGTATATGCTATGACATAGAGTTAAAGTATGTTTTCGTATGGCATGTGTATTATTTGTGTATGACCCTGTAAGACATGCATGTGAGGACGTTGATATGATTTTATGTGGGAGAAATGATGAAAAAGGAGGATGGAGAAAGAAGTTGATTAAGGGATGTGAGTTGACCTAAGTATTCCATTTATTCATGAGTAAAGGAATAAAATGGAGAATTTTAGGGTTTCGTGTGTGAGAATCTGATTTATGATTTTTGAGGCTTTGTATGGAGAATATAATTTATGGTTTTATATGGGGAAGTTTAATTCATGGTTTTGTATGGTTTTGTGGGAGACAATATAATTTATGATGTTATATGAGGAAATTGAATTTATGGTTTGTTAGGGAGAATCTAATTTAAGACGTTATTTGGGGAGAATGTAATTTATGACATTATATGGGAGAACCTAATTTATGATTTGATTAGGAGAATCTAATTTATGATTTGTTTGGGGGAATCCAATTAATCCAAATTATGATTTTGCTTGGGAGATTCTAATTTATGATTTTATGTGGGAGAATCTAACTTATAGTCTTGTATGGGAGAATATAATTTGTGGTTATGAAAGGGGAGAATCTAATCAATTGTATTATGTGGAAAAATCTTTGGGTTTTATATGATTTGAATCTTTGTGTTGGTATGGATTGAATTTAGGGTTTTGTGTGAATGAATCTTTGGGTTGTATATGGTTTGAATCTAGGGTTTGGTATGAATGAATCTTTGGGTTATGTGGATTGAATTTAGGGTTTTGTATGATGAGATTTTGGGTTTTACATAATGGTTAATGTTTGCATGGTTGAAATTAGGGTTTCACATGGAATTTTAGGGTTTGCATGAAAAAGGTTCGAAGGTTAGTATGGGGAGATTAATGTCTGCATGGGTATGAAATTTATGTGTGGAAAGTTAATTTGGGATGTAAGGAAGGTAATGTAAGTGTTGTTTGGGTGTTTGAGCACTTGGGATGAAAAATAGCATGTGGAGCAAATTAAGGGTACGAAGGAGACTAAATTAGGGTTTTGGGATAAAACCCTAGAGTGAGATGTGAAGTAGAATCGGAGGATAATTGTAAAGGGAGCGATCCATGCATGTCTAGGGTTTGGTGGTAGCACGTGTGTAATTGGTGAATAAAGTATGATGATAAATATGGAATTTATGATTTATGATTCGTGCTTGTGCATGGTGAAAGCCGTTGAATAAGATACTTAAGACACTAATTATTTAAAGTGGAAGATCGTTGAGACGGGACCAACCGATCCACCGGTTCGGAATAGTGGTTAGGGTGTTTACCCTATGTGTGACCGATCCACCGGCTATAATAGTGGTTAGGGCATGATGTCCTATGCGTAACCGATCCACCGGTTATAATAGTGGGGGTTCCCGAGCTCAACAACCGCAAACCAGAATTTTGCTAAAATGACTAAAAGATACTAATTACTTACAGTGGAACACCATGCGTGCCGGAGCCAACCGATCCACCGGTTAGGAATAGTGGTTAGGACGTGTAGTCCTATGTGTATCCGATCCACCGGCTATAATAGTGGTTAGGGTATGATACCCTATGCGCCTCCGATCCACCGGCTATAGTAGTGGGGGCTTCCGTTTTCGCATGGATTTGATAAAAAGACATGATGTGTATCGAATTCCGATAAAAGATTAATTAAGTAATTAATCTGGACTATGATTGGGCCTTTATGTATGTACCCGAATGATTGGTCGATATTATGACATGATGATGGTCTTTATGTCCTTTTATTATTATGCATGATTTTATGTGCTTATGTGTTGGCCTTAGTGCTCGGTTACCTTACTCAGTACGTAGCGTACTGATCACCCTTTTTATGGGTGCTGCTCATTCCCACGAGTAGTATGCCTTCTGGTTTGTGCAGGTGGACGAGATATCAGTTGGGGCTGAGTGTTGAGCGTGTTTGGCTCAAGTTCGAGAGTGCCGTGGCCGTATTTCAGTCTTTATGCAATTTTATTTCCTACTATTATTTCTTTGTATTGGAGTATTTATTCGCTTTGATTTCGCACTCTGATTTCTATTTTATTACGTTTATAACGTTTATGCGTACTCTGATTTTAAGGTATGATCTTTCGAGTTCTTTTATGAACTGTTGATTTGAATTTAATGTAAATCTTTTCCTTAGCCTTAGCACTTGGTACTGGAACGGTCGGAGAGAACTGGTCTAGTACTAAGTGTGGCGGTAACATTTCCAGAATTCACGGGTTTTAAGTATTTCTAATTTAATTGCTTCCGCTTTTAAGAAAAAAAAAATTAGTGAATTTTGGGGTGTTACACCACCTGTGTGTATTGCATGTTTTAACTGTCTTGTATGCCTTGTGCGGTTGTATGCTATAATCTATATGTTATCTGTGTATTTATGTAGCGCAGCGTGGAACCGAGGTATGTTCTCGTGCTTTTGTCTGTATGTACTAATATGGTAAGGTACAAATATGACGTGATGTGGTGTGACCCCTATGACACACATGCTAAGTGTTTTGATGGGGAGTTGTGGAGTGGGGGCTTGAAAGAGAAAAATAAGCAACTAAGATAACCAAAGGGAAGTACGCTGGTTAACGTAGGTATGGGCGACCTAGGTAATCTGTAATCTGTGAAATGATGAGAAAAAGGGGGAATTAAATAAATAGATGAGTGGAAGAAAATAAGGTTGCATGGGGGAAACTAGGGTTTGCATGGGAATGATAGAGTTGGCATGGTGGAAATTATAGGGTTTGCATGGGGAGGTTAAGGTCCGCATGTGGGCGAACCTTACGTATGAAAAGTTACTTTGGGACGTGGGGAGACTAATGGAAGGTCTGTTTGGAAGTCTGGAGGCTCAAGGTGAAAAATAGTACGTAGGGTCATATAAGGGTACCTAGGGTTTGGGAAAGAAACCCTAATTCAAGGAGGTGGGGAAAGAAAAAGAAAAATAATAAGAATAATCAAGGAGGAGCGAAGTATGAGGGGGAGTTGAGTCTGAGAGTCATGATACGTGGGGCGTTGAGATAGTATGAGTAGACCTCGGGTATAAGGTGGTGGGCCCTAACCCACACGTCTAGAGGTTGGGTTTCCAATGCGAGAAATATGTTAAGTCTGATAATCACAAAGGGTATTTAGTGGCCTAAAATAAGTGCGGGAGATAGCTCGGTAACCTAAACCGAGTAAGGATATAGCTAAGGCTGAATGTGTGACATGTATCCTATGTGCCATGGATGTTCTATATGATTTATGTGTTGTGTTTTGAAACGCCATTATCTTATCTGTTCCATGTATAACGTGGTTTGGAATCAAGACGTGTGCTTGTGTCCTCATTAGTATGTGATAGTACGAATATGTTATCAGTTTTTATGTGATGTGTTGAGGTCTCTGGCCATGCATGACAAAGGTGAAATGCCCTCAAATAAGACACGTTAAAACACTAATGACTTACAGAGAAAGATGTTGAGCCGAACCCAGACCGGTCCACCGGCTATAATAGTGGCAGGTATCTTACCCTCGCGACCGTTCCACCGGCTATAATAGTGGCAGGGCATGTGCCCTCGCGACCGTTCCACCGACTATAATAGTGGGGGATTTCGTGCTCAAAAAACCCAACGTAAAAGTGATAAGACATGGAAATATACTAATATTTACAGTGGAATACCTTGTGAGTCGGGGCCAAACCGGTCCACCGGCAAATAATAGTGGCAGGGTATATTACCCTCGCAACCGTTCCACCGGCTATAATAGTGGCAGGGCATGGCCCTCGTGACCATTCCACTGGCAATAATAGTGGAGCTCCCACACTCTCATGGATTGATAAAGACTCTGATGTTAATCGTTATAATTATCTGATATCTAATGAGAAAGTTATCTGATTCGTGACCAGCATTGTTCATCTGGGCTATTGTTTATCATTCACGTGCTATGTCTGCTTTGTCATGTATGTCTATCCAGCATTGTTCATCTGTGTTATTATTTATTATTCACGTGCTATGACTGCTTTGTCATGTATTTCTGTGTATGTGGGCCTTAGTGCGTCTGTTCCCTTACTCAGTATGTAGCGTACTGATCAACTGTTTCATGGGTGCTGCTCATTCCCATGAGCAGAAGACCCGTCTGAGTTTTGCAGGTAGGGGTCGATGTCTGTGACACTTTTAGGGATGAGAGTTGAGTCTGGATCTAGCTTGGGGGCTGAGAGTGACGTGGCCGGAGAGCATCCCCTATCTCGTTTTCTTGTACTATTGTACTTTGCTATTCCGTTATTTTATGTTCCCTGATATTTGGGACTTTTAAATTGTGCTTCGGATTGTAACGCTTGACTTTCGCACTCTGATTCCTTTTAAACGTATGCTTTACTAATGACTCGTTTTTGTGCTATTCTTTTTAGCCTTAGCACTTAGTATCGGGTCGGTAAGAATGAATCGATCTGGTACTAAGTGGGGCGGTAATACCCCCGAATTTATAGTTTTATCTGTTTTCTTCCGCTAAACTTCTTTAAATTAAACGAAATTTTTCAGTAGTAAATTTGGGGGTGTTACAGTTACCGAACCACATGTAGGCACAAAGGCTACTACTAAACCATAAGTACGCAAAAAGGCTACTATCAAACCACAGGTAGACAGAAATGATACTACCAAATCAAAGGTAGACACAAATGCTGCGATCGAACCACAGGTAAGCACAAAAGTTGCTACCAAACTACAGGTAGGCACAATGGCTGCAACTGAACCACAGGGAGGCACAAATGCTACTACCAACCAATCCAATAATCATTTCAAATCAAGTATCAATCATTTTCATTTTTATTTTACTTGAGGGGAGTTCAAATCAACCCAAAGACACTAAGGTCCTTCGGTCATACCCGCACGCAAAGGCACCACAATATCTTACCAAGTATCAACCCATGGATTGAAAGGTACCCTAGTCACACTGGTACACGAAGGTACATAGTACCCTACCAACAATAAAACCTAATCCATAAGTATGGATACCCCCTAGTTAGGCCTATAGAGCTAAATAGAGTATGATATAAGGCCTGGGTTGGGCACAAAGGCACACCAGCAAAATCCATAACCAATCATGGGCTAAGCTACATCTTTAGGATAGCAACCCCTAAAGAGCCACCATTCCTAATATCAAGGTCTTTCACTTTAAGTATTAGTGTTTTATAACAATGACCATGAAAGCACATATTAATCATATAGATCTAATTCATCATACTTAACTATTTTTTATTCATTTCCAAATATTCTAAGATAACCATAATCAAGATTATTACCAATGTGAATGTCAGAAATCTACTAAGGCCATCTTAGACTCAATTATTCACACTTAGGCACTTTAGGTCAAAAATGTCCAAAATACTCTTGAGACTAAAGTTACCATTTTATCATTCATTTCCATGACATATTCCATTTTATTTATCAACTTATCATAAAAAGGATAACATCCCATAATTAAATTATTTATCATATAATTAAATTACCAGATACATCAAATGACCATTTTGCCCTTAAACACAATTCTGTGCCTAAAACCCTAACATGTATTTCTAAAACATCAAACACATATTCTCATGTTTAACAACCAATAACACTTATTAGGCACGTTTATTAGAATAACCATCATGGTATACTCAAATTACCAAAATACCTGTAGATCATATAATAACTATAATCATGCTGAAACATGTATTTCTAAAACAACAAAAACACCTATTCTAATGCTTAAGAATAAATAATACATGTCATGCATGTTTATGAAAATAATCATCATGGTACACTCACAATTACCAAAATACCCCTAGGCCTTATAATAATAATAATAATCTTGCTAAAACACGTGTTCCTAAAACAAAAGGCTGCATATCTCATGCTTAACGACAAATAACACATATCATGCATGTTTATTAGAATAATTATCATGGTATACTTCAAATTAAGAAAATGCCCTTAGGCCTTATAATAATAATCTTACTGAAACATGTGTTCCTCAAATAGCAAACCGCCTATTCTCATGCTTAACAACAAATAATACATACCATGCATTTTTATGAGAATAATCATCATTGTACACTCCAAATAACCAAAATACCCCTAGACCATATACTAGTAATAATCATGCTGAAATATGTGTTTCTAAAACAACAACACCTATACTCATGTTCATTAATAAATAATACATATCATGTATTATTATTAGAATAATCATCATAGCGCACTCTAAATTACCAGAATACCCCTAATCCATAACAATCATGCTCAAACATGTGTTTATAAAATAGTAGAACACTTACCACCATACTTAATAATAACTAGAACATGTTAGGCATTTTGCTTCAGATTAAATATTAGGGTGTGCCTAAATGACTAAGTTGCCCCTAGGGCACATGAATAATAATAATAATAATAATAATCATACTACAAGTATATCTAAACATGTTAAACCTAACATTTTCACCAATACATATCTTACAAACTCTTTTCCCCACATTAGAACCATTTTAATCACACTTTTGTACACATGATATTATACATAGGATAAAATCTTTTCTTTTTCAAATTTTATAATAACAATAATAAGAACTTGTAACGAATCAAGATTAACACAAATTACATGTCAAAACCCTAATGTGCTATCATACGATATCTAAATATTTTAGTGGAGTATAAAGGTTACTTAATTTTCAACAAAAGCACAATTATCGGTAACCACCTAAAAAGTATTAAGCTTCACTAATATAACTTTTGTACCTAAAAATAACATCACAAATACCATATTAATATTTGATCAATAAAATAATAATTTTTATTAAAACTATTTATTAAACATAAAATTACTAAACAACCCACATGCCACATATATTAAATATTACTAAAATAATTTAAAATTATAAAACACCACTTATAATGCATGTGTAATATGAGCAATTCACGTAGAAGGGGCTTTGGTGGCTGGCTAGTGGATGCTTGGAGGTGATGATTGGGCGGCATTGGGTCGACCAATGGGTGCAAGGGTGCCATAGGAGGTGGAGATGGTAAAGCTGTAGTGGGCTAGTGTAGGAGGATGAGGGCTATGATAGGTTGTGCAAGGCTATAGGAAAGAGGTGACATGGAGGAAGGAAATGAGAAGTTGAAAAGGAGAGGAAGAAGAATAAAGTGTTAGCGATAGGGTGGTTGCGGGTGGCTGCGTGGGATGGTGGAAGTTGTGGATGGAGGTAGGTCATGCAAGGAGGCTTCAAGGGTGGAGGTTTGAATCTGGGACAATGTTGTAGATAGAGTAGTAGAGGTGATAGGAAGGAGGCACGGTGTAGGGCATAATGTAGGGGTGAGTGAAGGGTGGGTAGTGGTGGTGAGGTTGTGGTTTGGTCATGTAGGGAGGTTGCAATGGTGGAGTAAATGGTGGTGTCGAGTGGAGGAGGTGACAATAGTAAAAGTTGTCATTGCCTAAGGTATGGCTATGTAGGATGAGGGTGGGGTTAGGGATAGGGATCGACATAAGTCATTTTAGGGAAGGCAGGAAGGAAAAACAATGCAATGGGGGATGAGGAAGAAGGAGAGAAGAAGAAAAGAGGAAGGTGACTGATGGTGGAGGTTAGGATGGTGGCAGCGGTGTAGCGGTGAGTTGACTTCAGCGATAGGGAGGAAATAGAAGGAGGGGTGGTATGAGGCTTAGGTGTGTGACGGGGTAGGTGAAAATTTGTAAAGGGAAGGGTGCAGACAAAGCCAGGAGATGTGATGTAGGGTTGACTATTGGTAGGGGTTAAAGGGAGGTCGGTGTAGGATGGGGAAGGTGTTGCAAGGGTCAGAAATGGTATAGGGAAATGGGTACGTTAGGGAGTAGGGTTGTTTAACCAAGAAAGGAAGGGCAAGAATATAAGGGCACAGACATGCCTGGCAAAGGCATGATGCGTAGAGAAAGGGCTTATTTAGAGAGGCAGGGGTGCCATTCGAGGGGAAGGAGAAGAAGAAAGGGGAGGTGGGTTGGGTTGTTAGGGCACAAGGAAAGAAAAGAAAGAGAGATGAGAGTTGGGTCGGTGTTGGAAGAGAAAGAGAAGAAGAAAAAGAAAAAGGTAATAAGTGAGCTAGGCTAGCCAAGGGAGGTAGGGTCAGGCGTAAGAAGAAAAAAAATGAAATGAAGGAGAGGCGGGCTTGCCCGGGGAATAAGAGAAAAAGAAAGGAGAAGGAAAAGAAAAGGAAAGATAAAAGAAAGAAAGAAAAGGGAAAAAGGAAAAAGAAAATAGATTTAGGGTTATAATTAAAAAATATATTAAATTTAGGTTTTTAGGATAATATTAATTTATCCAAATTTAGGGTATTAGATTAAGAAAAAATAAATCAGGTAAAATTATTTCTATAGGGTTGATTTAAATAAAAAGGGTAAGATAAAATAATTATAATAATTTATCTAGATTTATGGGTCACAAGTTAACAAAAGTAATTAATTTAATATTTAAAGGTTAAACTTTTTAGATAAAAGGCTAAGTGTTTTAAATTAGGGTTACAAAAATTTGGGGTATTACAAAATGGATATAACTAAGTTGCAAATCTAATTGGGATTTAGTTAAAGGGTTAATTGGGATCCAACAGATAGTTAGGAAGTTGATTAAATTTTATTTTGAATAATTAAATTGTAAAAAAGTAAAATAATGGGTATTTGTTAGGGAAAATATCAATGAAAACTCATAAATTATGAAAAGTTGCAAAATACTTTTAGGAACCCACACATATAACAATATTTATTATTAAAAAAGATCTAGAGCCTAAAAAATTGAAATGGGGGAAAATAGATGAAATTGTTTAATCAGATGAACGAGTTTTTATATGATTTAAAAAAATGAAAGAATGAAATATTAAATATAAAATGTAAATAATGTAAATAATCAAGATTAGAATATTCTAAATGATTAACAAGCCTAATCATATAAAGTAATTAAGATTTAAAATATGGCATATTACATTTTGTAAAGTTTTATCCCTCTCCATATATCTTGGTATGAAATATGGGTGTTCAAAACCAAATATCCATATTGAGCGTATTTATTATTTGTTCCCCATCTGTTAGAATAGGGTGGATATCTGAAAAAATAACATTAGATATTAGGTATATTAAAAATATTTGATCATACTCATATTCATAATTAGATGTATATATTCAGGAAAAAACATTATAATATACAATATAGTAGAATATGTTGTATAACATAATATAATATACCAAAAATATAATATAATATACTTTGATAAGGATTAGCAAAATATAAGATACTTTTATATATTTGAATATGGTATAATATTTTCAAAATACAATATAAATATTCTAAATATAGTATGATACATTGAAATTTTTGATATTATGTGTAACTCCCCAAAAATTCACTACTGAAAAATATCGTTTTATTAGAAGATTCAATGAGAGCAAGTAAATCAAAACTTATGAATTTTGGGGATATTACCGCCGTGATCGGTACAAGCCCGGCCTCCAACTGGGCTCGTACTCACCACAAGGCTAAAGAAAGATTACCATCCATCATTAATCAAACTTAGATCACGAATTCATAAAAGCATTGAAATGTTCATAAGACGGAAAATAGAGTACGCGGTAAAGAGTTTATAATCCAAGAGTACATAATTAAAATTCCTCAAAAGGGTACAAGCTATAGTATGATAAAATAAGTCCGAATAAACCGATACAAAATAAAGGAACATAAAAAGGGAAATCTGATCGCGTCACTCTCAGTCCCCATGCCAAGTCCAAGCTCAACTCTCAGCCCCACTCGATGCCTCATAAGCATCAAAGGTATTAAAAATAGCATCATCTACTTGCACAAACTCAGTAAGGACCTCTGCTTGTGGGAATGAGTAGCACCTATGAAACGGGTGGTAAGTACGTAACGTACTGAGCAAGGTAACCATGCATCTAAGACCAAGCATACAAAAACATATCACACAAGCATGATCATAGAAACAACGTACAACCAATACAAATAAGTAAAGGCCAAGCAATAGTCTGGATAATCATATTTTTTAATCTCTGATCAATACTCATTTTACACCATGCTTATTATCAATCCATGTGAGTGTGGAAACCCCACTATTATAGCCAGTGGATCGGAAACATACAGGGCAGAATACACTTGACCACTATTATATGTCGGTGGATCGGTCTCCAGGGCAAGACACTCCTAGCCACTATTATGTTGGTGGATCGGTCTGGCCCCGACCCTCATGGTATTTCACTGTATATACTTAATGTATTTCTAGGTCTTATCATTCTTAGAGTTTGGTTTATTGAGCTTGGGATCCTCCACTATTATAGTCGGTGGATTGGAAACGTACTGGATAGAACGTACCTGACTACTATTATATGCTAGTGGATCGGTCACCAAGGCACCTGGCACTTGACCACTATTATGCTAGTGGATTGGTCTAGGATTAGCTCAATAATCTTCCACTTTAAATGATTAGTATCTTGTTATATCTTATTTAGCAAGTTTTCACCCTAGACATGCATGTCACACTTCATCTACTCTTAACTTTCCAAGAGGGCCCATCCCATATCTTGAGACTTTTGCACCTCCTAACGCACCCCAACATCTTTTCCTTCTTCCACTTACTTACACTACACTGAGAGCCCAACTCTTAAATATGTTGGTCAAGTCCCGCTTTTTTATGACATCCAGGTCCACTCACTATCTTACCCTAGGGTTTTCTCCTAAAAACTCTAACTTGGGCCTATGTGGCCCATCCTTCTCCTCCTCATGCAACTAAGGCTACTTTAACACCCCACATTTCACCTCCCTTAGATTTAACCCCCATCATTTCACTTTACTCCCCCAAATACACACATGACTACAAAACCCTAGTTGGCCACACCAAACCCTAGCATCCTCCTTTCCCACATGTCGCCTCTCCATTTCTCACTTGTCATCCTTACTTCCCCATGATATCTATACTCACCCTACACATGATATTCTTCCACTTTCATCCCATACTCCACTCATCCTAATTTATTTTTACTTTCACAACCATATCAAAATAGGCTTTTCCTCCCAAACCCTAGTTAGGTCTCCTGTGCACCCTTATACCAACCCACGTACTATTTTTCATCTGAAGCCTCCAATCACCCAAACAACTCCTCATTTACCTTACTTACACCCCAAGATAACTATTCACGCATAAAGATCCTCCCTATGTAGACTCCATACACCCCATGCAAAACCTAGAAGTCTCCATGCAAACCCTAGAAACTTCCATGCAAAAGCTAGAATTCTCCATACAAAGTTCACCCCACTCTTTTATTTTGTTCATAATCCCCTTTTATTAGCCCCTCATGGATCATGAGATAATTAAGTCAATCTTATGTCCCCTTGGTCAACTCACTTCCCTTTTTCCTCCCTTTACCCCATATTAATATATTAAATATCTTAGCATGAATTTCCTAAAGGGACACATTATATAATATCATAAGCACAATATATATATATATATACATATTATACATATGCCATAATAAATCCATATAAGCATACGTCAACTCTAAGCTGCGCTAAATGTAAAATAGTTATAATAATCATAAGATACACAACATAACATAGCACATGGCATGTGAGGCACACAACACACACAGAGGGGCCTTAGCTACATCCTTACCTAACACGACACCAGTTTTAGAGCACGCTCCTACGCCTCCTTAGGGCTTTGACTGGGTTCACCTACAAGAGAAAAAAACTAAGGGTTAATTTTCCTCCCACCAAATTTACTATTATTTCCTACTTTACCCTAATACTAGGGTTACTATTATTAAGAGAAGCTTTACAAATAAAAATAGGGTTTTTATTCTCAAGTTAGCCAACTAGGTTATTACTAGTCAAAATAGGTTCATGTTAAGGTATTTATAGCCATATTTACATTATTAAGATAATATCTTTAATACTACTCATAATAGTAATAATGATAGTTGTAGCATAAATAATAATAATAATAATAATAGTTCTAATCCTAAGAATAATACTTAAAAGGGGTCCTAATAATCATAATGATGGAAACCTTAGTGATAGTAAGGTTAAGGTTAATAATAGTGTTAGTAATAATAATAGTAATAATAACAATAATGATAATATTGTTAAGGATAATACTAATAATAATAATAATAATTGAAATAATGATAAGGTAAGGGTTCAAATATTTACAAAAATACTAATAGTAACAATATACTAAGGTTAACACTAACAATAATAATAATAAGAATAAGAATAAAAAAGTAATAATGATATTAATGGTAATAAAAATAAGGATAATCATAATAATAAATAAAATAGGGTTTTAACTTCTTTAAATAATAATGGGATAAATATCCCGAGGCTATATTTAGTAATAATAATGATAAAGATAATATTAATGATATAATAATAATAATAATAATAATAATAAGGATAAGGATAAGGATAATAACATAAATACAATTAAAAGAGATAATGACATCATAACTAGGGTTTTAAGGGTTGGGGTACCACCTAGGGTTGGTGGTGACTAGGCGACACCGGCGGCAACGTATAGTTGTGGCAGCGGGGAAGAGAGAAGAAGGGTGGAAAGTTGGGTGTTTAGGGTAGGAGAGGGGGATTTGAGATGGTGGAGGATACCTTAGGTTGAGAGGGCTAGAATGGTGATGATGGTGTAGCCAAAGGAGGCGGCGAAGGAGAGGGAGGAAGGGAGAAGAAGAGGCAGGTAGGGGAAAAGAAAGGTAGGGTAGAGGAGGTTCTGCTGGTGGTTTTGGGGGGTAGAGGAAGTGGTGGTTGCGGCGGGAATGGCGGCTAAGGGCGGCAGTAGGTGAGTTGAAGTTGGTCGAATGGCCAACTTTGCATGGCTAAAGTGGCTCGTGTAGGGAGGATTGAGGATGGTGGGGGTGTCTCTCGGTGGAGGGTGGTGCAGGGAGTAATTTGGGAGGTGGTTTAGGCGGCAACGACGAAATGGGCGGCTGAACAGGCGGCAACACACAAAAGGGAGAAAATTTCTAGGCTGAGAAAAAGGGTTGAATGGGGGCGGTTGAAGGGTATTTATAAGCCATTGATGGGGGAAAGCGACAAAGGGGGAAGAGAGGAAGAGGATGACATGCGTGCAAGTTGCCAGCCAAAGGCGCACTACCGGTGCAGGCCTGCCAATTTATAGGGCCTGACAGCTCGGGAAGAGGGAAAGGAAGGGGGAGAGAGGCAAGCATGAGGAGAGAGAGAGAGAGGGCGTGATTGGGTGGAGAGGGGAGATGGATGGATGGGGAAGAGGGTAGGGGTGACAGGCCTACGTGCAGTAGTGTAGAGGCCACGTGCCTGCACTAGGAAGTGGGGAAGTCGAGGAAAAGGGAAGGTCGGGGGAAGAAGAAAGGAAGAATAAGAAGGGTATGGACCGGTCGGTCTAGAGGGAAAAGAAAGAAAGAAAAAGAAAGCTAAACTGAGCAGCTGGCGAGGGAGAAGAGAAGAGGGTGGCAGGCCTAGGCCGCACAAGCAGAAGCAAGAAGGGAGAGGGTTTGGGTCGTAGGGATGGGCTGGCCCAGGTCGGGGAAGGAAATGAAGAAAGAAAAGGAGATGGGAGATGAGGAAAAAAAAGAGGGGAAAAAAAGAGAAAAGGAAAAAAGGAAAAATAGGTGGGTTAGGGTATTTAGACTATTTTGATATTTTGGGATATTTAAAATAATAATATTTTAAATAAAATAATAATATTATTCTCTTTTTAGGTTAATTTATGATTTTTGAAAGATTTTTCTTTAATTTCATTTTAATTAGCAAAACACCCTAATTTTTTTAATTAAATTATTTATCATTTTCTTCTTAATTTTTCCTTAATTAATTCATCTTATTTTAATAAAATAATTTATTTCATTAATTTTCCTAATAAATCCTTATTTTGTCATAATTCTCTAAATTAGAGTTTTGGGGTATTTCATTATGTCTATTCTAGATAATTTGATAAAAAAAATTAGACTGATATCCGTTATGAGTGTAATTGAATATTATTGGATTTATTTTTAAAATATTGACTTTTAAATTGTTGTCATAACCATATTTTTAGCCCTTTGATGAATGAAAAACATCCGACTAGACCCAAATGAATTAATAAATTACCTTAATACAAAATGACATGCTCTAGGGTGACAACCATGGTTGGACGGATTGATGACAAGCTACTATTAGCCATCACATGTTCAAACCCCACCAATCATAGGGATTCCCTCTGCCCTGTTTATAGGTTTGCCCTTGTGTACCACCTTCCAACCAAAAAATAGAGATATGATCTGAATCTAGCCTGACCCGTCTGACATCCAATTTAGCATAGAACATATTCTTTTTGGGTTTTATTATTTTGGAAAAAAAAATTACTTGATGAAAAATATTTTTCCAAATTATCCCTTAGTAGATGTACATTTTATCGTTCCCATTCCCCCCCCCCACACTAGCACGTTGTGTCATTCCTATCCCCCTCCCATCGGCAAGTTGTGTTGTTCCAAACCCCTCCAACGACTAGGGATGTAAACGGGGCGGGTATACCCATACTCGTATCCATACCCGATAAAAAATCTGTACCCAAATCCATATCCGCTAACACATTCATATCCATACCCGTTGGATATCTGTTACCCGAAGGATTATCCGTTTACCTGTTAATGGATATTATCCAGTGGATAAATCCATTACCTGACGGATAAACCCATTTAGAGTTAAGCCAAATGACAATTTTAACCTTAATTTATACTATATTTATTTTAAAATTAAGGATAAAGGTGTAATTATATATCGGGTAAACGGGTACAGATATGGATATTCCATACCCGTACCTGTACCTAAACCCGACAGGTATTTTTTCCATCCTCCATATCCGTTTAAGTATCTGTCGGATAAAATCCATCAAATTTCGGGTAAAATATGCCTCGTTTACATCCTTACCAACGACACTTTATGTTATTCCCACCCCTCCCCACCAACGCGTTGTGGCATTTCCCTATGGTACACTACATTTTTCTCCATCCCAACCCTGCCAATTTGTCCCATTCCCTACCCATCAATTGATCATCCAATTATATTTAATGACACACAATTCCACAACAATTATTTTGTATACTATAAATATTTAACTTTCACAAAAAATAAATATAGGTTATGGAGGCACACATTTTATATGGGAAGAAAACACAAAGTATGGGTATATATAATCGTGAGGTATGGAAATGGGTATGGGTAGGAGATAATATTTTGTTGGAAATAAATACACTACTTTTTGTCGTCTAAATTTCTATATAAGCTTATTTTATTCTTACTCTTTGTCATACAGACATCAAAAAATAATTTTTGATATAATTTTTTCAAAAAATAACTTCACTTCTTAATCTTACAAAAAAAAACTCACAATGAATGATGAATTCAGAAACATTTTAAACTACAATGAGTTTGGAACCTCAACAAGCTATAATGAGTTTAGAACTCCTATAAATTACGATGATGGGTTCAAAATCTTGAGAAGCTATGGGTACACATAGGAAATACAAATAGATTCCCCAAACATTAATTACAACTTGGACGAAAAGGTAAAATAAGTTTTTTATTTTTTATTTTTATTATTGTAAATTGTGTTGATAGATTTGGTTGGATGAAATTAATACTTCTCCTTATGATATTATTAAGCTCAAATATTTTTTCAGGATATGGAATGTATGAATATATGTTTTAGGACCCAAAATTATTAGAAATTTTTTATAACAGATAAAATATTCTCTGATCATGAAGAATTTGTAGTATGGGTCAAACAAATAGATAGAGTTCATAGGATGATTTTGATCATAAAAGGTTCTAGAAATGAAAATAGTATATGGGCAGGTAGAATATCTATAAGATGTGAAAGAGGTGGAACATATGTGTGTACTATACCTATGGATAGTGAAGGTACATATCATACAAGTTCTAAGAAGATTGATTGTCCCCTTTTGATTGTTGGAGTTGAAAACAATAATAGAGGATGATATGTGGTAGTTAGGAATGGGACATACAATTACGAATTGGAAAATTATGAACAAGGGAAAGCTTTTTGGGTAAGTTGACAGAAAATAAATTCAAGTTTGTTTATGAACTTATCACATCTAATGTGAAGCCACGACAAATCATACCGCCCTTTAGAAATAGTTTGAAGGGAATGTGAGTATGAGAAGACATATTTATAATGCTCGAAAAAAGTTTAGGTGTGAAGAAATGGATGGTAAGATAATGTTATAACATATTATGAATATATTAGTTAAAATTAATTATTTTCAATGGCATTAGAGTAAGCCAGAATCAAATGTAATAAGCAAGCATCTATTTACACATCCCATATCTATAAATATTTTACATTCATTAACTTTTGTTTAAAAAATGGATTGTAAGTATAAGATGAATAGATATGGGATACCCTTACTTGAAATTGTTGGACTAATACCAACACAATTGAATTTCAATGTTGCATGTGCATACATGCCATTTGAAAAGGAAGAGAATTATTTGTCAGTATTTGAGAGGTTGAAGACCTTAATCAATCCATCTATGATTCCAACTACCATTATTACCGACCAGGAACTTACTCTTATTTTAGATGTGGGATATATTTTTCCTACTTCAAAAAATTTATTATGTAGGTTAAATGTGAATAATAATGAAGAGGAAAGGTGTAAGAAAGTCTCTAGTTATTCATCATTCGCAAGTGGTTTTATGTCACGATTGAAAAAATATAATAGATGACATGGATAAACAAACATACGAGGAAATACTATTATCATTATAGAAATATTACATAAACATGTCTAGCGTAATTTCATATTTAAAGACAAATTAGCTACAACCATATAAATACAAAATTGTTTCTTCTTTCTTTGGTAACGTCTTTCATATCCATCAATATATAATGAATAGGTATGATTTATAATTTATCTCCTAGTATAGTTTTTTTCCCTCTTCCTGTTGATAAAGTGATATACTAATTTTTGTCAACAGAGTTGAAGGTGCTTATATATCTTTGAAGCGGCTTCTAGAGATATCACAAGGCTACTTCAACACAATATTAAAACAAATAAACACATTCCTAGAATTGCAAGATGACGAGATCAAAGCATTACTAGAGAGGTCTCGGTTTAATATTCATCATTTTGCTACAAGTGGCCTTACACCAATTCGAGAGGTCATGTATCTTTATATGTAATGTATTTGGTCAATAACGAGTGGCAAAGAAGTAATAATATAGGTATTGATGATGATTTATGTGGGTATTATATATGGTGTATGCACGAGATACCAGATATGCATGCGATTAATACCAGCATTCATAATTATATTTATCCTTTTTAGAAGAAACTCAATATGGACGGACCCATTAATACACCAGTACTACAAGCTATATCAAAGGTTTCACCTTGTTTACTTTATAATTTTATGGAAGATGTTATAAGCTAGTCACCAGCAATATTGAATCATGTGGTGAGAGCAACATTTAATATAGTTGTTTCCTAAAGAACACCTCTCTAGGATCCACCAGCACGACGACATAGGGGTTTCCCAAGGAACTCCACTACATTGGAACCATATAGTTGGGAGTACATAAAACAAGAATCTTCAAGTCATTTGGGATCAACACAATCTTAGGATAGATCATCTCCTCATCAATGCTAGGGCTGAGGTCAAGATTGAGGATGATAATAAGTATTTATATCATCAGGTCAATTACAATTTTCATATGTGAGCCAAATGAATCAACATATAGTTCCATATATTTGTACTTGGTATAATGTGTTAGGAAATAGGAACAGTGATTTCATAGTATTGGCATATCTTATATTAGGAGATGAGGATCGGTGGGTTCAAATCCATACCGACTTATATCATGAGATACTATTTAGATGACAATTTTACAAGAATATATTTGTATATGGCACCGTTGATCAAGTTCTCAATACTATTGCTCACTGAGAAGGGCCAGCTCCGATGGAACACTAGATGGAAATGCCACATATTAGTCATGTCATTGCAACTCGTTACTATGTGTTGTTGGTATACTACTCATTAAATGTGTGCAGTTCATTCATACCTTTAGTGACATAACATGAAATTCAAGGTTCTGAAAATAACGTGACTATATGAATTTTGCAAAACATGAGCCACTACATATTGGCATATGGATGTTTTGTGTCTTCTTTTCCATATTAATATTATATCAATGCCAATTCTTATAATAATTTTTTAGCAGGTTTATCTCGTGGATAATTTTCCACTACCACCACTGCATAAAAATTGGAATAAATACCATGATAGTAATGTTTCAACATGGAATACACTATATTTTTCAAGATTCCAACAATGACGCTCTTTGGTACATGATGGGATGCAATAATCACATAGTCTATCTTTGGACTCAACTTTTATCTAAAATTGTTGTAATTTTTTCTTAGTTTATTTTTATACGACATTTGAAACATGTACATGATGATTTTTTGTTGACTATATGGTATTTGCAAGATATGGGTCATTGCATATCAGTATGTGAATGTTTTATGTCTTTTTTCCTTATCAATATTATATCAATGCCAATTCTTATGATACTTTTTTGATAGTTATATCTCTTGGAAAATTTTCCACTCCCACCAGTACATGCAAATTAGAATAGATACCATCATAGCAATGTTTCAATATGAACTACACTATATTCTTTAATATTTGAACAATGACACTCAGTACATGATGGCATACATGAACCAAATCCTCTATCTTCAAACCCAACTTTTATCTAGAATAGATCCTATAATTTTTTCTTAGTTTATTTGTATCTAACTTTTAAAACATGTACATGGTTAATTTTGTTGATTATATGGTTATTTTTTTGTTACCCTGCCACGAAAGCTTAAGTATTTAACCTATCGTAGTCAAATTTGTTTTTATATTGTTGAGCTTAAGTATCTTAATGTTCGATGAGGGTTTGATGATATTTTCTTATTCACGAAACAAAATAAAAACCACATTGTATAATTCGAACATACACATTTTAATTAAAACACACAACCATAAAATAATAAACCAACCTCCATATAAATGCCCATGCCCACGCTTAGCTACAGTAAATCCCAAATCATTTACAAGATTTTCAATGCATGTAACTAGCTGCAGGAAATTTGAAGGTTAACTAACCCTCCAATAGAAACAACAAAGATTTTTTACGTTTTTCGATAAGGCATCTTTTGGTTGGAATTTCATGTTTATCATTTGGATGTTTAGCCAAATATTCCTCCGTCATTGCCAACGTACACTTATGAGTTCCAGTAACATATCAATACATGTAGTTAGGAGCTACACTACATGGGTATTGAGTTGGTGGCCCGAAAACATCTAGTCCCAATATGTGTTTGCACCTCAAGAATCATTGGTTAAGCATGTGTACGTAATGAACTTTGTGTGTTTTGGGGGAAAAATCTCTATATGTATTCTTTTTCAGCTTGATAGGCTACTTGTAACACCCTCATTTTTCCACTACTAAAAACTTTGTTTTGAAAACCTCGTTGAAGCATAAAACTAATAAACATTTAGAAAAAACGAGGTGTTACCACCACACCTAATATAGAATAGATGTCAACCATTCATCCTATGTTAGATATAAGGCTGAGAACCCAACCATGCAAAACCAATGTAGAGTGCACTAAAACATATTATATAAATACTGAAAGAAAGCATATTATATAAATACAGGACCTAGATGGTCCACAATATTCAAATACACAAGAAAAATTAAGTTAACGTACACAATCATCAAATTACAAAAATAAAAGTAGGGTGTGACTCTAAACTCTAGTCTGTCACGGACCTCTCAAGATTATCTAAATGTCCACACTCTCAAAACCCATGTCCCACATGAGGTTGACCAACTATTAACCATCCCCCAAAACCTGCACATGACCATTTGCTTGTGGGAATGAGTAGGTGATCAAGTAAATGGGTACATCAGTTCGCTTCATACTGAGTAAGTCAAGTTACCTCCTCACAACACATAAGATTCCAACATAATACGAAATTCATACTAAAATATTTTATGCACATTTCATATAAATAGAATACATGATCTATCATGGTCACATCAACCATAGAAAGCTCATACTATATATGAATCATCATGCTTGACAACATAGCAATACATCATAGATGATAATATACAAGCTACAAAGTAGAATATCTAGCTAATAGTAGGGCTTCATCTATCCAGACATAATTTTACCATAGGCCATTTCCAAGTATCTAATTTATTAGGTCATTTGTACATATATATGCCATTATCTCCTTTACAGTTCTTTTCTTTTTTACTTTTACCTTCCTCTTTAGTCAAATTCTTATTCTAACTTCTAATCTAATTAATCATTCAAGTTAGTATACAAATACTTGCCCGATTATTATTAAGAGATGGATTGTGCACCATCCTATGATCTCATATGCCATAAAAGTCTATCCAAACCAAAGAATATAAAGTCTAGGATGAAGCCAAGTATCCACCAATGGACATAAGTCCAGGCCAAATCCAAACCCACCTAGATGACTAGACCCTTTAGTATCGATACCCTCTAGTACATCATTAGTGTCTAGAGTAGGTAAGACACTGATATCTACTAAGATCCCATCTGAAGGCAAAGCCCGAAGGCGCTAATAAATGCTTGAAGGTAGACTAACACCCGGTAGTTAATTGAGGATCAGGTAATCCAAACCCATATACAACTCAATCCTCTTTCACTATAAGTGATTAGTACGTTATTCTCGAGTTTAGCTAATCACACAAGGCCTATACACTATGCAAGCAAGGCATTCACATACTTATTCCATCTTAACCATTACTATTCCCCATCTATGTGTGAGATTTTCATTAAAGCCTTTACAACACCTATTGAGTATGCCATAAATTATGCTCCAATTATTCCATTAATTAGGTTGTCCATTCATGTCAATAGAGGTATTTCATCAGTTAAAAAATCATATAGAATCATTAGGCATGGTCTCAAGGAATATCGAAGTCAAGAGATAAAAATCACATAATCTGGCCAAACCAGTTGATTAGTTTTACCAACCAGTCAATTGGTTAGGCTAACTAGTCGATTAGTTTGGCTTGATCAAACTTAGAGTTCCCTCAAACTGGTTAATCGGTCTAGAGAAACTAATTAACTATTCTAGGACCAGTAGATCGATTCTATCAAACTAGTTGATGGGTTTAAGTAGAGAGCAAGCTAAGGTCACTACATACCTACCGATTGATAGGTTGGGTCGACCAGAAAATTGTTATAAGGACTAGTCAATCGGTTTAATCTAACTAGCCGATTGATTTTCCCTCAAACAACACAAAGCAAACATTTTTCATGCAAATCATCCTCAAAATTCCTACCCCATCCAAACTAAAATATATCATGGCATCATAGCAATACCTTTTCAACTCATAAACTGAGACATGCTTCATAATTAATCAAATCGACATAATTTTTCTAAAATCATGCCTTTTTCTTAGAATTTATAAGTTACTCAACATACATCAATTTGAAACAAAATTCCCATGCTAAATTATAAAATCATTAATTTAAAGAATACAACACATCACATGATTAACTAGGTCACATTTCAAAAGTAAGGGTGACTTATTTGGTACAAGCAAAATTTTTCCACAAATAGAAAAACTCAACCTAGAGATTTTTAATTTCCAAACCTTAAAAAAAATAGAAGTTAAAGCTTTAGAAATACAAGGAATAATTTCATAAGTCAAGAGTTAAATTAGAAGAAAACAAACTTACCAAAACTAGGAGAAAATGGAGAGAATTTGTGCTAAAAGACAGACGAAACTTCTTCCTAAATCTAACCCTCCCTTTATTATAGATAAATAAGAAAGGGATAGAGAAAGGATCAAAAGAGTGGAAAGAAACCAAAACTAAGCTCAAAATAGGGAGAAAAGAACACATGGTTAGAGAGCTAGAATATTTTAGTGGTTTAAAGAAAAGTGAGTGGAAGGGTGATCAAGGTTATTTACAGCCAACAAATTGGTACACAAATGAATGTGGTTAGACATAGATCAAAAAACCCTAATTTCTACCATTTGAATTTGAGTTGAAAGGGTGAATTTTATTAAGGATAGGCTGACATTCTTTCTAGAGTTAAAATGGTGATTTCTGGAAAAATGTAGGTCAAATTTGTCTAGAAAATATCAAACACAAGAGAGGAAATGAACAATCAATGTGGAAGGAATCTTCTAGCTAAGTAGAGATAGGTCTAGGCATCAAAATAAAAATTCTAGAGGATGCAAAGGAGAGAGGTGGAAGAAGACAAAACTAAGATCACCTTCTCCTTCAATTGTCCAAATTAAACCCTTGAATCAGTTTGAGGTAGAAGCTCAAGCCAAATGCATGATAAGAAAGGTTAAGAATCTTTAAATAACAACTTGGAATGAGATTATCAAGGTTCCATTTTAGCATAAGAAGGTTTCCTAGAAAATTGAGTTTCAAAAATATACTCAGCTCGACAAACCAATCGATCAGTTTGGCACAAGTTGACTGTTCTACCTACTAATCGATCGGTTTCCTAAATCAGTTGATCAGTTTGGTCAAGAAAAACCCTTTAGCTGAAATGATGAATTAGTTGATCGATTCATGGAACCAATCAATCAATCCGCCGAAAAGCTCATTTGATTCCATTTCTAAAACTTATTCTAAATTTCCCTCAAAATCAATTATAGTTCCAAATTAAAATCAAACATTATCAAATTTTAATAAATACAATAACTTTTCATTCAAAAAACTTCACAAAATATGGGGTATTACACTACTTAGGGATCACTTGTGTATATCCGAATTGATGGGTCACTCGATATAGCATATACCATTTCACTTTCTCAAAATAGTAGAAACAACCATGAAATAATGCCATGGGACAATGCCTATACGGATCAGCTACTTCGTATGGATTCCAAATGACCTGTCACAAAATAAATAAACTAAATATGGATACTACTATAATAAATATAGTAAGAATATGATAATTTGAGCATAACTTTGATACAAACATATAATCAATCTTAGCCCAAAAGTACTCGAACGTCATTAATTTATCTTTGAATTTATGTCCAAAATCACATCATAAAATGGGGTTGGTCAAGATCATAGCTAAATCATTCCACTCCCAACCCGGGAAAGTATTTGTATATCCTAGTCTGCTATAATATTCATTTGTTAGAATTATAACTAATGAATCCATTATATACTATATATTTGATAATTATAAAATTATCTATAATATAGTGACATATCCTAACATCTAAGTAGTGTTAGCTCTTGATGCCATACCAAGTTATCTATATAGAAAAGTAAGTGTGGCCGCATCTTGTGTATAACCTTCAACCTGGCTAAGATCTTTGAGAAAGAGGTGATAATACATATTGACTTTATCAACCGACTTATTGATAACTAATGATAGGCCGATCAACTATAATAGGTACCCAATTGCTTTTACCTCATCCCCTAAACAACATGATCGATATACTTATTGAAGCCATTTAAATGAAAATACATTCTTTTGAGTCACTTTATTCACTTGTTCATCTTCCATCCCAAACAAGGCACCTAATACATGAATTAGATGGTCACGTACGCCTGTTGTCATCTCTAAATGTAATGGATCACATCAACTCATAGCCTTAGTATATGGTGTACATCTAAAAGGGTGTTTTTATCTCACCCCATAATATATGAAATTTTTTAGTGTCTGATTGTCATCTCTCTATAAAGGCTGATATAATCAGCACATTGTAGTACTCAAATATGTAGTCTAGAAGGTGTGACAATCCAGTTTCATGTATGAGAGAGATCATTTGTTAATTAATGCTTCCAAGAAAAGTTTTCAACACCTCATGTCTAGTGCAGATCTTCAGATAACCACGATCCTAAATAACAAAATAAACAAATGTAATGAATACATGATAGTTTATACATGAAATAAAAAATAAGAAATATAATAAACTTACCTTTACGAACCCCAAATCTAATGCGACGTGACCACCAAAGATTGTGATCAAATCAGGAATCATTGGACCTCCAAGATATGGTCCAAGTAAGTACCATTAATCCTTCAGTTGTATATCCCATTCATATTCACTATTATCACCATCCCTATCACCATTATCCCTATCATAATCATCATCCACATCATCATCATCATCATCATCATGACGTACATATATCGATGAGGATGGATGATCAGTCATGTAGGTTAAGGATGCTAGTAAATCCAATAATGATCTAAAACCACCCACAACAACTATGTAGGCTAAGGATGATGATACTCTCATATGAGTCAGTGTCTATGATGTAAGAAAATATACATATTCCATAGATAATGAAAAACCTCTGTACCCCAAAATGCCTATATCAGCCATAAATGATGGATGCCCTACATAGTCTGAAAATGTTGAAATGGTAGGATCCTGATGACTAGACCTTGGTTGTTTATTAGCCTCTTCATATTCTTGTTGTTCTACAACTTTTTCTGATTCTTGTTGGTCAGTTTTTTTTTACCTCATTGTAGTCTTCTAGCAAAAAAACATTCTAAAACTTTTCAGACGAGATATCGAAACAAGTTGTTTTGTACCATTTCGGTTACGCCATGAACAAGCAACAACAAAAAATAAAAAGTAAATACAAGTCAAAGCAATGTAATCCTTAGATATTATAGTATCAGACCATATTATGATAGCCAGAGAGACATATATACTCAACTTTATAACTAAAAAAGCTTTTGATCTATTGCATTTTACATAAAATTTTATAACAACGTTCAATTTATTTTTATAAACATCTTAAAAAATATTTTAAAAATTTAAGAAAAGTTATTTAATCTTATAAACATATCCTCTAAATATATTAATTAAAATAAAAACCTATCAAAGTTATAAACAAAAACTATCAAAAATAGTATAATATAACAAAATATAAAAAATCGTAAATACCCGCGATCATAAAATAATCATACACAAATCTTAATAAACCTAATAAACTAAAAATAATTATCTATATAATATCTAATTAACTACTTATCTCTGCTAATACCTTTAAAGTTACATAATATCATAAGCTAATCCTATATTTATATTAATTAAAATAACAACAAAAAATTTATAAAGTCAAAATACATTAATAATAATTTTGTTAATTGCTAGTCATAGTTATCAACACTAAATTATATCAATAGTATAACATGACAAACTAAAAATCAAATTATAATACCCCATTTTTAGAAATGTTAATTATAAATTAATAATCATATGATTAGTTATAATTATTATTTTATAAGGTTTAATATTAAAAGTGTTATTATTATCTTATTATTATGATAGTTTTATATATATAAATAATCAGGTTAAAAAGTTGATAAAAAAATCTATTTATTTTAATCCTAGTTTATACCCATAAAGCTTATCTTAATTATTTTATTAATAACCGTGACCCGTAACCTGAAATAAATCCTTAAAATTTAATTCTGATTATTTTATCTTTTTCGTTTTATTTAAACTTATCCTAGATCGGATTATTTTTCTACTTGATACCCTAATTTACCCGAACTAAATTTAAAATAAAAATATATAATATATTTTTCTTCTCTCTCTCTCTCTCTCCCTCCCTCTCTCTCTACCTTTGCCATTTGTAGTCCCTTCCTCATAAACACTCTCCTTATCTCCCTCATTTCCTTACTTTACTCCACCCTTTTGCATTTATACACACATATACGCTACACACTGCATACATACTCTCACACACTCCACCAAAACAGCCCCCTACTACTTTCGGTGCACCCTTCCCCGATCCCCCAACCAAAAAAGCCCCTACATGATATACATACACACATGCAGCTCATACCATCCTCCACCTTCCATTCTCCTCTCCTCTCTCTTATTTGATTTTCCTTTCCAACCTAGCAGCCCCCATATTCCTTTTGGTTAAACCCCCTAAGCATCTCACCACCAACCATCGCCCCATGCACCAACTCCACCACCATTCCCCTACACTTCTCGATCACCCAGCAGCCCCCTCCACTACCCAACTCCCTCCCTCTGTTCTACTTGATTTTCCCAGCACCAACCAACCTCCCTCATCAACCAAACATCTCTCCTACTTCAACCGTCACCCAACTCCCCAACCATTTTGTTCAACCCGCAAACCACCATCCCCAGCACCCTTACAACAACCAGCAGCACCCAAAATCCTCACTCTCCCGCCAACCCACACTAGCGTAGCCTCTTGAGCAGCACCCAAGCTCCCAGCCCTTGTAGCCCTGTAGCACCACTACACTAACCATCCACCATCACCACCTTGCAACCCCGCATCACCACCCCCTCTACACTCCCCCAACGAGCCATCCCCCCATCGTAGCCCTACCACTTCTCTACAGCTCCAGTACCCTCCACCCACAACCAGTCGCCCTCTATCGCGGGCCAGCCACTAGTCTCCACCTCCCACTACCGCTCTCTCCTCCCCCTGCCTCACTCGGCCAACCCTCTCACCCAACCAACCTCCCTGCATCCCCTTTGTTTCCCTCGTGCAAGCTCACGCTACATGTGCAACGTGAGTGAATTATTTTGCCCCATGAATATTAAACGTAAGGGTATTTTGTTAATTTTAGAAAAAAAAATATTTTTATATTATAATTATTACTTTATCTAATAGATATTAATTTGGTAATTGTGGTATTATTTTTAGGTAAAAGAGTTAATTAGCAGAACCTAATAATTTTTAGTGGATACAACTAATTTTACGTGTTTGCTGGAACTCAGGTAACCGTTATACTATACTAAAATGATAGATATTGCATGATAGCACATTAGGATTTTTGGTGTATGAAATATGTTAAGCATGATTTATTTTGATATAAATATGTGTTGATTATTATTATTATGAAAACTGATAAAACGAGCATGTTATCTGATGTAAAATATTATGGGTATGAAAGTATGATTAAAAATGATTCTAATGATGGAAAAATATTTGGTATAAAAATTATGTGTAAAATAATAGGTTGAGCATGCTTAAATATAATTGTGGAATAATTATTATGGACGTGTGCCTTAGGAGCAATTTAGTCATTTTTGTGTATTATGATATTTATACCAAAAATTATGCCTAATATGTATTATCTATTGTTGATTATGCAATCATGTGTTTTGTACGTTTTAAGAGTGTATGATAGGATTTTGTATGCAAAAACCTATGTAAGGGCAAAATGGTCTTTTGACATAGCTGATAATTCAAATTTCATAATAAATAATTAGATTAATTCATTTTAGCCTTTTTCATGACTAATTAATAGATAAAATGGATTTAGTATTTAAATGGATGATAATCTGATAATTATTGATCTTAGGGGCATTTTGGTCATTTCGACCTAATATGCCCAAATGTGAATAATTTCACATAGGATGGCCTCAAAATTTTAATAGATTGACCTTAGTGTTGACTTTGACCTCATTTTGGACTGTTGACCTTAGGGTTGACTTGGATAATTGGAAATAAAGAAAAAATGAATAAGTATGGAAATGAGAATAAATATGTAATATGTGTTATCTGTAATCACCTTATAAAAATACTAATACATAAAGTGGAAGACCTTGAGTTTGGGAATGGTTTCTCTCTAGGGGTAGCTACCCTTGAGACGAGGTAGGAATCATCAATTTGTTTGGTTTTCTGGTGTGCCGGTTGTGCCCTAATAAGGTCTTAGTCTACTCTATAGGTGACCTACGGGCCCTATAGGTGGTATCGATACTTAATGATTAGGTGTCCGAGGTGAGGAGGGTATTGTGTGCCTCATGCATTAGTATGACCAATGTGATGTTATGCCTCTGGGTTGGATAGTTGGAGGGTACCGTGATGCCTTGTGCGTTGGTATGACCGGTGTACTATGATGTCTCCATGTTATTATGATATCCCTCTCGAGTAAATAAAAATGAAAATGATATGATTTGACTGAAATGATTATTATTGGATATTGGATTGGGTTGGTAGTAGCATTTGTGCCTACCTATAGTTTTGGGTAGCAACCGTTGTGCCTACCTATGGCTTCGGTAGTAGCCATTGTGCCTACCTGTCCTGTTGTTTTTAGTGGTAGCCTTTGTGCCTACTTGTGATTTTTGGTAGTAGCATTTGTGCCTACCTGTGGTTTCGGTAGTAGCCTTCGTGCCTACCTATGATTCGGTAGTAGCCTTTGTGCCTACATGTGTTGGTATTTTGTATGTAAGCATACCTGTGGTGTTATGAATTTTATTATACTGTATCTGTAGGTATACCGATGATGTATGGATTTTATCATACTATACCTGTAAGTATACCTGTGATATTATGCATGTTGTTATCCTGTCTGTAAGCATACCTGTGGTGTTATACATTTTATTATATTTTACCTATAAGTATACATGTGACGTTTTGTAATTAGTTATTTTACTATACCTGTAATTATACCTGTGTATACTGTACCTATAAGTATACCTGTGGCGTTTTGTAATTGGTTATTATACTGTACCTGTAAGTATACCTATGAGGTTATGTATTTTATTACACTGTACCAGTAAGTATACCTATAATGTTAGGGATCTCAGTATATTTTACCTGTGAACATACCTGTAATGTTATGTAATTGGTTGGGGTTAATGTTGAGACATGAATTATGGTGTAAAAGTTATAATTGTAGTGTAGAGTGGGTTTTGATTATTGCTTCAGAGAGCATCTTGGGATGCTTAATTGACAAGTGTTATTATATTCTAAATAAGCATGCATGAGCAGTATGTAGTTTAGTGACTATTGGTACCTGTTATGAATATTATGTTGGATCATCTCATGTATATCTTAATGTTTATACCATGTATTGTCATGATGCATTATGGTTATTGTGCTAGGGTTTTCTTCTAATCATACTTCAGAGAGTATCTCTAGGTTGTTCTTTTGGTAAGTTCAGTTGTTTCAGATAAATGAATATGAATGGTACGTCACCTTGATGGACTTTGATTATCTAAATGATTACTATATATCAATCCTCGTATGTATATGTATATGTCTTATAGAATATTAACTGTTACAAGTGTTCCATGCTAGTTTATTATATTAGTTCGGTATAAATGGTTGCTTAGCATCGTAGTACTGAATAGTTCATTTTCGTGGGCCCTTACCTATTCAATGAGTAGTGGACTTTGTAGGTTAGTTTATGAGTCCAGTTAAAAGTTGTCGGTCAGTTTTGAGAGTGTAGGAATATCCAGTGTCTTTTTTGTTATTTGGTCTTCGCTTGTATTTGGACGTTCATATCCTCCTGAAATTTCTCTCTTGAGTTTTGATAGACTACTGATGTTGCTTTTAACTAGCACCGTACTTATCTATTATCCCTTGTATTTAGACTTTTGTAATTATGTTATTTAAGTAAAGTGATGTTTTAGCCTTAACACTTAGTATAAGAATGGTAGAGGATGCCCGACTTATACTGAGTGTAGTGGTAACACCCATTATGTTGTAATTAACACTTCCGTAAAACGAAAATTTTTAGTAGTAAAAATAGGGGTGTTATACAAATCTTCATAAATACACATAATTATTCAATTACCTATTTTTTTTTCCTAAAAACCCTAACCTCACTACCGATAGTCTTTACTGAAACACTTACCCTTCCATTGGTGGTCTTTGTCGAAGTCCTTATCCCACCACTGTTTGTTCTTTCCCAAGTCGTTATCCCTCCATCGATGATATTTGACAGAGTCCTCACTCCACCACCATCTACCCAACTGAAGCCTTAATCCCCCAAATGATAATTTCTGCCGAAACCTCAATCCCCCATCGACACAAATTCGCGAAGCCATTATCTTTCTACCAATAAAAATTATCAAAGCCCTTCCCTTTCCATCGACAAAATTACCAAAACTCCCTCCCGCCCGGCAAAAATTATGAAACTCACCACCATCATTTGGCAATAAGCAAATTTGAAGATAAATAACAAGCAAATCTAGTGGCAAATACGGATATGTACATATCTAAGATTTAATAAAAATATAATCATGTAACAACATAAATTTATGAATCTCTACACATACCGTTGATAGAAATTATCAAAACTCTTTTTTTTTTTGGCTTATATAAATCGATGATGTTAGTAAATAATATCAAATAATATGACGTTACCTAGAAATCGAGTTGTAGAGGAATTCAAAAATGGATGAGTGAGTCTAGAAGTTGTAGGCGATGGAACGGTTAAACAATAACCGCAGGCACAATTTTAATATTTTACGCCCAAATATTTTCCGCACAGTTAATTAAAGTTTTGCGAATAACAGGTGTATTCGTTTTTTGACGATGTTTGTTGAACTTATTTGTTGATGCATCAACTCGACCCATCTATAAATATCGGGCGATAGCCCTCTACCTGTTGGACGCCGAAACTCCCTTTCTTCGATCTTCAGCGCTCTTCTTTATCCGGGCAGCTTTGTGAGATCTGCCCGTCGTTTGAAGCCGAATCCAAGCACGTAGTTCTACTTTCTGTAAGTTCTCTTTTTCAAACTGATAAGGATCTCAATCACGATCTCGTGTTTCATTGTCGTAGGAATTTGATTCGCTACCTTAGATCCACGGGGAATTTTTGATTTGCTCCAATCTTTTACTGTATTTTTGTTTTAGTTTGCGTCTCTGATACAGTCCCGGAACCTTATTTGTCACCTTAGTCTGTGAAATGAGGCCGCTTACTTCTCTAGCTTAGAACAATTGCACGACTTATAAGCAGATCTGTTATCTCTGCAATTGTCGTTGCCAGTTTTCTGTGATGGATCTTGTGCAATTGTTCTGTGGTCTGACAGCCCATATTCATATCGTGTTGGAAATGGTCAATCGATTTGTCAGTTATTTCGAATTTGGATTTGGAAACTGATTCATGGCGTATATCTATCTATGTCTTGTTATCGGCATGATTATTTGTTAATACGAAATCGTGTCAAGTATTCGATTTCTCTGATGCCCCGCGGCATGATAAAATCTGCATCATGTTGGGAGGACGCAAATGCTAAGCCATGCTTGCGACAGGTTTCTTGCATCATTAATTTTTTCATCATAATCTTTGTACGTGTTATGGAGATATAATTGAGTCCTTTCATTTGGACAACAGAGTGAATATGGGGCTGTCATTTACTAAGCTATTCAGCCGGCTTTTCGCCAAGAGGGAGATGCGTATTCTTATGGTAGGTCTTGACGCTGCTGGTAAGACCACCATTTTGTACAAGCTCAAGCTGGGAGAAATTGTCACCACCATTCCAACAATCGGTAGCCTCTTGATCTTTCTTCACCCTGCAACTCACTTAGATCTATCCTCTTGTATCTTTTCAGAATTGTAGTAGCTTAGTATGCATGTCTTCTTGCTTATCTAAATGAGCATCTTTGTAATCATTACACAATTCAAAACCCTCGACAAGTAGGATATGATATATTTACTATATAATAGCTTTCTTGAGGTCCGTCATAATTCTATGTGATCATGGTGTGCGGTAATTTATGTAAGGAGAAGGGATTTGGGAGGCTTCCTTTGTTGGGTACGCATGGTTGCTATCTTACACAACTGGATTGCTGCATTGCTCACGCTTGTAATACCAGTACTGGTTGATGCAACAAATCTACCTTCATAATCTGAAGATGTTGTGTTTTTCTTGGTTTGAATAAGATATACATCTATAGTTTTTTGCATAATTTCTTTACACTACCAGAAGATCCAGAACATCTGTTAAATACCAAATGCTGATTAACAGTGAACAGATGATATAGCTTTGGACATCAGATTGCAACTCTCACTATTGTTTTAATATTGTACAGGATTCAATGTTGAAACTGTCGAATACAAAAATATAAGCTTCACGGTCTGGGATGTTGGGGGTCAGGACAAGGTATGTATGCTGATTTGCAATTTTAGTTCTTTTGATTTCCATTGTTGATTTCTCTGTTTCCCCTGATTGCGAGGACGGGCAGTTACAGTGATCTTGTCACACAGAAGAAGGGCAGGCTCAGTTTTTTCCCTCTCTGAGCTTGTGATGTGCTTACGAATTATGAGCTGGTTTGCTGTCAAAAATATGTTTGTTTTTGCATTTCCTATATCAATCCTTCACAAGGAACGTGGTTATGATTGGTTTTCTGCGGATTAAATCTCTTATATTACCTCAATTATAAGCCATAGCAGTTACCACAGCCTCATCTTCATCTTTTCCTCTTGCTATATACAGGAAGTCTATGCATGCTTTGCTTTTCATCTCTCTATTCTGGGAATTACACTTTCTGTGGTGTCCTCCTTTTGTTTGTGTCCATCTTAAGTTGGAAACTTGGAGCTCATCCTCTTCTATGACTCTTGAATCTTGTCTTGATAAATTATTGCATGCCGTCTGGATTTTGACCTGCTAGGAAAAGATGATATTCTAGCCTTTGTGAATTGTTTGTGTTTCTTTGTGCTTCTTTGTGCTTATGGACGGTCTTGTGCTGGTTAGTATATTCTCCATCAGCATATAACATATTCATAAGCTATATTCACTTCTGCCTGCTTGTCTTTCAAGTTTTCTTTCACCATGTGAAGGAAGGCTATCCATGTTGTGGCATACATGTTTTTTATTTGATTTTAAACCATCTTTTGACACCATAGGGTTTAAACAGATTTCTTGGGACAAATCATAGTACCCTACCATGCGTACTGCAGAAATTTCACATTATGGTATTGTGCTTATTATGTTTTTATTGGCTGTCAACATAATGAGATACAAGCCATTAATGATTGATTTTTTCTTTGGCTTTTATTACAGAAGAGTTATGCCTTTTGCTTTCTGTGCTAATGCATCTTACTATATGTTCAGTTTGGCGGGGAGGATTTCGTTCTCCTCTCCTCGTCTTCTCTTTTTTTAATCATTTGCCAATTATGTGCTCATTTCTGTTCTCATTAATTTTGTATCATCTTCTGCGAAATTGTCCATCACGGTATTGCTCCTTTTATCTCTGTTATCTTTCAATTATTCTGCCGGCTATGTAGAGAAAGAATGTCGTGCCAGAAATTTCTGCGTGCATATATTCTTGCCTCATGCATGTTACATATTATGCACCCTTTTTTTTCCTTCTTTTAATTATGAACTTTGTTTGGCTTACTATTATTTTAGGACTACTATAAATTTTAATGATATTGATCTGGCAAACAAAGTTCAACTACTGTTTATCCTCTACTTGATAATGCATTTAATTGGCATTGATTATGTTAAGGGCCAGTGCTGGTTTAATGAGATTGATTCAGCACTCTACATTCTCATAAGCTATAGATAAATAGTAGCTTGTTGTGAACATGCTGATGCTTTTGATGGTGTATCTGGATATGAATCTGACTTATATCTTGAAGGTTTTGCACTGTCTGCAGACCTGTGCTTGCTTATTATACCTGATCTTATTATGAAGGATAACTATTTAGTCATATCTGCTGGAGGCACTTTCTGATTTTACTTGAGGTTCTGTCAAGAGTAATAGTCTGATCAAAATTTCAGATTCGACCCCTGTGGAGACATTACTTCCAGAACACCCAAGGACTCATCTTTGTGGTGGATAGTAATGATCGTGACCGTGTTGTTGAGGCTAGGGATGAACTGCACCGGATGTTAAATGAAGTTAGTGCTTGAGTTTCCTCCTGATCTATAGCGTTTTAATGTGATCTTTTTATATGAGTGGATTAAAAAACCCCATCATCTTTTGTGGTGGTGGGCCTGTGGCTAAAATCTAATATCTGGCTTGTTTACTTGTCATAGGACGAGTTGAGGGATGCAGTTCTGCTTGTATTTGCCAACAAGCAAGATCTTCCCAATGCTATGAATGCTGCTGAGATCACTGATAAGCTTGGTCTTCACTCCCTCCGTCAACGCCACTGGTAATTGGATTAATAGCCATGTCTGAATAGCTCAAATTGACGACTGTGAGCATTGTTTTAGGAATTAAGAGTACTGTCGCTTTCTGCTTTCATGCAGGTACATTCAGAGCACATGTGCTACCTCTGGGGAAGGTCTGTATGAGGGGCTTGACTGGCTGTCAAACAACATTGCCAACAAAGTAAGCTCTATGTTTTTTCGGGGTCTTTGTGATGAATATTCTGACTTAAATCTGTATCGAAATTCACCTGCTGATTGTGATAGCGCAGGCTTAGAAGAGGACGTGGTGCGGTTTGAACCTTAACCTGCGTCCAACTGGAGCTGATGGTATTTTGAGATTTAGTATGTTCGTAATTTGTTTCTTCCTCTAGCAATAGGGAATGTGCTTGTGTTCACCCAAGTTACTGTCACTACCAAAGAAATTGGCATTTTGTAGATTCAGGAAACTTGATGTACTCTTTAAGATCTCGTGTATGATAGTGTGAATTCATACAATGATTTTTTATACCAGCTAATGTTTACGTTATTATATGGATGGATTAGGGGAATAGACCCTTGACACGGCCACTTGCCTGCTTTTTGGTATGCACAGCCCCAGAATCATATTCTGTTCCAGTCTTGTGGAACATGTATGTTCTATAGGGCTCCAATGTATAACATAAACTTTGAAAGTGGGCTTGCATCTTTGCTGGGGTTGATCCTACAATTCTCTCTCGCAAAAGAATCACGGATCCCCGCATTTGGATTTGGTAAATGGGTGGATAAGTAAAGGATAGGGAAGTGAAGGGAGAAAAACAAAGTTAATAGCGTTTAATCATTTGCCTGCATGGCCATGTTTGGAATGTATCATCTACCCCTGGGTAAGGGTTAGACCTCCACTTGTCCATTACTCCACCATCCATCTTTGCTGTCAACCTAATAGCCATAAATTGAAACTAACTGTTGGCAACTGTCGTTGACCCGTCAAAATTTCTCGTAGATAATAGAGTCGAACTTTTCTGGCTACCATATTTCTCAGGCTGTCATTTTGAATAAAAAAAAATTAATAGAACTATGTGAGCTAACGACATTTGTTGGATTGAACAGCCCCCCCGCCCTCCCCCGGACACCAAACTAACGGCATGTGAGCTGACGACATTGTATCATCGACGGTATAAGGGTAGGGATGAAGAGACAGTAGGAGAAACAATTAATGTGAAGAAAAGTGACGGGGATGGGGTAGATTAGGATTGTGAAATGAAAGAAGGATGGTTTTGTCTGATTATGTCATAAATTTATTTAATTTTTACCCTTTACATTGATTACTTATTAATGTCAAGGTTTATGAATCAAGATGAATTGGGACAAATAATTAATCTTTATTAAGCTAGGTGAGTATGGCTAAATAAATTTTCAAATGGGATAAATTGAGTTTATTAATTTTATGTATCCTGATTCACCCTAATCTAAATAAATGGGAGGTAATAAAAATAGAATGAAATGGGATAAGTTAAAGTGTAAGTCTAATCTAAGTGAATATGACAAGAAGACAATGAGCCAAAAATGACGAGGAAGGATTCCTAGAGCTATTTGTGTTGGGATGGTGAGAAAGGGGATGTATAGGATTAGATTATGTGCCTTCAATTTTCATTTTATTTTCACTGAGTTTTTAATGAATATTTAAGTGAACTTTGAAAGGAAATTCATTTCCATTTGTCAAAAAAATAGAAACCAATTTCCGTCGTTCAAGTAAAAGTAAAATAAAATGTAAGAACACCCAAGTGAAATGATTAAAAGTTAGGATATCTTAGTGGAATTTATCCAAAGTATGGTATCTTCTTCGAATAAAAAATACCTAGATTTGAACAAGAGTGAACCAAACAAGATTCAACTTTTAAAAATTTTAAAATATGACAGTATGCAATCATTTTGAACCAAAATTTGATTTCTCATATCCAATTTGAATATTTTGTATATATTAATAATTGGATGCCTCTTACCTACTTAATTTTTCAATTTCATTTAAAAAAAGATGCCTTCAAGATTCAATTTCTTAACTTTTCAAAATTTAAGTTTGTCAAACCCACAAAATCTAATTATCTTTAAAAGGAATGCAAAAATTAATATCAACATCCAATCAATCTCTTTAATATAGGATCCAACTGAGCTAATAAACTCTATTTATAATCAATTCATCTAGATATCAATTATCCAAAAAAATTAAAATGATGATGACTCAAAAGTCAATTCAATATATGGATGGGGTCCAATGACTAATCCTAATTACTAGACTACATCTCATGGCTCCCCAAACCTAGAGCTATCGGATAGAATGAACTTACAAATGAAGTTATCTATACCTATTCTATTGAGAGTGAGCTACTATTTCAGACCGCATGTAATTAATATTTTTAGGGTTTCTAGGTTTCAGAAGTTTCCAACTAATAATTTTGCTTGAATCAGACCATGGACAAATCAATTAACAAGACCCCAAAAGCAAATCAAATCTAGCACAACTAGCTCGAAAAATGTTTTCATTTGGAACTTAGAAGGTCGAGGATGACTAGCTAGTTGGGTCGAAAGACGTTGTAACTAGGGTTGTAAATGAGTTGAGCCAGTTCAGTATTCGACTCGGCTCGTTTAAAGTTCAGTTCGACTCGTTCATTTAGTTAAATAAGCCAAGCCAAAGCCTCACTTTTGGGCTCGTTTATTAAACGAACCGAGCCTGAGCTCGAAAAAGTGAGGCTCAATTCATTTTTTTTGCTTAGCTCATGAACTTTGCTCGGATTATTCGTTTAATTAAATGAGCCGAGCTCGAGCCTTATCTTAGGCTCATTTAGTTAAACAAGCTAAGCCCGAGCCTAGGGGTATTTGGTTCGGCTCAACTCGTTTACAACCCTAGTTGTGACTAACTCTAGTGCCATCGTACAAAGGAACACAGCTGTATCTGATAAGTTAATTTACTGGCGGAATAACCCTAAGATGTTTCATATATAGAGTGAATGCGTGTGAAGGGGACTCCGTACCGCCACTTAAAAATGGACAAGGTACCAAATTAAAAGGTCATACACCTTCGCAATCCAGTCACCCCTTCTTGAGCCTTACACCAAACTACACCTGTCTCCTAATGAATATAGATTATGGAGCCAAGTTACCTTTTGCTCAGATATTACTTGCATACCCCCTACATTCCCACTTCCCATGGTCGATGAGTGACAGAGGTGCCAAATGGTTTATGTGGATCAGATTTGGGTCAAATTAAATTAGGGCATATTAAAATTAGATTATTATATAATTAGATTGGGTTAGGGTTCGAGTTCAATTTGGATTATAATGATTTAGTTCAGGTCTATATTAAGCCAAGTCATTAGGCTAAAAGAATATTGGATTGGATTCGGATTTAATACCCGGGGTTTCTTTAAGTTTGGGGTCGATTCGAGTGTATAGATTTCGGGTTAGATCGGGTAAATTCGAGTGTAAAGATTATGGATTATATCGGGTTTGCACCAAGTTAATTCAATTGAGAATTTGTATTGTCATTAATTATTATCAATTTAATATAAATAATAAATTAAATTTTTTAATTTATTATTATTGTTATGCTTATCATAATATATGTAATGATATAGAAAATTGTTATTATAAAATATGTAATAATAATAAACTATTATCATTATTAGTATTATTATTATAGTTATTATTATAAATACAATTATAAATATTATTATATACATAAATACAATGATTGTTATAATAATTATAATTATCATATGAGCTATAATAATTATTGCTATTATTATATTTAATTATTATTGTTGTTATCTTTAGAAATATAATAATCATTATTATGAGTACATATACAAATATAAATTTTATTATTATCATTATTTTATTACTATTATAACATATATTATAACATTTATTATAAATTTCATGTTTATAATAATAATAATAATAATAATAATAATAATAATAATAATAATAGAAATTTCTATAATCTAATCTGATCGATATTAATATAATTTTAGGTTTTGTTCGAATTGATTCGGGTTATTTTGAATTTTTGAATTGAGATTGAGTTTAACTTTTTAAATCCAGATTAAATATTGAATTGGATAATTTGAATAAGATCCATAAAATCAAATCAACTTTATCACGACTAATGAGTGGTTACATGGATTTTGATTAATCTGACTTGCTTCTAATCCAAATATAATTTTTTAGCTCAAGTTCATTGATGCCAATTGATTTGCCGGTTTTAAAGCCTACTTCACTTTACATTCATCAGCCCCCCCCCAAACCATGAACCCAAAAGGAGACTACTCCTATTTTGAACTAGTTTGTTAGTTATCACTTATCAATAGCATGACAACACCAAATTTTATCATAATATTATGCAATATATTTTTTAGATTAATACACCAAACAATCTGTGAAATATATAAAATAACCCTAAGTGAAACTTACACATTAGACGAATCTTGATGTAAACACAGAGACGAAGTTCCTAAAGTATATGGATGGCCATTTGATATACAATGTCATAAATTTAAGGTTGTTGCATGAATTATCAAAAATTTAGAATATTTTTATATATTTTGCATACACATATGGTTGTTTGGTGCAGTTTTTTTTATGACAACATTGTTAGTATTATAGAGAGAGAAATGTATTTGTATATGATAATAAAAGGAGAAAGTAAAATAGAATTTATTACAGTAAAAATGGTATATGATGTAGGTTTAATTTAAAATTTGACTTAACCTACACAAAAAATATACTTAATGGAAAGAGATTAATCATGATAAACCTAATTTGTTCTTTACTCTAAAATGATCTCTATTTTTCCTGGTTGGTGCGATTAATTGTTATACTAAGTACTAACTAGTTTGCGGATTTAATTTTGTATCATGTGACATTATTATTATTATTATTATTATTATTATTATTATTATTATTATTATTATTATTATTATTATTACATTTACATTTATTTTTGTTCTTGTTATTTGTTGGCCATTGCCTTTGTTTTGCCCCTTGTATTTAACAATTGGATATGCAAGTTTGACTTGGTACTTATAATCATAACAATTAATTAATGTATTAAAGAAGAAAAATCAAAACTTAAGGTAAACATGAAAGTTAGACTAAGATGACTTTCTTTGTGAAATAGAAAAAAATTATATTTCTAATGATTTGGTTTTACTAAATGATGTGTACTACATATTGAAATTATGTTGTCATGAAGTTCATTATGGAGTATGTGGGTAATGTAGTCTAATTAAAAAAATGTTTCATGTCTTAATTGTGAAGATAGATTGTCTTAATAAGAGTCGGTAATTGGTTGTTGAAGCTATGAGTTATGTGTAGGAAAAATGAAGATAGTATAAATAAACTCTTATGTTTTTATTACTCCCTTCGTATTTAAAAGGTTATCGCTACATATTTTGAGAAGAAACTTTAAATATTAATATCTCTCAAAGTATAATATATTATAATAGAAAAATATAATTATTGTAATCATATTAAAATTAAAATTATTATATTTTTATACTCTTTATCAATATATATTAAAAAATATTAAATATCAAATTTTATTCTCGATATACACTATAACAATATTTTGAATACAGAGGGAGTATGATGTGAATAACATTCAATTAGTATTATCTAGGTTATTGAGTTCAACAAATTTTATTTTTAATTAAATAAAACTCAAATACTACTTTGTTACGAGCTATGTTATGTTACCAGCACTCGAATCAGAATACACAAATAGTATATGATGATAATAGTTCACCATCTGTGCTTACCTTTGTCCGATAAGAAAAACATGGAGAAAAAATTTTAGCTAGAAAAACGGAAGTATATAAATCGTTTTGATATAATAACCGACATGTATACCCGAGCGATCCTTCAATAAGGTATACACGACGACTATTATATCAAATTGTCATATAAACTTACGTCAATTATAACCTTTAACCACCATTTATAGTCTTTTTCCTCTTTTTTCGCTTCACTTCTTTGCTTTTTACCCTAGTTCACTCCCCATTCCTTTTCATTTTACCAATCATGAAAGAGAGAGAAACCATCAACGCTGTTTGAATCTAACGTTCACTTGGCCCATGTTGTTGCCCTCTGTCTACCTTCGGCCATTTCTGCTGGTGGTTTTCCTTAGTTTTCTTCTTCTACTACTCACTGTTGTCGTCCTGCTCCTTCTCTACTCTTGGTATGCTACATTCTTCCTTTTCCTATTTCTAAAATTTAAGTTTTTTTTTTGAGAGAATTTGCATTTTTAAAATACTTGGAATTTTTTCTTTGTCTTGCTGACTTTAACTTAGCCATGCTTATTTATATTGTAAATATTGTTGTTCTGCATATCTATACCTGTATGTTTGTAGGTTTTTTCTTTGATATGTCTTGTGGAGGTGAATTTTTTTACTTGCTATACTATCAAATTATTTCTAAAAACATAGTATATAAGGGAAATAGATATTATTTTAGAAATCTTGTACTAGCTAGTAAGTTTTTAGTGTAAAGGTTGTCGTGTGGTGTACTAACTGGTGGTTTTTGCTCGACTTGGATAATATTGTGTGATTCACCATTTATATATATATATAAGTTAGGGGATTTCACTTCTTATTATGGATCATAAGTGGAAATATGCTAAAAGGTTGTTTGAATAATATATAGATGGTGCTTAGGACTTTCATAAGATAGTTGTTCAACATTCAAAAAATCCATTTAGAATATTTTGTCCACGTGCAGATTGTGGAAGTACAATTCGGAGATAAGTAAATAAGATATGAGATCATCTCATTATATGTAGAATTGATAAAAGTTATACAAGGTGGATATAACACGGAGATTCGCTTTTTAATGAACCTAATATTGTTGACCATGATGATGTTGAAACTACCGATGGCTTTATTTACATAGAAAAACTAAAAAATAATGTTGAATAGCATATTAAAGATAGTTTGGAGATGTTTGAAATTTTGGTTAGAGATTTGAAGATACCTTTGTACAATGGTTGTACTAAATATACAAAATTATCATATGTGTTCCGATTATATAACTTGAAGGTAGGTAATGGATGGAGCAATAAAGCTTCACTTCTTTTCTTGAACTCTCGAAAGAGATAATTCTAGAGGACAATATGCTTTCTCTCCAGACTTCTAAGGCTAAAAATATTATTTTTTCTATGAATTTGACTATTGATTTACCTTTCTCATCTAATCATGATGATGTTATTGATGACCTCTATATACAAGATAGTCACAAAGAAAGGATCTATGTACTTGAATAAGAGTTTGTGCATAAAGAGGGCATGCACCACAATTTAAAGTGCCATAGATGAAAGGTTTAATTACTTCATATGTTCGGTTTTTATAATTTTCTTATTGCTTTAAATACTTTAATTACTTTTATTTCATTTTTATATTTTACAAATTGCATTTCATGCTTTAATTACTTCCTAATATATAGTTTTTATTCTCTATTTTAGATACGGATCCTCATGAAGATGGTACACATGAAAGGAAGGGAACACATAAATGAGAGGAAGAATTAAGTTGATGCACATTTCTAAGAATAGAGAAAGGGGTATAAGGCTTGATGTTTAGTTTTATGAATCCACGTATCTAGTGGGAGAGAATACGGATGTGTTCATTGATTACAATAACTCTAGGGCTCGTGCGCATATCTCCATCACTTATCATTATTAGTCAGATGTCCCAAAAGATAAGAATGATAGGGTGTAGGATGACACTATGGTATAACTTTAATATTTCAAATAGATGTGACCTTTTTTTTTCTATCACTATAACACCCTCATTTTTTACTACCTAAAAATTTCATTTAAAACAATGCGGAAGCGGAAAATACTAAACACACTTAGGGAAAACAGGGTGCTACTACTATATCTAACACAGGATAGATGTTTGCTGCCTATCCTATATTAGATACAAGGCTAAAGCCAAACCAACCAATTTAAAATAAACTGTGCAAACTTAAGTTATATAAATATTTAAAAGATCGTTTAGATCAAAGGACCTCGACGGTCCCCGAACAAGTCAAATACAAGAAGACTGATAAGTTGGGAACACAAGGTTGTATTAAAACGAGATTAGGGTGTGACCCCAAAACCATAGCCTATCACAAACCGTACAAAATCCTCCATATTTCCACGCTCTCAAGCCTCGAACCCAAGCTGAGATAGGCCCACTACCGGCCATCCCCCAAAACTTACACACAACCCTCTACTCGTGGGAATGAGCGGGTGACCGAGCAAACGAGCACATTAGTATGTTATGTCTATGTAAGCCAAGTTGCCTCCTCAATGGAAGTCACAAGCATAAAATATTCTATCGTAACATGGATACCATATTTAACATGTATCATGCTAATGCCATATAAGTAAATTTAGTAATGCATCAGGATATACTATCATGTATAACTCAAGAACTGAGAATGTATCATGCTTATCTTCATAGTATAATTATATAGATAATCACACATGTACGAAGCATATTAATCAATGTAACCACTAGGGTTCATTTTCCAACTTGCTCAATCAATTAGGTTATACCATTTCCTTGTCCATGTATTGGTATAAGTCAGCATCCAATTAATCATTCCAATTATTAACCAGTTATTCATTCAAGCCATTATTCAAGCATTCATTCCAACTTTTACCATTATTATCATCAAAACCATTTATTCCCATCCTTATCCAATTATTTATCATCGAGTGATGGACTATGCACCACCCCATGGTCTCATATACCATGGAAGCCTATCCAAACCAAGGGACATAAAGTCTAAACCGAAGCCAATCACTAAAATGGACATAAGTCCAAACCGAAGCCAACCACAATGGACATAAATCCATGACAAAACCAACTAATATGGATGTAAGTCCAAGACGAAGTCAACTAACTAGGTAACTAGACCCTTTAGTATTGATATTCCCTAATACATCATCAGTATCTAGAGTATGTAAGGCATTGAGATCTATAGGATCCCATCAAAAGGAAAAGCCCAAAAGCATTAATAAATACCCGAAGGCAGACTAACTGCCAATAGCTAATTGAGGATCGGGTAACCCAGACCCATACACAACTTAATTATCTTTTTCTTTCCATAATTAGTGCATTATTCATAAGGTTAAGTGATCACACAAGGACTATACAAATAACAAGTAAGGCATTCGCATATTTCTTCCATTTTAACCCTTTTCTTCCCCAACCATATGAGGAATTTCCATTTATATTTGTCCAATGTGAATCATGACCATTATTTCATTTCATTCAAGAAAATTTTGTGCTTCATTACTCTTTTTCTCGAAACCATCACATTTCATATATGGTACACCCATTTAGCCTTTACAATACTCATTTAGTATGTCATAAATCATGGTCCATTTAATCCATTCCTTATGTCATTAATCCATGATAATATCTATATTTTATCCCTTTAATAATCATAAGATAATCCCATGCATAGCCTCAAAGCATATCCAGACTGAAAGGAAAAAAATCACATAAACCAGCCGAACTAGTCAATCGGTTTGGTCCATCTAGTCAATCAGTTTGGGCCGACCAGCCGATCTGTTTGGCTCGACCAAACCTTGCTTTTCCTTAAACTGATCAATCAATTTGGTCATACCAGTCGACTGTTCATAGAACAGTCGGTCAATTCTTCCCAACTAGTCAATGGGTTTAATTAGATACCAAGACCAAGATCTCTGCAGGCTTACCAGTTGATAGGTTGGGTAAACCAGTCGACTGTTCTAGGAACTAATCAATTGGTTTGCCCTACAGTAGCACCAAACCATCATTTTCATACATATCATGCTTATAAACCTTTATCATACCACATTGGAACATGTTTTAACATCACATAACACATTTTTAGCTTACTTTAATTGCACTTTTCAACATTAATCATCACAACCCATCTTTTCTCAAGATTTCATGATTTTCACTCAAAATGCATAATCTAACCATCCAAATCAATTCTGTAAGCTATATATATTCACACCGCCATGTAATATCAACTTAAAGAGTCTCAAATCATGAAATATTACTCATAACCCATTTTAGAAGCAAAAATAACTTACTTAATGCAGACAAAAATTTCTTCAAACAAGAAATCTCACTATGTGAAATCCTCAACTTTTAAAACCTTAAAAAACAAGTTTTAGCTCAGAAGTTTGTACATAAATTTTATAATTTTGAACTTGAAATAGAAGGGAAAGAATGAACATAGCACGCTCGAAGGAAAAATAGAAAATAAACTAGTTGAACCACTCAACCTTTTTCTTAAATCTAACTCTTTCTTGCTTAATAATTAAAACAAGTGGGAGCTAGAGAAAGGATCAGAGGAGTGAAGAGAATTTGACTGTAAGGTTTAAAGTACAAAGGGAGAAGGTGAATACTAGAGAGATTAGGTATTTTCGATGGTTAAAAGAAGGTTTTGAAGTATAGAGGGAGAAGGTGAATACTAGAGAGATTAGGTATTTTTGGTAGCTGAAAGAAAGGTTTTGAAGTATAGAGGGAGAAGGTGAATATTAGAGAGATTAGGTATTTTCAGTGGCTAAAAGAAAGGTGAAAAAAAGGGGTGATTAGGAGTATTTATAAACAATCAATTGATACGAATCGTAGTGTGGTAAGGAACAAATCAAAAACCCTAATTAGGATTATCTTCTTCTTCTCACCAATACCACCCAATCCTCCCCCTCTTTGACTGCCATCATTTTCCCCTTTTCTTTCCTTATGTCTGTCGCATTTTTTTTGAGGCACACAGCTCGCGCACGGTCTCTCACACGAACGTGCACCCTCGCACAGATCTACATAGCCTCCACACACCCATGTGTCCCTATTCGTTATTTCTTGTGTAATACGTTGCTTGAGCACAACCATGCCTCTTCGCACAACCTGCCTATCCAAGTTCTCAGATCTTGACCTGGAAGTGCACCGTCTGCCACATGCCCATGCAACCCCCTCTTGAAATACCCCAAAACCCTAATTTAAGAAATTATGGCCAAGTAAGGAATTATTAAGGAAATTAACTAAATAAAGTATTTTATTAAAATAAGAGGAAGTAATTAATTCTAAATCAAGAGGAAAATAATAAATAATTTAATTAGGAAAAATTAGGGTGTTTTGCTAATTAAAATGGAATTAAGAAAAAAAAATTCAAAATATTCTAAAATAATCTAAAAAGGGAATTTGTTTATTATTTTATTAAAATATTATTATTTTAAATATTTAAAAATACCAAAATGTTCTTAATACCCTAACCCATCTATTTTTTCTTTTTTTCCTTTTTTCTTTCCTTCCTCTCCTTTCTCCTTTTCTTTTTTTCCTTCCTCCCTGATCTGGATCAGCCCCCCCTCATGACCCAGAATACCTTCTCCCCCGCGCAACCCATGCCCACCTTTCCTTTATTTTTTCTCTGCCCGTCGCGATAGCCCGACTCCCTCCTTTTTTCTTTCTTTTATTTTCTTCCTAAACTGGCTAGTCCACTTCTTCCTTATTCCATCTTCTTCCCCCAACCCCTCGCCTGCGACCTGCACCCTGCCACCACTGCACGCCAGCCTACCATCCTCCCCTCTCTCCCCGGTCATTTTCCTTCCCTTTTCGACCCAACCAACCCTCCTCTCTCCTCATGCATGCCTTCCCTCTTTCCTTTTCTTCTCCCCCGACCAAACACACCCCCTACCATGGCAGACCTGCACCAGCCTGCCATCGCCGGTCGGTGGTCCTGCCTCACCTGCCCCCTCTTTTCTTCTTCCCCCTCTGTTTTTTCCCCCTTTAATTACCTATAAATACCCCATAACCGCCCCTCATTCAACTTTCTTTCTCCTTACCCATAAAATTACCCCTTTGCGCCGTCGCCCGTTCAGACTATCATATCGCTACCGTCACCCGATGCCGCTCCCCAACCACCTACCAAACCACTCCCTGCACCACCCTCCACCAAAATACACCACTCACCACCCTCAATTCTTCCTCCACGAGCTACCTTGGCCGTGCAAAGTTGGCCCTTCAATCATCCAACTCTCACCCACTATCGCCCTTCGCGCCGCCGTCCACCGCCGTTTCCGCCACAACCACCACTCCCCCTACCCCCAAAACAACTAACATGGCCTCCCCTACCTCCCATGTCTTCCTTTTCCCCATGTCTCCCTCTCCTTCTCCCTTCCTCCCCCTCCACCACCTTCAGCCACCACACTAACCACCGCCTGCGCCGCCCCTTTTACTGCACCACCACCACCATTCCAACCCTCTCAAGCTAGGCCATCCACCACCACCTCAACCACCCTCTCATTTCCCCTCTTCTAACCTAGGAAACCATCTCTTCTCCCTCCACCGCCGTCGGTGCCGCTTGGTCACTACCATCCCTAAGTGGTACCCTAACCCCCAAAACCTTTAAACTTTATGAACGCAATTGTTATCATTTTTATTAATATTAATATAATTTTTCTTAATAATAATAATAATAATACTATTACTACTACTACTATTATTTTATTATTATGATTATTATTAATAAATCTAACTTCGGAATATTACTACTAGTAATAATAATAATAATAATAATAATAATAATAATAATAATAATAATAATCAAACTCTTATTATTGTTGTTGTTGTTGTTATTATTATTATTATTATTATTATTATTATTATTATTATTATTATTATTATTATTATTATTATTATCATAATCATCATCATCATCATCATCATCATTATTAATACTAACTTCGACATATTATTACTATTACTATTATTATGGATATTCGAACCCTTATATTATTGTTACTATTACGATTATTATTATTATTATTGTTATTATTATTATTATTATCATTATTGTTAACCTTGACCTTATTATCACTAATGTTACTATTATTATGATTATTAGAACCCTTATTATTATTATTTTTAAGATTAGAACTGTTATTATTATTATTGTTATTACTTTGTTATTATTGTTAATATTACCTATATCACTAATATTACTATCACTACTAGCATTATTATTATTATTAGTATAATTATTATCACTACTTTATTATTTCTAATATCATTATTATTGTTACTAAGATTTGGATTGTTATTAGTATTATCACTACAACTCTTATTATTATTATCATTATTAGTAGCAATACTAAAGCTATTATCTTTAATAATATAAATATTGCTATCAATACGTTGACATAAACAAATGTACCTCCTAAGACCTATTTTGACTAGTAATAATATGATTAGCTACTTTGAGAATAATAACCTTACTTTTACTTATAAAATAACTATTATTATTATTAACCCTAATAGTAGGCTATGATAAGGGTAAGGTAGGAAAGGATGGTAATTTTGGTAAGAGGAAAGTTAACCCTAAGTATTTCTCTCTTATAAATGAATCAAGTTAAAACCCTAAGGAGGCGTAGGAGCGTGCTCCAAGACCGGTGTCGTGTTAGGTAAAGATGTAGCTAAGACCAACTATGTGTGTGTGTGTGTTATGTGCCTTGTAATCCATGTGTTATGTTATGTTTGTGTACCTTATGTTATTATGACTATTTACTTGCAGCGCATCTTGGAGTTGAGGTATGCTTATGTGACTTCCTTATGGCATGTGTATAATGATATATATATATATATATATATATATATATATATATATATATATATATATATATATGTTATGCTTGTGGTGCTATATGATGTGATCCTCTAGGACATGCATGATAGGATGTTTTAATAATGTGATATGGGGTGAAAGGATGAAAAGGGAAAAAGGGTAAGTGAGTTTACTAAAGGGATACGAGATTGATCTAATTATCTCATGATCCATGAGGGGACAAATAAAATAAAAATATAGACAAAATGAAAGAGTGGAGTGAATCTTGCATGGGAAATTCTAGGGTTTGCATAGGATGGAAGGAGTTTGCATGGGGTTGATCCTTACATGGAAAAAGTTATCTTGGGGTGTAAGTAAGGTTAAGGGAAGAGTTCTTGGGGTGATTGGAGTTCTTGGGTGAAAAATAGTACGTAGGTTGGTATAAGGGTGCATAGGAAACCTGGATAGGGTTTGGGAGGAAAACCCTAATTGTAGGAGGTTGTGAAAGTAAAAATAATTTAGGATGAGTGGAATATGGGACAATAGTGGAACAATATCATATGGAGGGTGAGTATGGGTTTTATGGGGAAGAAAGGATGGTAGGTGAGTAATGGAGAGGTGATATATGAGGAAAGAAAGGTGCTAGGGTTTTGGGTGGCCAATTAGGGTTTCGTGGTCACATATGTATTTGGGGAGTAAAGTGAAATGATTGGGGTTGAATCTAAGTGAGAGGATGTGTTGGGTGGTAAAGGAGCTTTGGTTGTACGAGACAAAGGAAGGATGTGCCACATAGGTCTAGTTAGGGTTTTAGGGGAAAACCCTACAGGATGATAGTGAGTAGACTTAGATGGCATAAGGTGGTGGGCCTTAACCCACACACTTAGGAGTTGGGTATTCATGATGAGTAAGTAGAAGAGGAAAAAGATGCTGGGGTGTGTTAGGAGGTGGATAAGTCCCAAGATATGGGACGGGCCCTCTTGGGAGAATAAAAGTAGATGGATTGTGACATGTATGTCTAGGGTGAAAGTATATCGAATAAGACGTGAATAAGATACTAACAATTTAAAGATGAAGATTGTTGAGTCAGTCCCAGACTGGTCCACTAGCGAATAATAGTGGCCAGGAGTTAGGGTGCCCTGGAGACCAATCCGCCAGCTAATAATAATGGCCAAGAGCGTTCTACCCTGCATGTTTCTAGTCCACCAGCTATAATAATGGGGGATTCCGTGCTCAACAAACCGAACATAATGATGTTAAGATATTGGAAATACACTAAGTAATTACAGTGAAATACCATGAGAGTCGGGGCTAGACCGGTCCACCGGCGAATAATAGTAGCCAAGAGCACTTTGCCCTAGAGACCGATCCACCAACAATAATAGTGGTCAGGAGCGTTCTGCCTTGTAAGTTTTCACTCCACCGACTATAATAGTAGGGTTCCCGCACTCATATGGATTGATAATAAGCATGGTGTGAAATGAGTATATTGACCAGAGATCTAATGATGGATTTGAACGGGACTACAGTACGACCTTTATTATCTATATTGTTTGTATGCTATCTATATGATCATGCTTGTGTTATATGCCTTCTATGATTGGCCTTAGATGCATGGTTACCTTGTTTGGTATGTAGGGTACTGACCACCCATTTTATGGGTGCTGCTCATTCCCATGAGTAGAGGGCCCTGCTGAGTTTGTGCAGGTAGGAGATGTCATCATTGATGCCTATGATACTTATGAGGCATTGGGCAGGGCTGAGAGTTAAGCTTGGACTTGGCATGGGGACCGAGAGTGACATTGGCTAGATTCTCTTTTACTATCATTTACCTATCATTTTATTTTAGTTCTATTTTATCGTACTGTACCTTTTATCTCTTTAGAAACTTTAATTATACGCTCTTTTGGATTGTTAACTCTTTTTACTCGCACCCTAATTTCCGTATTATGAACATTCCAATTCTTCTATGAATTCTTGTTTTTAAGCTTTAATAATGGTTGATGATAAATTTTCTTTAGCCTTGTGATTAGTACGAGACTGATCGGGGGATGGGCTTGTACTAATCATGGTGGTAACATCATCGTGCTTGTATTTGTTTTAATTAAATGAAAATTTTCAATAGTAAAATTTGGGAGTGTTACACCTCTTTTCGAATGTGCACCCCTTTTTCACACCCAAACCTCATCCAAACACTATAAAATTTTCACCATAGCACCACCATACATTCCACCACACTTCCATACAACTCAAGCTTCCTTTTGACTTTAGTCATTTCCATTTTACCCTCCTTTACCTTAAATTTTCCCTTGTGTATTATCTTATTTTTTGTCGGTAATTTTTCGATGATTTTGGAGGAGGAGGTATAAGATTTACGTGCATAGAGCCCAATGTCCTTATTGGTAATGATACATGTCATAGTAATGACTTTATGTAACATCCCCAAAATTTACAGTTGAAAATTTTTGTTTGGTATAGAAAACCATGCACTAAAAATATGGAGTGCTACCACTGTGATTAGTACAATATTGACCACTGGCCGATCTCATACTAACCTCAAAGCTAAATGTACTAAAATTATTAACACAAATAATCAATAAAAATCATAATAGTTCAACATTCATAAATGAAACCAGAGTATGCAAATGTTAGAGTTAATACAGAATAAAAATGAAGTACAAACAACGCCCACTATAGGGGAAATAAAAACAATAATAAATAAGAAAACGACAAGTCCAAAAAACACAATCTTGAACCCCACACCAGGTACATCAGGTCATCACTCAGTCCCACCCAAGGCATCATAAGCATCGAAATCATCATAGGCATCGTCTCCTACCTGCACAGACTTAGGAGGGGCCACTGCTCGTGGGAATGAGCAGCACCCATAAAAGGGGTGATCAGTACACTACGTACTGAGTAAGGTCACCATATGACTAAGACCATGTAATGCAAACAAGCAAATGATGCATATAGTACTTCATTTAGATTCACCATTATTATTAAGACACGGGCCATTAATTTTGTCTTTTCACATCTCCCGAATTATATCCACGCGAGTACAGGGACCCCACTATTATAGCTGGTGGACCGAAAATAATACTCCAAGGCAAAACACGCCTGATCATAATTATAGCTAGTGGACCATAAATTATCCCAACCTAGTCCCGACTCACGTGGTGTTCCACTATAAGTAGTTAATATCTTTTCCCTGATTTACTACCATATAAAGTTAGGTTTATTGAGCTTGTAACCCCCACTATTATAGCTAGTGGACAGAAAATGATACTCTAAGGTAAAATGGGCCTGGCCACTATTATAGGCGGTGGATCAGAATACACTCTAGAACAAGAAGGCTCCTGACCACTATTATAGTCGGTGGACCAAAAAATACTCCAACCTTGGCCCAGCTTGATAATATGTCACTTTAAGTAATTAGTGTTTTACTCGTGTTTCATTCCACACATAACCCCAACCAGACATGCATGCCCTCCAAGGACTCCCGAATCACATCCTAGTCTTCCTAAATAATCTGGTCCCATATCTTGGGACCTATACACTCCCCAAGATCCCAAGGCCCCTGATGCCCCTTTTCCCTACTCACCATGATTCCAATCCCCCGATACATGTGGGTCTAGGCCCACTTTCCCATATCTCCACCTTAGCTCACCATCATCCACTAGAGTTTCCCCTTAGAAACCCTAATTTAGCCAATGTGGCCCTAACCTCTCCTCATTATACTTGACCCATGCTCCCTTCATCTCCAACACTATTACCCCACTCAACCCATACCCAAACATCACAACCTCACTTCCCATATTTCACATGTGATAATGGAAACCCTATCTGGCTACCCCAAACCCTAGTACTTCTCCTTTCCTTTACACCATCCTTTATCCACACACTCCACCCTTCTATCCACTTGAATCATCTATCTTTGTAAGACACCCTCCTAGTCTCAATCCTTACTCTAACCACTCACCATCACCCTCTCCACACACTTCCCTCATTTAGGATTTCTCCCACAAACCCTAGATAAGCCTTCCATGCACACTTCTACCAACCCACATACTATATTTCACCCATGGACCCCAATCACCCAAAATAATCTTCCCTCACCCTACTGAACCCTTTAATCACCTTTTCCCACGTAAACGTTACCCCCATGCAAAGGCTAACCACCCCATGCAAGCCTTACACTTCCCATGCAAGATTTACTCCAACCTTTCATTTTATTTCTATTATCCTTTTATTTTGTCCCCCATGAATCATAAGGTACTTAGGATTTTTCTCACTTCTTCCTAATCACTCCACCCTCTTTATTTATTTTAGCTCCCCACAACCTCATCATATCATCTAAGGCCTCTTAGCATGCATGTCATATTAGGTTAACTATACATAATGGCATATCATAAAATATAAGTCATATCACCCACATCACACATATCATAACACATACATCACTTGCCTTAGCTCCATGCATAGCGAGCTGTACTAAAAGTATTTTAGTCCATACTCACATATAATACAAGCATATATCCAAGACACCCATAAGCACATAAAACGTATAATTTAGCCTTAACCACATCCTTTCCTAATAGTACTCTGAGCTTGGAGCATGAATCCTATGCCTCTTCAAGGGATGGGTTTGGTTCACCTATAAGAATGGAATACTACTATTAACTTCCCTCTTACTCCTTTTTCTTTTATTATCCCCAACTAATTATTAGTAAAGGAATAATAATAGTAATGATAATAATAATAATCCCAATAATAATAAGATTAGTAATAATAATGATACAAATAATAGTAGTAGTAGTAGTAGTAGTAGTAGTAGTAACAATAATAAGATTAATAATGATAATGATAATGATAATAATAAAGATAGTAATAATAATAATAAGACTAATAATAGCAATTATGCAAAATAAATGAAACTTAAGTAAAAATAAGGGTTAAGGCACAACCAAGGGTGGATGTGGTGGCGGTGGCAGCACAAGGTGGTGGAGATTTAGAAAGACACAATTTTGGGGTTGGAAAATGGGAAGGGAAGTGGTGATTGTGAGGTTGTAGGGTTCTTGGGTCAAAGGGGGTTGTAGTGGTGGTGGCGGCATGCCACGACGACGGCGGTGGCGTCGGTCACCAAATATGGAGGAGAGGAAAGGAGGAGGATGAGGAAGGAGGGGGAGAAAAAGGAAAGGGAGGGTATAGGGAGGTAGGGGTAGGATTTTTGGGTAGAGAGGGAGGTAGTGGGGGTAGTGGTTGTGGCAGAGGAGGCGGTGCAAGGGGCGGCAATAGGGTGCAAAGGGCATCTCAAGCTGCCCACTCTACATGATCAAGGAGAGTTAAAGGTGGGCAGGGGTCTCATTTGGTAGAGTATACTACAGGGAAGAGGGTGGGTGGAGGTTTGGACGGTGTCGAGGCATGACGGAGGCTAGGGCTACATTTGAAGTAGCGATAGAGGGGAATTTCAAGGGTGCTTTTATAGGCAAGGGGTGGAGAGGAGGGCAAAGAGAGTGGGAGGGTAGGCGACTGCCGGTCGGTGGTGGCAGTCGGCGCAGGACTACAGGGTGCAGTCCTACAGGTAGAAGGGGAAAAAAGGAAGGAAAAGGGGGCACGTGAGGAGGCTATGCGGAGGAGGGTTAGGCTTGAAATGGAAAGGAAAGGAATATAGGAGAGGGAGAGGGTAGGCTAGCCGATGCAAGTGTAGGTGCAGGCGTATGGTCGACGACAGACGGGGGAGGAAGAAGAAGAACAAAAAGAAAGAAGGTAGTTAGCCAGTAGGGCGGGGGAAGAAGAAAAAAAAAGAAGGGGGCAGATCGGCCAGCGCATGAAGGAGAAGGGAAGGGGATTGTGCTGCTGGGCTGGCCTAGCTGAGGGGGAAAAATAAGGAAAAAAAGAAGAAGAAGGACACAGGCTAGACGAATGAGAAGGGAGGGGAGAAAAGGAAGTGGGTTGGGCGACTCAAAGGGGAAGAAAAGAGAAAAAAGGAAAGAGGAAGGAAAAAGGAGAAGGAAAAAGGAAAAAGAAAAAAGGAAAAATAAAGATAAAATAAATTTTTTTTATAAGTAGGGTATTTAATTAATTAGATGGGTAAATTATTTTAATAAATTAATTTACTTAAAATTTAATATATTAATTTAAGAGGGAAATTTTAGTAAAATGTGGGTTTGGGAAATTATTTAAATAAAAAGATTATGAAAAAATAATAAAATATTTATTTTAATTTATTAAATTATCACATCCTTTTTTATAAATCTAAAGTCAATAAAAATCTTAATTTAATAGTAAAAAATTAAATTATTCCAAATGAGGATTAATTATTAAATTCTATGTTCTAAAATTTTGGGGGTATTACACTCCTGGCCACTATTCTTGTCGGTGGATCAGTCTAGCCCGACTCATATAGTATTACACTATAAGTGATTAGTATTTTTCCTATGATTTATTAGCATCCAAATTTTGGTTTATTGAGCTTGGTATCCCTTACTATTATAGCCGGTTAATCGAAATACACTTCAGGGTAGAACGCATCTGTCCATTATTATTCGTCGGTGGATCGGTCTTTAGGGTAGAACGCACCTGTCCACTATTATTCACTGGTGGATCGGTCTCTAGGAAAAAATATACCTGGCCACTATTATAGCCGCTGGATCGGTCTAGGCCCTACTAAATAGTCTTACACTTTAAATGGTTAGTGTTTTATTCATTAAGTAACTCCTAACCAAACATGCATGCCCCCCAATGGACTTCCCATTCTCACTCTTCCACCCCATACTCTTTGAATAACCCTATCCCCAAGACTCCAAGACCTCTTTCTCACCTCCCCCTACTCACCATGAATCCAAAAGCCCCCACACATGCGGGTCAAGGCCCACTTTCCCACTTCTCCACCTAGGCTCACCATCGCCTACTAGGGTTTTCCCTTGAAACCCTAATTCTGGCCTATGTGGCCCTAGCCTCTCTTTTCATACATAGCCCATACTCCCCTTTGATTCTAACACCATCACTCCACTTAACCCGCTCCAAACATCACAACCCTACTCTCCAACTCCCACATGTGATGAAGGAACCCTAGTTGGTCACCCCCGAAATCCTAATACTCCTCTTTTTTTTTTACACTATCCCTTCACTCACAAACTCCACCCTACTTTTCACTTGACTCACGCCCTTCATAATACACCCTCCTAATCTCAACCCTAATTCCAACCAATCTTTATAAACTCTCTCATAACACTCCATACTTAGGGGTTTTCCACAAAAATCCTAGTTAGGCTCCTATGCACACTTTTACCAACCCACGTACTATATTTTTCCCAAAGACTCCAATCACCCAAAATATTTTTTACTTCTTATGTATAAACCTTAAACTACGTTTCCTACATAAACTTTTCCCCTATGCAAATACTAACCACCCCATGCAAGCCTCACACTTTCCATGCAAGATTTTACTCTAACCTTTCATTTTATTATTGTCTTCCTTTATTTTATCACCCATATGTCACAATATACTTAAGCTTTTTTCCCCACTTCTTCTTACTCACTCCACCATCTTTATTTCTTTTAGATCCCCACAACCTCTCGAAACCACCTAAGGTTTCTAAGCATACATGTCATACCATAACAACCATACATTAGAGCATGTCATAATTAACAAGTCATATCACCCATATAACACATAAGATAAATCATACACAACATACTTTAGCTCCTTGCAAAGAAAGCTGCACTACACACATATTTAGTCCACATTCACGTATAAATACACAACAAATATCATTACACTCATAAGCACATAAATCATAGCAAACCCAAACCTTAACCATATCCTTACCTAATAGGACACCAGGCTTGGAGTACGAATCCTATGCCTCCTTACAGGAAGGCTTTTGTTCACAACCTATAAGAAATGGAACACTAATTATTAAACCTTCTTCCTACTCCTTTTTCCTTTTTATTATATTTTTCCTAACTAAAGTTAACAACAACAACAACAACAACAACAAGGTTAATAATAGAAAAATATTTAAAATAAATTATGCTAAATAAATACAAGAGTTAAGGGTACAACCAGAGAGGGAATAATAGGCAAGGGTGGCGGCAGTAGCACAAGGTAGTGGTGGCATGGTGATAGAAAAGAAGGGGTTTTGGGGTTGGAAAAGAGGAGGGAAACTAAGTTTTCTTAGATGGTAGGAATTCTGAGTCAGAGGGAGTCATAATGGTGGTGGTGTCTCACGGCGGAGGTGGCCGAGAGAGAAGGAGAGAAAAGGAGGAGGAAGGAGGGGGAGGAAAGGGGAATTTGTGGTGTGGGAATATAGGGGAAGGTTTTCTGGGTAGGAAGGGAGGCAATGGAGGTGGTGGCTGTTGTGGTGGTGGCGCAGGTGGCGGAGATGGGTGCAAAAAGGTAGCTCAAGCAGCCCACTTTGCACAGGTGGGGAGAGAAGAGGAAGGAGAGTAAAGGGAAGCGAAGGTCTTATTTGGTGGAGGGTGATTCAGGGAAGAGGAAGGACGGGTGTGGCGACGGTAGCACAGCGCGACAGCGGTGGTAGCGGTAGCGAAGACTGAAGAGGGGGTGCGTGAAATACCCTAAAATTATAATTTAAGAAATTATAGCTAATTAAGAATTAATTAGGAAAATTAATTAAATAATTTATTCTGTTAAAATAAGAGGAATTAATTAGGAAAAAATTAAGAGGAAATTATTAAATAATTTAATTGAAAAAAATTAGAGTGTTTTGCTAATTAAAATGGAATATAGGAAAAATCTTTAAATCCTAAATTAACCTAAAAAGGGAACTTAATTATTATTTTTAAATATCCTAAAATACTAAAATATTTTAAATACCCCCAACTCACCTATTTTTCTTTTATTTTCTTTTTCCTCTCTTTTCTTTCCTTTTCTTTCCTTCCTCTCCTTTCTCTTTTTCTTTCTTCCTCTCCCCTTCCCCGACCTAGGCCAGTTAAGCCCTGCAGCCCAACCTTCCCCCTTCCTCCTACACGACCCAGGCCCATGTGCCGCACCCTCTTCACCCACAACCGGTCGGTTCTCCCTTTTTTTCTTTTTTTCTTTCTTTCCCTGGATCATCGGTCCGCCACTCACCCCCCCTTCTTCTTTCCCTGGACCATCGGTCCGCCACTCACCCCCCCTTCTTCTTTCCCTTCTCCCCCAACTCCCTCTCTCTCCCTGTGCTCGACCTTCCCTCTTCCCTGCACAGGCATGCGGTCCCTACGCTGTCGCACGCCAGACCGTCACCCCTATTCTCTTCCCTGACACTCCCTCTCTCTCCTCCACCCAATTACATCCTCCCTCTCTCCTCACTTATGACTCTCTCTCCTCTCCTTTTCCCCTTTCCAAGCAGCCACCCTGTAGATTTTTGCAGGCCTTCCCTAGCCATTAGGCCGTCGGCTGGCGACCGCACGCCTACCACCGACCTCCCTCACTCCCCCTCTCTCCTTCCCCATCAACCTTAGCCTATAAATACCCTCATCCACCCTCCATTCAATCTTTTTTCTCTCAACCCAGAAAACCCCCCTTTTATCGTCGCTGCCTATTTTTCGGTCCGTTGCTCCGCTGCTGTCTAACATCGCCACCTGTTTCGCCACCCGTTGCTCCACTACCGTCCAACGCCACTGCCCGAGCCACCAACCAAACTACTCCCTACATCACCCTCCACCAAGCAACACTCACCACCACCCTCGATTTGCCCTACACGAGCCACCCCGACTATGCAAAATGCACTTCTCGATCAGCTGCACCCCCAGCCACTACTACCTTTGCACCGCCGTCTGCCGCAACCACCACCCCTTATACCTCCCAAATTCACCTGCAGACCTTCCTCTACCTTTCCCTACCCTCTATTTTCCTTTCCTCTCTCTCCTCCCCCCTTCCTCCCTCTCCACCACCCTCGGCCACCACAGCGCCGCCGCCTTTGGCTGCACCACCACCCCATTCCAACACTCTCAACTTGGGCAACCTCAACCACCCTAACTTCCTCCCTCATTCCCCCTCTCCTATTCCCAGCACTCAACTATTTCTTTTTTCTCCCTCTTTCCCCACCGCCGCTGCCTCCGCTGTGCGCCACCGTGCACCACCAACCCTAGGTGGTACCCTAACCCCTCTCAACCCTTAAACCCTAATTATGCAAGCCTTATCCTTTTAAATTGTATTTATATTATTATTATTATTATTATTATTATTATTATTTATCACGTTTATTATTATCTACAGTCTCGAAATATTATTATTATTATTATTATTATTATTAAGGGGTCAAAACCCTATTTTACTATTATTTTGATTATTATTATTATCATTATTGTTGTTGTTGTTGTTGTTGTTGTTGTTGTTGTTGTTGATACTAGATTGGGCATGTTGTCATTTTGTTGCTATAAAAGAAGAATACTCAAACCTTATTATTATTATTATTATTATTATTATTATTATTATTATTATTATTATTATTATTATTATTTACTATTCAAATATTGCTAATATTATTCCTAATGCCTTTAATATTAACATTGTTACTATAGCATTATTACTATTACTATTATTATCAATATCATCATCATCATCATCATCATCATTATTATTACTACTACTACTACTACTACTGCTACTGCTACTGCTACTGCTACTGCTACTGCTACTGCTATTGCTATTGCTACTACTACTACTACTATCATTATTATGGTAAGGATGTAGCCAAGGCCCTATGTGTGCTTTGTGCCTTATATGCCTTGTATGACATATATCATGATATGTTATGTATCTTGTGTTTATTATTATAACTGTTTTACGTGTAGTGCAGCTTGAAGTTAAGGTATGCTCATGTGCTTTCTTACAGCATGTGCTTAATATGTTTATGCCGTGAATTATGATATAATGTGATATGACCCTTTAGGACATGCATGCTAGGATATTTAATGTGGTAATATGGGATGGACAGATGAAAAAGAAAGATGGGAAAGTATGTTGACCCAAGGGAAGTAAGTTGACCAAGGGAAAGTGAGTTGATCAAGGAGTGTGGGATTGACCTAAGTATCCCGTGATCCGTGAGTGGAAGAATAAAAAGGGGCTCTAAATAAAATAAAGGAATGGGTGAACCTGGTAGGGAAGAATCTAGGGTTTGTATGGAAATTCTAGGGTTTTGCATGAAAACTTTGATGGTTTGCATGGAGTGCATAGAGCCCGCATGGAGATGAATTTTACATATGAAAAGTTGTATTGGGATGTAAGTAAGGTAAGGGAAGAGTTGTTTGGGTGATTGGAGGCTTTGGGTGAAAAATAGTACGCGAGTTAGTATAAGGGTGCACAAGAAACCTGGATAGGGTTTGGGAGGAAAACACTAATTTGAGATAGTGGTGAAAGTAAAAATAAATGGAGGGTGAATGGTGTATGGGATGAGAATGGAGGAATGTCATGTGTAGGGTGAGTATGAATATCATGGGAGAAGTAAGGGTGGAAGGTGAGAAATGGAGAGGTGACAAGTGGAAAGAAGGATACTAGGGTTTGGTGTGGCCAACTAGGGTTTGGTGTAGCTACCTAAGGTTTTGTGTTCACATGTGTACTCGGGGGAGTAAAGTAAAATGACAGGGGTTGAACCTAAGGGATGTGATGTGTAGGGTGTTGAACGACTTCAGTTGTGGGAGGCAGAGAAGGGTGGGCCACATAGGCCCACACTAATATTTTTTTGTAGAAAACCCTAGGGTAAGGTAGTAAGTGGACTTGGAGGTGTAGGGTGGTGGGCCTTGACCCACTCACTTAGGAGTTGGGCCTCAAGTGTGAGCAAGTGGAATAAAGGGAGGTTGATGGGGGCATGTTAGGAGGTACGAAAGTCTCAAGATATGGGATAGACCCTCTTGGGAGGATAAGTGTAAATGGAGTTGGTTATACATGTTTAGGGTGAAACCGTTGAATAAGACACAATAAAACACTAATTATTTAAAGTGGAAGATTATTGATCTGGGCCCAGACCGATCCACCGACATAATAGTGGCCAGGTGCCGGGGTGCCTTAGAGACTAATCCACCAGCATATAATAGTGGTCAGGTGCATTCTATCCTATATGTGATTGATCTACCGCCTATAATAATTGGAGATCCCAAGCTCAATAAACCAAACCCTAAGTTTGATAAGACATGTAAAAGACACAGTGGAACACCATGAGAGTCGGGGCCAGACCGATCCACCGGCATGATATTGGCCAGGAGCATCTTGCCCTAGAGATTGATCTATAGGCATATAATAGTGGTCAGGTGCATTATGCCCTGTATGTGACCGATCCACCGGCAATAATAGTGGGGTTCCTACACTCGCATGGAATGATAATAAACATGGCGTGAAATGAGTATTGATCAAAGAATAAAAGAATCGGTTCTTCCGGCTTAGAACTTGGCCTTTATTCATCTGTAATGATTGTATGTTGTTTATGTGATCATACTCATGTTACATGTTTTTGTATGCTTGGTATTAGATGTATGGTCACCTTACTTAGTACGTAGTGTACTGGCCACCCTTTTTATAGGTGTTGCTTATTCCCACGAGCAGAAGACCCTACTGACTTTGTGCAGGTCAGAGAAACTATTTTTTTATGCCTATGATGCTTATGAGGCATCAGGTGGGGTTGAGTGTTGAGCATGGACTTAGCCTGGGGATTCGAGAGTGTCGTGGCTGGATTTACTTTTCATGTTCTTTTACGTTGTAGGAGTTTTCCCAGACTTGATTTTTATTGTATTGTAATATTTATTCCTTTCAAGGAATTTTAATTATGAACTCTAGTTTGTAAACTTTTTTCGCGTACTCTAATTTCTGTTTTATGACCGTTTCAATGCTTTTATGAAGCTTTAGTTTGAATTTGAATTATGATGGTTGTTAATTATTCTTTAGCCTTGTGATTAGTACCGGAACAACCCGAGGCCAGACTTGTATTGATTACGGCGGTGACATCCCTGAAATTCACAAGTTTTGATTTAATTTCTTTCGCTAAATCTTTTCCACATACTCTGATTTCCATATTAAGAACTTTCTAGTTCTGTTATGACTTTTTCGTTTTCTGTATTGACTTATGTTTGACAATAATCCTTTTCAGCCTTAGCACTTGGTACTGGAATGGTAGGAATGAACCGGTAATATCCCCAAAATTCATAGTTTGTGATTTTACTTCCGCTAATTCTTTAATAAAATGAAATTTTTTAGTAGTGAATTTTAGGGGTGTTACAGTCCGAAGAGGCTAGGAGATATTTTTGGAGTGGTAGAAAAGAGAGAAATTTGAGGCTTAGGGGGTATAAATAGGGGAGAAGGTTGGGGGAAGTGGACAAAGGAAGGAAGAAGACAATGGGAGGGGGTAGTTGGCTGCCCGTGGGCATGCAGGCCGGTGCAGCTTGCACAACCAGGGGACAGGGTAGGGTTTTGTTAGGGTTGTAGAGAGTTAGGTGGGGGTGTTGGGGTTGTAGAAGGGAGGGAACTAGTGTAAGGAAGTGCCAGCTGCATGTCCTACAAGTCAAGATGAGGGGAAGGTGAAGGAAGAGAGAGAACCATAGCTGTGAAGCAGCCATGCTCAATGTATTGATCAGGGGAGTTTGAAGACGAGGGTAAAAAGGGAAGAAGGAAAGAAAGAAACTTATAAAAGGGGGAAAAGAAGGGGGATGTGGATGACATTAGGCTGCGCAAGAAAAAAAAGGAAGGGAAGTGGATTGGGGGAAATAAAGGAAAGGAAAGGAGAGGAGGGGAGGAGGGAGTAGTGCGGCCTAGTCCGATGAGGGAGGAGGAGAAAAGAAAAAAAGAAGAAAAAGGAAGAAAGGAAAAGAAAAGGAAGAAAAAGGGAAAGAAAAAAAAGTGAGGTGGTAGAGGTGTTTTGGGATTTTTTTTTTAATTTTGGGAATAATAAATTAGTAATAATAAATAATGAATTTTTTTTATTAATTTAGAGATTATTATTAGAATTCACTTAAAATTTATTTTAGTTTGGTAAATAATTCTAGCATCCACTAATTTGATCCCTACATTATTTTCCTCCTTTTTGGCTTTAATTATTTTTTATTATAATATCATTATATTATTAAAAATTGTATATTTAATGAAAACTCACCTAATAATCATTATTTTATTTTTAATTCCTAAAATAGGGTTTTAAGTATTACACTTTATGTGTATGTGCTTTTATATTGGACATGTTATATGATTGATGTTAATCTATGATATGATATCTTGAGTAATGAGATTATGGAAGTATGCTTTTGGTATAATGTTGGATAGGGTATCTCTGTAAATAATTGAGGATTTATGTTCCAAATTGATATTGGAGATTTATATGTAGTGGTATTGAGATTTATAAAGCCTTAGGAGACTATGAGTAGTTTTAACTACCCAAGTGTATTATGATCATTTGAGGATTATTATGTGGTTGTAATTATGTTACTAAATTTTATGTCTTGTATATTTATATATGTCTTGCATGATAATGTTGAATACATAATCAACTCTAATAAGATACTAATCATTTATAGTGAAAGATCATGTGAATCGCGCCGAGGTATTTATATGAGTCTGTTTGATTAGATAATAATAGTGACTTGGGCGTTTTGTTCTTGAGAAGTGCATCATCCCGTTCACAGGATTGAGAATATTGGGGGCCCATACTCAATGTGAATGAAATATATAGTTAAGAGATAAAGTATTAATGGACAATATACTAATCATTTAAAGTGATAGACTACATGAGTTAAGACTGAGGTGTTGGGTCTGTTCCACCAAATAATAATAGTGGCTCAGGTGTGTTGTCCCTAAGAGGTGTTTCAGACCATTCTACCATTTTAAGAATAGTGGCTTATGAGCATTTTTGCTATTAAGAGGTGTTGAGTCCATTCCACCGAATAATAATAATGGCTTAGGTTTTTTGTCCCTGAGAGGTATTTTAGATCGTTCCACCGATTTAAGAATATTGGAGTCCCTAAACTCAACATAAATAAAAGATTAGAATATGATATATTTATGCAATGAGACTTGAAATTAGTATCTACTTGTCATTGTTTATATTATCCCATGTATGGTTACTTTCTTATCTGAATTCATGTATTATGTGTAATCCTACTTTGACTGTACTTTTACTTTATTCAGTACGTAGCGTACTAATCATCTATTTCATGGGTGTTACTCATTCTCATGAGTAGATGACCCAGATGTCTTTATGCAAGTCGAGGCTAACCCGGTAGATGAGTTTGTAGCCTTTGCTGAGTTATATGTGGAGAAGTGATTTTGGTATCACGGTTATGGGCGTAGAATCATGTTATATGGATGTTTGTTCTAACCGAATACCTTTTTGGACTCTTAGATTCATGGTATCCCTTTTGTATTTTGGATTATTGTACTCGGAGTAAATCTCTAAAATTTTATCCAAGGTTTATGAAAGTTTTGTCAATTTCTATTTATCATATTTTACTTTTTAATTCTTTTGCCTTGTGATTGATGTAAGGATAGTATGGTAAGACAGACTTATGTCAATTATAGCAGTAACACTCAGCTATTTGATAATAGGCTTCCACTTAAAACAAAAGTTTTTGGTTCGTAAAAATAAGGTGTTACAAAAACTTTTAGCATAGCAACACCACTAACAAACCACTCTAAATGCCACCACAACAAGGCAAGAGAAAAGAGGAAAAGAATAAGGGATGTTGTAATGGTTGAAAGCTATGAAAAACCAAGGGAAAAAAGTGATGGTGGGTGACATTGGATTGGAAAATGTAGCAGAAACTTTAAAGAATTGGAGAGCCAAAAACGCATCAAACACACCCATAAAAGTACTCCACCCAAACAACCCCTAGACAACCAGAGTTGAACAACGATGAAGTGGGATATTAGGTGAGGTTGAATGGAAAGGGAAAAATCAAAGAAAATTATACAAAATGTGGGTGCACATAGCTACAATAGTTTGCCAACCATGAGAGGGGTAAGATATTATTTTCCAATTTTCAGTAAATAAATCGTGCAGAAAAGGGATTAAATAGGAATTTATTGGGAAAGATATTAAATAAACCCCAAAATTCATGACAATTTGTGGAAATGTGTTGAATGCACATAAGAATTTTAGGAACCCAAATATGTAAAATATTTAGAAATGAAAAAGATTTGAAGTTCGAACAAATAAAACGAATAATCTGAGGGAAAAGTGTTTCCCGTAAATGAGTGAAATAAACAACGGAAGGTACTAATGGATATGGGTTGATGCAAAATGATCTCAATATTGGTTTGTAGCTCAAGAATATTAAAATGTATAAAAATGACTAAAATCGTCTAATAGCGCAAGCATATATATATATATTGCAATTTAACAATGTAGAAATAACAAATGAATTATTACATAATGAAATGAGTTGGTTAGCTTAAAATATTTTACGAATGAGTTACAAGTTTTTGATAAGTTGAAAATGTGTGAAAATAACTAAATCATGAGAATCTCAAAAAATATAATTTTTTCACAAAAATAAAATAAAATAAAATAAAATAAACGGTGGAAAACTCAGCTTACTACGAATGATATAAAAATAGATATTAAAAAAATTTAGAAATGAATTACAAGTCCAATTGTATAGTAATTAGGTAAGAGATAAATAGAGTATTATAGTAAAATAGTCACTATAGCTTAAGTTACTTGGGAAACCTAACAATCTATTGACATTATATATCCTTGTGAATACCTACTATTAAAATACTCCTTGGATTAAAAAACTAGATGGAAGTTAAAAGTTTGAACTTATTTTATAAACGAATCTAACAAACTTTTAAAAAGAGTATTTAATCTTCTTATCTAAACACCCATAAACTTCATTTAAGATGTTTTTTTTGTCAAAAAAGATTTCAGGTAACTAAAATGTACCTCTAAACACGCAGTTAGTGGTGCAGACTAACTGTAAGTTTGTTTTATATGATGAAGGAGTTGTCAAATCAATTTATCAATATCCGCAGGAAATATCTCTCTGCATATGAAAAGTGGGTAGAAAGAGTTTCCTTATTGTCAATTGAAATGCGATACAAATACTTATAAAATGGGTGGGGCTGAGAGTTGGTGGTCCAATAATTAAAAACATTGGGCTTCTATTCAAGTGGTGGTGGAAATGATGCGAGGCTACGGAGGAGGGTGGTTAGAACCATCTATGCGCCTTATAGTTGAACACGAACATCTACTTGCTAGGGTAATGGCAGCAGTGGGCCTTGATGAGACGCTTTCTGGAAGGCTGACGATAACCTTATGTCTGAAAACATAACTTTAGTAGGCGTATATGCTCACTTGGGTGATGGGGAGATAATTCGTCGAGGGGGCTGGAAGTATGAGAGTTTGGAAAGATTGTTTTTCAAAACTTTTAGTAATGTAGCATCAATAAAAAATAAAAATAAAAAAGAAGAAGAAGAAAAGACACTGTGGGTAGCATCAGCTTTCCAGATGAATAGGGTTCGTTGTCGAACCTCATATGCTGGATAAGATAAGCAAGCACGCAGGAGGAGCTATGTATGCTCATGAGTTTTGTCGTGTCTCCCATGACATAATATAAAACAAGATCATATGCGCCAAAGTTTGACTAATGATTGCTACTTTGTTATATATTTATAAATGTAATATAAAATTCTTTTTTACGATGAAAATTAATAATCATTCTAATTTTTTAAATTATATATAGTAATTTTATCTATTTATTGAAAGGAATTTTTACTATACAGCGTGAATAATTTTTTAATTTAAAATATAAATATTTAATATTTATAAATATATTTTAACTTTTTTCCTTTAAATGCTATACTTTTGTGAGAATTTTGCAGTAGTTTTTTTTTCTCTATTCATTATAGATAGTTTTTACTACCTACTATGAGTAATTTCTTAATTTAAAACATAAATACCTAATATTTATAAAAATATCATTATTTTTCTTTTTAGCATTCACAAACTATAGTTTAAAAAAAAAATTATAATAGTGTTCTCTATTCACTAAGAGTAATTTTTATCAACTATTGTAGGTAGTTTTATTACCTAGAATAAAAATACCTAATATTTATAAAAATGTCTCTACTTTTCTTTTTGACACTCAAATAGTATAGTTTAATAAAATATTTATAGTACTTTTTTCTACCTAAGTAATTTTCACCAACTACTCTAGATAGTTTTCGAACATAAAATATAAATATACAATATTTACAAAAATATCACTATTTTTTTCAAATACTTAAATATTATAGATTCTCAATGTATTTACAGTAATAATATATATATATATATATATATATATATATATATATATATATAGAATAGTTTATACTACATATTATTGGTAGTTTTTTTAATTGAGAGTGTTAATTTTTAATTGTTACCAAGAGACCTAGTTTTTATTGGATATTCTCATCTCTCATTTTTATTGAGTATTCTCTTTATATATGTGTGTGTGTGTGTGGTGCTAACTATGTGTGTGTGTGGTGCTAACTATTATATGCTTTCTAAGGATTTACGGTTAAAACCTAAGGCCGACGTTGTTTGAAGGGACTTATTTAGCACAATGATTTAGTCGATAACCCAATTTGTCGCGAATCAAAAGCTCAATACAAAACATATATTAATTGCATCAAACGTTTTACCTCCAACTGAGTCTTTTCGTCCGCTCGACACCAATGAAATTGAAAGAGCCGGTCATATCCTTATCCATCGTTAGGTTCCCACTTCCCAGTAGAGTGTGGCGGGATTGTTGTGAGTGGCAGGCAGGGCATTTAGTAACTAAGTGATTCCACAATCTATTAAAAAGGCTTAAATGATTGGATTGGGGCCGATAGGGAGGGAAGTAGAGAAAGATATGTGTTTACATCTACTTTGCAGCCATTGGTACCGTCAGGGTTGCAAGAAACAAAGTGGTGCTCGAGAATACAGAGTAACAATATTGATCAACCTGGGAGCAAGGTTTTGGATAAAAGAACACGATAAAAGATTTTCATAAAATGCTGATGACATCGCTTATCATATCCTAACCTGTAAATATATAGTGAGGCAGAGAATGTATATGTCCCGGCCGGCCTTTTGAAGAATGCAACATCATGGTACGTAGCATGTGAGTGCCTTGAACGAGCCTCCATGGTTAGCTTTACGAGGCTTGTCGTCCTTGAGTAATTCGATTTATTGGGAGTAACTTATAAAGTATAAGTTTTATAATTTTATAAACTTTATTTATGTACACGTAGGTATTTATTGTAATTGATAATTCTACATATAAAACTGAGATTATTTTTATAATTTATAATTTATATTTTTAGACAAAGTCATCTTTACACTTTTATAATTGATATTGTTATATGTATGCCCTTTTGTATAAGTTTACACCCCTCAAAATAGTTTTTTTTTTATGGAAGTTGCTATATACACACTCAAATTGTTGAGTTTACACCACTTAAAATTGTTTTTGACCAATTTACCTATTTCATTTGTGCACTATTGTTTTTGGTTCTCTCTCTCTCTCTCTCTCTCTCTCTCTCTCTCTCTCTCTCTCTCTCTCTCTCTCTCTCTCTCTCTCTCTCTCTCTCTCTCTCTCTCTCTCTCTCTCTCTCTCCTTCTCAATTAATCATACAATATTTTAATCATTTTGAACATTGAATACAATAAGAATGAAAGAAGATAATAAATCTGACCATTGTTTTATCAAAGATAAAATCGATGAAATAATGGTAAGAGTCTTTTTTTTTCAAAATTTTTGGACATGACAGGTAACTTACCCATCATAAAGCAAATATCTAACAGGTAAGTTACCCATCATAAATCAAATCTCTAACAGGTAAGTTACCCATCATAAAGCAATATGACAGGCAAGTCACCCATCATAAGTTAAAACTAACGAGCAGTTCACCCGTTGGGATCCATTTTTTACGAGTGATTTACCCAAAAATGGGTAAGATTTATTAGGACATTTGATTGTTGATTTTAAACTTTAATGGGTGAATTAAATGAAAACCCTTATTCCGTAAATTTTTGTTATTTATTCTTATATTTATGTATTCCTTCTAATTTCATATTTTGAATATTAATTATAGAATCAAGATCCAGTTAAGTGATTGGAGCGGATTATGTGCTATGAACGATGTTTTTATTGATTGTGAGTCATTGATTCAATGGGTTAAATAAATTAGAAGGCCATATAATATGGTTTTAGGTATTAATAGTTCAAAAAAGGTAGGGTTTGGATATGTTGTGAGAGAGGTGAGGCTTATAGAAGACAACCTTTAGAGAATCCCAAAAAATATTTGATCTACCTAGACCAAAACATGTGGTTGTGAATTCAAAATTTGTGGAAGAGAAGATGCTTATAGCAGTTGAAAACTAGGGGTAGAATGTGGAATGCATAATCATAGATTAGGAAAATGTTTGCATGGGCATTCGTTTGCTTGTCAATTATCTCTAAAAGAACACAGGTTAGTGCACAAGCTAACCCAAATAAATGTCAAACCAAGGGAGATTATTGACAAGTTAAAATGGGTTGGTGGGGATAATACCGCAACACTTAGGATAATCTACAATCCTAGACATAAGTTCAAGGTACATAACTTGCTGGGACATATAGTCATGCAATGGTTATTGTACTTTATGGAAACCAATGAATATTGTTCATGGCATCGTTAGTTTCCCACCTCTTATGTGATTAGTGATACTGTATTTGCGCACCCGAATTCTACTGCTTTGTTGCTTGTGTTTCCATATGTCATTTGTTTGAATTGCACATACAAAACCAATAAGTACAACATTCCTTTATTACAGGTCATTGGTTGTGTGTATAGTGGAAATAATTTTACCACTGCCTTGACATTTATAACAAAGGAAAAGGATGATAACTACAAATGGATGCTTGATAAGGTAAAGAGATTGATGGAGCGCCATGAACCAAATATAGTGATCACTAATAGGGAATTGGAAAAATTATTTCTAATATAACACCCTTCTTATATAGATGGCACGTTAGTAAGAATGTATTTCTCATGCTATAAAAAAGATCGGAAGTAAAGTAGAGGTAGAACATTTATTAGGAGGTTAGAGGAAGATTGTGCAAGTGACTACAACTGAGACATATGATAATAAGCTTCTACTTATAGGTGACAAATGTGGCAGATTTTTAAATCTTTTACAATATGTATATGATACCTGATTGAATATATATAAGGAGAGATTTTTTAATGTGGGTTAACAAAATTCTTTCCTTTGGCACTCATATGACCAACAAGTATAATTTTTTTATTATAACTATTCAATGTCATTTAACTTATTATTAAGTAACAACTAACCATTAATTATATTTTAAAATTCTAAGCGTAGGATGAAAAGTGAACATGGCAAGCTAAAGAAATATATATCATCATCATAGATGATTTTTGACACATTATACCTGAATAGCGACACACTAATAAGACTCTAAATTAATAAGGTGAAAAAAGATCTTAAGCAGTCATGGATTATCATTCCACATTACTCAACCGATGACATATTGTTAAAGGAGATCACATTTTTTGTATATCATAGAGCGCTGAACTTGATCCAAGAGGAGAATAAAAGGTCTAATACGGTTGGACCCAAATCCTTGGGATGTGGGTGTTACTTGATGTTAACACACAATCTAGTGTGTGCACACGAGATATTTCATTACAAACATTATTATCAACCCATTCCCGTATTGACATTGCATCAATTATGGAGGACTTTCACTTTTATCAAACCACAAGAAGAAAGGGTTGTTTTTATGATTCAACCATTGATATATCCATACGTTCATTTTCTTCCAATATTATATCTAAGATTCAAAAGATGCTTGACCATTCACCATCACGTCTATGATACTATTCTAATCTTATCGATGAGATTCTCGAACCCACATAGACAAGTATGGTATAACCAAATGTGGTATAAATAAAATGATGCTCTAGTAATAACACATAAAGGGAACCATCAGAGTGGGAGCACACAGATATTCAGAATCACCTACAAGGTAAGGTCAATCGGGTTGGGGACGTGGTTGTGCATCTCTTGGTAGAGGTTGTTCTTCCCTTGGTTGATCGAATCAAAAAAGAAATAGTAGTGGGAGGTATAGTACTGGGAGGACTCATCGGCTCATCATTGATTTCCTGTGGTCCTATGATATCGAGGCAGCTATGCTCCTGTAGGTGGAATTGTGGTGTGATATTTTGAGCGATGGAAACTGTGGGTTTATAACAGTTGCACTACAACTTCTTGGGAGGGAATCAGAATGGCTAAATGTTAGAGTCACAATGTACAGGGAATTAGTGACGCATCGAGAGTTATATGAGCTTTCCTATCAAAAACTTTGTAGATTCTATAGTTAAAAACATGGAACACTTGATATATTTGAGGAAATCGGCTTCAATGGAGAAATGGTGGCATCAGCCTAACTTTAGATTCCTCTTTTCCACAATGTACAATGTCATATTCATTTGTTTGAGTGTTCATGTTTTAATTACATGTTTACCGCACAGAGCTCCACCTAACGGCTCACAACTTAATCATACTATTACCATCGTACGTGTCAACAATTTGTTGCACTACGTATCAATATGTATTTTTCTTACACTAGTTTTGTTATATATATATATATATATATATATATATATATATATATATATATATATATATATATATATATCTAACTCTCATGTTATGGGATGTAGGTAACCTTGATGGAAAATACAATATTACCACATGTATTTATTTAGTGGTATAGACATGTTGCTTCAAGCATATCTAGAAGGGATGAGCTATATTGTGACCACATTCAGCTATATCGAAATTTAAGGGTTATGAATGACAACCAAGGAGGAGACTTAGGTTGATGATTTGTGTGAAATGTAACAAGTTTAGTGAAGAACATTATGTACTTTGGTGTATAGCATTATCTTATGTATTTTATTGTAGAACTTTATGCATTGGTGTATGGGTGCGTAACATAATGAGAATTACTTTGATAACAAAGTCATAGTAGTATTAATACATATTAATATAAGTTTACAAGAAAAATCTACTAACAATCATTAGTAGTGGGTTGGTTGGCCTCCTCCTTTTTACTAGATAAGAGTCTAAGCCCGCCCATGGCAAGCTATACCTCCTTCAGCCTATCAAAAACTTTTCCCTTATCAATTATACCCTTCTTCTCTTGAACCAATAGTAGAACCTACCCATTAATTCATTATTTGTCTCCACTTCTGCCCTAATGTATGGGGCATCACTAGGCCCTTCATCTACTGGTATGGGATAAACTATTGGATGGGTTCGAGGATGATACCAAGAAAGGTATTTAGCTTAGGCATCATGGTTATATATGGAGCGATGAAAATGGGAGCTGAAGTCCAGTCAATGGTGTGGCCAAACATTCCAAAATGATGCATAATTGGACTAATATGCCTTATACTTCTTAATGATTGCACTCCAATGGAATCCATTTGCTAGAATGATAAGAGGAATTAGGATGAATTGGGAGTTGCCAAACTATTGGAAACTCGATCTGGCATGTAAAACTCCACAACATCTATAAAGCGCAGAACACCCTGGTACGTCGACTTGGGATGTTTCATACTCGGATCTTGGTTAAAAGGTAAAAAATTCAACCTACAAATTCATGTAAAACAATATTAATGTCAATTATTACAAACAACTACAATTGAAAATTGTTCATATAAAGTATGCCAACCCCCTGTTGGGCCCTTAGAGAATCCAATTGCATCATGTACTAAATTAAGCCATCCATGTTATCAAGGGGAAGCGTCTGACAAGATGTATCCCACCTCATCATTGTATCATCAAAGGATGGATTATACATACTAGAATAATTCCGCCAAAAGCACGTGAAATACTTGTAAGTACAGGCCTATGCACAATTATAATATGTATATATCATAATTAAAGTAACAATTAAACAACTTTTTTAACTAATAATTAGAAATAAATAATTACCTCTAATAGTTTCATACAACCACCTATCTGATTGCACTCGACCTTAGATGTTATCCTAAGATACATAGACAAATATGCTAAAGTCCCAGCTCCAAGGGTTCGAGCACCTAACTTACCAAAATCGGCTAATAATCTAAGTACTGATAATGGAGCATGGTTGCTAGACTTGTCTACAAAAAGCATTCACAATAGTAGGTAACATATATATAATTGGGCATAAGACTCATCATTCTCAACACAGTCATCCATAAGCTTATAAAAAATATCGTCCAATGTGATTGTGCTTCCCGTCACAAAAGTTGGCTTCACCAACAACTTGAGTTCACCCTATATGTAGCTCCACCATATCACCATCAATAGGAAAATGCTCCTAATATATTCATACCCATGAAAATTAAGATCCATAATGTAAATCATGTCATGTAGAGTAATAATCATCTCTCCAAATGGAAGGTGGAAGCTGTTGGTTTCTAGGTGCCATCTATCAATAAAAGCGACGATGAGTGGAGTATTATTATGGTGGAAGTGTGTCAAACATAGATGCTTCAGACCCAGGGCCTCAATGTAGTCGTAGGCAATACCTATACCAACATCATCGATTGTTAGTCTCTTCAAGTTTTTCGTCCTTGACTAAACCCTTAGAAAAATACGTGGTTCCTACAACAAAAAGGAGAAGAAAAATTAATCACAGGGTAAAAATATTGAAACCAATATATATAATAATAGAAATTACCTTAGCACCATTCTATATGGCATATATGACCCTTAAAACTGGTGAGAAGATCCAGAATGAGTGGACCCCCACCAGTAGGTCTAGTCAATCTTTGATCGTTGTTTGATGTTGACGAGGAAACAGATCCTACTGCTTGGGCAGATATGCTAGTTCCAGCGAAAGCTCCCTTACTGGGATCATCATAATCCTCCTCAAATGACATGTATGGTGTGTCTATAGTACGGGGATCTTTGTCAGGCTCCGTCATAGCTCTTACTCTAGCATTGGCAGTGATTGTCCTATTCAACACCCTAGTGGTAGCAGGAGTAACCTACCTCAGATCATTTCCTCTACATCCTCTACCAGTTATCTGCCAATTATAACATAAAGATCATTCATAAATATTATAAATCAGCTCAACAATAGTCAATGGTTTAGGGTTAGGGTTTAAGGTGTAGAGTTTGGGGTTTAGTGTTAAGGGTTTTGTGTATAGGGTTTGGGGTTAAGGGTTAATTGTTAAGGGGTTTTAAGGTTTATGGTTAAGGGTTTGGGGTTTATAGTGTATGTCTTAAGGGTTTAGGGTTAGGGTTTAGAGGGTTTCAAAGGTTTAAGGTTTTCAATGGGTGTGTCAACTGTTTGTGGCAAAATGTGATGGGTGAAGTACACGATAAAGGTGAAGTCTGACAGGTGAAATACCCTCTAGAAGAGATATGTGATGGATGAGTTACCCACATGGAGGTTGTTTGAATGGAGGAGATACCCGTTTGGGGGGAGGCCTAATGGGTGAACTACATATTGGTGGTTATGACTACAGAGTAAACCACCCACCAATGTCACTATTTTGCCCCTAAACTCCATTAATATCATTCCAAGCTCAATTTTAACCTAAAATCATAACACATTTACTAATATAAGTTTGGTCTATTTATAAAAACACAAGTTTCAGTCAAATAACAACTAAAATGAGAAAAATACAATAATCAAATCTTATATTTGTAGGTACTTCAAAATTCATAAAACTTAACAAAAAATGAAAAAATATTGCATACATTTAGATGTAGAATGTGCTGGGATATTGATTAAAATTTGATTTCCTAAATTGATGGAATATTTGAGAAGAATTGAGTGATTTTGTAAGGAGTTAAGATAAGAGAGAAGAGAGAAAAGAGATAAAATGAGATAGGAGCAGTAAAGAAATGAGAAAGGTAAAAATGGAAAGGATAAACATTTTGGGTAGTATATAGGTGTGTGTTTAGTAAAATGGGTGTGTAAGGAGAGGTAAGGTTTTTTATTTGACAAATTCAAACCTTTCATTTGTTCACTACCTCTTCTCATCCCTCTTTTGTTTCTCTTCTCATCAACTAATCACACAACATTTTTATGTTTTCAACCTTAAATACAATAATCATGGAATAATATAATGAATCTAATAATTTTTTTTAGTGAAGATGAACTCGGCAAAATAATGGTAAAGTAGGGAAAAAATTTGAAAATTTTGGGTGTGATGGGTAATTGGCCCATCAAAACTCTTACCTGATGAGTGAATCATTTGTAGTAAAACAAAATTAGTTGGTGATTCATCCATCAAAAGAAACATTAGACAGGTCAATTACCCATCATAAGCTAACTTCGTTGGGCAACTCACCCATCATTCCCAAATATTAACGAGCTATTTACCCAGTAGAGGGTAAAATCTTTTAGGGTATTGTCATCAATTTTAAACTCTCATGGGTTACTTACCCAAAAACCCTCCTTCCATAAGTTTTTTTATTCATTTTTATATTTATTTATTCCTTATAATTTCATATTTGAATATTAAGTATTGAATCAAGATCCAATTAATACTAATTGGAGTGGATTATTTGATATGGATAAGATTTTTAATGACCATGAGTCATTAATTGAGTGGGTTAAAGAAATCGGAAGGTCGCATAATATAGTTTTAAGCATTGAGAGGTCAAAAAAAGGTAGAGTTTGGATACATTGTGAGAGGGGTGGTGCTTATAGAAGATAATCTTTGGTGAATCCCAAAAGTGTTCAATCTACCAAGACAAAAATGTGTAGTTATAAATTCAAGATTCATGGAAGGGAAGATGTTTGTTGTAGTTGGAGACTAGTGGTAGAATATGGAATGCATAATCATAGATTAGGTAAGTATTTGTTGGGGCATTAGTTTGCTTGTTAATTATCTTTAGAAGAATGCAGGTTAGTGCATGAGCTAACCCAAATAAATGTCAAACCAAGGGAGATTATCAACAGCTTAAAACATGGTGATGGGGATAATACTGCAATACTTAAGACAATCTATAATGCTATACATAACTTCAAGGTACGAAACTTGATGGGACATACAATCATGCAGCATTTATTGCACTTCATGGAAATCAAAGATTAATGTTCATGGCATCAATGGTTTCCCAATTCTAATATAGTTAGTGATATTGTATTTGCGCACCCAAATTATTTTTCTTTGTTGCATGTGTTTCCATGTCATTTATTTGGATTCCATATATAAAACTAATAAATGCAATCTTCCTTTCTTGGAGGTCGTTGGTTGTGTGTATAGTGGTAAAAATTTTACCATTTTCTTGACATTTATGAGGAAGGAAAAGGAATAAAACTACAACTGGATGCTTGATAAGGTAAAGATATTGATGGAGTCCCATGAACTAACTATGGTGATCACTAATAGGGAAATATAATAGGAAAAAATAGTGTCAAAAGTCTTCCCTAATGTAACTCCCTTCTTATGTAGATAGGACATTATTATGAATGTTCTCTCTCATGCTATAAAAAAGTTAGAAACTATAGTAATGAGGGAACATTTCTTAGGGGGTTGGAGGAAGATTGTACAAGCTACTACAATTGAGGCATATGAGAATAAGCTTCTATTTATGGGTGACAAATGGGGTATATTTTCACATCTTATACAATATGTGTACGAGAATTGGTTGAACCCATATAATGAAAGGTTTGTTTCGGTGTAGGCTGACAAAATTCTTCACTTTGGCACTTATACAACCAACGGGTATATTTTTTTGTTTAAAATATCCAATTTCATTTAACTTATTACTAAATAACAATTAACTATTATGTATATTTTAAAATTTTAATCGCAGCATGGAAAGTGAACATGGAAAGCTAAAGAAATATATATCATTATCATAGATGAGTTTTGACACATTATGCCCAAAAATCAACATACCGATAAGACTCTAAATTAATGAGGTAAAAAAAGATATGGAGCAATCATGGGTCATTATTCCATATTACTCTACAGATGATATATTATTCAAGGAGCTCACGCTTGGTGTATGTTGTAAAGCGTTAGACTTGATTGAAGAGAAGAGTAAGATGTCCAATATAGTTGGTCCCAAATTATTGGGATGTGGGTGTTACTTGAGGTTAACACATGATCTTCTATGTGCACACGAAATATTTCATTACAAATGATATCATAAACCTATTATAGTATCAGTATTACATAAATTCTTGAAGACTTTCACTTTTGTAAGACCACAAGAAAAAAGGTTTGCTTTTGATGATTCAACCATTGATCTATCCCTACATCCAACCGTTAATGTATATGTACACCCATTTGATTCTAACAATATGCATGAGGTTCAAATGATGCTTAACCATTCACCATCACACCTACAATACTATTCTAATCTTATCCATGAAATTCTTGAACCCATATAGATAAGTATGATAGAACCAAATGTTCAACAAAGAAAAGGATGTCCTAATAATAACACATGGAGGGAACCATTAGAGTGGGAATAAACAGAGTGTGCTCATTCAGAATCACCTATGAGGCAAGGCCGATCAAGTCAGAGACGTGTTTGTGCATCTCTTGGGGTAGGTTGCTCTTCCCTTAGTTAATCCATTTGAGGAAGAAGTAGTAGTGGGAGGCAAAATATTGGGAGGAATCGTCAACTCATTACTGATTTCCCATCAGCCTATGATATTGAGGCAGCTATGCTCCCATAGATGGAATCGTGGTGTGATATTTTGGGTGATGGAAACTGTGGGTTTAGAGCAGTTGTACTACAAATCCTGGGAAGGGAATCAAAATGGTCAAATGTGAGAGCCACAATGTATAGGGAACTAGTGACTCATTAAGCATTATATGAGCATGTCTTTATAGATCCAATTACTAAAAACATGCAGCTCTTGATATGTTGGAGGGTATAAGCTTTGATGGAGAAACTATGGCATTAGCCTAAATTTGGATTCCTCTTCGTGATAACATACAATTTTGTGTTCATTTGCTTGAATGTTCATGGGTCAATTATATGTCTACGGCACAGAGATCCATCTAACGACTCACGACCTAATCCAAGTATTACCATCTTAAGTGTCAACAATATCACACTACATATCAATATGTCTTTTACTCATACTAGTTTTGTATACACTTTTTGTTATACTATATATGTCTGAATCTCATGTTATAATAATTTATATGCTTGTAGAACCTTAATGGAAAACATAATATTACCACCTATATCTAATCAGTGGTACAAACATGCTACTTTAAGCATATGTGGATGGGACGAGCCATATCGTGACCGCATTTAGCTGTATTAGAATACAATAGGTATGGGTGCCAACCAAGAAGGAGACTTAGGTTGAAGATTTTTGTGGAATGTAAATAATTTATTAAAGAACTTTATGTACTTTGGTTTATCGCAATCTATTAAGTATTTTGTTGTTGAACTTTATTCATTGGTGTGTGGGTAATATAATGAGAATTGCTCTAATAATAAAGTCATAACAGTACTAATATAAATTAATATAAGTTTACAAGAAAAAATCTACTAACTATCATCAACATGGGGTTGGCCGGACTCCTCCTCCTTACTAGAGAACAGTTTAAGTCTGCCCCATGGCAAGGTACACCTCCTTTAGCCTTTCAAAACCTTCATCCTTATCAATTTCGTCCATCTTATTTTCTTTTAACCAGTAATGAAACCCACCCATCAATTCATTATTTGTCTACATTTATGTCTTGATGTATGGGGCATCACTTGGCCTTTCATCTACTAGTATAGGATGGACTACTGGATGGGACTGAGGATGATACCAAGGAAGGCATTCAGCTGAGGTATCATGCTTATATGTGAAGCGATGAAAATGAGAGTCAAAGTATAGTTAGTGGTGTGGCCAAGCTAGGGATGGCAATTTTCCCCGCGGGTTCGGGGCCCCATCGGGGATTCTTAACGAGGATTTTTTTGGGGATGGGTTTGGGGTCCCCATCACCAAACCCGCCCCGAAATTTTTTTATATATATTTTTATATAATTATATATAAATAATATATATATAATTTTTTTATAGAATATAAATTAAAAATATAATATAAAAAAATAGTTTGAGGATCGGGGATGGGATCGGGGGTCAGGTATAAAATCGGGTTTCAGGGATCGGGTCAGGTTTTAAGAACGGGGAATAAATCGGGAATGGAAAATAGATCGGGGATCGGGTCGGGTATGGGGATTTGATCCCCGCGGGGATCGGGTCGGGGAATCCCTGACAAAAAAATATCGGGGATCGGGTCAGGTTCGGGGATTATTTTTCTTATCGGGTTCAGGGATGGGGATGGGGTCCCCGTCCCCGACCCGCCCTGTTGCCATCCCTTGGCCAAGCATTCTAAAATAATGCACAACTGAAGTAATTTGCCTTATAATTCTTAGTGATTACACTCCGATAGAATCCATGTAATGGAATAATTGGAAGAATCAAGATGATTGGGAGATAGCCAAACTTTCAACCAACTTGATCTAGCATGTAAGGTTCCACAACATCCATAAAGCCCACACCACCTTGACACATCAACTCGAGATGTTTCATAATCAGATTTTGGTCAAACGATATAAATTCAACCTATACACATATGTAAAACACTATTAATATCAATTATTGTAAATAACTACAATTGAAAACTATTCATGCAATACATGTCCCTCACTTGTTAGGTCCTTAGAGAATCCAATTTTCTCCTATGAAAATTTATGACATCCATGTTCTTAGGGGGAAGATTTTGACTAAATTTATCCCATCTCATTGATGCGGCATCATATGATGGATTATATGTACGAGGATAACTCTATCAAAGTATGAAAAACACTCATAAATCCAGGCTTGCACACAATTATAACATGTATATAACACAACTAAATAACCTTTTAACTAATAATTAGCAATAAATAATTACCTCTAATAGTGTCATGTAACCACCTATATGCTACACATGCCTTAAATGTTATCCCAAATTGCCTATATAAATACACTAAAGGGTGAGAAGATCTATAATGCGTGGACCCTCATATGTAGGTCTAGTCAATCTTTAATCATCCTTTGATGCCAACGAGGAAACATATCCTACTAAGTGGGCATATCTACTAGTTCCATCAAAATCTCCCTCATTGGGATCATCATACTCCTCAAATGACACATGTCGTGTGTTTGTAGTATGGGGAGCTTTACCACGCTCTATCATAACTCATGATCTGGCACTGCCAGTGACTATGCTCTTTGCCACCCTAGTGGTAGTGGGAGTAACCTACTGTAGATACTTTCCTATGCCTACTCTACCAACCATCTGCCAATTATTACAAAAAGATCGTTAATAAATATTATGCATTATTTCATCAATGATTTATGGTTTAGGGTTAGGTTTCAATGCTTAGGGTTTAGTGTTAAGGTTTTGGCGTGTGGGGTTTAAAGTTTATGTTTTAAAGGTATAGGTTTAGGGTTTGGGGTTTATAGCTTAGGGTTTGGGGTTTGAGGTTAAGGGTTTGGGGATTAGATCTTTAGGGTTCAGGTTGTAGGTTTAGGGTTAAGGGTTAATTGTTGGATGGTTATGGGGGTTTAGAGTTTTAAGGGGTGTGTCACTCGTTTGGGGCAAAGTGTGACCGATGAACTATCGATGGAGGCGGAGGCTAACGATTGAATTCCCCTCTAGAGAAGGTCTATGATGGGTGATTTACCCACACGAAGATTATTTTGATGGGTGAGTTATCGATTTGGAAGGAGTCCTAGCGGGTGAAATACCTATTGGTAGTTATGACTACGAGGTGAACCACCTATCGACACTACTATTTTGCCTTTGACCTACATTGATATCATTTGAAATTTAGATTTTAACCTAAAAATACAACACATTTGCTAATCTAAGTTCAATCTATGTATACAAACACTATTTTCAGTCAAATAACAACTAAAATGAGAACAATGCAATAATCAAATCTTGTATTTGTAATTACTTTGAAAATCATAAAAATTAATATAAAAAAAGAGAGATAAAACCATACATACCTTTAGATGTAGAATGTATTAGGATTGTGATTAAATTATGATTTATTGAATTGATGGAATATTTGAAAAGAATTGAGTGATCATGTAAGGAGTTGAGATTAGGGAGAAGAAAGAAAAGAGAGAGAAACTATTGGAGAGATAAGAGTGGTGGAGAAATGAGATGGTAAAATTGGACAGGATAATAAATTTGGGGGGTATATGGGTATGTGTTTAGTGAAATGGGTGAGTAAGGAGATGTAAGGTTTTATAAATTTTATTTCAACACACAATGTCATTTTTATACATTTTATAACTTTTTACTATCAACATGCTTTAAAAATATGATAAAATAGAGGGTTTATTTAATAATTATATAAAAAAGTATATAAACAATTGGATATTGTTTGCAATTATATAACTCTTACTATGTTTATTTGTTCAACAATATATCATGAACATGCATATATTATATCATGACTTTGAAAATTTTATTGTGATAAACTTACATGCATTCTGAGCCTAAAAGTTATGCATATTATAAAGTTAGTGAAACAAATTATGTAGCGAACTAATATTTTCTGTTTGTTGAACATGATTTTTTTTTCGTAACGAACCTAAGTGTTTAATTTTAAGTACCCAAGTTACCCCTCCTATTTATAGATTTGTTCTTTATTTTATGGACCTATTACTCAACTTCAATGAAAATTTTAAAATTCTCTAGGATCTCATATTTTATTAAATCGGGTTAGGTTTGTAATATGCATGCAATAGCATTAAAAATATATTATAACATTATAATTTTCATAATTAGAAAAGTTTATATCATGATTTTTTGAAAAACCCAAGGTTATATGGTATAATTTTCCCAAAAAAACTATAAGTATTGGGCAACTCAGGACTAAAATGAAATAATATCATGTTTTGAAAAAGTTACAATGCAATATATATATTATAAAATAAGAGTAAATTATGTATTATGTTCATATATCTATTTTTCTTATTTAGCTTAAACATATATATTTTTTTAAAAATAGATTAATTTTTAAAATTATCTTCATCATTTTGCCATTTTTATCATAACAAAGTTAGTTACATCCTTCTTAATGTAATTGATTTAATTTTAGCTCATATACTTCATAATTCTCCACATTATTTATCATACTCTTGTAAAAATATAATATTTCAACTAAAAAAATAACATACATTTATGTATCAAAATGATATATATATATATATATATTATACGCTCATCAAATATACTATGTAAAGTGTACTATACACTACATATTTATCAAAGATATTACAGATTGCACATTATTCAAATATAATATATACTATTACATTTGCCAAATATATGGTATGATACGTATTTGTTAAAGATACTATATACTACACATTTATCAAAGATACCATATATCACACATTTGCTAAAGATACTATATGGCACACATCCATACAATATATTATATACTTTATATGCTTTTACAATGCTATATCACATGTTGTATATTAAATACACAATGTTCTACATTATACCTTATTGGTTAAATTGATATATATAATTTATAAGTTAAAATCCATCAATGATGGTGTAGCAAGATTCATAACTGAGGAGATGAGGGGGGGTTAAGGGTGTTAGAGAGGAAGTAGAGAGAATTGAGAACAAAAGCAAAAGTGTTATTATGTGTTGGAAATGAGAGCTTAGAGGGAATGAAAAGGAAATTGTAGCACTCCAAAATTTCATAACCTTTGTTTTTGGGTGTTTAGTTTTTTTATTCAAAAACCGATCCTTAAACTTTGACCTAATTATTTATTTTCAACCTTTTACCTGTAAGCTAAATAAATTCCTACATATTTTCCCCCAATTATGTTACCTCTTTCCTTTTGTTAAACCTATTCTAAACCTAATTATTTTTTTACCTAATATATTTTTACTCGATACCCTAATCTATCCAAACTAAACTTAAAACTAAATATTTTTATTTTTACCCTACCCTACCATTTTTACCCCTATTCTACCCTTGTTGTGCCCCAAAATCCCTCCCCTTCTTATACTACATACATACCCCTCACTTGTTGAGTCATACCCCTCTTCATCATCTACATGGATATATACATACACACAAGACTATTCATTATATATATATACATGTACAACCTCTGAATTTCCCACCATACCTAACTCCCTCTCTCAACCTAGCCTTCCGTCAACCAAACAAAGCCTAGCCTATGCATTTTCCCATCCCAAGAAAGGGCCACACACACCCCACCACACCTCTTTCCTACGTGCACAACCATTTTCTCACACCACTAGCTCTCCACACTCTTCCCTAATTGCCCTTCCCTACTCCTTCCCTATCAGCTCCATTTGGTTTCATTTTTTTTCAAACCAACTAGCACCCAACACCTTCCTCTTCCTTTACCCATTTCAACAGCCACTAAGCCTCCATTTCCTCTTCTTCTTCCTACCCCTCAATTTTCGTGTGTCGCCCAACCTTCCCAAACCATCCACCTCCCTACACTATCTTCTTTCTACCTATAAGAACCCAACATCCATCACCTTAAATAACTCCCCTTCCTCTCTCCTTCTTCTCTTTTCTTATTTTCTTCTCCTCCCCTATAGCTAGAACCTTCAGAGTACCTCCCTATTCCATCATCCATTTTTGTCACAACCAAGCACCACCCTCTTTGACCCCTTCCCTCCTTCCTACACTACACCAGCCAAGCCATCCTTCACACAACTCCCCTCTAGAATCTCCACCACCTCACAACCATCACACCATTAGTTACTACCCACACTTGCACCATCGCCACCCTGCACACCACCATTGTAGCCTCCTACACCATCTCTCTCCCAACCATGCGCCACCTTACTCCTTACCTCCTCTTCTTCCTGAGTGCACTAACCACCACCTAACTATCAAATTCCAACCGAGCCACCCTTCTAGTCATCACTATCTCCCCCAACAGCACCAACCATCTCCACCACCCTTGCCTCACCTTTCCACCACATCCATCACCCGTAACAAAGATAAATGTTCAACCTCCTCATGCTCTGCTCATGTTACCCATATAGCATGAGAGGAAGTGTTCTAGTTTTTATAATTTCGGTACCTATTATTTGTAAGTAAGGGCATTTTGGTTATTTTAATATATATATTTTATTTTATTTTATTTGGTAAATATCAATTTGGTAATTTTGGTATTATTTTTAGGTACAAAAGTTAATTGGCAAGATCTTATAGTATTTAATAGGATACCGTTATTTTACGTTTTGTTGAAATTTAGGTAATGGTTATACCATACTAAAATGTCAAACATTGCATGATAGCACTTAAAGGTTTTGATGTATAAATTGTGTTAAGTATGCTTTCCATATTGTAACTTGTATTCCTTACTAAAATGGTAAATTCTACATGATAGCACATTAGGGTTTTGTGTCTGAAATATATTAATCATGATTTGTTACGTTATAATTATGTGTTATCTATTATATTTTAAAAACCAGTAAAAAGAACATTTTATCATGTGTAAAATATTTCAGGTACAAAAGTATGACAAAATGATTATTATGATAATGTATAACACCTATGTGGGAAATGATATTATGAGCATAGTAGATGAATTTATGGAATAATAATCAAGAATGTGTGCCTTAGGGGTAATTTGGTTATTTTATGCATATTAAGGTTTTTACCATGAGAAGAATGTCTAATGTGTATTATATGTTGTTAAGCACAAAATTATGTGATCATGGATGTATTAGATATGCATGTTAGGGCTTTATAAGTAAAATCTTGAATAAGGACAAAATGGGCATTTGACTTATCTACTAATTTAAATTGCATGATAAATCATTTAATTATTATTTTTTAGCCTTTTCATGATAAATCGGTAAATAAAATGGATTTGCTAATTAAATATGATTTTAATGCTGTAATTATGACCTCAAGGGCATTTTAGTCATTTTTGGCCTAATGAACCCAGATGTGAAATATTGAGCCAAGGCGGGCCTTGATAATTAGGTTGTTGGTTTACACATTTATCAATTTTAATACCTAAAAATTGAATGAGACGTGTAAGATGACATCGTATTACCAATACTAAATAAGATATTAATCATTTAAAGTGAAAGATCACGTGAGTTGGGTAGACGTGTTGGTTCCGTTCCAGTTGGTTTACACATTTATCAATTTTAATACCTAAAAATTGAATGAGACGTGTAAGATGACATCGTATTACCAATACTAAATAAGATATTAATCATTTAAAGTGAAAGATCACGTGAGTTGGGTAGACGTGTTGGTTCCGTTCCACCAAATGATAATAGTGGCTCAGGTGTATTTTTCTTTATAGGTGCTTCAAACCATTTCAATAGTTTAAGAATAGTATCTGAGGAGTATTTTCCAAGGTCATTACATATCCCAAATGGCATACAATGGTATGCAAATATTGTATGCAAATGTGCTATATGAACACATAAACATCATCTTATCTTGATCCTTTAGGGAAATGGGTACCTACACATAGCCTAAATAACCATCAAGAAAAAAAAAAGGATGAACAACAAACCTCTCTGGCATTTAATCCATTAAAGGTAAAGGAAAATGGTCATTTCTAGTCATTAAATTCAACTTTTGATAGTCAACACACACCCTCCAACCAATTTGCACCCTAGTAGGAACCATTTATTCTTTATCATTTTCAACCATAGTGATTCCTGTTTTCTTAGGTACTGCTTGAAGAGGACTAACCCAACTACTACAAAAAATTAGAAAAATGGCTCCCACAGATAAAAGTTTTAGAACCTCTTTCTTTACCACTTCCACCATAATATGATTCAACCTAAGTTGTAATTATATAATAGGTTTTACATCATCCTCCATCAAAATTTGATGCATACAGGTTGAGGGACTTATACTCTTAATATCAACAACTGTACATCCCAAAGTCTTTTTTATATTCTTTCATAATAATAATAAGCTTCTTCTCTTGAATCGGGTTAAGTCCCTTGATATGATAACATGAAGGGTATCTTTCTCTTCCAAAAATGCATGCTTAAGATGGTTAAGTAAAGGTTTAAATTTGACCTATGGTTCTTATTTTATTGATGGTAGAGGTCTATCTAAATTTGGTAAATCCACAAACTTTCATATTCTTCTAGGAATTTCTCTTAAAGTATGCACCATTTCTTATATCTCTTCATCAACTTCAAACTTTTCATTCAACTATTCCAAAAATTCAATTTCTATGCATTGAGTCAATAAAATCTCCAAAGGATTGTCAAAAGATAACTCGTAAACCTGCTCAATTAAATCCTCAATAACATCTATCATAGAAACCATTTCATAATCTCCATGATATACCTCATGGTGTCATAAATATTGAATCAAATAACCTCACCATCAACCTCCATGGTCTAACCCCCATGATGTACATCAATTTTTATCTTTGAAGTTTTGAGAAATGGTCACCCAACAATATAAGAGAAGAGTTAGATGAACCACTATCTCACATATCTAAAACATAAAATTCAGCTGGAAATACCAGCTCATTTACTTGTACCAAAATATCCTCAATTTATACCTTAGAATATGAGTTAGATCTATCAACCAACTGAATAACAATATGAGTATTCTTTAAAGGGCCTATACTTAGTGTATTAAATATAGATAAATACATCACATTAATTGAAGCACTTAAATCTAACATGCATCATTCATACCTCGTATTTACTATCTTGTAAGAAATGGTAAAGATACCTAGATCCTTGCATTTTAGTGGGATTTTACTTTGTAGTATTGCTAAAATATTTTATCCCACACTCATTTTCTCATATCCCCTCAATCTTCTTTTATTGGTACACAAATATTTTATAAATTTTGCATACCTTGGTACTTGCTTTATTACATCTATTAAAAGGATGTTTACCTCCAATTTTCTAAACATCTCATTGTTATGGTCCCGCTTCTAATTCTTTGTCAATCTATTAGGAAATAGAGAAATTATCTTGATATAATTAGGAGAATCATCATTAAATACCCTTGGAGAATTTTACCTTTGGTTTGGAAACTTAAAAGAGCTCTTTTTCATCTTCTATGTTGCTTGCTCTCTTGGGACCTTCCAATTGCTTACCGCCTCTAGTTGTGATTGCACTAAAATTCTCTATAGAATTTATCTCTATTTGGTTTGGAAACTTAAAAGAGCTCTATGCTTGTAACTACCCTAGAGAATATGCTAGTTAACTCACTTGATTTTTCAAGTTCTTAATAACATTCCTAGTATCTTGTTGAAACTATAAAGTGTTGGTAGCCAAATATTTCATCAAGTCTTCTTAAGGCATTCACCCTATTTTTTGTTGCATCTATGGTGGGGGTAATGAATAAAATGGTGGTATTGGTAGGTTTTGTTTAACTTGAAAGAATCTAGAGGTACATGTGAACTTTGCTGGTTCTAGTAAGCTTTTGGTCTAAAATATGAGTTATCACCTTGTTGGTTGTTCTCATATATTAGGTTGGGATGATCTTTCCAACACGGATTGTATATTAGAGCAAACATAACATTTTTTTTCTTTGCATTTGTTGTCCTCCAATGGAATTTACCTATTGTTCATACTATAAAGTGGGACACATATCAGTAGGATGACAATAGAAATTACAAATCCCACATACATTTGTAGGGACTTTTTCACCCATTACTTCTTTACTAGAGAGACCAAATTTAATACTTACTCTTTCAACTCAATAATAATAGATGCTTTTAACCTACTAAGACACAAAAGTATTTTCCTCTACCACAGTATTGAGAATTAGAGGCCATGTTAGCAATCGATCTCTTAGCTTCAGCAAAAGTCTTATCAACTAGTGCACCCCCACTAGCAACATCTACCATGTTTTGATCTACAGGAGATAGGCCCTCATAGAAACATAAGATTAAAATTTACTCATTAATATGATGGTTAGGAAAACTACCACATCATTTCTTAAAACATTCCCAATATTCTTGTAACGATTCCCCCATCCTATTTAATGCCACAAATTTATTTTCTAATATTTGTTGCTCTAGATGAAGGAAATTATTTTTTAAGAAAACTTTATACATATCATCTCATTTGTTCATAGAATCTACTGGTAAATCATATAACCATTCCTTGGTTGTATCAGCCAAAGCAAAAGGAAATGCTTTAAGATAAAATTGCTCTACACTTACTCTAGGAGATTTCATACCAAAACATACAATATGGAATTTCTTGGGGAATTTATTAGGGTCAATGAAGCAATCTAATCCCATTAAATTATTATCCCTAACCCCTATAAAAATATTCAAAGAATGAATTACTGGAGGTTTGATTTCACAAGTATATTTCTCTCCAAGATAGTTAATAGAAAGTAAGTTAGGGGTGAAAGTAGGAGTGTATAGTTCCTTTAAAGTTTGATTTGCCATTGCTTCTTCAATATAACAAGGTGAAACAAGTAAGTCCTCTAGTAATATGCTTCTAAATCAGTGAAACTTCCTTCTAAAGGTAATGGAATATGATGAGAGTATCTCAATCGCCTTTGTGTTCAAGTTGATATGGGAAAAGAAGAATTTGGGATCATTGGTGGGATAATTTGCTCACTATTCTCAACCATAAATGACCTCAAGTGTGGGTACCTGAAAAGAACACTCATTTCGATAAAGATGATTAACACTTGGAAGAATTATTAAAACTAAAAAAATTACATTAATTATAGAAACAAAGATCATAATGACCATCCCTTAGTAACAATGCTAAAAATTTGACATGCCATCTTATACACGCCAAATTTAATTTCAAATATGTAGTAAGTGGAAAATAGGAGTCGAATCCCACAAGGAATAGGATATAATCAACAATTCCGTAATTAATGTCATAACTTGGTTTGTTAATAAATGTTTATTTCTACTACTAATCACTGGACTAAAACTATCTAATATAACATGAGATTCACTAATATGGAAACAAGGATAGGAGATATCCAACCATAAAACAAAGAAATCAAACGACCATATGAAAAAAGATAATTCTATGTATTTTAATGTTGACCTTTAGAAGCTCATCATATTTACTTCATATTTTTCTTTTATTGCAAATAAATCAAACAAGCTCTTGATTTGTTTTCTAACCGATTAATAATTTAGGCTAATAGCTCTAGATTTAATTAGAAACAACATTTACACATGAAAGACGATCAACTACAACCATAGTCACATAAGTTCAGATTATGCATTTGTATGGATTAATAAACGAGATAAAATAAATATGATCCATTGCTACTATAGAGATATCAATTAAAAATTATATATTAAATTCATCATCCTAGAATTGATTTGGAATCTAAATGTACTGGGCGATCAATCTAATTAATTCAAGTTCTCAAAGATTATTTAATTCTAGTTATTAATCCAATTAAATATACTTAGAATTTATAATTGAAGTTTCATTTCACGTTAAAATCCCTATTTCATGATAAAAATTCTCACATCCCATACAAATATACTCAAACATATTCATAACACAATAATAATATAATAATTTATAATGATTAATACTAATCATCCAAAGAAAATTATTAATGAATCAAAGATACAATAAAGAGTATAAGAGAAAAGTACTTGCATTCACTACAAATCAAAAAATCAAATATAAGAAGTAATTGAGAACAACTTATTGTTATTGATTCACAATTCTTCAATCTTCTACTTGATCATAAAATAAAATAGAGTTTTTGAATGTAAGATACTAATAACTAAAGAGAGAAATGAGTTTCATCTCTAAAATGCCAAAAAAGTTCTTTTCAAAAGTTGAATTAGAAAATCAAAAAGGAAAAAGCCTATGTGAGCGGTTACAAAAAAAAAATAGAAAAACACGGTCCATGTTTCATAACATAAACCCCCCATGTTATTATTGGAAGCCTTAGCTTTTCTGAATTTTAATTGTTGGAGAAACACTAATTGTGTTTAAGAAACACAAAGGCCTTGTGTTTTTCCTTTGATGTGCATTCTCTTCCATAATCTTTGGTAAACACTTCTTCTGATGATCAGCCTTAATTTAAACTAGTATTTTTTGTCTTTGATTCCTAGTTCTCCGATGCCTTATTAGATCCTTTCTTATTTGCTTTCTTCTCTTGATTCCTCCTTTGATTTCTTCGTTTTATTCATTTGCACCTGCATAAATCTAATAGAGAGAACTCAGAAAAAATGGTTAAATCTAGTATAAACAAAGAGACAACTATGATCTTTTTGCATTAAATATTGACATATAAAATGAGTACATCACAATTATCTAAAGCCCTAACAATGGCATACAATTCTTTGTCATAAGTGCTATAATTAGACCAAGAGCCATTGGTTTTTTCATTAAAGAAGCGTATTAGCTTTCCTTCTTGTAGCAAACCCCCTAATGCCCACTCTACTTGCATCACACTCTATTTTAAATACTTTGGCATAGTTAGGATACCTTAGGATGGACTCTTCACTTATCTTACTTTTGATCATCTCAAAGGCTTCTTATGCTGCTTTAGACCAAACAAACTCGTCTTTCTTGAGGCATTTGGTGATGGGGGCTAACAAAGTACTAAATTCTCTTATGAGAAGGACAAGGATGATTCAAGTAGAAGTGAATCTTATTGAGCACTACCCACAAATATTATATCTTATGAAAATGACGTTGCATGGGGCACGGCGGATTGAGTAATGAAGGCCAGAGGAGTTCCCAACTACACCAAGTATCTCATGCATTAAAAGGTGTAACCGGATAACGAGATATGCCAGGAACAAAAGGAAGACTTATGGCAGTTCCATAACAAGATCAAATCTTTCAAAACCTCTAAAGACTTAACAAGGATGTTAAGGGCTTAGGTGGAAGAAAATGTTATATACTCCCAATTTTTTATTTTTTATTTATTAGGAGGGTTATATCTTAGAGTTATGTAAATTTTAGTGGAATTGAATCGAAGATAATATAATATTTTAGAGACATTATAAATAATACAATAATTATTTAGATCTTTTAAATTTGAAAGAGTGTAGAAAAATTTTATAAGAAAATCTTTTAAATTTTTAAGCATCAAAAATCGCGAAAACCTAGAAGTTTTTATTTAACGGAGAAAGATGAAATTTTTTAATTATAAATAGAGGAAGACTTCATTGATTCACGTCATCCAAAGCTTACGTGCACTATCTATTTATGTAAATAAATATTTTATTTAGGCACTCAAAATTCTCAATAACTTCTCTAATTTATTTTGTTATTATTATTCTCGTTCTTAATTCTCGATTTTGTCTGAGTAAGGTTAGCAGGCATCGACGACCGGAGCACAAGAAGGACCGAGTCATTTTAAAGACACCGATGCTGGAGTATTTTAATTCGAATCAATGCAAGCTCGTGAGCTTCAGTCGATATTTGGCTTGGCCTGAGACCAAGCTGATATGGCAGTCAAAAAGAGAGCAGCTACGCGAAGATTTACCAGCTTTGCCAGTCGCAAGACACGCAAAAATGCATGTGTATTCTTTGGGAACGGACCACATGTCTTGTGTACTTAACTTTAACACTGGCAGACACCGTCAGATTTCAATGAATAATTTAATCGACGGTGATTTTCACAATTAGAAGCCATAAAAATACACGTAGAAACTGTAACGTATAGCTGACGTCGTGTAATAATACCGGCAAGACTCTCTTGTGCAGCCAAAGGAGAAAGAAATAGAGCAGCGAAGACTGGCTACTTAAATTCTTCCCTTTATTTACTGCTCTGTCTGACTCTCTCTCTCTCTCTCTCTCTCTCTTCTGCCTTGCCTCTTTCCTCTTTTCTGTTTCTCTCGGGTCTTGTGGTCGTGTTCATCGTGACTACCCAAAGCTATAAACTCATTCCGTTGTGATTGATCTTTTCAGCGTCGAGTCTGTACTAGCTTATGTAAAATCGAGTTCGGTCAAGCCTGTTCTATTGAGGTGCGTTTCTGCCTTAATCTTATAACTGAAGGCTTGGATCATGAAATTCGTTTGGTTCTTGTAAAATATACGTGGTTTTCTCTTGCTCCTTGCTTCGATTTGTTTGAAGATTTGGGGTTTAGTGAAGGTTGCTTGAAATGGAGTTTTTCTTTTCGTTTCTTATTTTTCCTCACTGAACTTCTCTCTTTTTTTTTTCTCCAGTTTCTTTTTCCAGTTTTTCTTATGGGTTCGTGGTGTTCGATTATTGATATTGTGCCTGATTTTCGTGTTGTGTGTATGACATAAAAGCGGATGCTTTGATGGTTAGGATAGGCTGGCCGTGAAGTGAAATAACTGTTAAGGAAGAGAACCTTTTAGGGTTTTATGATTAGTTCGCCCTTTGTGTGCTCTTTTCTGTTGTTTATCATTTGTTTGTTCCCGGGGGTAAATGAGGCCACTTCATTAAAAAAAATGATGAATTTTGATGTCCAAGATTGGGTGGAAAGTGATGCGATCATTTTTATAGTTTAGAACCTCTGTCCTTGTTTCTCTTCATGGAGATACGTGAATTTAGCTTTGAAAGGTTTTCGCTTTATCAAAGCTTCTTTTGGAACTTATTGATGTAAAGTTTGCTGGATTGGTTTTTGGTTCAGGGTTTGTTGACGGTGGGCCTGCGCTTTTGAAATGCCTGTGCTGTAGATATAGCGGCATCATAAGTTTGCGACCCTTTCATTGGCGATCAAAAATGTTGGAGGGTCCAAAATTCTCTGGGATCATTGGAATAAACAACAATGACAACAAGTTCTTTGATTATTACCATAAACTTGGTGAGAATTCAAACATGTCTGTAGACAGCTATGCAAGCTTGCAGGCTAGCAATGGCGGAGGTTCGGTGGCTATGTCCGTTGATAATAGTAGTGTTGGATCAAATGATTCGCACACTCGTATCTTGAACCATCAAGGTTTGAAGCGTGTCAACAACAATTACTCAGTTGCTCATAGTGTCAATCGGCGGGGAAGAGTCACTCATGCCTTGAGTGATGATGCACTAGCCCAAGCTTTGATGGATTCTACTATCTCAACTCAAGGGCTTGAAAATTTTGAGGAGTGGACCCTTGATTTGAGGAAGCTTAATATGGGGCCGGCTTTTGCCCAAGGGGCTTTTGGGAAGCTCTACAGAGGTACTTATGAAGGTGAGGAGGTTGCTATCAAGATACTGGAGAGGCCAGAAAATGATCCAGAAAAGGCTCAGCTGATGGAGCAACAATTTCAGCAAGAAGTTATGATGCTGGCAACACTGAAGCATCCAAACATAGTTCGTTTCATTGGTGCATGCCGTAAGCCCATGGTTTGGTGTATTGTTACTGAATATGCAAAGGGTGGATCACTTCGACAATCCTTAAGCAACAGACAGAATCGATCTGTGCCTTTGAAATTGGCTGTTAAACAAGCACTGGATGTTGCCAGGGGTATGGAGTATGTGCATGGGCTTCAATTGATACACAGAGATCTAAAATCTGATAATCTTTTGATTTTTTCCAACAAGTCTATCAAAATTGCTGACTTCGGAGTTGCAAGAATTGAGGTTCAAAACGAAGGGATGACTCCCGAGACTGGGACATATCGTTGGATGGCTCCGTAAGAATTTCATGGCTATAGCATTGATCTCATTGATTGTCATTTCTATGTTCCTGTCAATGCATGCCTGATTCACTGTTTCTTGGCTGGTTTGATTTGGTGTTTTCATTTACCTGTCCTGGTCTCTTTTATCTGAACCTATGTGGCATGACCAAAAAAAATCGGTCTATAATGATTTTTGGAAAAGAAAATTGTTACTGCAAAGTTATCTACTTGATTGGAGTCTGTGTTGGGGACAAATTTCTCATACAGTTAGGTTCTTGAACACATATCTTTTGTGATTCTTATTTCTAGTTCTAGCATGAGCATGAAAGGAAGCAGCTCACTTGCATCATGATTGCAGCGGTTGTGTAATTGTAATTTTAGTTGTACATGAGCATTGCTTGTGCATATTTGTGTGAGAAAATTTAGGCTGAGTCATCTTGCATGATATGAGCTATTTATTGCTTGGATTATTCTTTATATTCATTTTTGTCATAGATTGCCATTTGTGTCTAGCATTTTTGGGTGATGTCACTTGCCAACTTGATTTTAAGCGAATGAATTGTAAGCGATCATTTCCATGTGTTGAAAGTGTTTCCTTTCATGACATTCTTTGTTTTTTCCTTTAAAAGTTGCTTAAAGTAACAATCATGCATGTTTATTTTGTGCTGCGGAGATAGCATCCTTCGTTGTTTGGGAACATGTTGATAAAGGAAAGAATCCTGCATTATAATTTTGAGACGTGTATAACAATTATGCACATTTGTTTGTCGCACATTCAACCTTGTTGGCTTTAGCAATGTTAAAGCTTTAGCAAGGATGTGGAGTACATGTACTTCTCCATCCCTGTTTGTTTGGAAGTGTTAGGAAATAGTTGAGAATAAAGTAGCAGTCAACTAATCGCACATTATTGATTTTATACTTGTTTTCTTATTTGTCCCTTCATTGTTAAAAAGTCCCATACATAGAAACTGAATAAAGATTTGTGAAAATCATTAATAGATTTGAGTATATAGTGAAAGCGAACATGTTTAGAATGTTGTGAGAAGTTGAGATTAGAGGGTTGCAAAAGGAGCGATAAATCCAAAATTATTGAAGAGTAGCCATGAGCGTTGACTTATCGCTTTTGTGAAGACACGACCCAAGGCACGAGACTATGATGCTTATGGCTAATTCTACGTAGGGTAACTCTTCTCTCTCTTGTTATTCTTATTTTACTTATGTATGTGCCTTATTCTACTACTTTCATTTGACAATGTCCTACTCTGTTGCATGAGTGTGTCTGATATAGCTGAAAGTTGTAGCTGAATGCTGATTGGATGTTCTTGATGTAAACAATTTTTACATGGAAGTTTGGATATGGCAGTCCAATGTCAGCTTCAACTAAACCAAATCTAACTTAGCAGCCAAACTTCACCAGACCAATCAAAGGCTGTATTTTCAGTTCAGAAACTTGTGACCTTTAAAGTTATATTGCTGCCTATGGTGCATCATGTTAGATTGCTTAAATATTTTGGTTATCCTTGAAAGTTAGCTTTGTAGTGATCGATATGGATCATTAAAGGATTAGGAACAGGGAAGGAGGCAAATGGAGAGCAATAAAGGAGGAAGCAACTGTGCAAATTGTGAGATGGGAAAGTTAGTTTACTTGAACCAATGGTTTTGCTGGTACATTGATGATTTGATTACAAAGCAGTTGTCCAAGGAAGTCTGGGGATTGGTTTCTTTTACGTGGGAAAAAGTACCAGTTTCCTATGATTGTCTACCCATTTTTCCAAATGTTGAAGATGCTATCTTTTATTGTGAAGTTGTGTATAGAAACTATGGAATAGGGATACTGATAACGTAGATGGACATGGAATTGCTGGCTGGATGTGTTACGGAAGTGATGTCAAATGCAAAAGATTTGTGTGCCTTGGATGGCTCTAGACATGCAAATATGTTCTCTTACATACCAAATAAAGAAAATCAACATTCTTATTGCTCCCTTCTGATCCTTGTCTCTTGCATACCATTTGCCATTCTGTTTCTTCTGATGTGTGTATATACAGGCATGCCTTGTCTTTAGGCAATAAAACCGTGGTCACGGTGTTGCAGTATTGGGGTGTTGTGAATGATATTTTATATGTTGCAGTTGTCATGGTGATTTTTTTTCACAACAAAATATTGGCAAATATCGACAAATATGTGTAAATATTGGCAATGCATCGGTCCAATATCAATTGATAACCAATATAATGCCACTAAATACATGAAATCCTAAAACCATCGCGTATTGGATGACCTAAAATTTGATAAATTTCGACCAATATTGCGTATTAGAACTGATATTAAATTGTATGGTTGGCTTATTAGTATGGTTGAATTGGGCTGACGAGTGCTTTATAGCTTGTCGGCATGGTTTTGTCTAGCTATGCAAAACAACATGCCACTTTGGAGGTTCAGTCTTTGATCTCCATATCTAAAAACATTGTAAGAAATATAACTTAGGGGCCAATTTTGTTTTGAGGAACATAATTCTTAGATTCCAACTATGCAAGGTTTATTATATAGGAATTTCCAACAAATCTAACCATAGGAAGGGTCATGTGATGTCACGTATATACATTCATAAATTTTCTGAGGATTCTAATAGAAAATATGTTTAAATAAAAAGTACATATTTTCTTTGGAATCTATACAAGTTTATTAAAATATTAAGAAAAGATTTAACTACTATTTAATACAGGCCATTATAATTTTCATTTCGGATGACATATACTAATTTGGGTTTGTATTTGATCCTAAACAATAATTTGTCATATAATTCTTTTTATTAATAAAATGCCCTCATATAGATTTCTCTTTCCTAATTATACTATTTAAATTTGATGAATATATTTGGATTGAACGACATTTGGATCCTATCTCAATATTAAAAAGCTGATATATATTTACAGGTAATTTAATTTAAAAATAAAATTGGCATCAAAACATTATCTTTTAGAATCTCGGTACATGAGGCCACGTGACTTCCTCAGCAATTAGATTTGTGTGCAGTTCCTTGTTAAATAACCAACAAGCAATTATGTTCCTCAGATTAAATTTAAAAAGTTATATTTCTCAAATGATAAGATGGCTAAGATAAATATAGCACCCAATAGGAATTCCATCATAGAAGATAGGTATGGGTTGCAACATCCAGCTTGATTGATAGAGAGAGTTCATATGCAATGGGACTTGAACATAGGAGGCCTTTGGTATCCACAACCAGTAGTCATAAGTGATAGACCAGCTCGTATTTATTTATGCTCCTCTAATGGAACAAACCCCTATAATCTTTAAGGTATAGAGGAATTTCACTTTGAGAAGGAGTTTATAATTTTTTTTAGCATAGAACAACTTTATAAATTTATTCTCAAAGTAAAATTCCTCCTAGAACTATCTCGTCCAAGCACCTGCCATTGTGTATTTTAAAGACATAATACACTTGCATATATTGTTGTATGTAAGGTTATCCCATTTATGGTTGCAATTTTTCAGTCTATAATGCCAAATTTATGATGGGCCAGTTTGTATGACCTTTTCTAGTTTGGCATTTGTTGATTCTATGCCCTGATAAAGGAATACCCTGAAATGAGAAATGAAGTGTACATGTTTTATGAGGGAAAAAAATTCTGCATTTGTTCAAGTATATCCTTGAAGGATACTCACGACTTGTCTAATTGGCAATCAAGTATTTGTATAATTTGTATGCAATTGGATCTCCTAGCACAAAACTTCATTTTTTTTTACACAATTAAGATCAGTGTAGCTAATTCTGGGTTTAAAATTGGTTAGCTATTTTACAGTTTTAGTCTGAACCTTCTTGTTATTTATTGTTTTAATTGTGCTTGGCTGTCTCAATTGCTCATTGTATTGTAAGAAGCTTACAACCTGTTCATGTAAGCACCTTTCATTGGCTTGCATGGATCCAACATAATGTCGAGTGTGCAGTGATTACAAAGGAGAGATTTCCTTGATTTTATTCTTACCATGCTTGTGAGATGGACATAAAATCAACAAAACCTATCATGGTTCTATGCCTAAAACCCTAACATACTCGCATGTAAATTTTACCAACTAAAGAGTTAAGTTGGATTTACCTTGATTCAAGCTAAGTAAAACACACCAAAAATATCTTCTCTAAGGCCACCTCAAGAAGTATTTGGATTACCTTCAAGAATGCCAGGAATGCAAAAATAAGAATCATATTATAACAATGTAAAATAACAACAAAGCAGAAATTGCGAGGGAAAAAGGGATACACCCTTTGAACAAAAGAGGAAGAAGAAAGGGGAGAAAATAGGACAACTTCACAAATTAACCACAAATCTAACGTCCTTTACTTTCATAAAAGTAGATGCTAATATCAACTTCATGGTTTGGAGCAGTGATATGTTGAAATTGACCGCTGTGCTGAGAATTTCACTGCTTAGAAAAAGTGTTCTACATGAGCAATTAGGAAAAAAGAAGCTTCTCTATCCTCATAGAATGATTCAATATGAGTTGCTTCCTTTGGCATCATTCCATGTCTCTAATTTTCTCATTTTTATGAATGAGGAATTACTCGCAATCAAATTTTAATGTAGAACGATGCTGGAAGAAGAATATCCTTAATGAATGTTGGCATAATAACCACAATAAACTTTCTTACCAGAAATAGTTTGCAGGATGTGAAGTTTGGTGCAGTCAGAAATTGAGAGAATATAGAAGTGACTTATGGCAAGAGCTTGATTCTGAAAGTTATGACGTGATTGTGTTTGTGAAGCTTTGAGAATGAATCCTTGAAGTAGTGAAATCGTTATGGGAAGAGAACCAAGAAGAAAATGGTTTGTGCTCGCCTGGCCTTAGGTTAGTTTGTAGGCATAATAACCACAGTAAACTTTGTTACCAGGAATAGTTTGTAGGATTTGAAGGTTGGTGCAGTTGGAAGTTGAGAGAATTTAGAAGTAACTTATGGCAAGAGCTTGCTTCTGAAAGTTATGACGTGATTGTGTTTGTGCAGCTTTGAGAATGAATCCTTGGAGTAGTGAAATCGTTATGGGAAGAGAACCAAGAAGAAAATGGTTTGTGACCCAGCTGGACTTAGCTTAGTTTATAAAGATAATGAACCCGGACAGCCATGTTCTCTGGCTGTTATAGAAAGAACAATATTGAAGAGCATACACATTGGATTCATTGATAGATTCAAATTGAATAGCCTTTTATGAGAAAAAAAAAGAAGGAATGCAGCACTCAAGAACTTAACAATCTCTGTTGGTAAGTATACTTTATCTTTTCACGACTTTATTATGGTGGTTGTACTTGAACCCTGGGCCATATTGTGCTCAGGGGAAGTGAATTGAATTGAATATGCAATAGGAGGGATAAAGATGGCTGTGGATAAGGTAGTGGAAGGTTTGGTTGACATGATCTGCAGACTGGCAAGGATTTTGATGTCAGATACAAATTGATTATGGTTTCCCCCTGGATTTCTAATTTAATGTTGATTACTGTAACTTGCCATGATGCCTGATTTTATGGTATTTATGGTATAAGTAATGTGTTAGAGGAACTTGAAAGATTCAACAGGTTTGTAATCCATATGTTTCTGTAGATTTGTGCTTTGAAGTTTTAATTCTTAGGTATAATCTATTTAAATATATTCTTCACCGCTAAAGGACAAGAAAGTAAAGGGAAAATGCCCCCAGTGTCAATTCTTCACAAGATTAATTTAGGAAGTTATCGATATCACTGCTCTCATTTGTATTCCATGATAGTCATATGAGTTCCTGGTTAGAAGGGATTTCAGTAACTTCCCTATAAAGATTATTTTCTGCAATGTATGCTTTTGTTGTCATGGTGAGTGTTTTCGTGAGCTGCTATGTGTTTGGTAAGTAATTAGATTGAGCAATTTTATCTTGGAATGTAGAGTAGCACGCTAAGTAATTATTTGATGTTTCTATATCTTCAAAAATTAAGATGCTGATATCTATTCAACTTAAGTATTGATTTATTATTCATTGGGAATTGCATGAAACAAGTGAAAATTATGCATCTTTATATTGAACTTTGGAGAACATTTGAGCACTTTGGTTTGTTACAAATGCTTCATTGTTAGGTTTGTTAACCTTAGATCTATGGCAATGTGGAACAATCGCTCTTTCTCCCTCCCCATCTGTGTGCAAGTGTTTGTGAATATTTAAGATTAAAATATTCAAATTAGTATTCAATACACTGCCCCATCATTTGTTTCATATAGCTGTAATCCTTATCTTGCCGTTAATTGGTTTCTTCATTGGAGAGCCTGAATTCATGTGTGAAAATCAGATTAATATTAAATACACTGTGACGTCATTTGTTTCACATTTGTAATTCTTATCCCACCATTAATTAGTATCCTCATCAGAGAACCTGAATTAATGTGTGAACATTATTATAAATAACGACATATATAGGGGAAGTGTATTGTTTAGAGGGTCGTGAGAAGAACAGATTGGAGGCTTGTAATAAGAGAGTAGCCTAAGATTAAGGAGAGTTCATCGGCATGGTTTAGCTTATTTGCAAAGATATGGCCCAAGATAGAAGATTATGCTGTTCTGTGATCCACAAAGCTGATCTTTAGTGGGAAAACTCTCTTTGATTTTTGCTTTTATTTATTTATTTGACCTTTCTTTATTGCTCTTTTAGCTAGTTATGATGCTCTATTGCTTTTGCAAGTGTTCTCCATTAGTCTCGAGTGGTTAAGGTTGACCTTTCCAAACCCCTATCATCAGTGAGATATGTACTTGGTTGTTAAAATGATTGGAATGCAAGTAGGTGTTTTGGTGTGTAGGAAAAAATCCTCACTTTTGTTGAACTATAGGAGACTTTTTTTTTTTAATTGTTGTGTAGCTAGCTTGCGGAGGCATATGTAGGTTTATTATTGCCCATGTGTGAATAAAGGTGAAAAACAGTTGGCTTTTGACCTTGGTGAAGTAAAAATTTCAGCCTTTTTTGAGGGATACATGACCATATCTTCCCCTCTTTATCATTGTAGGGAGATGATCCAGCATAGGCCATACACACAGAAGGTTGATGTTTATAGCTTTGGAATTGTTTTGTGGGAGTTGATAACTGGAATGGTTCCTTTTCCCAACATGACAGCAGTACAGGCAGCCTTTGCAGTTGTCAACAAGGGCGTCCGGCCTATAATTCCAAACGATTGCCCGCCTCTTCTTAATGAAATCATGACCCGTTGTTGGGATGCAAACCCAGATGCGAGGCCATCATTTGCCGAAGTTGTCAGAATGCTGGAGCATGCTGAGACAGAGATAATGACAACCGTGCGCAAGGCACGCTTCAGATGTTGCATTACGCAACCCATGACTCTGGATTGATCCAAATGAAGATGAAGCAAAGGAAGGATAGGCAGAATGAAGGACCTAAAGAAAACGTAAAGGAAAAAAAGTCAAAAAAAAAAAAAAAACTGAGAGATGCTTTAATCTTAACCCCTGTATCTACCAGATCATTTTCTTACTAAAGCTTAGCAAAGGAAAGGTCATGATAAAAATGGAACTGTTGGTGTTATGGTTTTGCTATTTTAACGGGACTCCGTTGTTGCAATAGTAGGAGAAGAGGACTTTCGATTTGTATTTATACATGCCCTCTTTTGCTGTGTTTAAAATCTATATCCTATTCTCAGTTGTTTTGGTTGAAGCGAACAGCTGCGTTTCGAGTTTGTCTAATTGTAGTGAATTGCTTTTCGCGTGCATATTTTTAGCCCATGGGAAACTAAAGCCTTGAGCACTCTCACTGTTGTGCCTAGGACAAGGCTAAAGTTCGGAAAAGCGGTGCCAAAGAAGCAGCAGAATTGCTGGGGTTGTTGACGACCACGACGATAACAGAGTCCAGCGAAAGTTTGGAAACTGTGTCAGACACTACAATTCTCGATTATGACGGTCAGACAACTTTATATTATGAGGGAGGGTTTTCGAGTGACCGCTACACCCGCTGGTTTTACATTATGATTCGGAGAAGAGTCAGATCTTGAATCATCAAAAATAGGTGGTCATGCCGTGACTACTCCTCTCATAAAGGATTGTTGATAGATGGAAAGATTTATATACACTGATAGTTTTGTTGATGCCAATTTACGAGGGAAATGCCTTCACTTCCGTTGTAGATTTTGTTCGCCTTTGAATTGCGTGTGAGATGCATAATGTGATAAGTATATATTTTTATTACAAAATAAAAAGAAGTAAATTAAGTTAATTCAAGAAGGTCTCGTCCTCCTTAGCTTATTTTTACAACTCATAAGATTAAATCTAATCTGAATTTATTATCAGATCGGTTCAATTAAATTCTAATCAGATCAACACTAATAAGATAAGTTTAGAGCAAATTAGCACAATAATATTAATTTTGTAATAATAATTATTATTAATTAGTGTTACTGATAATTAATAAATAATAAATTTAAGCACGAATAATGATTATTATTATAAATATTGATTATTACTGTTATTATTAACATTCATTAATTAATATATTTTTTTCAAATTGATCATCATTTTATTATTATTATTATTACTATTAGTTTTTCAATAAATACTAATTTTTTGCATTTATCACTAATTAATATTATTTTTATTAAGTGTAACTAATATTAAACGACAACGATGATATTATTATTATTATTTCAAGTAATAATATTTTTTTCTAAAGTATTACACATTAATATTATTTTCATTAATTATAACTAATATTAGATGATTATTATTATTATTATTATTATTATTATTTCAATAAATACTAATTTTTTTCAAATTTATCACTAATTAATACTATTTCTATTAGTTATAACTAATATTAGAGGATGATGATGATGATTGTCATAATCAAATCAAATCATATCAACATTAATAAGTTCAGATCATATCATATCAATATCAATAAAATAAGATCAAATCAGTAAAAATAAGTTATAGAAAACAAATCCTAACTCTAGTTAATCAAATAATAGATTTAATTAATTTAGGATTAATGAACCTTTCAAATTTCTTGTGCAACATAATTATAGGACCTGTTAAATTGAGTAAGTTAATACATGGATTTATGAGGATTACCGCCTCTTCACTTTCCTCTATATTAATCGTATCCTACTCATTAATTTCAGAAAGTGTAGAGTCACTTAAATTTATTTAGATATTTGAGTGAATCATTTATTTATATAAACCAAAATTTCTTTATTTTTCTAAGGAATTATATTTATATGCAAATTGTAGCATATTTGGTAAATGATAATATAATGGTTTTCTAGTTACCGTAATGAATATACATAGGTGGGTTCTTTTGAAGTTAATAAGTCTCATTTAATATCTTTGAATTGATGCATAACCTTTATTTAGTGTCTAAGTTTTAGGCCGAGCCTTTCAAATTTACCTCTCTAAGTGATGCATATGAGATCCAACTTGGGTCTTACTAAGTTTTGGTATTCTAAATTATAGAACAATCGAAAATAAGAGAAAGAAATGAGGAAGAATAGAAGTGATAAAAATTGATTCGTGGTAACTCCTTGAATCAACACTTGCAAGAATCACCTAAGGTATTCAACTCTTAGGATGCATCTTGTAAGATTTTACAAAGAATCTTCAAACTCTTACACTTGATATTGGAGAGGAACTATTGGTTTTTTTTTAGAGAAAATATAGCTTCCAAAGTAATTTTTTCCTTTATTTCATGTTACCCTAATACATATAGAAGATGGGTAGGATTAAATATTATAACTTAACCAACTAATACATGCATTAGAGCCTAACATAGGGTCAAAAATTCATGATTACACTTAGCCCATGTGTTTTAGTTATTAGGGGGTGGTTAAGCTAATTTTTGAAATTCCTAACTCATATGCTGCAAGTTACATCAACCATATTATACAAAAGGAAAGAGACAAAGACCCATTTTAACCTTGTAAGCAACAAAAAGGAGTAAGGAATATATTATAGCCTTCCTTATTCTTTCTTAAATCTACATTGTTCTTCCCAAGTGCTGAAAATGACTTATCACCTAAGTGAAAGTAACTTATAGTTGAAATGTGTAGCTTCTAAGGTGGGTTGTTAGGGCTATGTTTTTGGAACTATTTGAGGTTGAAAATTCTAAGGAATATAGGGCTTAAAATAAAGGTAAAAGGCTTAAAAAAATCATGGCTTGAGGCTAGGTATTTTCAGTTATGTTGGAGGAAAAAAGGAGAAAATGATTTTTGCATGGTTTGCATGGCTTACATGGCTAGATTTTTAATAGATAATTAATTTGTCCAAGTACGAAGGGTTTTGTGACTTGCAAACTTTGAAAAATTAATGGAGAGATTATAATCCTCAATTATGGATGCTCTTGCATCACTAAAGCTTGGTAAGTCCATTTCTTTGTAACCATATTATTAAGTTTAATTATCTTTTAAATTAACCAAGGCATTATAGAGTAGGGTAAGTTCTTTAATATTTAGTTTCGGACATAACCATCAATTAACAACATTATTTGGCATACCATCTCTCTCTATCCCTCCCTACCTCCCCCCTCTCTCCCTCCCTCCCTCCCTCCTAAGTTTTAATCTCTCAAGTATTTCAACAAAATTTAACTCATTTTATAGGATGATATCCTATAGGTGTTATTTTTATCTATGCTCTTCCATCTATTCACATGGTTGTATAATTTCATTTGAATCTACTCCCGGATTAACCAAGAGCACTTTAAAACACCTCTATTTGAAGCCTTTATATTGTTTGGTATGAGATTAAATGGATTTAATTGGAGCTCATGAAAAAGATTATTCTTGAATATATTAGTTTGAGTATTAAGGTTTTTAGGTTAGCGTGATTGAGAAAAGGGAAAAAAATTTATTCTTCTTAACTTAGTCAATTTCAACACCAATTAAGGCATGCATGTTGACAGGATCATTGTTCTACTAAGCTAAGCCGGAGTTGTTTGATTATGTCAACCTATCGACCCTTCTATTTTATGTATATTGTCCACACTATGTTTATAATTATTTTTATTAGTTCATAATACATTATTTTATAAGTAAATTCCCATTAACCGTTCCATTTTATATACTTATTGGTTCGTAATTGACTCTTACTCTATTTTATCAAATGATATTTGATAAAATGATTTATTATTCTATATTTTTTAACTAGAATTGGGATCAAGTATTGTATTGATTGCATTTGATTAGTTTAGTCATATTTGACGTATAATTGTTTACATTATATCATTGTTAGTAGGATACTTTTATTATTTTGTAACTATACCCCCAAAGGGTGGGGTAAACCCTCATTGACTTATTTTGAATGTAGGATTGCTAATTGATAATGCTAGTAATGCACTCTGTAGGAAATCTTATTGGCCCTCAACCAATGACAAGGGAATCATTGATTAGTTGTCGTTATTTTTCCTTAGCCATAGGGCTTCTGGTAGCCACAATTACTCAATAGATTGATTATGATTTATTGTTTTATTTTAGTTGTTTGATTATCAATTTGATTGATTGGTCCTACTAACCCTTCTTTGTCCCATGATAAGTTAACTTATTTGTACTCTAGTATTATCCTCATCTTATTGTACTTATGTTTATTTTATTATCATTCATATTTCATGTTAATACTTTATGCATATCATTTTCTAAATTTAATTTGATCCCTGTTCAAACCGACGGGTTAGTTACTTATTAAGTTGTGGTTCACTAACTCTTTCTAACATTTTAGGTGAAGAGTATGAGGCATAGATCAGGGCCATGGTTCATGTGCTTAAATGGTTGGCCATTTGTTAGATCAATTGTAAGATTATATTAATGAATTTATAATGTGTGTTTAGTCATAAATGAAATTGAGTGGAATTACATTATAACATGTTGGATACTCTTCTATGACTAATAATGTCACACACCCAAAATTTGCAACTGAAAAAATTCATTTAAGTAGAAGTGTAAAATAAGCGTATTTGGTTATTACTTCCATACTCGATATAAGTTTGGCTTACCATGTCATTCTTACATTGAATACAAGGCAAAATAGTTAAAAATTTAAACATAATAAAACAGATAAAGAGATAAATTCATAACGTAGATAAAATTTTGGAGGTTAACTCTAAATACAATATTCAAAATACATAATGGAATACCCCAGAAGAAGGGCCTCAAAAGGTATTTAAGTCAAAATAAAGAACCAGATAACATGACTCTTTTATCCAAAACCCCATACATAAAGTAGTATCACTCATTCAAGGTATCATAAGAATCAAAGTCACCTAGTGGGTCCTTAATGACCTGCACAAACTCAATAGGGCCTTTTGCTCATGAAAATGAGTAGCAGCCATAAAAAGGACAATCAATACGCTATGTACTGAGTAAGGTAATAATACAGTCATAAAAAGTCCACACAAATTCATAAGATACACCAACAAGGGATAGCATCTAAATTGATTAACATATAAGGGTACCAACTTATTTATTGATTATAAGTCTTACAATAAAAAAGGCATGACCTATATCCATAATCTTATTCACATTTGAGTTTAGGGACCCCACTACTCTCAACCAATGGAATAGTATTATAATATACAACCCTAAGGCATAAATCTCTCGACCACTATATTCACCAATGGAACAATATCAATGGTGTACAACCCCAAAGCATAAACCTCTTGGCCACTATTCTCATTCACTAGAACAGACAGGTACAACTGATTCTGATCCACGCGGTATTTCACTTTAAGTGATTAAGCCTTATCAACAATTACAATTATTTAGATGATTTATTTAAATTCAAGTTTAGGACCCTACTATTCTCAACCGATGGAATGATATCATTAATATACAACCCCTGGGCATAATGCTCATGACCACTATTCTCATTTAGTGGAACAAACAAATATAACCGGTCCCGACTCATATGATTTTTCACTGTAAATGATTAATATCTTATTCAAGGTTATTTATTTCAAGGACATTATGCAACACACATATAGGCATGCAAAGCACATGACCTAACATATTTTTTCAAAAGACACATTCCCCTTAAGAAACTCTAATTTCATAAGTAAAGTATTACTACCTCCCTAATACTCAGTTTATCACCAAATTAAATACCAATCCTTAAATTATTATTATTGAAACATACCCAAAAATCAAGGTTTAAATGCAACGCTTTACACATGCAATAATAACCTTTATTTTGGGTTATTATTTACATTTCCTACAAAACTATAATTTAACAAATTAACCATAACTTTTCCCATGAGACTCATATGACTTCCAAATTTAATATGAATTTCTAAAATGACTATATTTATAACATTTCCAAAAATAAAGGTTAAACTCTAACATTTCACAAATGTGATAATAATTTCACCCCTAGAATTACTATTCACATGTAAAGCCACTTTTCTCATTTATTTAACTTAGATCATTCATATTCGCTCCAAAAATTCCACATAATATAATTAATCTATTTTGAACCAATTATCACATTAAAATACCTAATACTTTATTTTTAACCCATATTAACCAAAATATCCTCTAAGATAGCTATGATACCCATATTTCTACTTAAAACCTTACGACTTCCAATATAAATGATTTTTCAACCTACACTATGTAATATCATCAAAAAAATAAATAACCACAATTATGTTTAGATACTACATATCCCAATTCATACCAACCAACAATTTGCAAAAACTCATGCTTTCACTACTTTCTCATTTTTTTCAACATACAACACCACATATTATATAACACCATTATCATGATAGTATTTTCTATACAATTATTTCAAGCATGATATTTGTAACACCCCCAAATTTACTACTGAAAATTTTTTGTTTAATTAAAAAAGGTTTAACAAAAACGAAAAGATAAAACAGTAAACTCGGGGGCATTACCGCCACATTTAATACCAGATCGGTTCACTCCTACCATCCCGGTAATTAGCAAAACACAAGTCATACAGAATCAGAGTGCGGAAATCAAAAGGGTACAACCTAAAGTACAGTTTTAAAGTACCAAATGTCAGAGGACATAATACAGCGGGATAAAACAAAATATAATAATATAGGGAAACAAAACGGAGGATGAACTCCGGCCACATCACTCTCAAACCCCAAGCTAGGTCCAGGCTCAACTCTCAACCCTGCGCGATGCCTCATAAGCATCGTAGGCATCGAAGACATCATCCCCTACCTGCACAAACTCAGACTGGTCTTCTACTCGTGGGAATGAGCAACACCCATGAAACGGGTGATCAGTACGCTACGTACTGAGTAAGGTAACATACGCACTAAGGCCAACATACGCAAAGACACATGACATAACATACATGGCATAATTGCATAGACAGCATGCGATAACACAGATAAACAATACCGGTTATGGACCAGATAACATATTCTTTAGATCTCTGATAAATATAGTCGATTCATATCATAATCTTTATCAATCCATGTGAGTGCGGGAACCCCACTATTATAGCCGATGGAACGGTCACAAGGGTACATGCTCTGCCACTATTTTAGCCGGTGGATCGGTCGCGAGGGTAACATACCCTACCACTACTATTTACCGGTGGACCAGTCTGGCCCCGACTCACAAGGTGTTCCACTGTAATTATTCGTATCTTTCCTATGTCTTATCATTATTATGATTGGTTTGTTGAGCACGGAATCCTCCACTATTATAGCCGGTGGAACGGTCACGAGGGTAACATACCCTGCCACTATTATTTACCGGTGGACCGGTCTGGGTCTGGCTCAACATCTTCCTCTATAAGTGATAAGTGTCTTAACGTATCTTATTCGAAAGAATTTCACCCTTGGCATGCATGACCAAATATATCCACCCTTATCCTCCCAAGAGGGTCTATCCCATATCTTGAGACTTCTGCACCTCCTAACTCGCCTCGACATCCTTCCCATAACCCACTTTCTCACACCAGGAACCCAACTTCTAAGTGTGTGGGTCAGGGCCCACCACCTTATACCCCAAGGTCTACCCACCACCTTACCCAAGGGTTTTCACCAGAAACCCTAATATGGGCCTATGTGGCCCTTCCTTCTCTACTTCCCACAACCCACACTATTTTAACGCCCCACGTGTCATGTCCTTCAGACTCAACTCTCCCCTCATACCTCGCTCCTCCTCATTTATTTTTATTATTTTCTTTTTCTTTTTTCACCTTCTCAAATTAGGGTTTCCTCCCAAAATCCTAGTCGGTCCCTAGGTACCCTTATATTATCCTACGTACTATTCTTCACCTCGATCCTCCAAACTCCCAAACAAACCTTCCATTGCCTTCCCCACATCCCAAAGTAACCTTTCATAAGTAAGGTTCTCCCCCATACGGACCATAACCTCCTCATCCAAACCCCTTGATCTCTACCATGCCAAACCCTAAGATTTCCATGCAAACCCTAGTTCCTCCCATGTAAACCTTAGTTTCTCCCACTCTTTCATTTTATTTAATTCCCCTTTCACTCGACCATTCATGGATCATAGATTACTTAGGTCATCCTTACCTACGTTAGCCAACTTACTTCCCCTTAGTTACCTTACTTTATCATTTTTCTCTTCCATGCCTCCATCCCCCAACACCTGATGAATTAACCTAGCATGCATGTCCTAAGGGCCACATCACATCACATCATACTTGCAGCATATTTATATTAGCACATACCAGACAAGAGCACAAGAACATACCTCGGTTCCAAGCTGCGCTACACATAAAAACAGATAAGATAATAACATATAGAACACAACATATAAATCGTACAAGGCATCCAAGGCAAGTAAAACACGTAACACATAGGCGGCCTTAGCTACATCCTTACCTAACACGTCACCGGGCTTGGAGCACGCTCCTAGGCCTCCTGAGGGTTTTGACTCGATTCACCTATAAGAGGGAAATACTATGGGTTAATTTCCCTCTACCGGAATTACCATAATTTCCTATCTTACCCCTATCATGGCCTAATACTAAGACGAATATTAATAATAGTAGTTTATAATTAAAAGGTAGGGTTATTATTATTCTCAAGATAATTAAACGAATCACTACTAATCAAAGTAAGTCTTACTAATATTCATAGTGTTAAAGTAAGGGTTTTAATATTACTAATAACAATATTATTAATAATACTAATAATAATAATAGTGGTTGTAATAATAATAATAATAATAATAACAACCATAACCATGAAAATAATAATAATAATGATGATGATAATGATAATAATAGTAGTAATAATAATAAGAATACTAATAATAATAATAATAATAATAATAATAATAATAATAATAGAGATAATAACAATGATAATAATGGTTAGAGTAATAAACATAATAATAATAATAATAGTAATAGTAATAGTAATAACAATATCAATAATAGTAGTAGTGGTAATAGTAGTTGTAATGCCCCGTATTTTTAAAACCCAAATTATTAAGTTTAATGATTTGATTGACGTAATTTGATGTAAATATTTAATTATCTTAATTTTGATTCGTTTTATGGATTTATCGACGATTTCGAATTCATATTTGAATTTAATTAATTGTTGTCGTTGCGAACCATTCTAGATAAATTCGTTAACGACAATGATTTTATTTTATTCTTATGAGTTCGAGTCTCGGTTAAAAATATATATTCCAGTTCTTTCTCGTATTTTATTTTTAATATTTTAGATTTATTTTCGATTATAACTTTGTCATATGATTATGACGTTATTTTGAAGTTATATTTTGTTGACAAAATGTATCATTTAAATTATGGAATTTCTGTTTAAATAATTAAATTTATTTTAATAATTTTATCCGTAGGAAAATATTTTCGACTTTAAATTTATTCGTTTCAGTAATCTTTAATATTTTCGGAAAGTTTTAAATTAAAAATATTTTTCGGAAATTATTTATGAATTTCTTTCCGGAATCAATTTTCTCCCGTTTTACGATTTTTGGGTTGCGGAAAACCGATTTTGGAAATTATCTAAATTTGTCTCGGTTTATTCAAATTTAACTTAAATATTTTATTATATGTTTTTAAATAATTTTCCGAGGTCTTATAATATATTTCCATAAATAATATAAATTTTTATGTTCGTTGGTAAATTCGTCCGAAGATGTTCCGAAATTCTTTATATAGTTTATTTATTAATTTTAAGCTTTTGGATCCGTTCGAAATAAATGTTCGTTAAATAAATTTTAGATAAAATCTTTCAATAATATTTTGATATTTTTAGTATTGTATTTTATGTGTATTTAAAAAAAAAAAAGGGAAGCTCGCGCCCTGGCCGACCCCCCCTCTCCCTTTTCCTTTTTCTCTTCTCTTCTTTCTCTTCTCTTCTCTTCCCTCTGCTGCCCCGACTCCCTGTTCGCAGCCCTCTACTCCCAAACCCTTGCCAGCTGCCACCTCTCCCCAGCTCCTCCTCCCTGCTCCTCCTTCGTCGACCCCTGGCCTCCAACCTGCTGCCACACACCACCACGAGCGACTGCCACCGACGAAGCAGCGCAGCAGCCCACCAAAGCGCGCAGGAGCAGTAGTGGCAGCAACGACGAGCCACGCAACTCGCGCCACCGCCCGGTCACCGGCGAGCCTCGCTGACCACCGGCGAGCAACCCTCGGCCTCCGACGAAGCTCCTCCGGCCTTTCCTTGTCCCGATTCGTTGATTTTCGTTTGGTATAATTTTCTGAAAAACCCTAATACGGATTTGATTAATTGAATGTGATTTAGCTTATGAAAAGCTAAATTGATTGTTGTATTATGTATATATGTGCTGTAAGATTTATTTGGATATATTAATTGTATGGTTTGTGTTGAAAATTTGGGAAATTGAATTTTAGGCCGGGTTATGCCCAAATTTTTCGGATCCGTCCAATTTGGCGATTTTGGATAAATTGATTATACAATATGTTTTAAATGTGTTTAATTTCATGTTGGAACCGTCAATTTGAGAAATTTATGCGGAATCAATCGGAATTTGATTTCTAGGTCGAAATTCTTGTGTAATGAAATTGGGTTGCGTAATTGAGTCGTTTCGCTCAATTGATTTTACAATACCATTTGAAATGTATTTAATTTCATATCGGAAGTGTTGATTTGGGAAAATTGTGCGTAATTAATCGGAATTGAATTTTTAGGTCAAAACTCTTGCGGGTCTAAATTGGATTATGTAACCGGGTCGTTTTATTCAATTGACTATACAATTTATATTAGGATATATTTAATTACATTTCCGAACCGTTAATTTATATATTTTAGCAAGAATTGATCGGATTTGCGTTCTGTGTTCAAAAACCCTACTTGTACTGAATTGGGTATTTCTTTTATTGGTTTTGAGCAATTGATTATATGATATGTTATAAAATATGTCTAATTGCATTTCTAAACATTTAATTTGATTAAATTAATAGAATTCAACCGAATTGCATTTTCGGGCCTAAAACCCTAGATTTCAAGTGAACTCATGAAATTGATCATTTATATATTTGTTTTTCTAAAATTAAATTTATAGAAATAGTTGGAATGATCCTAATTGTATTCTAATGCCTTTAATTGGAATTAATTGATTCGAATTACCCAAGTTGTGTCGTAGGCTTTAAAACCCTAATTTTGAAAACGGATCGTCTTGAATTGGTTAATCAGAATATTGTTTTGTTGAAATTGATTATTTAGATTTATCTAAAATTAGTGTAATTGTGTTTTAAAACTATCAATTTGAGGTAATCGAAGTGATTTGGTCGATTTGTAGTTTAGGCATTTAAAACCCTAATCTTCGGGGATGGTTTTATAAAATTGATTGTGTTGTGCGTCTTTTATCAAATCGATTTCTGTCCTTCGATTTTAAATCATTTGATTTATATATTTAATCTTAAATCTTAATAGAGCTATGCTTTTAAGTCCGAAGTTTTGTACACGTTTTCCAAGAAAGATCATTCGTGTTTATTTAATTATAATATGTGAATTGTTTATGGATAAGATAGTTTCTAACCTAGTTCCAATTTCTATCGGCGATCTAGGAAAGCTTTATTGTGGATCCTCAAGCTAGTGATCTCTCTCTCCCTCTTATCTCGCTTAGCTAGCTTCGGATCCAGGTAAGTTTCTACTTACCTCCACTTATGGGTGTTTCGTAAGGATGTGGCTAAGGTTTTGACGTGTTATGTGACTTGTATGCCTTGGGTGTCTTGTATATATATCATGTCCTGTTGTGTATCACATGATTATCCTCAACGTGTTTTATGCGTAGCGCAGCTTGGAGTTAAGGTACGTGGTATGTGTTTTCTTATAACATGAATGTGATATCCATACGTGGTGATTATGATGTGCTGTGGCATGATTCAACCCTCTAGGACATGCATGTTAGGGTAATTATTATAATGACATGGAGATGAAAGGACAAAAGAAATAAATGAGAACTGAGTTGCTAAAGGGGGTATGAGGTTGACCAAAATGAATAAGAGGTAAGAACTATGCATGGAAATTTTAGGGTTTGCATGGGAACTTCGAGAGTTTGCATGGGGGGATAAAACTTGCATGGGGATGATCGTGACGTGAGAAAAGTTGTATTAAGGTATAAATAAGCTAAAGAGAGAGCTGTGGAGTGTTTGGAGACTTGGGATGAAAAATAATACGTAGGTCAATGTAAGGGTGTATAAGGGACCCGATTAGGGTTTTTGGGAGAAAGTAATAACCTGGAAAATGTGGAAGTAAATGATTAAGGGAGAGTGGATTACGGGTTAAAGGTGGAAATTGGTGTATAATGGGTGATTATGGGTGTCATGGGAGAGAAGAGATATTTGGTGAAAAAGAGAGGGGTTACTTGTGGGAGAATAAAGGTACTAGGGTTGAAATGGCCAACTAGGGTTTTTCGATCATATGTGGAATCGAGGGGTAAAGCGATACGATTTGGGATTTGATCTAAATGAGATGAGGAGTGGGACGATAAATGGAGTAATGGTAGTGTAAGTGAGAGAAAGTGGGGCCACATAGGTCCAATTAGGGTTTCTAAGGGAAAACCCTAGAGGGAGATAGCATGTGGAATGGATGTCACGAGGTGTTGGGCCTTAACCCACACCCTTAGGAATTGGTTTCCATTTTGAGTAAGCGTAAAAGAGAATGTATATCGAGGTGTGATAAGGGGCGCAAGAGTCCCAAGATATGGGACGGGCCCTCCTGGGAGGATAAGGGTGGATATAGTTAGTCGTGCATGTCAAGGGAAAAATTCTTTCAAATAAGATATGCTAAGACACTAATCACTTAAAGAGAAAGATGTTGAGCCGGACCCAGACCGGTCCACCGGCGAATAATAGTGGCTAGGGCCGGGGTGCCCTACATGACCGGTCCACCGGCAATAATAGTGGCAGGGTATGTTACCCTCATGACCAGTCCACCAGCTATAATAGTGGGGGATTCCGTGCTCAACAAACTGAACGTAATAACGATAAGACATTGGAAAGATACGAAGTAATTACAGTGAAACATCATGTGAGTCGGGGCCAGACCGGTCCACCGGCGAATAATAGTGGCAGGGTATGTTACCCTTATGACCGGTCCACCGGCTAAAATAGTGGCAGGGCATGACCCTCATGACCGTTCCACCGGCTATAATAGTGGGGTTCCCGCACTCACATGAATTGATAAAGACTATGATGTGAATCGACTATATTACCAGAGGTCTAAAGAATGAGTCTACTCGATCGGGGCTGAGCATGTCCCTAAGTAATGCTCGGGGCCGGACATGTCCCTAAGTAATGTCCGCGAGGCTAAATGCCCAATTGGTTTGGTTCGGCATTGTCCATAAATGCTTGGTTGGTTTATCTGAATCTCTTATCGGTTTAAGATATTACATATGTTTCGCATATTATTATATGTGTATGGTCGGACTTGTGACGTGGGTTTGAGTATGCGTAATATTGTATCAACGTATTGTATCATAATTTAATGTGCACTTGATGTTATAGTTTACGTCTCTTCCATAAGGTAGGGTAGTGGGATTTACTCAGTATTGGACCCGTACTGATACTACCTTGGTTGAATGGGTCCTGTGATGATCCACTGATGGTGGGGAGCAGACCTCTTGTGCAGGTTTAAGATCGGATACTGTTTTGGGGTGGAAGGCTTGACTCGAGTGAGTAGGCGATCCGGATAATTATCCTTCGGGATTTGTTTGTTTAATTGTATTCTCCTTTGGAAGTTGCAAGCATTGTATTTAAGTTTTTAAGGATTTTGTAATTGACTTTTAATTTCTCGTAACGCTGTTATGCTTTAAAATTCAGATTTAATTGTTTGACAGGTTTTAGCCTTGCATTTAACATGAGATAGATGGTTGACATTTATCTTGTGTTAGATGTGGCGGTAACATTTCCCAAATTCGCTCCTAGCTTCCGCTTTATTCTGTCAAAATTTTTTTTTTCAGGAGTGAAATTTGGGGGTGTTACAGTAGTAATAATAATAACGATAATGATAATAATAATAGTAATAATAATAGTGACAATACTAATCATAATAAGAATACTAATAATAATAATAATAATAATAATAATAATAATAATAATAATAATAAGATAATAACGATGATAATAATAGTTAGAGTAATAAATATAGTAAATATAACGATAATAATAATAATAATAATAATAATAATAATAATAATAAGATAATAACGATGATAATAAGAGTAATAAGAGTAAGAACAATAATAGTTATAATAATAATAACAACCATAACCATGATAATAATAATAATAATAATAATAATAATAATAATGATAATGATAATAATGATAGTAATAACACCAATAATAATAAGAATATTAAAATTAATAATAATAGTAGAGGTAATAACAATGATAATAATAGTTAGAGTAATAAACATAATAATAGTAGTAGTAGTAGTAGTAGTAGTAGTAATGATGATGATGATGATGATGATGATGATGATAGTAATAATAATAATTATTATTATAATACAACAAGGTTTTAGTCTTAATTAATACCATCAATTAGAAACTCTCTGGAATAAATGTTAGGGCATAATAGTAATAGTAATAGAAATAGTAATAGTAGTAGAAATAATCATAATAATGATAATAATAATCATAATAACACTAATAATAATAGTTGATAATATTAAAAATCATTAACACTTTTAATATTTAGGGTTTAGGGGTTAAGGAGTTGGGAGACAACCTAGGCTGGGTGGTGGAGCCGGCGGCGGTGGAGGAAGGAAGAAGTGGAGAGGTGGATGTGGAGGCTAGGGGAGAGGGAAGTAGGGGAAAATGGAGGTGTGGGGTGGTAGGGCAGGATTCCCTGGTTGTTTTGGGGGGTAGAGGCAGAGCTGCAGGCGGTAGAACCGGTGACATGAAGGGTGGTATGGGGTCGAAGGGCGTTGTTCGGGAAGATAATTTTGCACGGCAGGGGCGGCTTGTGCAAGGCAGGGCGAGGAAGACTGGTGGCTCGGTTGTGTAGAGGGCGGTGCAGGGAGCGTTTTGGTAGCCGGATTGGGCGACGAAGACGATCGGCGGCGGAGGAATAGCTAGCTGAATAGGGGTGGTTGCAGGGTCGGTTTTCTGGGCTGCCAAATTCCAAACCAGATTATGGGAGCCTTCGAGGCTATTTATAGGCCAATCGGGAAGGGAAAACGACAAGGATGCATAGCAGAGTAGGGGTAGGGTTATGGCTCTCTGTCCGACGAGAATGGTCGGCGCAAGTCTGCATGTGTAGACCATGAGTTGTCGGGGAGAGAGAGGGATGGCGTGCAAGAGAAGGGAGGGATGGTCCTATCGAAATGGTAGGGAAGTCAACGGGGAGGAGAGGGGAGGAATGGCTGGTGTGGTTGGTGTGGTCGTTGTAGCTTTTTCCAGCGTCAATTTTGGGTTGTAGGCGTCTGGAGGTAGAAGATGAAGTGGAGGGGGTCGGACCGGCGCTCCAAGGGAAAAGAAGAAAGAAAAAGAGAAGAGGTCGAACCGACCGGGAGAGGGGAGGAGAGGTGCGGGGAGATGGGCCACACAAGGGAAGGGGGGAGGTTGGGCCAACGGCCTGGCCCAAGTCGGGGGAAAAAGAAAAGAAAAAAAAGGAAGATAAGGAAAGGAAAGAAAAGGAAAAAGAGGGGGAAAAGGAAAAAAAAAAGAAAAAGAAAGGAAAAGGTGGATTAGTTTAATCAAATGTATTTAGGGTAATTTGGGATATCTAATAAAATATAAATATTAAAAATAATAATTAAATTATCTTTTTAGGTTAATTTAGGGATTTTTGAAAGAATTTTCTTAAATTCCATTTTAATTAGCAAAACACTCTAATTTTCTCCAATTAAATTATTTATAAAGTTTATATTAATTTAAAACTATTTTATCCTTCTTACTTTAAATAAAATAATTTATTTAATTAATTTCCAAAATAAAATCTTTAATTAGCTTAAAATACCAAAATTCCTCTTATTTAAAACACTTATGAATTTCTTCTTGATTTGTCCTAATTAATTTCCTTTTATTTTAATAAAGGTAAATTATTTAATTAATTTTCAAAATAAAAATCTTATTTAATAATAAATAATAAAATTAGAATTTTTGGGCATTTCAATATTACATAAAAATATACAAATAATTCACATAAAATCTCTAACTGTGACATGTATCCTTACTAAAGCAACTCTAGTCTCTACGTATATAAGACCTACGACTCCTCCTCTAATACCACCAGAATATCACCTAGAAACTAAAATAATAATAAAAACATATTAAACTTAGGAAAATTAAATAAGGAAACTAAGACAAAGGAGAGGGTGGAATATAATAGAAAAGTGGAAGGCTCGGCAACAGTGTTGCATAGTTTAGGGTGACTATGGTTAGTAAGGCAAGGAGGTGGTGGTGCGGTGCTGGGACTTGTAGTTGATGGTAGGAAGGGAATGGTTGGCAAAGCACATGAGACATGGAAGGTGTAGCAGGGATTGATAACTCATGCAGGGAAATAAAAAAGGGGACGAAAGTTGGTGGTTATGGTGAGGTGCAACTATAGACAGGGGTAAAAAAAGAATGGAAGGCCCAACGGTGGTGGTGCTAGGTGGTGAAGGCGGAAATAGAAAGGGAAAGTAGAAGGATAAAAGGAATGAGGGATGCTTGGCTATGTTGGTTTTCTTGACGCAAGGAAGGAAGATGAGGGAAATGGAAAAGGCATAGAAGAGGGGGTGAATGGGTATATATAGATGCATGGCTAGGAGTGAGGGCAAGGAAAAACAATGAGGAGTGAGGTGGGTTAGGCATGGTTGGGTAGGTGAGGTGTGACAACGGAAGGGGTTATGCATAGGGGATGCAGGGGGTTGTGTATAGAGGGTTGGTGGTGTAGGGCATAGATAAGCAAGGTGTCGATCCAAGGGTTGCAAGGGTGCAGTCAGTGTGCATGGCTGGAAGGGGAATGAGAGGGAGACATGTATGCATGGGGAGAAGGGGTGTGCATGGCTCAAAGGGAAAAGGAGGAATGGTTCTGCTAGGGTTGTGTGCGGGTTGAGGAAGGAAAAAGAAAGAAAAAGGAGAAAATTAAAAAGGGAAGAGAAGAGAAGAAAAGGAAAAAGGAAAAGGAGGAAAGAAAATTTTAGAATTAGGATTATAATTGGGTTTAGGTTGGGAATTAGGGAATTGGTTATAAATTTAATCCATCAATTACTCGAGGTCAAGGTTAGGATAAAAAATTAAAACATAAATGACATTGAAATTAGAATTTAGGTTAGGTTAAAATAATAATTAGTTGAGGTCAAAATTAGATAAAATTTTGGGGTATTAAAAATAAATTTTAGTAGTATATAATATTTATATGTGCTCTATTTTATTCTTTCTAGCTATAAAAGCTTACCCATGTAGTAAACAACATGTAATGCCTCCCAACTAGGGTGAAGTTTGGGGGTGCTACACATAACATGGAGATTTATGTGTAGAAATTTGGAGTGAATCAAATGTTTATGTTATAGTGCAGAAGAGCTTGAAGAGATGAAAAATCTTGAGAAAAACATAATTGACCCATGTTGGCTGACATAACTTTAGTTACAACTTACAACACAAGCAACCTAAGTTGGTCGAGATTCTTACACCAAAACCTCATTTAGTTCTATACCACCTCTTGGACTTATGTATACCCAGTGTGTGCTATTATTCTCTTGTATACTTATAATCATTAAAGAGATAAGGAAAGGTTATTTGATTGATCCTAAGATAATTCACAATGATTGGTTCATCCTTATAATCTCTTGTTGTCGATACATCGTGAATTGATCATCTTATCTCAAAATATATTCTTTTTTTTTTATCATATTGCAAACCCTAGTTTTATTTATGAAATAGTCTTATAGACAAGTCTTCACGCACTTAATGATTTTGTGGTGATTATTCTTAGTTCTCACTCTCAAATTTTATGTATCTTATTTCCTCTATTTGAGATAGTAGAAAACTTATTCGGAGAAATACTCATTTTAGATCATTGTTTGGATTGAGATGGGTATTTCATTAAAAATATTTTTTTATCATTTGTAAGAATACTATTTAAAATAAGTAAAATTCAATAATATATTTTCTATCGTTATTATTCCCATACTAAATGGGTACTTAAGGTGAAGAATATTGTTCAATTATTATGAGTAGATTTTAGAGTAAGAGACAATTAGTTATGGTTGTAATGTCCCTAAATTTTGAACAATTTTTTTATTTATTTTTAAGATAATGTAGAAGCATAAAAAAATTAGGGGATTTTACTGCTACATCAATCATGAGAGATGTATGATCATCAACTAACACTTGTCTGATGTAAGAAAAAATGGAACGATGAACAAAGGAATGCATGCTCGCAATCTAATAGTATTGATAGCAATGAGTAAAATAATACAGATAAGGAAGAGGTTTACAAAATCCAAATACAGGAACCAAAACTAAGAGTTTAAATAACCAGGAAAAACAAAAACATCATAACACAATAGGCAAAACACATCTAAGCCTGTTAGTTTAACATTGAACTAAATGAAAATGTAAATCTATAACCCTAAGCAGTATCTAGCTACTAGTCCATAACATCATCCTCAACATACTCTAGCTTATAGTTATTGCCTTGCAAATTGTCTTTTATTCTATGGAATAGAAGCTAGATCATCACAATGACTACAAAAATGTAGTATTGTAACACCCCCAAAAAATCAAAGTTGAAAATTTTAGTTTAATCAAAGCAAACACAAGCACAGGAGTGCTACTGCCGTGATCAGTACAAGCCTGGGCCCCGGCCAGTCTCGTACCAACCACAAGGCTAAGGATAGTTTTATAAGAACATTAAACACATTTAAAATAGAGATCCATGGAAAACTAAAATAATCATAACACGGAAATCAGGGTGCACATAAAAGTTATTACAACCAAATTGAGTATGCAATCAAAGTTCCCACGAGGGATAAAAGGTACAGTGCGATAAAACGAAACTGAAATAAAGCGATACATAGGCAAAATGAAGTAAAATAGATTCCAACCAACATCGCTCTCAAGGCCCCATGCCAAGTACAGAGATCAACTCTCAGCACCGCCCGACACTTCATAAGTATCATAGGTATCGAAGATGGTATCTCTTATCTACACAAACTCAGTAGGGCCCTCTACTTGTAGGAATGAGCACCACCCATGAAATGGGTGGTCAATACACTACGTACTGAGTAAGGTAACCATGAATCTAAGGCCATACACAGAAAGGAATAAAATACAAGCAGGATCATATAGATAAACACACAAGCAATGCAGATAGTAGATGCCATGTTATAATCTAGTTAAACTCAATCATTAGATCTCTTGTCAATATGCTCATTTCACACCATGCTCTTTATAAGTCTATGCGAGTATGGGAACCCTACTATTATAGTCGGTGGATCGGAAACATACAGGGAAGAATGCTCTTAAACACTATTATTATTGGTGGATCGATCTCCAAGGCAAAGTGCTCCTAGCCACTATTATGTAAGTGGATCGGTCTGGCCCCGACTCTCATGGTGTTTCACTGTAAATACTTAGTGTCTTTCCTCATATCTTATCATAGCTTAGAGTTTGATTTATTGAGCCTAGGATCCCCCACTATTATAGCCAGTGGATCAGAAACGTACAGGGCAAAATGCTCTTGACCACTATTATACACCGGTGGATCGGTCTCTAGGGCACCCCTGTACTTGGCCACTGTTATGCCAGTAGATAGGTCTGGGTCCGACTCAATAATCTTTTGCTTTAAATGATTAGTATCTTAACTGTTTTTGATTCAATATATGTTTTCACCTTAGACATACATGTTCCTTGGACTACCCGCTCACACCATTGGGCTACTCCCATTCTCCTAAGAGAGACATGTCCCATATCTTGATACTTTTTCACCTCTTAAAACATCTAGACATCGTTTCCCTCTTCTACTTACTCACTATGAATACCCAACTCCTAAATTTGTGCGTCAAGGCCCACATCCTTATACCATCTAAGGTCAACTCACTATCGCCCTCTAGCATTTTTTCCGAAAAGCCCTAATTCAACCTATATGGCCCATCCTTCCTCTATCTCACATAACTAAAGCTCCTTTACCACTCAACAAAAAACCTTAATTAGATTCAACCCTAAGCATTCCACTTTACTTCCCATTTGCCCATGTTACCATGAAACCCTAGTTGGCTACCCAACCCTAGCACCTTTCTTTTTCCATATATCACCTCTCCATTACTCACCTACCATCATTTCTTTCACATGAAACCCACACTCACCCTCCATGTGATATTCTTCCAATATTGCCCCATATTCCACTTCCCTCCATTATTTTTCACTTCCACAATCTCCTCCATTTAGGGTTTTCCTCCCAAACCCTAGCCAAATTCCCTATACACACTTATGCCAACCTACATACTATTTTTCACTGACGGATCCAATCACCCCAACAACTCTTCCTTTACCTTACTTACACCCCAAGGCAAATTTTTCCACATAAGGATCATCCCCATGCAAACACCATAAGTCCCAAGCAAACCCTAGGTTTCCCCATGCAAGATTCTCTCCACTCTCTTATTTTGTCCATATTTTCCTTTTATTTGTCCCCTCATGGGTTATCAGATAATTAGGTCATTCTCATTTCTCTTTAGTCAACTCATTTCCCTTTTTCCCTCTTTTCATCCTTTCACCCCATACCATATCATTAAACCATCCCAGCATGCATATCCCGGAGGGTCACATCATATAACACCACAAGCACAACATACATATCATTTTACACATATGATAAGGAGGGCACACAAACATACCTCAACCCCGAGTTGCGCTACAAGTAAGTGATCATAACCACATAAGGTACACAACATAGCATAACACATGACATAAAAGCACATAACACAAACGATAGGCCTTAACTACATCCTTAACTAATACGGCACCAGGCTTGGAGCACGCTCCTACGCCTCCTTAGGGTTTTAACTTGGTTCACTTATAAGAGGAAAATACTGGGGTTAACTTCCCTCTTACCAAAATTATCATTATCTCCTATCTTACCCTTGTCATAGCCTAAGATTAGGGTTAATAATAATAGTAGTAGTTTTATAAGTAAAAGTAGGGGTATTATTCTTAAAGTAGCTAATCATGCTACTAATAGTCAAAATAGGTCTTGGTAGTTATGGTGGTCAATGTCAAAGTATTATCAGCAATATTTATATTACTAAAGATAATAGCTTTAATATTATCAATAATGATGATGATGATATTAATAATAACCTAAATCATAATAATAATAATAATAATAATAATAATAATAATAATAATAATAATAATAATAGTATTAGTAATACTAAAATAGTGACAATAATGATAATAATAAGAATAATGATAATGATAATAATAATAATAATAATAATAATAATAATGGTTCAAATATTAATAATGATGATGATGATGATATTAACACTAATAAAATAATTAAAAATTACATAAATTATATTTAAAGGTTAAGGAGGCTAGGGCACAACCTAGAGGTGGTGGTGACTAGGCAGTGCCAGCGGTGGAGGAGGAGGTGGAGTTGGTGTAACACCCCAAAATTCACTAATTTTTTTTTAAAGCAGAAGCAAATAAAAATAGAATCACTTAAAACTTGTGAATTCTGGGAATGTTACCGCCACACTTAGTACCAAACCGGTTCTCTCCGACCGTTTCAGTACCAAGTACTAAGGCTAAGGAAAATATTTACATTAAATTCAAATCAACAGTTCATAAAAGAACTCGAAAGATCATACCTAAAAATCAGAGTACGCATAAACGTTTATAAACGTAATAAAATAGAAATCAGAGTGCGAAATCAAAGAGAATAAAGACTCCAATACAAAGAAATAATAGCAGGAAATAAAATTACATAAAGACTAAAATACGGCCACAACTCTCTCAAACTTGAGCCAAACATGCTCAACACTCAGCCCCGACTGATGTCTCGCCCACCTGCACAAACCAGAAGGGCATACTACTCGTGGGAATGAGCAGCACCCATAAAAAGGGTGATCAGTACGCTACGTACTGAGTAAGGTAACCGAGCACTAAGGCCAACACACAAGCACATAATCCATGCAGAATAATAACAGGGCAATCCAACATAACAACATAAAGGTATATGAACAATTCAGGTAAAAGTACAGAGGCCCATATAATCCAGATTAATCATTTAATTAATCTCTTATCAAAATCCGATTCACACCATGCCTTTTATCAATCCATGCGAGCAGAGGAACACCCCACTATTATAACTGGTGGGCCGGTCACAATAGAGCATCATGCCCTAACCACTATTATTACCGGTGGATCGGTCACAATAGAGCATCATGCCCTAACCCCTATTATTACCGGTGGATCGGTCACACATAGGGTACAACCCTAACCACTATTCCTGACCGGTGGATCGGTTTGGTTCTTGCTCGCATGGTGTTCCACTGTAAGTAATTAGTATCTTTTAAGAGCTTTAACGATTCTGGTTTGTGTTTATTGAGCTCGAGTCACCCCACTATTTTTACCGGTGGGCCGGTCACACATAGGACCTCATGTCCTAACCACTATTATAATCGGTGGATCGGTCGCACATAGGACTACGCGTCCTAACCACTATTCCTGACCGTTGGATCGGTTTGGACTCGGCTCAATAATCTTCCACTTTAAAAGATTAGTGTCTTAAATATTTTGTTCAAAGGCTTTCGCCATGGACGTGCATAAATCATAAATCATAATTTCCATATTCATCATCATACTTTATTCACCAATTACATACGTGCTACCACCAAACCCCAGACATGCATGAATCACTCCCTTTACACTTATCCTCCAATTCTACTTCACATCCTACGCTAGGGTTTTATCCCGAAACCCTAATTTAGGCCTTAACATCTCTTCTTACTCCACCTCACATCACCCAAATTATTTTAACCCTCCACACATCACAAATCATCGATTCCATTCTCATAATTACACCTTAATCACCAAAAACACATGATACAACAAAAACCTTAAGCACCCACACTAAACCTTAATCAACCACCACAAACCATAATTAACCACTCCAACCCTAGCTTCGTCTCCTACGTACCCAGATAATGTTCCACGTATTATTTTCCATCCAAAGTGTTTAACTACCCAAACAATGCTTACATTACCTTCCTTACATCCCAAATTAACTTTTCATACGTAAATTTTACTCCCATGCAGACTTTACACATCCCATGCAACCATTCGAACTTTTCATGTAAACCCTAAATTCCATGCAATCATTAACTCCCATACAAAACCCTAACTCCACCACGCAACCCTAATACCTCCACACAAAACCCAAGATTTCCTCATACAATACCCTAAATTTAATCCATACCAACCAAATATTCATCCTTACCAAACCCTAGATTCAATTCACATAAACCCGAAGATTCATCCTTACAAAACCCTACATTCAACCATATTAAACCCAAAGATTCATTCACACAAAACCCTAAATTCAATCCATAGCAACACAAAGATTCAAATCATATAAAACCCAAAGATTTGTCCACATAATACAATTGATTAGATTCTCCCCTTTCATAACCACAAATTAGATCCTCCCATATAATATCATAAATTACATTCTCCCAAAAAACAACATAAACTAAATTCTCCCTAAAAAACCATAAATTCAATTCTTCCATATAACGTCATAAATTATATTGTCTCCCATAAAACCCTACATTTCCCATTTTATTCTTCTTCTCATAAATCATTAAAATACTTAGGTCAACTCATACCCCTTGATCAACTTCTTTCTCCATCCTTATTTTTCATCATTTTCCCTGTACAAACCATACCAACATCCTCACATGCATGTCTTTTAGGGTCACATGCAAACACATATTATTCCATACACATAGTACACATGCCATATAGCAACACAAAAGCATGCTTGGACTCCATGCCATAGCAAATATGCAATAATTACAATAATAACATAGGATGCATAACATATAAGGAATACGATGCATATTAGCACACAAAAGGCCTTAGCACCCCTTACCTAAAACGACACCGGTCTTGGAGCACGCTCCTACGCCTCCTTAGGGCTTTGACCAAATAATAACATATTAAAAAATAACCTTAACAAAATTCTAACTTTGCTAAAGACATAAAAATAATAGAGATATTATAAACCTTGATAATATAGGGTTAAAGACTTTACCCTAATAATAATAATGATACTAATATAATAATATCAAAAATAATAAAACTACTTTTAATGAGAATATAAATAATAATAACAATAATAATAATAATAATAATAATAATAATAATAATAACAATCATCATAATAATAACAATAGTAATAACAATAATAACATTATTAACAATAATAATGGTAAAATATTTGCATTAATTATAATGGAATAAGAATAATAGAAATTCGAAATATAAAATAATAATCATAATTATACTTATAACATATTAATATTAATAATAGTAATAAAAGAAATAATATGGGGAATAATAATAAAATCGAATTAAAATACAATAGGGCTTCAACCCTCAACATAAATAATAATAAAACAATCATACTACTAATATATAATAATAAAACATATTAAGAACATAAATATTAAGAATAATAATAATGGTATTTATATGCAAATAATTGAAATAAATTAAATCAAGGCTTATAATAATATGGAAAATGGTTGAGAGGGTCTAGGGTTCAACCTTAAGTTGGTGGTGATAGGCAGCACCGGCGGTGGTGCACGGCGGTGGCGGCGGTGGCCGGAAAAATAGAAGAAAAGAGGGAAAAGATGGATGTTGGGAAAAAGATAGGGAGAATTGAGGTGAGATAAGAGGTGTTTATGGTTTCCTAGGAGTAGAGGGACAAAATGATGGTGGTGGTGTAGCCAAAGGTGGCGGCGGAAGGTGGTTTAAGATTTCGGGGTCAAAATTTCGGCGAAACGAGCAGCCAACTTTGCATGGTTATTGAGGCTCGTACAAGAAGAATCGAGAGGTGAAAATGGTTTAGTTAATTAGAGGAACTTTCAGGGAAGAAAATGGAATGTTTCGGTGGCGCTGAGGTTGGCTAACGGAGGCGGAAGAGGCGTCTAAAGTCTCGAGGATGGCAGCCTTTGCCGAGGGTTTCGGGGAAGAAAAATCTTCCACAACTCCTACAATCAGGCTTTTTATAGATGGTAGATGGTATAATAGGATTTTGGGGGTCGGAAGGAAGTTATGGGGTGCGAGAATTTGGGCAGGCGACGGCGGAAAATGGTCGGCCAACGTTTGGTTTGCTTCGAATTTTCGCGAGGCTGGGGAGAAGAAACGGGCGAGAGATAACGTCAAATAATTATTCCAATTTATTCCTGGAGTTAAGAGGAAGACAAAGAGGCAAGAAACGGCCGGTATTAATCATCGTAGCCGGAGACGCCATTGATGGGTCGAGAGTTGCAACAGCGTCGACGGAGGAGGAAGGAGGAAGAAGGAAGAAGGAAAGGAGGCGGTTCGGTCGGCCGGGAAAAAAAAGAAAAAGGGGAGAACCGGGCGGTCGAGCACGGGTCGAAGGTGTTATTAAATCGAACGACGCGTTTCGATGTAAACGGAGCCAAAACGCGGCGCGGCAGAGTCGGATGAAGGACGTCGCGCGGGCGCGGGTTGGGCCGAGGGAAAGGAAGAAGGGGAAAAAGATTGGGCCGCGGGAGAGGGCAGCCCAACCGGGGAAAAAGAAGAGGAAAAAGGAAAAGAAGAAAAAGAAATAAAAAGGAAAGGAAAAGGGAAGAAAGAAAAAGAAAAAGGGAAAAAGGAAAGGAGAAAAATAATTAGATTAGGGCCAATTAAATTAATCTGAATATTTAAGATATTTAAAAATAATAATATTTAAATAAAATAATATTTAAATCCCTTTTAGGCTAAATTAGGATTTTTAAAAGATTTTCCATAAATTCCATTTTAATTAGCAAAACACCCTAATTTTCTTCCATTAAATTATTTATAAAATTAATATTAATTTGGAACTATTTTCTCCTTCTTATTTTAAATAAAATAATTTATTTAATTAATTTTCAAAATAACATAATTAATTATCCAAAATACCAAAATTTCTCTAATAAAAATACTTACAAAATTCTTCTTAATTTTTCCTAATGAATTCCTTTTTATTTTAATAAAAGTAATTTATTTAAATAATTTTTCTAATAAATATCATTTAAATATAATTTATAAAATTAGAAATTTTCGGGGCATTTCAGTTGGAGAAGTGGATTTTTAGGCTAGAAGAGGGGGATTGGGATGATGGTTGTGATGGTGGTGGATGCTTCGGGTTGAGAGGGTTAGAATGGTGGTGGCGGTGCAGCAAAAAGGTTGGCGCGGGTGGTGATTGTTGTGGTGGTTGAAGGTGGTGGTGGCGGAGGAAGGGTGAAGGAGAGGGAGGCAGGGAGAAAGGAAGGTAGAGGGAGGTAGAGGAGGCTTTGCTGGGTGTTTTGGGAGGTAGAAGAAGTGGTGGTTGCGGTGAGGATGGCGACGAGAAGGATGGTGATGGAAGAGAATGGGCAGGTTGGGTAACCAAATTTACATGGCTGAGGCAGCTTGTGCTAGAGGAATTAGAGGTGGTGGGTGGTGTGGCTTGGAGGAGGTGATGTAGGGTGGAGTTTGAAAAGCGTTACGGGTGGTGGCGCTGGGCACAAGCGGCGACGGAGGCGTCTAAAGTGGTGGTGGCACAAAGGAAGGTAAAGTTTCTGTATAGGAAAGAGAGCTCGATTGAGGTTGGGTATAGGGTATTTATAGGCTAATGGGGGTAGATAAGACAAAGGGGGAAGAGTACAAGGGGCAGCTTGGCAGGTATAGCAGGCCGGTACCCGCCTGCAAATAATAGGTGTAGATTCGGTCGGGGGAAGAAAAGGAAAGGAATGGGGCACACGTAGGAGGAGGTGTGGGGTTGGTTGGGGTCAAAAAAGGAAAGGAAAAGGACGGGAAGAGAGGGGGTGCAAGCTAACAGTATAGGAGGAGGACGGTGGTGGCAGATTTGTAGGTTTTACTTGGGAGGAGCAGGAGAAAGAAGATGACCCGGCGGGTCCGCTGGTCTGGGGAGAAAAGAAAAGAAAGAAAAGGGGGAGAATTGGGCGGGTTGATACTATATAAACAATACAGGCAATCTATTAAACCTGCATAAAATAAACTATATAGTTAATACTTTATGTAGATATCATATACTTTCAATTATCAAGATTTTCAGTTCAACCACACCCGGTTCTCCACCATGAACAAAAGTCATAACAACATCACACACACAATGGGATACCACACTCCCACATGTGGTCATGATACATTGAGGGGGACTTTTCTATGGGAATACAATACCCACCACACCTTAAGTGCACCTGCCACAAGGGTTAATATAGATTGGGATACTACACACACCACATGTGATCAGAATCTATTGAAGGGGCTTTTCTCCAGAGATAAAACACACACACCACATCTTGAGTGCATCTGTTGTGAGAGCTACACAAGTTGGAATACCACATCCACTTAAGCGATGGGCATACAAAGTACTAGTAGGCTTGTACTAGAATACCTTACTCACCTTAGTTGGACATTGATGTCATGCCAACTTACCATAATAAAATCTTATACCTCAAAGATATGCACATACTCCCCACCAATAATAGCCTGACAGAGAAGAAAATATGTACTAAGTGAAAAGATAAAAACACAAGGCGACCTACCCACTAACTTTCGGTTAAATACTCTAAGAGTCGGAGAAAAAGACTCAAATGAAATCTTAATTCCATAATTGGGTGATATAATGAATCACAAATCACAAATCATAACTCCATTAATGAACAATTGGATGTTCTCAAGTGATAACACCAAACACAACAAAAGACATACAAGCTACCAAATTGGGTGTTTAGAGGGGAAACCAAACTTAACCACATAAGCTATACCACAATATTCATCATTTTTAATTCCCTTTAATTGGGTTAAACATGGCTAAAATCATGGTTTAATTTTCACACGTTAATAAAAAAGTTAAGATGGAAGCCTCAAGGAAAGATTAACAAAAAATAAGGAAGTATGGAGAATTCATATGAAATCAGTCAACTAGTCTGGTCGCACCATACTCGAGACAAAATAAATGCACAAAAAAACCAATTGATCAATATCGACTGTTCATAAAGACCGGTCAATGGGTTTGGATGAACTAGCCTATGGGTTTGGCACACCAATTAGTTATTCACGAGAACTAGTTGACCGATTCATCAAACCAATTGACTGTTCAAACAAATTAAGTGATTATTACACAACCATTTGATCGGTCTAACAAACTACTCGACCGATTTAGGCGAGACAAAGCCCAACCTCGCAATCCATACTTATTAGAAATTCATCAATATTTCCCAAATTAATTCTAACATAAATAAAAATGCATACTCCACACATTGAATCACATGGCTACATGATATAAATTTGATAATCAACATCATCATGCATAAATTCACCATATTTATATATGGTATCAAAATACTTAATACATGCTCCAAAACTTTAGAGATTAAAATTTTGCCACATGCTCTAATCCAAGAACTCAAAATAATACATAAACATCATAGAACATACCACAAATATGAAACCACAATAAGCAACATAATTCATTGGCCATATTAGAGATAAGGATGTCTTACCACCAAGCAATTCTTCAAGTACTAAATTAATCCTAACTTGATGGTTCCTACAAAGACCCTTGATTTAGCATAATAATAAGAATAATAGGATAACCCAAGAATAAAAATAATTAAAACTCCCTTTCAAAAATTAATTAAAACAAAATTAGAAGAAGAATAGAATAACTCAACATTTCTCAATAACATATTCCAAAGGGGGGGAATTGAAAAATTCAACCTTTCTCAAAACTTTAATCCTTCCGTTTTTAAAAGAAAAAAAAATAGAGAGTTAATTTTAAGATTAGGAGAAGATACAAGAGAAGATAACTGACCAAAAAGAGAAAAAATAAGAGGCAAGCCTTTGTTTTCTATAGAAGGGGGATGAGAAGGGAAAATAGGGGAAAATACCCAACACTTAACAAAATAATATAGGAGGAAGAGATAAAGGGATAAAGTGTTGAGAGGAGTATCCAAATAAATCAGGAGGGAGGTTCCCATCCCCTTATGCTCGAAAATTGGGAAGAGGAGAGAGGAAGAATTGACTTTGGGTTGAGTGTGGAAACCCAAAGTGTAAGGAAATGCATGATGGGAGTGAGGGAGGTGGTTTATTATCAGATGGATGGAAAGTGGTAGGTAAGTTAGGGGAAGGTCCATAAGGTCTTACACATAGCTATTACTACTAGAGGAAAGAGAAAAGTGAGGGAGAAAGAGAAAAGGTGATAAAGTACCTCAAAAGTATTTTTGAAAACTTTTTTAGCTAAATAAAATTGTAGAATGACCTTAATAGTGTAAAAATAATTTTAAATCACCAAAATATGCTTATTAACATAAATATATTCTAATTAAAATTTTATATAAACATTGGAAAGAGATTTGCAGCCAAAAATAAAAAATGATCTGAAATCACTAGACAATCGGTCAATTAGTTTCGGCAACTAGTTGACTAATTTATCACTAAAATAAAAGTGTTAGTTTGTGAGTGTATCGGTCAATTGATTTGATCAAATAGTCACCTTTTTACTAATATTCCAATCCCTTTTCAAAACTAAAATTAATTTATTTTATATCAACATAATTTTAAATACAGTTGAAAAGATTTTAGGGTCGGATATTACAACGGAAATCCATTGAAGCCAAATAAAGTCTAAATTCAATGTCAGGGATAAGGTTCTTAAGATTATAAGGAGAGGATAATGATACAAATTAGCTTAATCCAAATCCCAAGCACCTTACCCATCCTATTGAATTTGATAATTATTTCATGAGTGATTGTGAATCTTCAACTAAAAAAGTAAGATCCAAAAAAGATGAAATATGATGTTAGGAAATCTTGTACTATATTGCAAACATTGATTAGATGATGGATTTTCCATAAAAAATTGTATATACTTGATTTCTATCTTAAATGATAGGTAAACTTATCTAATCATCGCCCCCATTCTTGTTGTAAGATTTAGTATTTAAAAAATCTAAAACCCTCATATTTTCTATAGCCTGCTAGATTGGTTTTTGAGATGGATAGCTATACATCTAACCTTTTGTCGTGAAACATTATTATATGTGCAACTCTCAAGTCCCAAAAATGTTTTAGCTCATTGCTCTATATTCGCTCTTGCTGTCATGTTCTTCAAGTCGACTCTACAGTACGCCGTTGGAAAATGTAATACTCCAAAACCCTAATATACGACTTAATAAAAAAATAGAATTGATACGATAGATTTAATTAAATATACCATTTTTAATAAAATAATGATATTATAATAAAAAAATTAAATCTAAAAAGGAGGAAAATAATATAGGGATCAAATTAGTGGAGGTTAGAATAATTTACTAAACTAAAATAAATTTAAAAAAAATATTTCTAAATTAATAAAAAAAAGTAATTATTTATTTTTACTAATTTTATTATTCCCAATTTTTTTTTAAAAAAAATCCAAAGACACCCAACCACCTCACTTTTTTATCTTTTTTTTTCTCTTCCCTTTTTCTCTTCCCTAACCTTTAAAAGTAATTTATTGAATTGTTAATTATTTTATTTATGTTAATATCATCATCATCATCATCATTATTTATTATTATTAATATTATTACTACTACTACTACAAACTTCGGCATATTACTACTACTATTATTATTAATAATAGTCGAACCATTATTATTATTATTATTAACTTGGGAACTATTATTACTAATGCTAATAGTAACATGATTATTCGAACCCTGTCATTATTATTAATAAGATTTGAAGTATTATTATTATTATTATTATTTTATCATCATCATTATTATTATTATTAACCTTGGCCCTATTATTACTAATGTTACTATTATTATGATTATTAGGACCCTTATTATTATCATTATTAATATTCAAACTATTAATATTACTATTACTATTACTATTATTATTATTACTTTATCATTATTGTTAATATTACCCATATCACTAATATTACTATTACTACTAGCATTTTTAGTATTACTGTTATTGTTGTTGTTGTTGTTGTCACCATTTTAGTATTACTAATACTACTATTATTATTAGTAAGACTTGGGTTGTTATTAGTATTATCACTACTACTACTACTACTACTACTAGTGGTCAGGTAACATATAATGGTTAGGTGTACTCTGCGTTGTACATTTCCAATCCACCAGCTATAATAGTAGGGGATCCTAAGCTCAATAAACCAAACTCTAAGTTATGATAAGACATGGGAAAGATACTAAGTAATTACAGTGAAACACCATAAGAGTCAGGGCCAGACCGATCCACCGACATAATAGTGACCATAAGCACTCTACCCTAGAGACTGATCCACCAGCAATAATAGTGGTTAGGAGCATTCTGCCCTATACGTTTCTGATCCACCGGCTATAATAGTGGGGTTTCTATACTCGCATGGACTTATAAAGAGCATAGTGTGAAATGAGCATTTGACAAGAGATCTAATTATTGAGTTTAACCGGACTATAACATGGCCTTTATTATCTGCATTACTGGTATGTTGTCTATATGATCCTGCTTGTATTTTATGACTTTCTATGGTTGGCATTAGATGCATGATTACCTTACTCAGTACATAGCATACCGACAACTCATTTCATGGGCGTTGCTCATTCCCACGAGGAGAGGGCCCTATTGAGTTTGTGCGGGTAAGAGATGCCATCTTCGATGTCTATGATACTTATGAGGCATCAAGCGGGGCTGAGAGTTGAGCTTTGGACTTTGCCTAGGGACCAAGAGCGACATTGCCTAGATTCTATTTTACTATTTATGTACCATTTTATTTTGGTTTTATTTTATCGTACGGTATCTTTTATCCCTTTTGGGAACTCTAATTATGCACTCATTTGGGTTGTAATAACTTTTTAATGTGAACCCTGGTTTCCATACTATGAACTCTTTAGTTTGTCTATGAATCATTGTTTTAAGTTTGACTAATGTTTGGTGATAACTTAGCCTTGTGGTTAGTATGCGACTGGCCAAGGGTCGGGCTTGTACTGATCACGGCGGTAGCACCCTCGTGATCGTATTTGTTTGTTAAATGAAAATTTTCAATCATAAATTTTTGGGGTATTACATTAGTCCTCTCCCCTTTTTTGTCCCAACACCCTCACCTAACCCCCTATAACCCTACCAAAAACCCAATTCTACCCCCTGCGAACCTGCCCCTTCATAGACCTACACCGCCTGGCACCACCGTCTAACAACCACTTGCTCCCCCCTTTGTCCTCTTTCATCCCTTGTCCTCTTCTCCCTCACCCGCGCTTATAAAATCCCTCCCTCACCTTCTTCTTCCCTCTCTTTTCTGCCTAGTTTCTCTCCTGCCTCCCTTTCTCCTGTCGCCTGTTCAAATGCAGCCACTGCAGTTGTCACGCTACGTCGTTGTCCCAACCTCCACCCTTTCTCTTCCCTACACCACCCTCCACCAAATGTGACATTCCCCTGCCTCTTACTCTCCCTCCTCTTCTCTCCCCACATGTGAAAAGTGGGCAGGTCGAGCTGCCCTTTTTCACCCCTCGCTCCCCTTGCACCGCCACCACTTCCACTACCTCCCTCTCTGCCCAGAAAACCTCCCTTTACCTTCCCACACCCTCCATTCCTTTTTTTCTCTCCCTAATTCCTCATCCTTTCCTCTCCTCCACTCTTAGCCACCGGTGCCGCTTGCACCATTGTCGTGGGACACTAACACAACCCCCTCTAACTCAAAAAGGAAACACCACTTTCCTCCCCTTTTCCAACCCCAAAATCTCATCTTTTCTATCACCATCACCTCCACCACCCTTGTGCCACCACTGTGCATCACCGCCTCCGCCACCCTAGCCTGCCACACCCTCTCTGGTTGTTCCCTAACCCTTGTATTTATTTTAAATATTTTTCTATTATTAACCTTGTTATTATTATTATTAATCTATTTACTAATAATTAGTTAGAAAAAAATAAAAGAAAAGGGAAAAAGATGTAGTAAGAAGGTTTAATATATAGTGTTCCATTTTTATTGGTGAACCAAACCATTCCCATAAGGCGGTGTAGGATTCGTGCTCCAAGCCTGGTATCCTATTAGGTAAGGATATAGTTAAGGCTTAGTTTTGCTATGATTTATGTGCTCTTATGTGTCATGTATTATATGTGAATGTGGGCTAAAAATGTGTGTAGTGCAACTTGCTTTGCATGAAGCTAAGGTAAGTGTGTATGATTTATGATATGTGTGATATGGGTGATATGGCTTGATATTTATGTCATGTTCTTATGTATAGTTGTTATAATATGACATGCATGCTAGGAGGCCTTAGGTGGTATGGTGAGGTTGTGGGGATCTAAAAGAAATAAAGAGGGTGGAGTGAATAGGAAGAAGTGGGAAAAACCTAAGTACCTTATGACCTATGTGTGACAAAATAAAGGAAGAATAATAATAAAATGAAGGGTTGGAGTAAATCTTGTATGGAAAATGTAAGGCTTGCATGGGGTGGTTATTCTTTACATGGGGGAAGAGTTTATGTGGGAAAAGTTGGTTTAAGGTTTAAGCATGGTGAGGAAGGAGTACTTTGGGTGGTTGGAGTCCTTGGGAAAAAATAGTACATGGGTTGGTAAAAGTATGTATGGGAGCTTAACTGGGGTTTTTGGGAAAAAAACCTTAAGTAGGGGAGTGTGTGAAAGGGTTAATGGTGATTGGTTAGAGTAAGGGTTGAGATTAGGAGGGTGTTTTATGAAGGGGATGAGTCAAGTGGTAAAGAGGGTGGAATGTGTGTGAGAAGATATGATGTAAAAGAAAGGATGAGTATTATGGTTTTGGGGTGGCCAAATAGGGTTTCCTTATCACATGTGGAAGATGGGGATCAGGGTTGTGATATTGGATGTGGGTTGAGTGGAGTGATGGTTTTAGAATCAAAGGGGAGTATGGGTCATGTATGATAAAGAGAGGTTAGGGCCACATAGGCTAGATTAGGGTTTTCCCTTGGAAACCCTAGTAGGCGATGGCGAGTCTAGGTGGAGAAATGGGAAAGTGGGTCTTGCCCACATGTGTGGGGATTTTGGATTTCATGGTGAGTAGGGGAAAGGTGAGGAAGAAATCTTGGAGTCCTAGGGAGTGTAAAGGTCCCAAGTTATGGGATAGGGTTATTCAGGGAGTTTGGGGTGAAAGGGTGAGAATGGAAAGTCCAGTGGGACATGCATATCTTATAAGAAATTACATGTTGAATAAGATACGAATAAAACACTGATCATTTAAAGTGGAAGACTATTAAGTTGGTCCTAGATGGATCCACTGGTGAGAATAGTGGCTTGGTGCATTTTGCTCTGGAGACCGATCTATTGGCGAATAATAGTGGTTGGGTGTGTTATGCCTTAGAATGTATTCTGATCCACTATCTATAATAGTGAGGAATCCCGAGCTCGGTAAACCAAACCTTAAATGATAACAAGTCATGGGAAAAATATAATCACTTATACTGAAACACCATGTGAGTCGGGATCAGACCAATCCATGGGCGAATAATAGTGGGCAAGTGTGTTCTGCCCTGAAATGTATTCCGATCCACCATCTATAATAGTGGGGGATCTCACGCTCAGTAAACCAAAACTTAAATGAAAACAAGTTATGTAAAAAATACTAATCACTTATAGTGGAACAATATGTGAGCTGGGGCCAGACTGATCCACCTGGAAGAATAGTGGCTATGAGTATTTTGCCCTGGAGATCGATCCATGGGGAGATAATAGTGGCCAGGAGCATCATGCCTTGGCCGTTTCCATTCCACCGGCTATAATAGTGGTGTTTCCATACTCATATGGATATAATTCGAGAGTTGTGTGAAGATGGTATTAATGGCCTAAGTTCTAACAATTATGATTAATAGGAATGACTTACTACATGCATTATCTACCTTTTTCATGTTATGCTTTGCCTTATTCATATGGTTACCTTACTCAGTACGTAGCATATTGATCATCCCTTTCATAGATGTTGCTCATTCCCACGAGCACTGACCCCTCCTAAATATGTGCAGGTATGATGCCTATGATAACTTCGATGCCTATGATGCCTTGGGCGGGACTGAGTGATGACCTATTCTACCTATTGTGGGGTCTGATAGGGTGTTCTCCAGACTTATCATTATCTATTTTCTTATCATTTTTATTTCCCCCATAGTGGGTGTCATTTGTGTTTAACTTCTATTTCTGTATTAACTATAACATTTGCGTACTCCGATTTAATTTATGAAATGTTGAACTATTATAGTTTTTATTGATTACTCGTGTTAATACTTTTAGTTCCTTTAGTCTTGTGGTAAGTATGAGATTGGCCAGGGGTCTATCTTGTACTAATCACGGCAGTAGCATCTCTTGTTTTTAGTGCATGGTTTTCTATAACAAACGAAAATTTTCAATTATAAATTTTGGGATTATTATATAAAATAACTAGCTTGTAGAACTTTAATGAGCAATGTTTTTTTCTGCTCCCTTTTGATCGTTTCCACACTTGTTTTTTGGTCACATATCACAACCAAATGGAAATCTCCAAGTGCCTAAAGCATGATCCACCTACTTTGCTTTACCCTAACATTTGTTTAGGAAAATTCATGGCATTGGCTATTAAATTTACTAAAATTAGTGTATTTTTTGGAGGAAAAAAATGGCTAATGTTTGGGAGAAAAGTACTCTCCAAATAAAGGCTTAACTTAACCAATGAGCTTCCCTCTAGTTAGTAGTAGAATCCTACCGAAAGCAATAAGAGGCTGCTTAACTTTTAGGGACTAACTTGACATTCACAATTAACTCATGGTTATTGAGTCTATGTTTGATGATTAATTTATTTATAAATTATAACAACATTTTAGTGCATATGTTCCATTTTTTTAAAATAAATAAATAAATTGTGTGGGTTATTCAGTACATTTTTTTCATAATTTACTTAGTACATACTATATACTGTCAATATATGTTCTTTCATTTTATTTTTGATTGAGAGCATTATTTTTCAAGTAAAACCTGTCATTTTTCTCTTCATTTCAATCCAAGCCTAATTTCACCATGGATTGAGCAATAAATTTCAACTTTGCAATAGTGCAAGAGTTTGTTGGTTGAGATTGTGTACTCGTTCTCGAGTTCATCATAAATATTATGTGATAGATTAAATTATATCTATTAAATTAATATCTGAAATGAATTTGATAAGAAGTGATATATATTGAACATTTTGGTTAGGGTTGTGCAAAAACGGATATCCATATCCGATCAGATTTTTTTTCGGATGTCCAATCCGATTGGATATTTAATAACCTATATCTCTATCTGTATCTATTAATAGTATATATCCAAATTTTCGGATATCCAAAAAATTGGATAAGGATATCGGATATATTTGGTACATCCGATTATCCGAAAAATATTTATTTTTAACAAAAAATTATGTTTTTGACTGGATATTCGAAAATCCAATGATTTAAATTCAGATATTCAATATCCAAATATCGGATATCTAATATCCAAATATCCAAATGTGGATATTTTAACATGCTAAAATTAAATTAAAATAAATTCTAAAAATACTAATTCTAAAGTCCATAAAACAAATACAACAATAATCCAAAGTCCATAAATCCATAATTAAAGGGAAAAAGTTAACTAAATAGTTTTCCAACTACAAAATTCATCAATCATCAATCATCATAATATCATGTATTCAAACTCTGAAATATCCGACTCGTTGATTTGCACAACATGAGGTAAGCTTACAATATCTAAAAAAAAAGAAATAAGATGAAAATTAAAAATAAAAATAAAATGCGTGAAATACTTTAAAAAAGCATTGATAAAATAGAACAAAAGAATACCAGCTTCAATGTTTTCAATCTCCTGAATGATTTCTTCTACTTGAGGATGATCTGAAGATAACCGTATTCAATCTTGCGTACAAACCAATGCTTCTATCATTCTAAGGGTCAAAGAACTATGAAACGGATCAAGAACGTGGCCTCCAATGCCAAATGCGGACTTAGATGCAATTGTAAATACAGGCATAGCTAAAAGATCCTTAGCCATCAAAGCAAGAACTTCATAATTTATAGCATTATCCCTCCACCAACTAAGGATATCAAAACTTTCACCAACAAGAAGCAATCTATCCTCTAAATACTTGTCTAAATCATTCCTTTCATGAGATAGAGTAATCTCAACTGCCATTGTTTGTTCGAATTCTCTACCAAATGGATCACCATATTCACAAGTGACCTCACTTACATTCACAGTTGAAGATGGCTTAGGGGCTGGAGAAAATGTAAGCTTAGACGCATAAAAGGCATACAATTCTTTCAAAGTTGTATCAACCTTAGCACGCATGTCAATTGCAAGTTTAGATTAAAAATACTTATTTATTGCCCAACACACAAATCTCATCTTCCTCCTAGGATCAAGAATCACAACAATAAATAACAAAACGTTGATATTTCTAGCACTTCCCCAATATTTATCATATTTGGATTTCATACCCAAAATCATTGCACTTATATCAAAATTATCACCATCTCTAGCAACGCTAATCATTTTTAAAATACCACAAATCTCTTGCAAATACATGTTACCCGTGACATATAAAGAACCAGATATCCTCAAAGTTATCTCATAAAAATATTTCAAAAAAGGAAGCAACACACACATATGCTCCCAATCATCATCAACTGGCACACCCTTAAATTTATCCATTTCAACACGATATTTCTTATCTCTATTCATCAGATCAAAAGCTTTTTTAAAATTGAAGGCAACATCCAACATAATATATGTAGAATTCCACCTATTTTCAATGTCCAAACATAACATTCTCTTGGACTCTAATTTCTCTTACTCAACACAAGTCTTGAGTTTACTCAATCTAGAGGGAGGTGATCTCACATATTTCACATCATATCGACCTCTAAGAATATGATCGCTGGACTCTTTCAACCCTTCTTTCATAACAAGGCTCAATATATGAGTAATACATTTGATATGTAATAAAGATCCATTTAAAACAAACTCACCCCAACCATTGAATCATTCTCTCAAATAATCAACGCACTTATCATTTGAACTTGTATTATCAATTGTTAAAGTTAGCACCTTATCAATATTCCAATCAATTAAACATCTTTCAATAGATCTACCAATAATCTTACCGGAATGACCAGCAATTGGACAAAAATTAATAATCTTTTTATGCAATTTCCAATTCTCATCAATAAAATGAGCTGTGAGGACCATGTAACTCAAATTTTGACAAGAAGTCCATGTATCAGTGGTGAGACAAATTCGACTTTTGCAACTCTTAAAAAATTCCTTCAACTTTGTTTTCTCTCCCATAAAAATTAGTAACGCATCTCTAGCAATAGTAGTCCGAGAAGGAATTATTGCTCTAGGTTGTGTCTTTGCCATATACCTTCTAAATCCCTCCCTTTCTACAAATCAAAAGGGCAATTCATCCAAAATTATCATTTTAGACAATGCTTTTCTATGCTCTTCTTGGTTAAATTTCCAATTAGTAACACTAGTTATCACGGATGATGGAAGACCACCATCACAATAAGAAGAATTCGTTTTTAAAATGAATTGTTTCTCGTCTATATTCATGGGTTACTTCTTACAACTCTTTAAATGATTACTCAAATTTGAAGTGCCTTTTGAAGGAGCAGTCACATATTGATTGTTACAATAAATACAAATTTCCTTTTGATCATTTTTATTATCACATGGTATTTTTTTCAAAATGATCCCAAACCCATGATCTATACTTTTTTATCGGTGGCCCTAAAATACCCCAAAACCCTAATGTTGAGAATTATGACTAATTAAGGATTTATTAGGGAAATTAATTAAAAAATTAATTTTCTTAAAATAAGAGGAATTAATTAGGACAAAATTAAGAGGAAATTAATAAATAATTTAATTGGAAAAAATTAGAGTATTTTGCTAGTTAAAATAGAATTTAGGAAAAATCTTTTAAAATTCCTAAATTAACCTAAAAAGAGAACTTAATTATTATTTTATTATAATACTATTATTTTTAAATATCCCAAAATACCAAAATATTTTAAATACCCCCAACTCACCTATTTTTCTTTTCTTTCCTTTTGTTTCCCTTTTTCTTTTTCCTCTCTTTTCATTCCTTTTCTTTCCTTCCTCACCTTTCTCTTTTTCTTTCTTCCTCTCCCCTTCCCCGACCTGAGCTAGCCCAGTCTGCAACCCAATCCCTCTCTCCTCTCCCTTCCTCCTGTACGGCCTAGGCTCACGCACCCCACCTCCTCCTCCAACTGGCCGATTCCCCCTTTCTTCTTTTTTTCTTTGGAATGCCAATCCACCGCACGCCCACCCCCTTCTTCTCCCCCGACTTCCTCTATCTCCCCGTGCCCGACCCTTCCACTTCCTAGCGTAGTCACGCAGCCCCTACACCGCTGCACGCTAGGAAACCACCCCTACCCTCTTCCCTAACACCCCCTCTCTCTCCTCCACCCAATCATAGCCTCTCTCTCTCTCTCCTCACACGTGACTCTCTCCCCTCTCCTTTTCACCTTCCCGAATCCTGCAGACTTTCGCAAGCCTTCTCTAGCCATTGGGCCGCCGACCGATGACCCACACACCTTCCACTGACCTTCCTCACTCCCCCTCTCTCCTCCCCCCTAATTCTTAGCCTATAAATACCCCTCTACCAACCCTATGCACCCTTTTTTTCTTAACCCAAAATTATGCACCCCTCTTATCGCCGCCGCCTGTTTCGCCCCCGTTCAGTGCCATCACTCAAGCCACCTACCAAATTGCTCCCTACATCACCCTCCACCAAACAACACCCTTCACCACCCTCTATTTACACTGCACGAGCCACCCTAACCGTGCAAAGTGCACTCCCCGACCAGCCTCAACCCAACCACCGCCGCCCTTATGCCACCATCCAGTGCCCCCCTTGCCATAACCACCACCCCTTACACCCTTAAAATCACTTACAGACCTTCATCTACCTTTCCCTAACCTCCTTTTCCCCTTCCTCCCTCTCCACCACCCTTGGCCACCACAGTATCGTTACCTACACCACTGCCTTTAGCTACACCACCACCACTATTTCTACCCTAAGGAGGCGTAGGAGCGTGCTCCAAGACCGATGATGTGCTAGGTAAGGGTGTAGCTAAGGCCTTATGTGTTTTATGTGTCTTATATGCCTTGGATGTCATGTATAATGATAGGTTGTGTATCTTGTACTATCGTTATAATTGTTTTATGTGTAGCACATCTTGGAGTTGAGGTATGATATTGTGTTCTCTTATGGCATGTGTACAATATGTTTGTGTTGTGATGTGATATGACCCTTTTAGGACATGCATGCTAGGATAATTAATGTAGTGATATGGGATGGAATGATGAAAAAGAAAAATGGGGAAGTAAGTGGACCAAGGGGAAATAAGTTGACCAAGAAATGTGGGATTGACCTAAATATCCCATGATCCATGAGAGGAAGAATAAAAGGGGACTTTAAGTAAAATAAAGTGGATGAACTTTGTATGGGAGAATCTAAGGTTTTCATGGAAGTTTTAGGGTTTTGCATGAAAACTTCGAGGGTTTGCATGGGATGGATAAAGTCCGCATGGGGGTGAACTTTACGCATAGAAAGTTACCTTGGGGTGTGAGGAAGGTAATGGAAGAGTTGTTTAGGTAATTGGAGGCTTTGGGTGAAGAATAGTACGTGGGACAGTATAAGGGTGCATAGGAGACCGAGCTAGGGTTTGGGAGGGAATCCTAATTTGAAAATGTGGTAAAAGGAAAAAATAAATGCGGGTGAGTGGAGTATGAGATGAGAATGGAGGATTGTCATGTGTAGGGTGACCATGAGTATCATGGGAAAGCAAGAGTGGAAGATGAGGAATGGAAGGGTGACGTGAGGAAAGAAGGATGTTAGGGTTTGGTGTGGCTAGCTAGGGTTTTGGTGGTCACATGTGTAATTGGGGAAGTAGAGCAAGATGATGAGGGCTGAATCTAAGGGATGTAATGTGTGGGGTGGTAGGACAACCTTGGTTTTGTAAGGCAGAGAAGGATGGGTTACATAGGCCCAAATTAGGGTTTTTGGAGAAAACCCTAGGGTAAAACTATGAGTGGGTTTGGAGATATAAGGTAGTGGGCCTTGACCCACACACTTAGGAGTTGGGCCTCCAGTGTGAGCAAGTGGAATAAGGAAAGGATGTCGAGGCAAGTTAGGAGGTGCAGAAGTCTCAAGATATGGGACGGGTCCTCTTGGGAGGATAAGCGTAGATGGAGTTAGTTATGCATGTCTAGGGTGAAACTTGTTGAATAAAACACAGTAAGACACTAATCATTTAAAGTGGAAGATTATTGAGCCGAACCCACACCGATCCACCGGCACAATAGTGGACAGGTGTTGAGGTACCGTGGAGACCGATCCACTAGCATATAATAGTGGTCAGGTATGTTCTACCCTGAAAGTGATCGATTCACCGGCTATTGGGGGATCCCGAGCTTGATAAACCAAACCCTAAGTTTGATAAGACATATAAAAGACACTAAGTACTCACAGTAGAACACCATGAGAGTCAGACCCAGACCGATCCACCGGCATAATAGTGGTCAGGAGCATCTTGCCTTGGAGATCGATCCACCGGCATATAATAGTGGTCAAGTATGTTCTACCTTAGATGTGACCGATCCATCGGCTATAATAGTAGGGTTCCCATACTCGCATGGATTGATAAAAAGTATGTTACTAGTCAGAGATTAAATAATCCGTTTATCTAGACTAAAACTTGGCCTTTACTTATTTGAAATGATTGTATGTTGTTATGTTATGATGCTTGTATTATGTGTCTTTGTGTGTTGGCCTTAGTGTATGGTTACCTTACTCAGTACGTAGCGTACTGACCACTCATTTCATGGGTGCTGCTCATTCCCACGAGTAGAAGGCCCCTCTGAATTTGTGCAGGTCGGTGATACTATTTTTAATGCCTTCGATACCTATAAGGCATCAGATGGGGCTAAGTGTTAAGTATAAACTTGGCTTGGGGATTGAGAGAAACGTAGCTGGACTTCCTTCATATGTTCTTTTATTTTGTATTGGATTACTCAGACTTAACTTTTATCGTATTGTATACTTTGTTCCTTTTAAGGAACTTTAATTTTGTATTCTGGATTGTAAACTCTTTTCACGTACTCTAATTTCTACCTTATGAATGTTTTAAAGCTTTTATGAATCCTTACTTTGAGTTTGAATTATTATGGTTGTTAATTTTCCTTTAGCCTTGTGGTTAGTATGGGAATGGTCGGAGGCCAGATTTGTACTGATCACGGCGGTAACATCCTTGAAATTCATAAGTTTTAATTTAATTGCTTTCGCTAAATCTTAAATAAAACGAAATTTTTCAATAGTAAATTTTGGAGGTGTTACAGGCCCGCCCCCATTCCTACTTTCTTTAGAAGCTTCATATTGTTCATTTGAAGTAGGTTCTAATGGGGGCAGAGGAGGACATGGGAAAGGAGGAGTCATTTCTAGTGAAATACCTAGTGTCCCGCTTTCGGCATTTTTGATCTCATTTTATGAACAAAAATAAAATGGAGTTAATACTTATGAACAGATATTAATCATCATAAGTTGTATTTATTTATACTAATATAAATAAAATTATATATAGATATTATGTTGGATCAGGTAGCAATATATGATCCAAAGAGTTGGTAGTTACTAGTTAAATGCAAATACAACTAACTAATATAATAATAAAAAAATCAGAGATAAATATGTTGGATCAGGCAGCAACATATGACCCAAAGAGTTGGTAATTACTAGTTAAACGCAAATACAACTAACTAATATAATAATAATAAAAAATCAGAGATAAATATGTTAGATCAGGCAGCAACATATGATCTAAAGCGTTGGTAGTTACTAGTTACATGTAGATACATCTAACTAATATATAATTAAAAAAATTAGAGATAAATATGTTGGATCAGGTAGCAACATATGATCTAAAGGGTTGGTAATTACTAGTTAAATGCGGATATAACTAACTAATATAAATATTTAAAAAAATTAGAGATAATTATATTGGATCAAGCAAAAGACAGCTAACTAAACTAACTATAATTTTATCAACCAACTGAAATATTGACAAATAATTAAACTGCATCGTTGTCAACCAAAGCCCTAACAGAGATGGAACCTTGGAATAAGAATTTGATGGAAAGTAGGTAACTAATCTGCAGTTATTAGAGGGACAAAAGGGGGGAAAGCAATTGTAACACCCTCAAAATTCACTATTGAAAAATTTCGTTTTATTAAAAGATTAGCGAAAGCAAAACAACAAACTATGAAGTTTGGGGATACTACCGCCACACTTAGTACCAGACCGGTTCACTCATACTGTTCTAATACCAAGTGCTAAGGCTAAAATAAAAAAAAATACAATTTACAAGAAATTCAACATACTTAAATCAGAGTAGCGTAATAACCTTTTACAAGGATAGAATCCACCAAAGGTGGATACAAATACCAGTTACATTTAAATCAGGGCTAAAAGGGGAAAGAGATGAAACCCTACAAACCCAGATAATTCCTTACGCTCTTTCTCGTTGCCCACTTAAATAGTACCTGAAAAAGAACCTATAAGGGACACTGCCTATTGAATAGGTAGGGGCTCCACGAATGGAACCCTTTAGTACTATGATACTGAGTAACCCTTTAATACCACACTTAAAAACAGGCCCTCAATGCGACACATAATGCAAGCTATATACACATGTAATGAGAGGTGTATACATAACACTCACATATATAACAAGTCTGTCACATATCAACAAGTTACAAAGTACAATCGATACTTTTGGGCCTTAAGCCATCAGTCTATCATTATTCAATCATCTCTCTGGTTATATCCAAGTGAGTGCGGGAACCCCACTATTATAGCTGGTGGACCGAAATACATACAGGGCAGAATGCTCCTGACCATTATTATTGTCGGTGGATCGATCTCCAAGGCAGAATGCTCCTAGCCACTATTATTCACCGGTGGACCGGTCTGGCCCCGACTCACAGGGTGTTCCACTATAAGTGATTAATATCTTTTCATAATTTATTCACATCCAATGCTTGTTTTATTGAGCTAAGGACCCCCACTATTTTAACCGGTGGATTGGAATACATATAATTATCATCCAGGGCAAAACGCTCCTGGACCACTATTATATCCGATGGACCGGTACTCAATATCATCTGCCAGGGCAACACGCTCCTGGGCCACTATTATAACCGATAGATCGGTACTCAATATCATAAGTCAACTAGACTTGGCTCATTAATCTTTCACTTTCGTGATTATTATTTTTTCTTTCTTTAATCAGCACAACAATTCTATTTATTTGCCTCCAACGGGAAATCAAGAACCTGGGACACAAAGGTACACCGATCGTACCGGTGCATACAAGCTACTCAGCACCCTTCAACCATCAACCCAGGGACACAAAGGTACCCTGGTCATACTGGTGCATAAAGCTACTCAGTATCCTACTGACAAGGACACCTAATCCATAAGTATGCATACCCCCTAAATAGGTCTGTAGAGTTAGATAGAGTAAGATATAGGGCCTGGCTGAGGCACAAAGGCACACCAGCAAATACCAGAATAATCGTGGGCTAAACCATGTCTTTAGGGTAGCGACCCCTAAAGAGCCACCATTCCCGATCTCGAGGTCTTTCACTTTAAGTATTAGTGTCTTAATTAAAGTGATCACGAAAAAGCACAACAATCAGATACTTATTCACTTTCAATCGTTCTGGTATCATTAGACATTTCTTATTCATATAGTTATCCAAGATAACACAGAGGAAATTAATAAGGCCATCATAATCTTATTCAATTCTGATTTAAGATTTGTTCTCGTGATATTTACTAATTATCAAATATTCTTACCTTTCTAATCAGCATTATTTGAATCATATTATGAAATTTCACAATCACAACGACATGTTAGGTACAAATTACTTATTTACCCCTTAATTATATAATTGCTAAGTCATCCCTTCCTTACTTGACAAATTACCCTATTACCCTTTAGGTTGCATAATTACCAAATTACCCCTTACTCGGTTTAGGTTACCAAGTTATCTTCTACGCTTTTTAGATCACCATTCACCCCTCATAATTGCTACACTTATCATATTTCCCATTTGGTTGGTTAGATTACCGAATTGCCCTTCTCCTTTGTTATATTTATTAAATTGCCCTTAAGTTGGATAAATTATCAAATTACCCTTCTTCATTATCATGATTACCAATTTTCCCTTTAGTTGGTTAAATAATTACCAATTTATCTTTTAGTTTGTTAAATTACCAAATTGCCCTTCTCCATTATCATAATTACCAAATTGCCCCTTTAGTTGGGTAAGTTATCAAATTGCCCTTATCCATTATCAAAATTACCAAATTACCCTCCTATTGGTTAAATTACCAAATCACCTTTCTCTATTACCATAATTACCGATTTAACCTTTTCCATATTTATAATTATTTATTACCCTTCTTCATAATTATAATTACCAATTTCTACTTCTCCATAATTATAATTACCAATTTACCCTTCTCCATTATTATAAATACCAACTTGTCCTTCTCCATTATTACAATTTCCCGTTTACCCTTATCCATGATTATACTTACCAATTTACCTCTCCATATCTATAATTATTAATTTACCCTTCTCCATAATTATAATTACCAATTTATCCCTCTTCGTATTTATAATTATTAATTTACCCTTTTACTCGTAAATTATCGTTTTACTCCTTTACTACCAAAATTACCATAATATCCTCTTATTTATAAAACTACCATTTTACCCCTTTATATCCAAATTTACCATATTACCCTTTTGCTTGCAAATTACCATAATACCCTTTTACATCCAAAATTACTATTTTACCCCTTACTTCCAAAATTACCATTCTTACCCTTCTCTTCCAAAATTACCATTTTACCTCTTACTTTCAAAATTACCACTTTACCCTTTACTCCCAAAATTACCATAATACCCCTTTACTTATAAAATTACCATTTTACCATTTAATCATAAAATTACCATATTGCCCTTTTGCCTCTAAAATTACCATAATACCCCTTTTTCTTACGACTTACAATTTTATCCTTTTACTTATAAAATTATCACTTCACCCTTTTCTTTCGAAATTATCAAAATACTCTTTTACTTACAAAATTACCATTTTACCCTTTTCTTTTGAAATTACCAAAATACCCTTTTACTCCAAAATTTCAAAAATACCATTTCACTTGTAAAACTACCATTTTACCCCTTTACTACACCACTTTTATGAATTTACCACCACTACATAAAATACTAATATTAGTACTTCATTCTTATCATCTATCTCCACCAACTTGTCATTATTCAACATAATACTCATTAGCAACTACATATATTAGATCACATACTTACATAGGCATATTACTAAAATACCCTTAGGCTCACAATAATATTATTCATGCATTAATGATATAACACATCATAGAGAAGCATTTAACATTTCCATCAATAATCAAACTCCTTCCTTAAGTATCATCTCTACACATGGCACAAAAGCTAGCATGCTTTTCTTTTTATCAATCAATATAAGCAACCACATATATCATACTAGGCAACACATAACATGCATAAAATCATGCTAAAATTCCTAATGTGCTAGCATACGTTTTTCCATGCGTTTAAGTGGAGTTTAATTATTACCTTAATCCTGTAAAAATCGAACCTTACCGGTATCCCGGTTAAAGATTCAAGCTTTAATTAACAAAATCAACACCTGAATATAATATCAATAATTATTATATTAGATGTAGGGAAATCAAAACATAAGACTTTATAAAACATAATTGATGAAATACTTAACTTAAAATATTATTATACTTTAATATTATTAACCAAGTAAACCAAGAAATGCAAAAACTCATGCTACTCATGCAGCATGAGCTGCATGCACAATAAGAGGGATAAGGGGCTCGAAATGGTGTGAAAAGTGGGAGGAAGTGGTATTTTCGAGTTAGGGTTTTGTGCCTAGGAAAGAAGGTAGATAGGGGAGGATTTAGGGAAAGAGAAGGGTGCAGGAGTGAAGAGGGGGCTTAGGTGGAGGTTGGGGATGGGTTGTTGGCGGCGAAGGGTGGCGAAGGCAGCGAAGGAGGCTGTCAAGGTGGGTGTGGCTGAGAAGGAAGGAAAAGGGAGAAGGAAAATGAAGGGGTGAGGGGGCTTTTTGGGGCTGGTAGAGGGGGTTACAGGGAGTGGCTTGGTGGCTTGGGTGGCGGAAGGAGGCGGTGTAGGGTGGCTGCCGAGAAGGGAGGGAAAAGAAGGGAAAAGAGGAGGGGAGGATGAAGGGGACTGCAGGGTGGCTCGAGGGGGTGGTGTGATGGTGCAGGGCAGTAGCAGGTGGTGGCAGAAGGCGGCGCAGGGGTCAGTGCGGCGGTGTAAGTGGCGGAGGGTGGCGGTGGTGCAAAAACCGGGGAAAAATGGTAAGGAGTAGAAAATGAGAGAAAAGAATCGGGGAAGGGAAAGTAAGGCTCGATAAATGGGGCAAGAAATGTTGGTGAGGAGTAGAAAAAGAAGAGGAAGATCTAGGGGAAGTAGGTGGCCGGTCGGGGCTATAGTAGGGTGGCAGGGAGAGGGAAGGGGAGAAGAGGGAAAGGAACAGGGCATGCAGGCTGGGGATGCAGGGGTTAGTTTGGTTCAAAATAAGAAAGAATATGACGGGGGAGAGAAAGGGGGTAGCAGGGAGGTAAGTGGTGGTCGGGCATGGCAATTGCAAGTGCGGCCGGCATGCTCGAGCATGGCAGAGGGCGGTGATCGGGCGTGGAAGAAGAAAGAAAGGAAGGAGGGGGTGCGAGCAAACCGGTGCGGGGAAAAGAAGAGGCCAGACCGACCGGTCCAGGGGGAAAAGGAAGAAAAAAAAAGGCTAGACTGGGCTAGGCTGTGACACACGGGTGAAGAGAGGAAGGAACGGGCCGCGCGGGAGAGAAAGGAAGGAAGAGAGAGGGGAGATGGGCCAGTGGCCTAGTGCACAGGGGAGAGGAGGAAGTAGGTCTGGCCTGGCGGGCGACCCAAAGGAAAAAAAGGAAAAGAAAAGAAAGAAGAAAAAGGAGAAGGAAAAGAAAAAGGAAAAGGAAAAAAAAGGAAAATGGGAAAATAGGGAAGAATACTTTAATTTAATTTAGAAAATAATAAAATGTAATATTTTTGATAAATTATTTAATTTAATAATTTAATTCAATATAATTTAATGTATTGATTCGAAATTGATACTTTTACTAAAATATTAGTTTGAAAAATTATTTAATTAAAAATAATGTGATAAAATAACAAAATATTTATTTTTAATTTATTAAATACTCCTATCCAAATTTATATACTCAAAAATCCATAAAATAATTCAACTAAATAATTTTAAAAGCTAATTTATTTCAAATAAAAGCTATTTATTAAATTATTGATTTTCTAAAATCTTGGGAGATTACAGTTATACAGGAACAAGAAGCAATAAATTAGATCTCTTAGCAGGTGAATGAACCCGATGATCAAACAAGATATAATTCTCTAGGAGATGCAGATGGTCTTAAACCCAAGTAAATGCTCAACCTTCAGAAACTATGCCTTCGCATAATAGGTTAAAAACCCGTCAAAAGCCTCATCGCAGGCTAAAAAAAATACACATCCAAAAATTTTCTCTACAATTACCCACGCAGGTTAGAAAGCAAGGGAGATACGCTCAGCCCCGAGGAAAAAAAAGCGACAAGAAAGGTCCTAGCTGATAAAAATGCCTTTTCCCCCCTTCATTGACAGACGAGGATCTACAAAGCATATCACCTTGCACTAGTACGATCCATTCTTAGAATTGCCATAAACAGATGTCATTCCATATAAGGAACCAAAACTTAGGCTACTACAGGGCTACTGAGATTGATCTACTACTATAAAGGAGAATGAAACAACAATCAATTAGATCTCCAAACATCACTAACACCAGGCATCAGGTTAGTACACATGATGCGCATAGAAAATCGAAGACGATGAATATATGAGCGAACTAATATAAAAACCGAATTTACCATTCTCAATCCAATAGAAGAGTCTGATATGATCATCTAAATTACATTACACCACTCATAATATTTTCTTGATAACCATTGAATTATTACATAATATTATCCAACTACAAGCAAACTAAAATAACAAAAATATTAAGCATCAACATTTATAAGCCTATATGGTCCTATATTCTTTCAAAACTCTGCTATAAATCTATTTTAAACCTATAAATATAACAACCATAGGCCTCCATTATAATTGAATTAGGTATACCTCACTTGTCTTTGAAAGATGGAATAGTAATTAATTTCATTAAGAGCAAGAACTATAATAGAAAGTGACTTCACACAAATATCAAGCTTTCTTCACAAACCTATAATTTCAAATTAAACCAGTAGAATTCAATAAGTTAAAAGCCTTTCTAAACACTATAGCAAAATATAGTCTAAATTAGATATGTTATTTTCCGGTTGGAATAGTTTGCTTCTCTTTGCTCAATAGGAGACTTGGTAAACTTCTTAAGGTTTATCTTGTAATAGGGAAAGAGAGAGAGAAAATATCCCTAAATTTTTCATCTTTCAAATATCATATTTAGAAATAACAAAAATATTTTTGAAGAAATATCTATTTAGTCCAAACAAAGATCTAAAATGAATATTTTTCTATTTTTAATTCAAAGATATTATATAAGACATGTAAAATATGACATTACATCATTATTGACTTAATGAATCAATTGAGTAACAAGTAACAGCATTCCTGCAAATCAATCAGTCAATGGCAACATTCTTTCGGGTGATAAGTCAGCAATCATCATCCATTCTAAACAAAACGAAACGAAACGAAATGAAATGGGTATTGACTACCAAACGATGCCCTTACAAAACAAATGCATATAAACAAGACAAAACAAACCAAATGCAGAGAAACAAAACAAAACCAACCCAAATCCTATAACATATATAACAACAGATAAAGGAAAAAAAATTAAATAGATGTAGAGAGAAAATATTTGGATAAAAACAAAACCCCAAACGAATCCCTAACAAAAATATTAACAGAAACATAATCCCATAGTCGATTTCCAAAATAAATCAACCACAACACGAAAAAATATTGGTATAACCGACCTCATCCTCCACAACCCTAAAACCATGGAGAATCGGTGACAAAAAAAAACATAAAAATTAGCAAACAATTAGGTCATACCTTAAACGGAAAAATAAGCCTTAAAGGAAGAATCATCAAACAAGAACAATGCCCTAAAAAATAAGAACGAAATTTTACAAACGGTAGAATCAGACAATGAGTTGAATATGTGAGAATTAGAAAAAACAAGCTGAGAATCTAAACTATATTTATCTGAAATTTCAACTTCCAAAGAATGAAAGGAAAAGGGGTGACTTTGTGAGTGAGAGATCAAAATTGAGAGAAGAGAAGAAGGAGAGGGAGGGATTCGGTTGCAGAAAATACGTTGCGCCACTGGGAGTGGGTGGGAATTGTGAAAGAAGAAAGGTCGCGACTCACGAGTCACGACTGTGCCTGGTGGCGCTGGCGCTTGCTCTGCCTGGGAGAAGAGTAGTCGCCTGGTCGGGACTCGGGACTTGCTGCGAGTCTTGGCTATCTTGCGAGCTGCGACGCAAACGCGAAGGGAAGGGAAGACCAGAAGACGAAGACTAAGAAGAAGAGTAGGGTAGACCGGGGTAGAGAGTAAGAGTAGAGACTATCAGACTGGGTCGGCCGAATGGCGAATGGCTGGTAGTAGTATTGTTGTTACATATTTACATTATACTATTAGTGTACTAGTTAATTTTACATACTTACATAAATATTTAGGTTAAATAACTATATTTATATTTTATTTAATCAAAAAATATTTATATATTTTATTTTAAAAGAAATATTTTTCTTATACACCGGATATTTTAATCGCATTGAATAATTCAAAAAATATCAAATCGGATATCCGTTCCAACAACTTTTAATTTTGATTGGATCGGATATCTACTCCAATTTTTAAAATTTGGATCGAATATCCTAAAACTCGTATCATATTTTTTAAATTTTGGATCAAATTTTTGGATTTCGGATTTTTTACCCGGTCCTACTTTTGGTACGCTCACATGAACGGTGCACTTAGCTTTCATGCAACCCTTTCTGGTAATATAATTGAATGAATGGACAAAGAGGTTGGAAACAAAATGAAAAAGCAAAAAAGCAAAAACAAAAAGAAGAGGGGACAGAAGGGAGCAAAAACGTGGCCTACAGAGGATATTTGTTCGCAGAAATACTGTAATATACCTCCGTGACCGTGCCGCTGCCCGGAGTTCATTTGCTCTCAGACTCACGCAAACGCACACGCACTCCGATAATCTTATTTCTCTTTCTGCCATATTTCGAATTCTAACCTATCTATCTTCTTCGATTAGAGAACAGTGGACTCAGTTCTGTCACTGGCTTGGCCTGAATTCTGCTCCCATGATCTTTTAACAGGTCGTTTCGAGTCTGACTTGCACGATACAGATACGGAGAAGGAGAGTGAGCGCAAATGAGTTTGATTCAGAGTTACCCTTTAAGCTTAGAATTTCCAACAGGCTTAGTTGGTGATGATCATCATTACCATCTTAATTCAAACAGGAAGAAAAATTGCTCTATTGTTTCAAACAATTATAAGAAGCTATTTCCATACCATGTCAAATCAACAAAATCCACTTTCCAGGTACTTCTATACTAAACCTGTCTATGCCACACTTTTTTTCTTCCCACTAATTGGGTTTTAGATTGTTAGTCGTCATTTGCTCTGTCTAACTTTATTTTTACTATTGTAAACGAATTGCTTTTGGTTTTGCCTCTTTGTTTTGGACTCATTATTAGAAATCGACTATAGGATTTTATTCAGAATTTAGCGATTGCGCAATGGGCGTCCCATGCTTCAGAATTTCTCCCGTCCCTTTGCTTTCTCTTTGCATTTACTTATTTGAGCATAGCAGAAGTATTGAACTTTGAATCATTGACATCGACGAATCAGGGGGTCCTTAGATTATGCTACGCATAATTTTGGTTTCATAGAAGATTTCCTTAATCTCCCTTTTTGATCTCTTCCACGTTCATGTGTCTGCAGCGAGCTACTCGGAATGAGGCAAGTTCGACGTCTTCGGTGCTAGAAAACGTCACGTGGCCTTCGCCCGATGATGATATTCCTTTCTGGAAGAAGGAATTCCCGTCATACAAGTATATGGTGCATGATCCTGTTGCTGTTGACAAGGATGCAGACCTTATTCACATTGTTCACGTTACTGCTGAAATGGCACCTATTGCTAAGGTTGGTGGTCTTGGAGATGTTGTTACTGGACTTGCTCGGGCGTGTCTATCACGTGGTCATACGGTAGATGTAATGCTCCCTTTCTATGAGTGCATTCCAAGACAGCAGCTATCTGAATTGGTCTTGATCACATCATACAATTCTTACCATGATGGTCAATGGGTTCCGACAAATGCATATCGTGCGGTGGTATCAGGTATACCAGTCATTTTGATGGAGCCATCCAACCAGTTCTTTAAAGGTCAGAATATATACGGAGGTTCATATAATGAACTGGAAGCATATTTGTTCTTTAGCCGTGCCTGCCTCGAGTGGATGCAGGTTTGCTCAATGCTCACTTTTAGATTTTCTATTTCCTTGGTTGTTACCACTTTATTACCTTGGGAAAGATTTTTGGTAAATTGAACTGAGTGGATGCAGGATTGCTCTGCTTGTTGTTTATGGACTTTTTTTCTTCCTTGATTTTTTACCTTTTAAAGTTTCTGTACATTACCCTGATCCAGTTCTTATCTGGTTGCTGCATTTCACTTTCATTATCATGTTCGCTACAAGTTTTGACTTATGAGGACCAAGCAACTAGATCTTACTGCAGCAGTTCACTTTCATTACCTCCCAGACCTGCGGGATTTATACTGGGTTGTTGTCGTTGTATTAGTTGGGAAAAACATGAAAGAGACTGAGCGTGTTTCTCAATTGATAAATATATAAACCACTAATCTGCTAGAACAAGCATGAAGTTGTAGAGGGGCATAAATCTAGTACTGCTGCTGGCGGCATTGTTCTTCTGAGATATTACCTCGAAATTTATGGCAATCACTGTATCTTCACAGGTGACTGGTACACAGGCAGATATTATACACGTGCACGAATGGCAGACAAGTGCATTGTCTTTGCTTTATTGGGATATGTATCATCACCTTTCAGTTAAGGTATATACTCCAGTTCCTCACCATTTTCTCTTATACATTCCGTTATGTGTTGTTGCATAATTGTGGCCTGGATGTTGCTGAAAATTCTCAGAAGCCAAGAATAGTATTGACTATCCACAACATGGAGCATTATGGAGAATGCCGGTAAGTATGTTGTCATTTTATATTAAATGGGCAAAGGATTTTAGATGCTTAAAAGTGGCAGGATTCTGTTATCCATGAAATTCAATAATTTGTTCAGTCAAAGATCAATGTTTCAAATTCTATTGCAGTTTTTCTCAAGACTAATTGTACTCAAATAGATTTTGTTCTGGATTGAAGCTGACCCATGTATTCTTTGAACTTTTCTTTTATCTGCAATTTGCTGATTTTTTTTATGTATCAGATAAGGATAATAGGTGGCTACTAATAGGAACATTTGTAAACTACATAAGCAGCTTAAATCTTGTTGAGATATCATGCTATGTACTATCTTTAATTTTTTTTGGTAAAAGAAAAATGATCTCTGGAAATGGTCCTTGAGTCTTTACATGGAAGTCTTAATTCATGTCTATGCGAGTCATATACATAAGCCAATAGGACCCATCCATATGCTCGTGTGTGGGAAACTTATTTTTAGAGACAATTACATGTTTTCATGATGGCTGTTTCTTCCAATTGTGAGAGTTTCCCGCTAATGGCATGCATACAACCAGCATAGAACTTAATCTGATTTTGGTGTTAGAATGCAGTGTTTGGTTCTTGTGCATGGTAGTGTTTTGCTGCACATGCCTATTCAAAAGATTATCCAGGAAATCATCTAGGCAGAAACTGGAAAATTTTGGAAAATTATACCCCTGAACCACCCACTAGTTGGAAGATGTTACGCACTGCTATCCATATGAGGTAACCCACATAGGTAACAAGACTAAAGCACAACAATTCTAATGGATCAAATATTAACGGCACTAATAATAAATATGAACTTGAGACAATTATCCAGAAATCAAATCAATGGTGAAAATAAATAGCCAAAAGGCTCTAATTCAGCTTAACAATAACGCCAACACGATAGTGTCTAATTGAACAAAAATAATAATAAACAAACTGTAGAACACATAAAAAAAATTAAGGACTAAATGACCAACTCCATGACCGCGCTTTTGAGCTCGGTCTGCTCATCTAGTCTCGTGCTCATCATTTGAAATGTTGGTAAAGTAATAAGCAAATCACAACTATTAAGTAACTGGCCCATTAGCCAAAACAGAGTCCAAGCCACAATATAAAAATGATAATACATACAAATGGATTTAGAAAAACTATATCTTTTCTGAAAATTATAAAGATTACCTTTTTTAAAAAATGATTACACTTTTAATAAATAACAAATTAATTAAATAAATAAATTTGAGAACACTATATCAATAAAAAACATTCATGGATTATAACAAATGATCGAGAACTTCAGGTGAGATAAATAATCAATCAATTGATTACCCGATCAAACAAAACAAATATAGAAAGGTTGATAAGACCAAATAATGAATTCCATCGAAACGATAACAGTTAATACCAATCAAAATCAAAGTTTTGGAGCGACTATGACCACTGTGTATGGCTACAACAATGCCATATCGAAGGTCCCTCGCGATTAGGTCCAGAAACAACAGATTAATCGATGGGTCCCTCGGTCGTTAATAGGATCCAGAAGGACGTCCTAAGTAGTGCACTATAAAAAGAAGCAGTATCGATTAGTTACCCCATACTGCTAAATAGGTCAGAAAGGGTTTATTCCACACTTAGGGGGTACAGTCACAAAACATTTAAGATGTCCTACTAATAGATATATACAATTTATCAAATAATAAATGACTATATTAAAACAATCAAATATCAATAAAAGCTTGATCCCTTTTTCTGTTCAAAATACAAAGTGCAAAATTCAAATATTTCATGACTTAAAATGGACATAGTTTATAAAAATATTATTTTATAAAAAAGTAGATGATTACAATAAATATATCTTTAAGTACAGAAGGGTCAATGACCAAGTTACTTACCTGAATACGCAATCCAAACCGAACCAGTTTACTAGTCGGATGATCCTATAATACAAATCAATATACTATTCATAGTAATTAAATATAATATTACTTGTATTTTATATACCTAATTAATTGAATGTTCCCAAACTATTTACTTAATTTTAATTAGTTATAACAACACTACATTCCCAATCATCAACTACCCTTTGCACATGCACCCCATGTATGACCAAGATTAAGTGTCATGTATTATTATAATGCTAATAAAGTTAAGCATTATATGAGAACAACCAAAAGTAAATGAATAAATAAAAGACCATAGCTTTGTGTGTGGTTCTAGAATTGAAGTCATAATTGCAAACTAGACAATGCAAGGTCATACAAGTACCAATAATCCTATATCCCCGCTAGTAGTACTAGCTAGTTATATGTCATGGGCATAGAGGATTTATTTTATTTTATAACTTCTTTTCTCTGGTCTCGATACTTTTATAAAAGCCACTACTGCTGTGTGAAATGATCTATTAAAATAATTTCTTCCTATTCTACCTTCCGGCTGGTGGCACATACCCAGTAACAACACCTGGCGAGGCAAGTTGCTGACGGCATACATTCACAGTATGGATTCAAAAATTAAATAGGTTAGTAAACCTCTTTCTACTAATTCAGTAACCACAGACTTATTTAAATCGGTGTTATGACTATTAACAAAATTGGTATGATAGTATTATTAGTTGATGATCAAGGAGTTTACTATAAGAATAGCATGGAGTACTGTATACCTTTCGGTGCTCACTAAGTTGCTTGCTACACTTGTTCCGGTTCTTCTTCTTCTTCTTCTTCTTCTTCTATTTCTTCGCCTAGAGTGCAAAAGAACTATGAATATGAGTGACTGCATGCTTTCTTACTCTCTGATTTCTTTGGTTTGGGAGGCTGACTTAATTAGAGCTGATTTACTTAGATAACATAAAATTACTAGTTAATTTACCCTTTACTGAAGCACTTAGTCAATAATTTATCTTTATCAGATACAGTTTCTTTGCTGGATAATGCCCTTTTTTTCTTCTTTTTTCTTTTTTATTAAGTTACAATATATCCTCTTCTCAGTTCCCTTTTCCAAATATATATATATATATACTAACTACCCTAATTTTTCTAAGTAATTACCATATCTTACAATTATAAATCTCTTTCCAGGGTTTTTTTTTTTTGGGTTCTCACAGCTGTTTCTTCCAATTGTGAGAGTTTCTCACTAATGACATGCATACAACCAGCATAAAACTTAATCTGATTGTGGTGTTAGAATGCAGTGTTTGGTGATTGTCCATGGCAGTGCTTTACGTCACCTACCTAGTCAAAAGATTATCCAGGATATCATCTCGGCAGAAACTGAAAATTTTATATTGCAATGCAATCAAAATGAGCTTGTGATTCAATTCAATCATGCTTGCAATAAAAAGAGCCAATTAATTGGGTTTATTTAAAGCTTTAATAGCTAATTTCAGAAAAGAACAGGGTGCCAAAGTGGGTTTGTGTATGCATATGAGCAACTTCCCTGTACAGAGGCGATAGTTTTGAAGTAGCTTTTATTGAGAGCTCAAACAACTTTTCAGGCTAATTTTTCTTTTTTTTTTGGTAACATGATAGAGTCAATGTTGCTATCGATGTTGGTGATCAGCTGGATATTTTTGTATCACAACGTTGAATATTGTTGCCGAGACCTGCTATGAAGAATGAAGTGCATACTTCTGTTTTCTGAGGGTTCTTTCTGTCTCTTATTGAAAGAAAAAAGATAAATAACTAAGGAGAGAAGAGAAGCTGGGCTGATACGGTAATGTGAACAAAAAAATTGCAGAATCTATTATGGATTGAATGTAGAACCTAGAATGTGTTTTTCCCATGCTGGTGGGAGATTATAATGAAAACCAGTTGCAAGATTTGGGTCAGTTACTAAGAAACTTGAGTTATTATCTTTGAGCTTGTTGGTCTAAATACTCTTAAGTAAGGCTGTACATGAGCCAAGGCTAAGCATTAATTTTAGACTCATTTATTGAACGAGTTGAGCTCGATCTCAGAAAAGTTTGACTCGGCTCATTTATAGCCTTGGCTCGTAAGTTCAGCTCCTTTGTTTAGTTAAATAAGACGAGTTTGAGGCAGTTCGACTCGACTGTGTTCATTTACAACCCCACTCTTAAGGGGGATTTGATACATTGCATTGAATCTAGTTGTTTATAAGTTGTTTCAAAGGTAAATCTCTTCACCTTATGTGGGCCATGCTCAGGGAGGGTTGCTCATAGCATGGAAAATTGGGCCTAAGTCCTTAGAAGTCTATATTTGTGAAAATGGATGATTTGGCTGCAATATTGATGTTGTGTTAACCAAGGTTGGAAGTATGTAACATTTGTCAATGCATTCTTCCAATATTATGGGTGGTTGAGAATGTAAAGCAATATATAATCTTAGTTTTCCTGGATCTCCTTGGAGCGGTCAACTGCACCAATACTCTCCTCCTACATCGTTGACAAACATAAAAAGCAACAAAAAAAAAAAAAGGAATAGATCAATCTAGTATTTAACAAATTTAGTTATGTATTTCTGGAAAAAAATATTGGGGAAGGGGGAAGCATGATTAGGTTGTGTTTGGATGAGCTCATGCACAATTCAACTAATCCTATGAGTTTAAACTATTTTATTTTATATGAACAAGTGTCACTCCATGGCCAGGTGGCTGGTAATCCACTTGGGTTAGTGTTAAGAGCTTTACATTTAGTTATGGGTTATTCGGCCATCTTGCCAACCTTATGCCGTAAGTAGTATTGAGATAAAGGTGTAGAATTTCAATTTTTTGTTATTTTTGAAGAATTCTTAGGCCCTGTTTTTCTCACATTATTTTCATATCAAATAATAATAATAATAATAATTAATTATTGTGATTGTAGTATAATAATAATTATTATTATTATTATTCTAATTATTATAATTAAAATAATAATATGATTATAATTGTTAAAAATATTAACCAATTATTTTTATTATTATTATTATTATTATTATCTTTATTTATAGTAATAACTAATAATTTTCTTATAGTTATTATTATAATAAGAATTAGAATAAGAATAAAATAATAATAATAATATAAGTATTACCATAAATGAAAATAATATATACGATTATATTAATTAGAATGATTTTCATCATTATTCTTAATTATAATTATAATATTTATCATTAATATTATTATTAACTATAACAATAAGTTACTTTAATTCTCATCACAACTCATTACATATCATGTCAAATCACAACACTAATCAAGATAAGATGTAAAAATTGAGACGAGAAAAACAGGGCCTTAGTCTTTTCAGTTATTCTATTTCTAAATTGGTTTTCATTTCCTCTATGATCTGAATCATTTCATATCTCTTAATGGGGTTTCTCTAGTAGTCCATACATTCTAAATTTAGTTGTAGTATAGCGCTTGGTGCAATTTTATTATATTGCCTTAATTCACATGAACAGTTTGTGTTATCTCATAGCCCATAGCTTTGAATACTGTCTTTCCTTAGGAAGTCTGAATCAAATACTAGTTAAATCTTAGATTCTTTTCCTATATGTGAAGGCAGAAATTATATTTGTTAGCTTGAGATTAAGTTATTTTTTCCATTTCCCACATATTTTCCATTTCAAATATTGGTCATTTCAATATGTAGTAATATTCTTTTGGCATCTCAGAATGAACTCGTAGGCATTTCTTATAGCTTGGTATTATACGCATGTGTTTGCCATATTTTCTTGAAAATCGGTGAATTTGATTTGAAAGTTTAATCATATCAATTGTTCTGCAAATAGTAGTCTGGAAGATCGATTTCATGAATTGTTGAGTGAATTTGTTTATGAGTTGATTTTGGTAGCTTGTAGGATGCAGAGGAGATTGATATCTTGGACCTCAAAGGTATTTTAGTTTCACCTGTTGGCAACTGGAACCATCTCTTAGGTCTGAAGTGAATGAGGGGAGCAATGGTATTATTTGGATACTAGTGCATACTGGCCTATGCTAGAACTGTTGATCAAAATTCAGTTCCTCCTTAGGTCAGGGTTATGACAGGAGAACTGTCTTGGGTTTGGTTTTCTAAATTTCTAGAAAGTTACATATTTCACTTCAGACTAATAAGTTTTTGTCAGCTAACATTTTTTTTTTTTTGCAAATTAATTCATTCAATAGAATATTTGTGCCTATGAAGTTGTGTAATAGTATCTTCCAAGTGATCTAACTTAGAATAAAAATTTGGAGTTACCTAGCTTAGTGTAAAACTAACTGATCCAATACATAATTGGCCCTTGATTTCAAATATTTCTAGAAGATTTTTATGAGGAAATCTTCATTCACGCATATTGGTTATTTGTTACTGTTATTATTGTTGGTTGCATTGTGTTGCTGTCTTTATCCCCATTTTTTGTTGTTGTTTGTGCGTTTCCATTTTATTTTTGCTGGCATTGAGTTAGTTTTGTACTGCCTCTGTTGCATTTACTGCCTATCTGATTACTCAATCAGTATATTTTTGTTTTGGCAAGACCAATATTAGCTTATAAGTTAGCTATTAGTTTATTAAAACTGCTGCGTTTTTTTTTAAAAAAAGAATTTTTTTGGTCAGTATATTTTTACTAGCTTATAAGCTATAGCTAGTTTTGAAAAGATACTTCAAGTAATTTATAGCTTTTAGGCCTTCAGCTAGCTTTTAAGATTTCAGCTACTTTTGCCAAACACAGTATCAGTTAATAGTTTTTTGACACTTTTTGCGGAATTTAAAACAAAATGTTTCCTGATACTATTTACAGGATAATAACTTTTGGCTTTTTAGTATTTCCTGCAAGTTGAAATCATATTTTTCTTATCAATTAAATTATGGAAAAGTCCCAAGGGTGAGCCTGGTGCGATGAATTTCTGGAGTTTTGCTTTATGCTCATTCTTAAAGAAAAGGCTTGCTCCTAAGTCAACAACGTGCTATGTGTTCCATCTGAGAAATAATGAAGATTATTTTAACCTGGTTCCTGACCTTGCATTCCAGTATGGTGCTGCAGTACTAGAGAAGAACTACCTCATTGCTACATTCATTTCCTTGGTGCTTCTTTGTGTCTTCAATACCTGACCATAGTTCTGTGCTCATTATTTGGCAGCAAGGAGCAGTTCAATAAGTCCGGGCTTGAGGGAGATGTTTATGCTACTACTGACAAGGTATGCGCTTTATGATAGGATGGACAAGAACTGAGGAACTTAATTTGTAAGAGAGGACAATAGAGAATATGAGAGAGAAGTTATCATCCTAAGATACCATTTCTTTTGAGTGAGGCTTATGGAGTCAAGCTAGCCATGCTGAACTGCATAGGATGGGAGATAATATTAAGGACTAAGAGATTATGTCAACTTGTCTCCAGCCAGTTGAACAAAGTGACTGAAATTTTGTCTAATTGTCAACATGGCTTCAACATCTTTACTTTCCCTAATTGGCAACTTCTCTTTCTGAATTTGGCTATCTTTTATGTCATTTTCAGTAGTTTTGTAACTACAAAAGTCCAAATGAACCAATCTCAAGGTCTACAAATAGGTAATACAAAAGTCAGCTAGGATATTTGTCTAGGGTATTCTTCTTCCTTGATATCAACTCTGGTATCCTTTCTCTTTTTATATAATTTTATTATAAATCTGGCTAGATGATTGATTCTGTTGTGTTGATTAGGGGTGTTCATTGGGTTGGGTTAGCTATAGCTTATCTAACCCAACCCATGAAAAGAGGTTCATGGATTAAATGGGTTGAGTTAGTATTTTACAAAAATTCACGTGGGTTAACCCATGGTGGGTTACAAACTAAGATGGTTTAGTATGGATTCGCCCACAAGTTTTCATGGGTTGTTGTGGGTTAGTGAATATTACCTCTACTATATCAAAATCATTACCATCACAGCTCCATTTTAACTGGACTCTAGTTGGACCATTTTTATTCAGGCCTTCCTAGATCCAATCACCCAACCCTATCCTACCCTGAAGCGATTTCACTCGGGCCCAGCCTAGCTAGTTTCAACCCGACTCCGGCCCACCTTGACCCGACTCCACCTAGACTTGCCCCGCTATGATCTAACATCATCTATATCTGCCATGACCCAACCTGACTCCATCTGATCTTGAAATCACTTGCATGCGAGCTAGCTTAGCCCAAACTTGAGCCAACCCATTAAGTTAACCCAAAATCAACCCAACCCAATAAATTAATCTAATATGACCCATATCTGCAACGACCCAAAACCAACCCAATCAAAATTTTCCAAACCCGAAATGACACCGCATAACCCGACGTACAACCGACCCCACAAAGGAAAAATGATATGTGAATAACCCGATCCGAACCGCCCAACCTGATTGCCACCTTTAGGTAGAGATAATGATAAGTTTATTTGTTTATTAATCTACGGTAACCATGGTCAACCCATATGACTTGTGGGTCACAATGGATTGGGTTAAAAATTATTAATCATTTACTCCAACCCACCATGGGTTAGACCATGGATTGCATGGGTTACATAGGTTAAGATAATATGGGTTGGATTAAACTATGACAACCCATTTGAACACCCCTAACGCTCACATGGATTATATGTTCATTATCTCCTTGTCAGCATCTTTCGATGTTTAATAGACCTCATTTGTTTGATTTTAATACTGCAGGCAATAGATGATCGAACTATTGGCCACAACCCAGAGAGATTGAGCTTACTGAAGGGGGGTATTGTGTACAGCAATGCCGTTGTGTAAGTAGCATGAAACTTTCTTGTGCAATGTCTTTGTGTTTCTTTCTGATGGTTCTTTGATCAACACTTAAAAAGAAAAAGTGTAGAGATTAGCAGAGAGAGAAAAATGGAGTTCAAGCAGATTGAGAGATACATGGAAATGGAGCTCAAGAAGGTTAAAGATGGAAGGAAATGGAGGCCGAATAGAGAGGGGGGGGGGGAGTGTGTATGTGAGAGGAAGGTTCCAAAAAAATTGTTCGACAAGGTGACGGTTAACAATGGTCAACTGGTGAATAAATATAGGCTCCTGTTCACTGAATGAGGTTCTCAGTCATTTGGCAGAATCACAAAGACCACAGGGAAATTTGGTGAAATTTCAGGGTTGATTCAAGCAGGGAAGATAGAGGGAGGAGAAACTAGATTTGAATAGGAAGTGAGATGGTGCGATTGACGCTCAATGGTGGGGAACATTAGTAGTTTCTGAGAATTATGATTGCACCAAACTACAGTCTCTTCATTATTCCATGGAGGACAGAGGAATGCCGTTTTTGACTTTTATTTGCAATCTTTTCCGGTTTCTCATTTTGAACGGAATAATGGGATAAATGTTAACATCTGGAAAGGATTAGAGGACGTGGAAGCTATTATCTACTCTTATTTAATGTAATCCTTAAGTGGCAAGATATAATAGAATTTTGTAAGAAATAAATAATTGAGCCGGGAAGCAAAGAAATGTATACAGAAGTATTTTTAAGTACACACAAAATAAGCTTTATTGTGTTTGGGTTGCCTTAAATGAGATTATGGATTTAGTCTATGAGGGTCACCTTAAATAGATATTATCAGGATTTTGTAGCTAGAAATATCTAATATAACTTCTCTTGTAGTGGATACAAGATGTATACTCATATTTAACCTTCTCCTAGTGGAAGTGTTTGTAGATGCTTGGATTTATATGGAGACATCTTAATATGGTGTCTATCTCTGTATTTACAACTATAAATTTTTTCTTTTTTTGTGCAGTACGGTGTCTCCAACTTATCTTAAGGAAACGCTCTACTCTGGTTGGCTTGCTAGCACCCTGATAAAACATCGTGATAAGTAAGATTCAACTGAGATATGAGTTACTTTGATATTAGCTAGTTTCTCTAAATATTTAACAAAGTCGTGTATCAGGTTCTTACACTCCAAGACTAACTTTGCCAAGCTATGTTCCTTGTCTTATATATTTCAAGTGATGAGGAAGATAATGCGCATGCTTTGTAAGCTAGCATAGGAATTTAATTTGAACTGAGGGAGTGTGACTTTATTCAGCCCAGCATAGGTAGGCAATTGTCATTGCACATTGGTTTCGGTTCGTTGCATGATAACACAGCCATGCTATGTCCCATATAAAATATTCTTGTCTTTATTTTTTCCAAATTTTCTTCCGTGGGTGGGGGTGAAACAAGACATTATTCATCAATATCAAATAATTCCCTGAAAGATGTACGGGACAGGGCTGTGGCTTAAATTGCAAACTATAATTTTCTCGGCTTTGAAAAGGTTCTGCATATAATAGCACAATAAAGATTTACAGGGAGTGATAAGTCATCACTAAATTTGATAGATTCCGAATGCACAAATTTTGAGATCTCCTGTCACTTCAAATGGGTAGCTATGTAAAATGGAATTCCCTTCTTTTTTATGTCTTAGAAGGTTTTTTATGCCATGATTGCCACTGCAAATGGGTAGCAATGAAAAATAGTGTTCCATTCTCTGTTATGTCTTAGAAGGTTTTCTATGCCATGATTGTCATCAGTTACTTTGGTTATATTTTCATGATGATGGCAGTGGTTGACAGTTTGCTATGCTCTTTTTTCCTTTCTTTCTTCTTTATCTTAGGCTGATAATAAATGTAATAATTTATTACCTAGAGCATTGAGTGTAATTTCCTTTTGTTAACCACCAGAAGAAAGATAAAGAAAATAACGAACATTACTCTTAGAATGCTGTCTTCTTTCTAAAACTTGTTCTATACAAAATATGTTTTCTAGGTCATACCTGAACTGATGGGTTTCAGGCTTTCTAAATGTCATGGACATTTGCAGCCAAGGCTGATATCCTTAAAGATTGTCCACAAGCCATTACCCTCAATTTGTCGTTTAAGCTAATCCAGTTCATTAGTTAACTGGGTACATGCTAATGAAAGCCAAGTCATGCTAGGTACTGGAAATAGCAGAAAAAGTTGCACATTAAGAACATTCTTCTGCATGATGAAGGTGCAGAAGTTGTATGTGATAATTTCCCGTTTAATTGCCTCTTTTGACAGTCTATGCTGACAGCTATCCACAAAATGTGAGAGGGTGTAGCCATAGCCAACATGCTGCAGTTCAGTTTTCCTTAGCATATGCCTCTGGCAGATGCATCGTTTAGAGACCAATAGATGCTAAAACAATAGTCTCTGAACACATTAGCAAATTTTTGATGCCATAATTTCACTTTAACCTTGCTGCATTGTAGGACTGAACTTCTCTTCTCAGAACCAGCATGTAAATTTAAATGTGGAGGAACCTTACAGTATTATATCTCTGAACAGAACAGCTGAATATGCACAAGTGTCTGAAATTTGTTGTCTGTTGGCTGATGTATGGTCGTATCTGAAGACCCATATTTTAGTCAAAGCTTTCGGTACTTAAAAGTGTGAATGGGATTCATGCATCTAGTGTTATTACAATGACTTCCATCTATCACAAAGGACATACGATGCAAATTATCAGATTGGCAAGAAAAGGGGTGCAACCATCTCCAGAGAATGCTAATGCTTTATCAGTATGTTCTTTGCTTGTCATAATTGGACAAGTGTTTCCTCTTTCATTTCCCAATGGCCATCTCTCAGTGCAACGAAAACCTGGAAAAGTAAAAGAAGGTGCTATCAGAGTTCATTGAAGCAAATTCTGGTGGTTATTACATGGCAACATTTTCTCAGCTTCAACACTGACCATCTTTGTGATATAGCCCTTAATAATTCTTTTTCTGCGACAAAAAAAGCTATCCTTGTGTCTTAGTAAGTGTTATATCTTTTTTACAGGTATAGTGGAATTCTGAATGGCATTGATACTAGCATGTGGAACCCAGACATAGATACTTTCCTGCCTGTTAATTTCAATGGTAAGTTCCACAGAGTGCTGGCCTCTTATTGGAGTCATTCTTTGGCTGAAACAAATAAATATTGGTTAGTCATCTAAATTAGGGTGAGCTCTATGCATTTAGTTTTGTTTCTTAAGTTAAAAGATAGAATGACTACTGCAGCAACGAGACATCAAATTACATTTGGGAATTAAGAATGAGAAGAGGAAAAGAAAAATGTTAACCCAGAATCATCCTAAGGCTTGAAAATTTCAACTCGGCAAACATGAAATTATGATGCAAAAGAAAGAACTTATTTCAGGCAAATGAATAGTCACTGAGGCAATTTTGCATATCATAGCTAAATGTTGTAGCAGACTGGTGTGACCGTAGCCGGCACGCAATTTAAACCCTCTTGTTGTCAATTGTAGCACTGGTAAATAAGGGTATCGTTCTAGGCCGGGGATTGAGAGGGCTCACCTCTATCTAACTAGCTTAAAAATAATAATAAAACTAAAAATAAAAATCCTAAATAACACAGAATAAATAAATAAGAAAAATACTAATGGGGGTTGTAAAAATAATAATAAAAGAATGAAAGGAATAATTAAAATAAACTAATAATGAAAATAATGGAAAATAATGGGAAACCCGCAGATATGAGAAATATGTTAGGGAAATAAAAATCCACCACTAGATTAGGTCGTAATATAATATTTACTTCTAAGTCATCCTTTAATCATGAGAAGGAGATCGACCAAGTTGCACACCAAAAGCAGGTCTATACACCTTATATTACTTCCCTTAATTAATTAATACGACAAAGCGCCAATATTAACCCTATTAAATACTAGCAGTATAGCAGCAACAAGCGACTCCTATATTTAACTAGATTTAATGCATTAAGTGTAAGTGGAAGGCTGTCAATCTAAGTACCCATACTAGTACAAAAAACATGTCTAGTTGTATTTCCTTTCCTTGACCCACACGTATCGAAACGTTTTACCACTTCGGTTAGAATCACAAAACGATTAGCTGAATTGTTATCTAACCTAGCTGCAATTTATACATATAAATTCTAGTATATTTAGATGGCCACCTAGCAAGCAATTAATCCTACATACTATCACTTATGAGGTACCAGAACAAGGCATGCACCAAATAAACTATACTTGACAGAATTATACATATAAACGATAGCAATTAATATAGAGTCAAGAAACAATCTCACGAAACAAAGAAAATAAAATTATAAGTCAATCCATAGTCTAGGGTTTCAATTCATTCCCTAACAATAAATAATCAGCCAGCCATAATTAAAGAATTAATTACACAGAAATATATATCTAAAATATAAATTAAAAATAAGAGAAAGAAATAACCGGAATTAATTTTGGATAAAAGATTAAGAATTTATTCAGATAAAAATTAATTTTATCTGAAATAAATTCTACCGGTATTAATTCTTCTCTAATTTTCTTCTCTCTCGGCCTTTATTTCTGTGCGGTAATTCTTTTCTCTTTTCCTTCGCTGGCGGCTGATAGCTGACGGCGCTGTGCTTCGTTCTTTTGCCTGGTCGTACGTGCGTCGTCCTGCGCTGAAGGCTCTGTCCTTCGCGGTTAGCCCGAGCGTCCCTTTTCCTAGCCTTCGGCCGAGCCTGTGAAGGCTCTGCCTTCTCTCTCGCTCTGTACGCGCTTCCTCTCGACCTACGGCTCTTGTGCTTTTTAAAATTTTTGTTGTCCGTCCACGTCAGCCCTCGTCTTACTTTTCTTTTCCATCACCGCAGCTCTCCACGTCAGCCCTGCTGACTTTTCTTCAGCTGCATCTCTCTTCCGTGCTAAGTTGTGCGTCGAGGCCTGCTTGGCTTAGTTTTGCTTGTTCCAGGCCTTTGGGCCTTCGGCCGTTGGTCCAAAGGTTTTTATTTTTATTTTTATTTTAATTTAAAAATAAAACCTGTAAAATAAAATTAATAAAAATTAATAAATATTATTTTATTCTAAATTTACTTAATTTATATCATTTTAGCTCAAATAATAAAATTTATGCAATTTTTACCGCTTTAGCATAAAACAATAATTATTTCCCTATATTAGCTAAATAAACTACCAAAAACTAAGATTATAAGGGTATAAAATGTGTCAAAATATGAACTCATCACAGACTATGTAGGCACATAAATGAGATGAAGCAAAAGCAATAGTAGGAAAATCAATAATATTATTGAAATGCACTAAACTTTTCTGCAGTTCTTCCACTAAATCTGAAGGGATCTGTGGGCTATTGAGAGTAATATTTTGAAACTAATCTTGATCTTATTATGCAACTTATTAGCTCCTTCATGTTATTGACAGTCTAAAATAATAGGCATAAGCTTTATCTCTTATGCTATTTTTTTGCCCAAATCTGCTAGTGCACGGATGTTATTGTGGTGATACAAGGTCGTATCCTTAAAGACTTCGTTGTTAATTACTGAATTCCATTGTTGGTGACTATCTAGACCAATCAAAATGGCAAGTTCAATTATAATGTAAACAATAGGCAATTTTAATATCTAATTTCAATTAATAAAAAAGCCTAGGATTGAATTTCAGTTACAACTCTGGTATATGGACTAACAAATTAAATCAATCGTTCATCGCACTGCTCAATTTATTAGGAACCACTAACTTATGATAACTATTATCCTCTTTCGGCAAGGAAAAGCTGCACCTAATTCAATCTAACAACCTATTTTCATGACCCTAAAACAAATTAAAATTATGAAGTTCACGCTAGTTCGATACATTTCTGAGAATTACTAATCTAATTTCACAATTAGTCAATTTTTGCTCAATTACTATTTTCTAGCCTCAATTTAACCTTTCAGTTCAAATTAACATATGTCAATTGAATTAACCCTTAGCAATATGATACTAGTAGTTGAGTAATGCAAATGAAACGATTAATGGTATCAAGAGAATTAATTCATCAATTCACAACCATGGTTAAACCTAATTCGATCCTAGAAAAAATGAGTAATTGTACATAATTAAATCAACAATCATGATGACAGAGTAGAGGCTCATAATTATAGCAAAAGAAGAGAAGAGTATAGAAGGTACAATTGGAATATCAAAATTCAAACATTGCACATAGATTCTTTAAACCGGAGTGGTTACAAGCATATAAAAATCTAAATCTAATTGTTGCTAGAATGGAAAATGGATGAGAGGTGAATAAAGAAGAGAAAAAACTCGGAGAGGAACTACTAAAGAGTACTTAAGACGTCGCAAAGAGATCTGGAAAAAATTGTGCAAAAGTAACCATCAAAGCCCATTTGAAATTGTGCGAAAAAAACTGAACTCTAACATCCAACACGGTCTTGTTGGATGCAGGATAGCAATATTAACCCTAACGTTGAACACGGCCGTGTAGAGGAATATGACCGTTTCTTCTGGTTTTCCTTCTGCACTCTAAACGCCTCAGTGTTGTTGGGCATTGTGGGTTATGTAGGTTCTTCCCATGCTCTTCTTGACTCCTTCCTTGCTCCGAGTCTGTGCTTAGCTTCATACTTCCTACACAATTCACAATGAGAGCAGTGAACACAAACAAAGAAGCTAAACAAGGCTAAAACAAGAGGAAATCATATAAAATAACAATCAACTCGAGGTGAAACATAGTCGAAAGATAGAAAATATTCATGTTTATCACTGCTATATCCATCCACGGACAAGTTCCATCATATTTTTGTTCCCTCACCTATTTATAATCCAAATACAGCTTGTTAGTATCTATTCCACTTTTTTCATAGTTATGTCATACGAGCTCCAAATAATTGTGGTCTGTTGTCACATGAGAGCAAAACTAATGGTGTAAATAAATGTGTCTCTACTTAATGTTTTGTGCAGCTAAAAGGATTTATGGAAAGAGTATTAACAAACAGTATGTCCAACGGGGGTTAGGGTTGCCTACACAAGGTGCTGTGAATGGCGCACCTCTTGTTGTCTGTGTGACTCGATTGGTTGCGCAGAAAGGTCTTCATTTGATCAGGCATGCAATGAAGCACGTTGAACAACTTGTAAGTCTCCTTTAGATGATACATGGGTTTTATCCATTCATTTGGCTTGTATCTATAAAGCATCCTCTGTTTCCTGTCCAATCAGTCTTTCTTCACCTTTTCTATATGGAGGGCAGACAGAGAGGAAATGAATGGCCAGAATAGCCCACATGTTCGTTGGCAATTTAATGAAAGAAAATCAATTGCTATATTGCACGTAGCAAGCCTGTGGAAAAATTTACTGTAAAAAAAATATAGATGAGTAGTATGTGCAAATCAATTTGAACTCCAAAATTTTGTATCATCGTTGGGGAATTGGATTAGTACTGTGTGCAATTCCGTAGACAAAAGATAAAATAACATTGATCTCATATGATGTGTCAGGTAATTTACAGTCTTCTATTTCATTCAATTATCTAACAATATATTGAAAAGAAGGGATGGAGAGAGAGAGAGAGAGAGAGTGGGAGAGGAAAAAAAAAAACAAAGCTTTAATATGAAAATCAAAGACAGCATGTGCTAATGTGTCAGTCTTTAGCCTTATGACTAATAATCAGGAGATGTTCTCCTCAATCAGTCCACTGCTGTAACACTAAATAGTAACATCTAAACGGGCTTTGCTGATGTATTTGATGTACTTTTGTTTTCAACTCAAATGTGATATTGGCTCACTTTTCTGAGGAATAGCCTTATGAGCTACAGGCACTGAACATCAATGTTGCATCATACATCTTGCGAAAGTTCAGACTATGCTGATGGAGTAGGAAAAAAGGATGTGGGGCAGAATTTACAGCTGGAAACTTTTTCTATGCCTCACTTTCTGTTTCATAAATGTAGGACTCTTTACTATGCCAGCTTTTTGTAGTGATCTCGTGATTCACATCGCAGCTTTTTATTTGGCTATTTTCTAAAAAAATATGCAGTGGCTGCTGTGCATGTGTCATAGCTTTAGAAGAAAAAATAAGCCTATCCTTCTTCGCCAACTGGTACTTTTGAGTGCCCTGATACTTAAGATTTCCCTATTTAGAGAAGGATCTGAATCTCAAACTAATTTGAGCACATCTACTTTATATCCAATTTGACGGGTAATATTAAAATAGATGCATTGAACTTAATGAGCTCCCCGGGACTGGGCCAATGAGGCTGAACATATTTTCCTATTTTATACTAATCCTCTCCCAGAAGAGGTTGCGAGACACACCAGGCTTATCTTGCATTTTTTAGTAAAATATGTGGACTGTAATGCTAGTGATTCTTTCGTTCTTTAGGGCCTGTTCTGCATTCAATGCCCAGGTTTAACTGGCTGTGTGGAAATAGATGGCATGAACTACTTCCCATAGTACAAAATACAAAAGGAGCACATCATGTTGGACATTTTGTTTCCTTCTTGTCATTGTACGGTTCTTGTTGAGATCACTGAATCTCCTTTTTTTTCTCCATTCCGAGCCCTATCTATTTTTTCATCATTTGTCAAAGTTTGCAGTTCCATTTGGTGTTTTCATCCTTATCTGGAACTTAGCCCCGCATTAGCATCTGGACATATCCTTTCATCCTCTTTGTTTGTATTTGAACAGTATTTTTTCTTGTGCATGTCTTTTGACAATATCAAACTATAGAAATGCTTTATTTCTTTGAAGCTTTCCCTAGTGAAGCAAGTTTATTTTGGTCATATATCTTAGTTTGAGTGAGAAAGCAGGAGTTTCTGAATGGGATTGTGAATTCAGTTTCTGCTGGGTAAAAAGAAAACACACGCACACACACGCACTAGTACCAGTTTTGATGCGTGGCATTGTATCTAATCATACAATTAAATATCGGTCCCGATACGCAATATCGGCCGATATTTATCGGATTTTGGATCAGCCGATACGCGAAATTGGCCATACGCGACGGATTTAGAATTTTACATATTTATCGGCGATATATCGGTCATCGACCGATATTTGCCGATATTTACTGGTATTTGTTAATATTTATTGTGGAAAAAAAATAAAAAATCACGCCGCGACAACCACGGCATATAAAATATCATTCGCAATGCTCCGATACCGCGACACCGCGACTGTAACCGCAATCGCGACCGCGATTTTATTGCTTAATCTAATGCGAAAAGGTTATCTTATATTGAGACTTGTTTCTGGTTCCAAAGTTTAATCCTCTTTTGTTTTCTATACGACACCTTATTCTATGCGTTTGAACTAGATATATTGTTGACAGTCCTGGTAATTTTACAGGGTGGACAGATGGTTGTTCTGGGAAAGGCAGATGGTTCCGTTAAGAAAGAATTTAGTACTCTCGTAGATCTGGTAATTGCTATAACATTGTTGACTGTCATCACATTCTTTTGTTGGAATGGTTAAAATGTAGGGTATATGGTTGCTATTAGCATAATCAGAATAATGAATATTTAGTTAATATTATATTTCTTTCTTGACTGGTTTGCAGGTCTGCTTTTCTGCCTGGCTTTACTACCTTGTTTTAACCATCTCATTCTAATCAAATTGTTTCAGTCCTGTGATCGAGGACGATTTTTCATTAATTTCCACCTCGCTCACCTTGCCTATGACCGGAGGCCTGTTGGTTTGCACCCCTGTTAGATCTTGATGGACCCTCTGGAGCATACTGTCATGAGGAAGATTTGAAAAAGCTTTCAATAGTGAGTCCATTTTGGTTGGGGGGGGGGTCTCAAATAAACCTCCTAGTAGTATTGGCTAACTGCTCCGGGTAGTACAATAGGGCTCTTAAATGAAGTAACAGGTCTGCCAAAGTTTACAGGGTGTACGATCAAATACTGTCATGAAGAACGATCAAATCTCTTGAAGTATTTGCTCAATCAGAATCACATTTAGTTTAAATTAAGCCAAGACATCCTCTAATTATAATTTGCTATAAATTGAGAGACAATTTTTTGTATTGAAACCTTATGACCTTGCTCTGTCATATTTTGTGACGCGACCGCTAGTTAATGCTATTAATTAGGGTACCTTTTTTTGGGAAAATTCAGAAGTGAAGGGAGTTTAAAAGTGATAATTATTAAAGTGATTCACTTTTAAAATTCTACAATTATAACCTCTCCTAAACGTCTGACACAGTACAATTATACTGTAAATATTGAAGTATTTCCTCAATGATGAGGTAAGTAGCACTACTGTTGTGATGTTTGCTCCCCATGCATTTTTGTGTGCATGTGATGGCATAAATAATTTTAGGGCTGTAATATATTGGTTTATGGTGCCATGACTAGCATTATATTCTTGTTTGCAGCATAACCAAGGTTCCAGCATTCGGATCCTTCTGATCTATAGGTAATTCATCTTTTAGCATAATTTTTCGTCTGCATTATTTGATATTTTCTTAGACACCGTCCAATTATCACATTTTCCTAACCTCATCTAGGAATTAACTTGGTGGTAAGTTCATCTAAGCTGATTCCTATCCATCTCTGCCAGAAAACTGAAAGAAAATCCCATGGCAGTGAAACTGGTGGATCAGACTAATATGCTGCCAATGTTCAATATTGTTTGCTAAAATATTGCGTCTATGGCTTGTTTGATTGTGCAGTGAAGAGTTGTCACATATGCTCTATGCTGCAGCAGATATGGTCTTGGTTCCTTCAATATATGAGCCATGTGGCCTGGCTCAGATGCTTGGGATGCGTTATGGAGCGGTATGCAGCCACAAATATGTTAATACTTTTACAATGTCGAACTGATGAAAATATCCAATATGCAATATATGTTCCGTTCTTTGATCTTATTGCCACTATTTTAGTTTGTCGGTTTTTGCGTTCTTTAATTTTTTTTAACAACATGTACTGCTCAGTATAAATCCCACCTCCGGCAGCATTCTTCATTTTATTGTTCAATTTAATATGATTTTGGTACCTATTGAGTTGTGGTATAAAGATGCATGATTAGTGGATTACTGAAGAAGAGGCCAACATTATCTCAATTTGATTGCTCTTTCTTGTGTTTCACAATGTATTCAGTAATAGTCCCTCTTGTTATTTAATACCTTATGCTTTTCATGACACTGCAGAGAAGGGGATGTGGCGGAAACGTAATCATGATTCTTCTTAGACATTTATTGTGACATTCTGATAAAAATCTGAACATTCCAGGTTCCGGTTGTTAGAAAGACAGGTGGTCTCGCTGATACAGTGTTTGACATGGATGATGAGTCAAACCATGCACGATCCAATGGGTGAGGCTTCTATTCATTGTGAAGCAATTCTTATTCTAATAGTTGACTAACTATACAATGATATAGTACTCGTGAAACTGAATCGATTTTCGTGAACATCCTTTCATAACACTCACTAGATGACATTCAAGCTACTAATCATCCAATTATCTAAGTTCTTTTGTGAAATAAAGCACTTCTCTTCCTTTGGTTACGGGGAGTTTTAGAGGAATATTCAGAACTCAATGTCTTTGAAATTTTTCTAACATCTGACTTTATCTGTTTCATATAAGGCTAGCCCATTACTACAAAAACCTTTCATGTTCGGTTCATAGTTATTTTTCCAGATTTCAGAGAAAGAACTGTACAATGATTGATATTGTGCTTGCTTTTTTACTCCAAAGGTTTGTTTTCGAAGGAATCGATGAAGGATCCTTGAACGGGGCTTTGGACCGTGCATTTGCTTGGTATAGAGAAAGTAAGTTAAACTTGTTTTCCACCCTTTACAGTTGACTTCTGCATTGGGCCTTAATTGAGGTTTGAAGATATTTTTGGTATTTCAGTACAGTCTCTTCTGCATGCTTGCTTGCTAGCTTGAAGTCATAAACAACATATAGATATTATGTGTGCCTTCTGAAGGCAATATGTCGTGGATGTTGGGTACCTGCACCTTGCGAAGCTAGTAGAATGAAACGATGTTCTTAAAAGGCAAAACTGGAAGCCATTCCATGGAAACTTTTGTTTGTAATTTTGAAACTTTGATTATATAGTTTGCCATGAAGTTGGGCTTTAAATTGTCTTGTTTCTTTATGTTGCAGAACCAGATGAGTGGAAGAGTCTAGTAGAAAAGGTTATGGAAATCGATAATAGCTGGAACAACGCGGCTGGGAAATACATAGACGTCTATCATTCAATTCGAGTGAGATGATGCTATCTAAGAGGATGCGGCCAAGCTTGCGGATATGACCAGTTCCTCTTTGATCCAATATATTCGAGATGACAAAATTGTGCTGGTCTGAGTCACCAATGATACGGGCAGATGGGTCATGCGACAATTGGTAGTAGCTTCCTACATCAAATCTTATACGATCGTTGGACCGAGAAACGAGTATTTGCCTTTGGTGGCATTCCGCCATATGTGAACACAACCCCAATTAAATGCAAGAGATCGTGTGTATTTTATTATATTAGGATAAACTTGTAGTTTAGTGAACTCCATTCCAATAAAAATAAAAATAATAATAAAAAAAACTTGCATTACTTTTCTTTCAATGCATCTCAGATATTGGTCGGCAGAACTGGAGGTTTGCGCTGTTCTCCAAAAGAAATGTTTACTTTCAGATATTATATTCAGATCTACATATATATATATATATCAGCAAGCAAGCAAGCAACACTAAGCTAGATTTACTGGTAACCTTAGGACATGAAGTGGTCGTCGTCATCAGGAAAGAAAGTATGGTGTCAGCCTAATGGTTACGATTAAATTGTGTTTTTGAAGCGTTGAATCATAAGGCATGAGCCTATGAGATAATAGGTATACAGTTTCTTTCCATTTTCCTTTTTATTTTTTTTCCCTTCCCGCTGTTAATCCGAGTGTTTTGTATCGAATGAAACATTAAAGTAGCTGTCAATCCGACCAATCGCCATATCCTCGGGAGAGAAAAAATGGAATAGGATTTTCCGAATGAAACATAGAAGGTGCAATTGCTTTTCCTTCAAGGGGATGGGAGACCAAAAATACAAAAATAAAAACCGGCAACTATTCCGGGCAATTCAGGATTGGATCTAGCTATTTGATCGAAGTGAAAGACGAAGTTTGGAGACGCCAATAGTTTATACAATCTTATCTCCTATCCTCCTCCTCTTCTTCTTCTTCTTCATTTTATTTACATACGCTATCCCCTACATGAATTTTCACCGGCCAACATAGAGATTAGAATTGCATATCAGTGCATCACAGTTTCCCGAATAGTACTATCGACTTCCATGACAAACGAATCAACCATTTCAGTCATGCGCCGTCGGATCAGATTACACGAGCTTCGTTCTTAAGCTTGTCTACCAGCTCGTCCACAGAAGAAAGAATCACACCGGCTTTTCTCTTCGGCGGTTCAGTAACCTCAACAATCTCCAGATCACACCTCACCTGTACATTCAGCTCCTCGGGCGTACATTTCTTTATCGGCTTCGATTTCGCCTTCATTATATTGGGTAACGTAGCATACCTCGGCTGATTCAATCGCAAATCAGTTGTAATCACCGCCGGCAAATCCAAAGACAGTGTCTCCAAACCACCATCCACCTCTCTGTCGACTCTCACCGTCTGCTTCTCGTTATCCAACACCACCTTCGAAGCGAATGTCCCTTGCGGCCAATTCAACAGTCCCGCTACCATTTGCCCTGTTTGGTTGCAATCATCATCAATGGCTTGCTTGCCTAGAATCAACATACCAGGTTTCTCGATATCAACCAAAGATTTAAGCAGCTTTGCGACGGTCAAGGGATACAGATTAGCGTTTGATTCGACGTGAATAGCTCGATCGGCACCCATAGCTAGACTAGTTCTTAATGTGTCGATACATTGAGGAGGACCCATACTGACTGCTATGACTTCTGAAGCTAATCCCGACTCTTTGACTCGTAGTGCTTCTTCTAATGCGATTTCACAGAATGGGTTCATCGACATCTTGACGTTGTTGGTTTCCACACCGGTCTTGTTAGGTTTCACCCGGATCTTGACGGCGTAGTCGACGACACGCTTGATTGCTACCATTATCTTCATTTTTTTCCCTTTCCGTCCGGTCACCGCAGGGAAGAGATGAAGCGTTGAAGTTGATCAAAGTGAATAGGTTTGGCTCGGAGAGTTCTATTGGACAAAACAGAAGCTATCGAACCATATATCTAAGCAGCCGGAAAATGTTAAAATAATTAAGACGTGCCGTGCAAAGGCGACTCACTAGAGGTGTACAGCTAGCAAATGTAACTGACTCATCCAAAAAAAAAAACCAAATGTTTTAAGTTTCTTCATATTTTTTAGTTTCTAATAAAAAAAGTAGGATTTTGTTATTTAGAAAAATAATTTTTACTCGGTAAAAAATAAAGTCCGAAATTAACCTCTTCAGTGTCGGTTATTTTTATCGATCATACCGCATAACATCGGCAATATCTGCCGCACCAATTGACATGCCATCAGCAAGTTGTGCCGAAGCTTGCAATGCAATCGGCAAAGTCTGTCGTAGCATGGCATTGCCATCGGCAATATCTGCCGAATAATTGTCTTGCCATCGGCCCAACCATCTCTGCCAAAAGAGAGGAAATTACGAACAAGATTAATTATCCTCTGTATAAAAAAAATTCAAACTATACAACAACAAAGAAAAAAAGAATGTGCCTTGATGATTACCCACAATTAAGGAATTGGTCACTCAATGCTTTTTGACCGAATCAGACCACTGTTCCACTTGGTATATCAACACCGGTTATTTTATAATTAATAAATTATAATTAATAAATATTATTAAAAATATAATTAATACAACTATAATAAAACAACTCTAAATGGAAGGTGGACGAAGCCGAAGCATTCCACCGACGGAATTTGTTGAGGCCCAAGCTCTCCCACCGACAGAAATTACCAAAGACTATTCACCCCATCGGCAACAACTGCCGAAGCACACTAACCTTCATCGGTAATAATTGCTCAAAGTCCATTCTCCCATCGGCAACAATTGCCGAAGCCCAAAGTGAGTGTTTTTCTTTTTTAATCTAGAATTATAAGAATAAAATTTCATGAGCAAAATTTCATAAAATTTACGATATAATTTTTATCTATAATTAAAAAAAATTATAATCTATATCTATAATATAAATTATATGTACAAAAATTTAAATTCACATATTTATAATTAAATAAAAAAATTAAAATAAATAATTTTAATTAAACTTATAAATTTATAATTTAAAGTGAGCATTTTCTAGCAGAGAAAAAATTATTAATTAAAAAATATTAATTACTTGAGGTGGTGAGGCATAGGGTTGTTAGTTGAAATGTAGAGAAAAGAGAGAAGGGATAGAGAAAAAAAATTGTCGACAGAAGAGTTGGGGCGGAGAGGGTAGTATAGGCAGAAAAAAAAATTATTTTCCATGCAGTAAAAAAGTTGTTTCTAAATAACAGCTACGAAAAAGTATAAACCTTAGTTAGCAAAGTTTTCTATTAAAATGATATCATTTATAGATAACTATTATATTTTCCGTATGAGATGCATATATATAAAATAAAATGTTAAATATGCAACTCCTTTACTAATTAACTATATATTATTTCAATACATAATTAATTGTCGATTAATTATTGATATTTTAATAAACATTAATATTTTAAGACTAGGATAGTGCTAACGGATAGATAGATAGATAATTAATTGATTTTATTTGTACTCATAATATCAATAATATTATACTCTAGTTGACAAGGATACAATACCTCAAGTTTGAATTTTCCTCTCAATAGTATGCACTAATATGCATTATGAACTATGTGTGTGCTTGTAATATGCAATATGATTTTTGCTTCCTTGAATTTGTATTAACCGTTACATAATTTTAACGTGCGCTTAATAAGTTTAAAAAGGATCTAATTAGATTGAATCTAATACTAACTAAAATCCAATAAAACCGACCCTAATCTAATAAGACTAAATTTGATACTATCCAAATTCAACAAATTTCAATCCAATCTAAATCTTAACTATACATCATTAAGATTTGAATTGATACTAACCCAAATTAGATAAGATCTGACTTGATACTAACTCAAACCCCATAAAATGAGAGTGATAATGACCTAAACCTAAGTTAATCCAAACTTATTTCTAGTGTACATTATAAGACATGCTTAATGCTTTGTATTTTTGCAATTTATTTATTTTTATTTTTATTTTTGCAACGCCTTATGTCGAAATATAGGTGGATGGAATTCAAGATGTGTGGTAGGCAAAGGGCTTGATTACCCATGGCACCATATGTAATTATGAAAAATAATTTACTTATTAATTATTTTTGCAGTAGTAACATTAAATTTACTCACAAAAAAAATAATAAACAGATGTTATTATTTATATCAGGTTAAAGTTCCTTTATAAATAAATAAATAAATGAAAGTCATATATCATAAAAAATTTATATAAAAAATAACTTTAAAAAATTCAATATCTACTTTCCACTTTTATCCTCATATTTGTTTTATGTATGCATTAAATATTTAATTTATTTTTTAATGAATGGTGTGAGTAATATTTTAAGTTAGTTTTTAAAAAGTACATAAATTATTAAAATATTTTTTTTGATAATTATAGAATAATTGTTATCTTTTCATAAACTCACTCTATGTTGATTAGATGCAGAATAAGAAAAATGTATCTATATCTCAAACCCATTTCCATCTCCAGTAACATTATCATAAATAAATACGTGAGTGTATATGTTAAAGAGAAATATTTTATACAATTAATTTGGATATATAGGCCAATGATAACTACATTTGGTCAAATTTTTTATTTTGTACTTATTAATTTTTTATGAGTATATTCAAATTTCTTATTGAATAGGTATCAATTAACCTAAAATTCAAATCTCCTTTTATAATTAGCCAAAAGTTGAATGAGTTTCTATTTTATGATTAATTGAAGGAAAAACACTTCATATACTCCTTGTGTACAAAATGCATCATACTCGACTAAATGACATTACATTTCAATTTTAGTGTGAACATTATCCTTTTGTTAATTTTCCTATCAATTTATATGGCAAGGTAGTACGGTCGGTGAAACTTAGCAAAATTACCCTTGATTTTAGTTGGTCTTCATCTTAGGCTTTAACTTATCTTCAACCTACAAAATTACCCAAAAAAAAATAGATACAAAATTAAAATAAAATAACATAACATAGCACTTAAGTCTTAGCATCCAATTCCCCGGCTACCTCCTCCTCCTTCATCAAACCTTCATCCTCCCCCAACAAACACCATAAACATTTATGGACCATTGTTTTAAAAACTAAACTAAACCAACCGGTCCGATCGGTAAATCAATAAATCAGCCAAGTCACTGGCCAAATTATATGTACCAAATTTTAAAATCTTGAAATCAATAAAAATCAATCAGACCAATAAAAACTAATAAATCAGTTAAAAAATCGATTACAAATCGGTCAAATTTATGTGTAGCTTAATTTTTTATATATTTTACATTTTTTAACTTAATATATATCACTAGTACAATCACTAAATTACAGAACCAGTTATGATATCAGTTAAATTTTTAAAACTATGTTACAGACTCTCAAGCATAATATAAAAAACCGGACCAGACGATTGGTCCGACCAACGAACTGGTCAAGTCACTAGCCAAATTTCATGTACCAGTTTTCAGAATCTCAGAATCAGTAAAAATTGGTCAATAACCGATCAGACCAATGAAAACCGATAAACCAATCAAAAATAATAATTAGAAGCCGATTAAATTTATATATAGTTATATTTTATATTTTTTTACCACTAATCCAACCAATAAACCACTTATAATACCGGTCTAATTTTTAAAACTATACTCTAAAGTACAAAAATATAAAACAAAAAATGACAAAGCGAGGAGGAGAGAGAGAAAAGCATGTGGAAACTTAAAAGAAAAATGGACTGAAGCAATCAATAGTGAATTATCAACATGACTACACACAGCAAAAATATGTGGCCAGTTAGCTCAAAAGTCCATGACCGCACACCAAGCCACCAATCTTCTTCCTCCATTTACGCATGAAAGAAGATCATCAAATATAAATAGTCTTACTCAATACGCAGTATAATTTTCATCACACACACCACAAAAAAAAATGGAGGAATTCATCTAATATTAGCCCTCCAATTATTTATACTAAGAAAACTCACACTGCTACAAGACAAGCAGTTTCTTAGATCTACAGCTAGTCTCCCTAGATTCTTTTAAGTTCTTCATTTTTCTAACAAATGATGAAAAATGAGAGCTTGTCCACCAAGCCCACAAACCACCAAACAAGCAATAAAACCACAGTTACGGTCGCGATTGCGGTTACGATCGCGGCATCGCGGTATCAGGATATCACAAATGATATTTTATATGTCGCGGCGTGATTTTTTTATTTCTTTTCACAACAAATATTGGTAAACATCAACCAATATCGGTAAATATCGGCTAATATCAATAAAATATCGGTCGATATCCAAAAATTTCACCTATATTACAACAATAAATATGTAATTTTCTGAAACGGCCATAATTTTAAATTTTCGTGTCGCGGATGACTTAAAAACCGTAAAATTACAGCCGATACACAAATGCGATACCGATATTTCATTGTATACCACCAAAGCTCATAAAACATTAATCAAATAAATGATACAAATTGACCAACCCTGATGCCTAACCTCACCAGACAAATTTCAAAACTTGACTGAACGATAAAAAATAAAATAAAATAAAAACCACCATTTTGTTGTTTTATTCGATGTTTTTGCTTTCAAAGTCAACTTTATTTCTTCAATTTGGTAGTGTCAGATAAGCTGCCAGCATCACTTTAATATTTGTTGTCGAGTTAAAATTAGTATATATATATATATTTTTTTTTTTAAAGACTGCGGTTAGAAATCAAAACGATTTAAACCCAACACCAATCCCAACCTCACCACCAAAAATACAATATGATCCAAGATAACCTGTTACAAAACAACACCCAACCTGAAATAACGTAACCCATGTACCACCTAACTTGCATGATTGCAACCTATAAATACAACACTCATGGGTAATAATTAAACCACACCAATTGGGAGTAATGCAAAAAAACGAAAACAATTGAGACATTATCATCCTGTAAAAATGCTGTTGCTGCATTCTATTATTTTATTTTGCCACGAAAGAAATGATAATGTGATAAACAACCCCGTCAACCAACCCCCAACCCCTAAGGAAAAGGAAAAGAATAAGGAGAAAATAAGAAAAAAGAAGGGTAAAAAGTATTCCGGCTCTAGCGTCTAGCGACACGTCGTCTACAAGGAAAGTAAGAAGCAGAAATAAATTACCATGTAGCAGCAGTATGCCAATTATCATATCACTCGCACCAGCCACTGATACCAACTCATACCACCCCTGACAGAATCAGCAACTATCCCTCCAATATTTAAGAATTCTCAAGAGGAAATGAAAAGGTCTGAATGCTTGAGAAATGCATCATCATCTAGCTAACGAAAAGCAAGAATATCAACACAGCGTAAACCAGTTCCTCAGAATGATGACCTAATAACTCCAAGCCCCTTTCAAGTCTCGCGCTGACCATCCACCTTTTCATCTGCCACCAGTTCACAATTTTCTTCTAGATGCAAAGTTTGATCTAGCCTATCTGATATATTGTTTATAAACTCCTCCCCAACTGATTGAGACAAGTCTGCTGTTGGCTTAGCCAACTGTTGGCGCTTCCTCTCCTGTACCACCTTTTCCCGGTCGTTGTAATATTCGAAATCATCAAGGATAGACGTCTGTGCGTCATGATCTTTGAATATTTTTAACATCTCAACGCCATGTTCCAGTTTAACCTGAGCAGAATAGCACATTCAAGAAACAGAATTGTATTCAGAATTTTAATCGAAGGAAAAGGAAATTACCAAAACCACATAATCTCAAACTGAAAATGAAATCCAAGTTGCAAGATTCTGCACACTAATATAAACTATTAAACTGGCAACTTGTACAAACGCTTCTAATCTTCAAGACATTATGACATTCGAATGATTCTGCAATCCTTTTGTTTGCACTAGATTTCAGAACAAAGAACCAAGGGTCCAAAACACAATATCTACCCTGGAATGTGGACAGGACAGCTGTACTGCAGCCTCTATACTTGGAAGAGGGTCAACAAATCTCTTTTTATTCTGAACACCAGAAAGGGTCAACAGATCAGGCATACTTCAAAGAAGTTCATTTACCCTCAAGCATTTGTTAGTAATTTAATTTAATTTCGTTCAAAAATGTGCAACGAGCATGTATCAGTGTAACTGTTGAAGTTATATATTTTCCACATGCGTCCCAAAAAATAAAGTGGCTAAGGACATGATGAAGCAAGCATGTTTAACACGGCAGCTTATTTGCAGGCCAATCTGCTTCTCCATACATCATGCCTAATTCGTGTATTCACTCATCCATTGCTTTTCCTGGCTTGACCATTTGAAAATATCTACACCAGTCATTATTGTCTGTAGAAAACATCAGAAGTCATTGAAAGCCAAAATCTCATACCTCCTGAGAATCTCGGCTGTGAGTAACAGGTTTGTTATCATTGTTTTCAAGTAGAATGTGACGAAATTTACTGTTAGGCACATCCTTTATAATACGCCACTGAACTGGGAATTGTCCACTCCACCTATCTTGTTGCCAATGATCAGCATTTCTCTCAAAATCAACAGGTCCAACCATTTCAGCAACCCCACAGAACTGGGCACTAGCATTAACCTGCAATATTAAACACAGAATATCAAACTAATAGCTGGGAAACATTAATTTCAACAAGGAAATAACAGTAGATCATCAGCACCCCTCCCACTACTATGTGATTCCGAAAAGCTACTTTTCTTTCATGGGGGCTGGCTGCTTGGGGTCAATTGACAGAAACAGACATGCAGCTAGAAATAGAAGGTATCAAAAGGGTATATATTACAATTTTTAGCAAAAAAAATGCAACTAATAGGGGGGGGAGGGGAATAGCATAACTGCAGCATTAGGAAATCAATATGACTTGAGGAGAGAAAAAGGAATAGCAACAAGTCTTCCTTTTTCCTATCCATAAGAAGATATAAGAATTCAAACATAATAGATCGGACAGCAATATACATGATATTTGAAGCACAACCAATGCAGTATGCAACTCAGTAAGGACTTAAGGTCCTAGCTACAGTAACTCAAAAAGGAAGCCCATCTTATATAAATCTCCAAGCATCACCATGAGCTAAACACATTCGAAGTAATTTACTTGAGATGGGATATAAAAACATACAGAAAAAAGGAGGAAAACAGGACAGTTGCTTTTCTCCTTAGCCTCATGATAAGCAGCATCAAGTTTCCTATTTCCATGAGGTGTACTGGACCAAACACTGTATTTGATGCTCCTATGAACATTATCTTCACTAAATGACTTAATGACAAAGAACTTAGCATTGTCATAATCTGTTAGGAAATCTGGGCTGTTGTTAGAAGCAAGGTTGATCCCGGAGACAGATGCGGCGATTTTCCCTGCAGATGACAAGCAAGCATCCTCTAAAGTGTTTTTTCCTTTTATCTTTGAAGCTCTTGGTCCTCTATTACGGTCGCCAGAGTTTCCAAATAAGTCCTGCTCCCTTTGGCTGCGCCCCTTTTCCAAACTAAGTCGACTGCGATATCCTGCCCCAGGCTGAGAAGTGGGCAGACTACCAAAACCTGTACTCTGATGGGAACTACCATAAGGATACTGGCCAGGGACAATATTTGGCATGAAACCAAATCCAGCCAATGGTCTCTGTTGAGTAATCTGCATTTACAGAAATAAGAATATCAATGACAAGCGATTTATTACACTTAGAATAATAATGTAAATGATAAAAATAAGCTGACAAATTATGCTAAGCACCCTTCTTTACGATATTACTTACATGTCGGTGTAACCCTGTTGAATGATATCCCTGTAGGGTACAGGTTGATCATTATGTTGCATTACTTAAGCTCACTCTTCAGACAACTACTATTAAATCCCATAAACCCCATGATGGAAGAAACCCGCTAAAGTAGAATTTTAAGCATAGTAAAGAATATGATCACTATGTAATTAACCACTTGATGGATGTTCATGACTTGTTAGAGGCACCATCATAACTCAACTTGATGTCAAATCAAAGACAGCCTAACCATGAAATTGGTCATTTCAATACACAAACATCTGGTAATCAAATTTAATTAACGTGTCTTCAGAAGCCTTGAGTTCATTTATTTCACCATATCAAACATCTACTAGGAACAATATCAAAAAACAAAGGATAGGGACAATAGATCCCAACCTGCCCAAAACTGGGATCATATGAACCAAATGTGCCAACTGGTTGCACGTACATTGAACTAGATGTAAAAGAAGACCCAGTCCTCCTGGCCATGCCAGTGGAAGCAGGCAAGGATGAAAGTGGTTCACCAGATCCATATCCATATAAACCAGGCAAATTGTAAAAGCCAGTCATATTCCCAGAATTGACCGAGTGGTGTCCTGCACCAAAAAGAGCAATATATGAACACTGCTGAACCCCAAGAAAAAAATAAAAAATAAAAAAGGGGGCTTCCCTTGTCAGTTTATGGGGACCACCTTTAGGTCCTAGGAGCTCAGCCTGTGAAACTGGGGCAGCCGCAGAAATAGGAGGCAAAGACGAGTCCACTGCCTGTGTGTAGTAAGGCGGAGCAAAAATCTGCTGTGGGGAGAAAATCTGATTCTCTACCATTAAGGAAGGCACAGGTGAATTGACTGGTGAATACTGTCCATATGCCATCTATGAATTGAAACAATAGGCAGAAAGAAGATGAAGAAATGGATTATTAATGGAGACTGGAGAGGGTTAATAAAAAGAAACACAACAAGAAAAGAAAAGAAGTGAAAAATGGCTAACACCAGAGAAAAACATGCAGTAGTTCAGGATATTAAAAAGGAAGAAGGTTGAAGCTTACAGGTGGTACAACTTGCAAGCCGTCAACCCCAGGATACTGAGGATATCCACTCCAGTTGCCGCTGCTACTGCCATAACCTACAGGAAAAGAACATAGCAAATTTGTTTCTCTATTATATCATTATTTAGACTCCGTTTGGTTTTTGGAAGTTTTAATGAAAGTAAAAAAGAAAAGGAGAGGAAGCATAATAAACTATAGTTTTCCTTTTGGTTGTTGGAAAAAGGTGAAAACAGCAACCCAGTTTGAGCACCCAATGTCGGGGCCTGAGGGTCTAGTAACGCATTGAGTCTGGTGACTTTTGTGTACACAGTCTCAAAAAAGAGTGAGTATAATTCAAAAAAATAATAACCTTATATTTAATATTCAATAAGCACGAATAAGAGATTTCAAGGAAAATGATGTTCATTGCTGTATAATTATCTGAAGTCTTATGGTGATACTTTATAACAACTACCTATATAACCAATCAAAAGGCTCTAAGCACATCGAATTATCACTCATTCATTTGTGAATCAAGGATATAGTTTATACGATGAGATGGTGCATGTTTCCACTAAATAGATAGATTCTACAAACCCAAGATCTAGCTCTGGCTATGACATATGCAAGTTGCAGTCCTGTTTGCTTTATGTTTTGCATAAGGAAATAAAATACTACAAAAACTAACAGGGTCTTTACAATAAAAAAGAAATTACTAGACCAAATTATGCAACTACCGATGTATGGTTTTTTACAAAAAAACAACAACATTAATAGTGTGGAGAACAACTCCTCTCCCCAGCAAAATGAAACACTCTTCATCCTGAAGCATTGTGGGGTGAAGAAAGACAACAGAAATTAGCTGAGGAAGCTGGAAAGAACAAGCGTAGGACATTGAAAAAGCAGGGCATGAAATAGCATACTGAACTCAATTAATAAAGCAGTCCAACCTATCTCTAAGATATCATTAGTAATCAAGAGAGAGTCAAGCATTCAGACCATAGTAGCAAAAAACAGACATAATGCTGATTAGCAGTCGGACCATAGTTTTAAAAAACAAATCAAACCGCATAGCTCAACCAGGAAACCAATGAACTGCTGGTCCGGAGCCAGCTACGTATTCAAACCAACTGAAACCAGCCAAACCATTTGGTTTATTAGAAAACCAGAACCAGTCAGTTCTCAAAAACCTGATTCAGATTTGTATAACGCATTGAACAACCTACTTTGCCCTCTATCTTTCAACTTAATTCTCTTTAACTAAGGCATGTTTGTAATTTTGTCTTGGACGCAACAATAATGAGGAGTTCAATTCAACACTTCAACAAACATCATTATTGTCTTCAAGACAATTATTTTTTACTCTTCTTCTAGAGAGAAAAGGGAAGACAGAAGGAACCCGAGAAAGGAGTGACCAGGGCCAGGGGACGTGGAAGGGGAGGAGATGGGGCACAAAATAGAAAGAGGGAAATAAATGGATATCAAAAAGTGGAATATCAGGTCTGATACTGGCATGGGAAGAGAATGGTAGTGTGAAGAGAGACAGACAAAAGGGGAAAATGCTCGGAAAAGGGGAGGGTGGGATTTTCAGTGGAGAGGAAGGAGCAATGGGATCAAGTGGATGTGACATGAAAGAAGGGAATTTAAAACTTGAGCAATTGAGCTCATTTATTTTTTAAATAAATAATAATAATTACAATCATAAAAGAAGAAAGGGGTAGAGATATGGCTGAGAAAGAAATGATGGGGAGGGAGCAAAACCATATTAGAGTTTAATTAGTTAGATTTAAGTTGACTGGATTTTGGATTAAAGTTGTATAAGTTGGGCAAGATAAAGTTATTTTAATTTTAATTAATATGCATTTATTTTTATTATATTTATTGAATCAATAGTTTTATTTAAACTTCAATTGGATTTGTGGCATGGAAACAAATATCGGTGATACACACCTACATATTTAAATACAATATCTCTTCAAGTGATCATTAGCTCTTTAACATGAATGAGGAGCTTCTTTTTCTTTTTTTTTATAGAAGCTAATTTTTCAAGAGAATACAGATTGACAGCACAAATACTGGCCCACATTTTTCCCCATCTCCAAAACATGTCTAGGGCTGATTAGTCAAATCATGAAAATACTATAGCTATATGATAGTGCAAAAGTTGATACCTCAAAACAGAAATCCAATCAGTTGGGCAAGAGCAAGGCTAAGAAAATAAATCAAAAATCAACGATACTAGACTGAAAAAAAGACAAGGAATTATAAAGGGAGATTTATTTGTACACTTATTGTGCAGATCAACTAGCTGTGGTCTAGCAAGAGGTCCTGTAATGAACAAAGCTACTCTGTTAAGTTGAAATTTGACCGTCAATGTCTGAATTGTTATCTTCAAACTTCCATTTGTTCAAAGCATTCATATATCTTCCCACTTTCTTGCTTCTTACTGTCACACTATCAATCTCTCTTCAATGGACCAATAGTCAAGAAGGGATAAAAAGAACGACGTGCGATAGGAGAGGAAGAGTTGAAAATGGGCCATGGGAGGACAGCAATCAAATTCAAACCAAATAAGGGGATGAATAACAGAGAAAACCAGGAAGGAAAGGATGTTGACGAGCAGTAAAGAGGAAGCAATGAAGGTTAGAAGAGGGGCAAAGAGGAAGGAATGAAGGTTGGAGTAAAGGTTGGGAGTCCAACTGATATGGATCCTGCCTAACAATTAGATATTGTTATGCCAAACAGGACCTACCTGGAGATCTGCTAATATGGACCTCAAAGACTAATCGCTCGGGAGGCCCCAGGTGTAATCACCCAAAAAAAGCGCTAACTCCACCCAAAAGCTAGCTCAATAGTGGACGGTTGACCCCCATATGAACTGATCCCCTCCGTTTTCGATGTGAGATCACATCACCAACTGATATTTCCACACTTCTGGGGCAAAAAGGAAGGAATGAAGGTTGAAGGAGTAAAGGTCAGGAATCCGACTAAGATTTCCACACTTCTGTTAACTTTCCCAATGTTTTTTAGTGGAAAATATTATTTATTTATTTTAGCATTTGTATTTTGACCTTTGCTCCACCATATTTTCTTATTGACCAGAAATATTTACATATTTCCATTCAATTTTTTGAAGTTTTGCGAGATCAAATAGACCCTTAAGGATTCCAACTAATCAAAACAAAAGAAGAATCCAAAATTTCCGAGCCATTTGAGAATTCTACAATACCTATATAGAATAATAGAAAGTAAAGACTGGACAAAGAAGCCTACCTCCATAGTAATACGTTTGGTCCAAAGAGCCATAAGTATTGACAGGATAAACTGCACTGCTGTCCACGATAGAATCTGAAGGACCAGATTGATCTCTAACACCCCTTGAAGGTCCTACGATGGCTGTGTCAGGGGGAGGACTGGCAGAAACAACCCTTTCATCTTTTGGCGGAAGTTGCTGATAAATATATTACAGTATGAAAGGCTAACGCCTGATCATTACCCAATCCAATAAATCTGAATTTAATGATAGTAAACTTAAGAAAACATTTGAGGGGGCAAAAGGTAATACCTGATTCATCATATTGTCTTCCTCCCAAACGTTATTTTCTGCATCACAGATATTTTGATGCCCTCACCAGATAAGAACTGGAAACCAGAAGAAAAGATAAAATGATTAAAAAGAAAATAAAATACAGTTCTCCAATAACAACAAAACCAGTAATAGAGTCGTAGAAAAAAACTACTTTCAGCAGAAGTATTAATATAGTATGATAATATTTTTCTAAAGAAATTACTCTGTTCTACTCATCTGGGTTAGCATTTTAATAGATTTAGTATTCTGGTAATAGTATGTATATGGATAGAATTGACTTAGATGTGATTAGAGCTGTAAATGAGTTACGTCGGGTCGGGCCCATCGCCCCCGGGTTTAGGCTTGGCTTATTTAACTAAACAAACAAGCCAAACCGAGATTTTAACAAATCAAGCTCATGAGCCTAAACTTTAAATGAGTTGAGCAGAACTTTTGTGAGTTCAGGCTCAGCTTGTTTAACAAACGAACTTGAAAGTGATGCTCGAACTCGGCTTGTTTAGCTAAATGAATGAGCCGAACCAAGTAACTTGCAAGTTGGCACATTTACAACCCTAGATGTGATTGATAACCAAATTTGACTGCAATTTATCCCTCCAAATTTTCTCCACTCAAGTCTTCCTCCCCTCTTAATTCTACTCCTCTACAACGTTTAGCATATTGTAATTTCCATGAAAACAAAAGGAACAGTGTGAGAAGTCGAGAGCGGGTAGATCAACAAGTTCATTCAGTTCCTTCTTTAATTCTTTCTGTACTATACTCTGCTAGAATTTAGAAAGAAAAAAAATGTGGCTAGGGCCTAGAGATATGACAATCTCATTAAGTACCTACCTATCAACATAAAATCCCACTGGCAGATTTTTGATAAGCCAGAACGTACACAAACTAATCAGTCATCTACGATATTGCCCTAAGATCACAAGCTACTTTCGCAACAGTTACTATCCAACAGGAATATTATAAATCGATATATTCAAAATCGGACAGTAAAATCTCTATACAACCAAAAAAGTAGTACTATTTAGCAGTACATCATATCTTACCCTCACGTGAGACTTCCATGTGCCCTGAAGGATAAACTCCCTATAATGCCGGTATCAATGGCTTAACGAAGAAGACAGTTGCTTCTATCTCTGTGGCTCCACAACTGAAACCAAATAAATAACTGCCGATTACCATAGGGCAAAGCAAAACAAACAAATGCCTATCCTATCAGAGACACAAAGCAATACGCCTCTTTCACCAAAACAGTTGACTAAATACCAGACCACTCCAAACCCTAGTCGACCAATCCTGGCAGTGAATATATCAATTAACAGAACCAGGGGAAGGGATCTTGTCTCACCATTGATCTGCCTTCTACGAATTAATTGGAAACAGGCGCCCCGAAATTGAAGTCCTAACCTCTGATGAAAATGATCACCACCAACAATCAAATCTTAAGAACACTAACTAATACAAAGCGCCGAATAAAGCGTATCAACAAACTTAGGCAATCACTATCGCGCGATCTGAATTCATGAGCCTTTCCCTGGTATCTCCTCTGTCGCCCCCGCTGCTGTGGATAAACACCTCCGACCGTTCCTGTTCTTCGCCTTTCTCCGACTTTACTCGGTTACGAAGTCATCTCAAGAACAGAGGATGCTGAGAGGTAGACCGGGGGGGCCGACGTGGACGCTGCAATCTGCTTATTGACCAAGAGCCTGTTGGGCCTTTTCTATGCGGCCCAGGCCTCCTTAGCTCCATAATTAATACGATCCAATCTTATCACAATTAAAACATTCAATGAATTATTATTCTTATGTTATCACTGTTTTGCCAATAATTATTACTGATCATTAATTTTATATTTATTTTATAATTATTGATTTTTTTCTAATTATTTTATGATCTAAACTGATATGAATATAGATACCAAACCTTTAGTATCCATTTATCAATTCCAATTACCTGCATTTAAAATATATAGATCAAATGTTTATTAACCATGGTCCATGAGTTAAGACGCAATTTCAAAAAATTAATAATTTGAATTTAAATAAATTAAGATAATATATATATCTAGGGATGTTTATCGATCCATAATCATCTCAGACCGAATGAAACCAATTCACAATAAAATTTGATTAAGCATTAGAAATTTTCAAAGGTATTACTAAAAATTAAACTATAAAAATCAATATTAGACCGAACCAAGTCGAAATACGAAAAAAATACATATATTTATTACAAACATGTATCTTTTTAGTAAGATATTAAAGGTTTTAGGGTCATACCAAACTAGATTTGGACTGAAACATAAATATGAACTTTTTTTGACTTTTGGATTGAATAATATGCTAATATGTTTGATTGAGATCAATATTTGAAATTGTTTATTCAATTAGGGCCAATTCACACAAACCCGCATATATAGCATGTTGAAATAATTGTCAAAAGTTCATTGTTTAATAATTGAATCATAAGTTCAAAATGGCCGAATTGAATTAATTAGACTGGTGGATTCATTAGTTTAATAAAATATATAGATAATTTAACTCTAATTACCGATTGTTGGACAAATTATTTGCTAATTTTGTGTTCATATTGGCCAAAACGCAAGACCGGGTTGTTTACCTAACCAAACCAACCTAAATTTAAACATTTTGTTATCAACCTTCTATCCATGCTTGTTTATGATTCCTAACCCTTATATTCGAATATTTATCCTCTATCTCATTATTATAACACTTTTATGGTATCACACACCTATATGGTGATTTATACTTTACTTCTTAGACTCTTTATGAATAAAAAAATGAGGCCTCTAAATGTATTGAACCTTGTAGTCCTAGTTTGTGATGCATATTGTTCCTAACATTGATGCTACTTATGATATACTTTACCACTCAATAAGTCCTTGGACATAACTATTAATGCTAGTTTTAACATTGAACAATTATGGCATTGTCCTATGGTAAAATTATTATTATTTCTCTGTTATAATTTGTGAATAATGAACTATATAGAGTTATTAGAAGTAGATTCTACCTATAATCGGTAAGACCCATTTGAATCAAATCATAAGATCCTACTATCCTGTGAATATCATAAATATATGACCCTAGTATATTTGTATGATATAAAATACCATATATATATGACTTTGGTATATTTGTATGATATAAAATACCATAGTTGAAGGTAACGAGCACTAAAAAGAATATTCAAAGATCACATGTAATCACTAATATAGGTATAGCAACTAACAAGTAATACAAAGTATTAAATTTGAATGATATGATGAAAATTAACAATGTCAATAAGTCATCATCGAGTTAGAACTATAATTAGGGTTGTAGAAAATATATGACTTATTATGTTTTATATGCACATTGTTAGCTTACTAAAATCACAAAAAGAACATAAAAGGTTGATGGTCACGAGGAAACACCAAGAGAAGTGGAAAGTATCTTCGATCATTTGAGATAGTCTAAAAAATATCACGATGGATTTTAAAATTCAAACATATAAAGATAATAAAATAGTCTAATTTGCATGCACACATAAAATTTAATATCTTCATTTTACTCTTTACATAATGTTTCTACTCCTTCATAGGAATTGTCCCTTAACAATCGGTTGTCACCGTCTTAGTGATATCTCTCTTATACTTACTTCATGACATGTGGGGTTCAAGGTACAGCATGTAGCAAATAACAAGGCTAAAGATTAAAAATGTTACAAGAATTGGAACGTACATAATGGATAAAATAGATTCTAAGGTAAATATATAAACAAAATTATAACATTTTGTAGAATATTGCGATTCTGCCTAGGATTGTTAGATTTTACTGATCCTAAAGAACTTTTAGTTATCTTCATGCACATCCTTACATTTGTCACTGGTTAGGTGAACACGCACACCTCACCTCATTATAAATTTCACGGTAGCATCACCCATTTATTGTCTCAGCTTCTACACTGCTATTTCAAAATAATAATAATAAATCAGTTGAGAAAAATGAGGATGTTACAAAGAGCACTAATGTTGGTTCACACTATTATGCATGGTACCATCACGATCACCTCTAGTTTGATTAATAATGGGGATAGACTTAGGCATCTAGCCACTATAAAAGAAGAAGTAGATACACACAACATGGGCATTTTATAAGGAAATAAAATAACTCCTCTTACATCATAAATGGATGGATGAGCTTCTCTCACTACTACGAGTGATGTATATCCTTCCATTTGATCTTGAGATGTGGCCTCTCCAATTAGAGGAGAGAGTGGGATGGGCATCACAAGGATGTGATTGTTTCTATGAGTACTCACTCTAGCGATTCAGGATCTAATATCAAGGATGTGTATGGTCAAGCTTAGAAAATGACACTGACAAATGGAGCAGTGATTGAGGTGGATGAGGAGGAGGATTTAGGGGGATAAAGCCCCTTTATCCCATGTTAGGAGGCCCACGCACAAGAGTATAACGACATATGAACTAACATACGAGTCAAAAGATGAGTTAGGGCTCCTAAAAGGAGCTTTTGCCTTTGAAGGGCTTCGTATCTTTAGTGGTTGAATGGGAAGATTGATTCTCCTAGATAAAAATCTTTTAGTAACTAAATTCTTTGGTGGGTAGCTCTTTGAGGTAGTGAAAATTAAGATATATTGCATGTGGATTGTGTAGACTTTACATCAATTGTGTGCATTTTACTTAAATACTATGAGGAATTATCCCTATAGGTTGTGGAGCGAGCTTTATTAGCTTTAAACTTAATGGTGCTGCTAGAAGGCACCATACTTAAGTATGTGCAAATATCCTCCAAGAATTTGGTACTTCCTTAGAGTACAAGGTGAAGGGTATGAAAGGCTACCAGTAGAGTCTTCACTAGTAATTAACCTATACCAATCAATCTTTCAAGGATGATCACACATCTTATCACTTGTCTAACACAACTCGGGGTTTGAAAGAGACCCACTATAACTCAAGGAGTGTTGACTTAAAATGGCAAATCAAGTATTGGAAAGCACAAATTTAATATCTACATGTCAATGCCCTGCATTGGAAGGTAAAGTGTCATGCCATCAAAACCAAATTGGGCATGATTGAGGGGTAGGAGGCCGAACTTACCAAACATTCGGATAAGGAAGGAATTCAATATGAACGGCTCAACTTCCAGAGGAACAAATGGGTTAAGCTAAGCAGGTTTACAACAACACTTCTACAACATAGATCCCATCAAATTAGGATGTTGACAGAAGGATTGGTGCCCTTTTGGGAACTAGTAACAATGGTAACGTTGTGGGCGCTTCACTGATAGTGTGTGCAAGTTTTGTTACGTTTGGGCATAGGTTGTTTTGTCATATAACTAGTATGTTTAATGTGCATGCTTTTAAAGGTTCTTTAATGCGTGTGTTATTTGTTTGTTTTGTTTTGAATTACCATTCAAACTAGAAAAGGGAATCTTTCTTATAATCCCTTGGCTTTCTACACCCCCATTTTTCACTACTGAACAATTTAGTTAAAATAATTACGGAAGCAAAAAAACACCTAGGAAAAATGGAGTGTTACCATTGTACCCAACATAAGATAGATGATTTCCACCTAATCCATATCAGATATAAGGTTAAACTAACAAAAACACTTAAAGTAATAGAGTGCACAAAATAATAATTTAATTAAATAAATTCGAAGAGTGTTTACATCGGAGGACCTTGAAGGGTTCTGATCAAATCATTACAAAAACATATGTGAATAAATTATGGGGCTATAATAACATAATTAGGGCATGATACCCAATTTAATACCTTGTTCTACCACAGACTCCACCAAAACCTTTCGGATATCCTTGCTCTCAAGCTCCAACCCAACTAAGGCAAGCCCTTTACTGACCATCCCCAAAGACTTGCACATGGTCATTTGCTCATAGGAATGGGCATGTAACCGATAAAATGGGCACATCAATATGCTACGCACTGATTAATCCAAGTTGCTCCCTTAATGTAAGACAAGTATACCAACTTATCATGCATGGATATAGAAAACAACATTCATCATGATAAGGCCATATATATAAGTATAGGAAGGTAAAGGTATATAGAGACATGCTATTATGCAATCTAAATGAAATAGAATATATCATGATTGGTGTCACATCATCATCACAAGAACACTCGCACATGTAATAGCAGAGAGAATCTAATAAACCTCTAGGGTTTATTTCCAGTTACCCAATTCTTTAGGTTATACTATTTACTTATCCATTCATGAGGCATGTCAATCATTTAATCAATATTCCATTCCATAACTAATTAGTCATTTTCACTATTAGCCAAGTGTATAAACAAGTTTTTATTCATTTTCAATCAATCATAACATTACTGCCATTCTTAACCAAGTATTAATCATTCCCTTGGTCATCATTCATAACTTATCAACCAATTACTTATTATCCATATTTTATTATCGTCGAGTGATGGACTGTGCACCACTCCTATGGTTTCACATACCATGAAAACCTATCCAAATAAGGGATATAAATTCTGGGTCAAAGCCAATCACCAAGTGGATATAAGTATAGGCCGAAGCCAATCACCAGAATGGACATAAGTCCAGACCGAAGCCAACCAATAGGAATATAAGTCTAGGCCAAAGTCAACCACCTTGGTAACCAAACCCTTTAGTACTGATACCCCCTAGTACACCATCAGTGTCTAGAGTAGGTAATGCACTTCTTAGGATCTCGTCAAAAGGTAAACTAATCCCCGATAGCTAATTGAAGATCGGGTAACCTAGACACATACTCAACTCTAATTTCTTTCGCTTTACGTAATTAGTATTTTATTCATAAGGATGGGTAATCATACAAGGCTCGTACAAAGCGAGCAAGTCAACTTCCCATGTTAATCCATATTAATCATTTTCTTTCCATTTTCATTATTTTATTCGTAACATGTGGGTTTTCCATTTGTCTTTGGCCAATGCTATTCATAACCACCATATTATTTTTTTCCAGCCCATACTAACTTTCATCACTCTTATCTCAATACTACCGCTTGTCATAAGTGAAATACTCAAATAGCCTTTACATTACTCATAGTGTATACCCTAAGTTATGGTCCATTTTAATCCTATCATTAGGCTAATAATCCATGACAAAAACTTGTATATTATATCACTAATAATCATGGTATAGTCCCAAACATAACCTCAAAGCATAACCAAACCAAGAGAAGCAAATCAAATAAACCGGTCGAACCAGTCGATCGGTCTAGCTCAACTAATAGATCAATTCGCCCTAACATAGCATCAACCATTAAATTTCATGTAGATTCTTATACATACATCATTCTTAACCATATTAAAACATGCACAAACATCAACTAACACATTTCCAACTAAGTTAACATACATTTCTCAACATGGAATCACCATAGCCTACTTTTACTCGTTTTCATTCTTTTTACTCAAATCATGTCATCTAATCACTCGAGTCATATATGAAACTGCATTCTTTCATGATAACGAGTATAAATCAACTAAAGGTAACACCTAACATGTAGGAATACTTACCAAACATTTTAGATGCAAGAATCACTTGCTTGATGCAGGAAAAATTCCCTTAAAAACCAAAAATTATAATTGTGGGAAATCTCAGCTTTGAAACCTTAAAACTAAAATCTTAAACTCATAAATCACATCAAAACCTTATTAAATTTTGAACTTAAAAATAGAAAAGAATAAGGACATACCAACTTAAGGCAAAAACAAGGAAAGAGCTAAACTGAACTACACAACCTTTTTTCCTAAAATCTAGCCCTGCCTTGCTTAGCACTTGAAATAAGAAAGAGCTAGAGACAGGATCAAGAGAGTGTAAGAAGATTGACTGGGAATAAGCGAAGTGTGGGGAGAAGGAAGGTGGATACTAGACTTAGAAAATATGATGGATGAAAGAAAGCTGCATAACAAGGATGATTATGGCTATTTATATCCAACTAATCGAAGGAAAACAATGAGGGTTCAAAAATCGACTTGAAACCCTACCATTGACCATTTGAATTCAATCAGAACAAACATATTTTGTCTAGGATTTGCTGACCTATTCTCTATAGCTCAAATGGTGTCTTTGGAGAATTCAAGTCAACTAAACCAGAATCAGCATTCACAAATGGAGTAATTGAAAGCCAACATGGAAAAATCTTCCAACTACTCAAAAGTGTGTCTGAGATCGAAGCATTTGATCTTAGAATCGTGTAGAGGAGAGAGGAGGAAGAAGACAATACTAAGGTCATCTCTCCATATCGAATCCATGCTATATTCTGGGTTAAATACATTATAAAAATGGTTAGGAATCTCTTAGGAACAAATTTGCATGGGCTGGTCAGGTTTTATTTTAGTGTAAGGGATTTTTCAAAAAAAAAATAAAGCTCAAAAAACATGATCAGCTCAACAAACCAGTTGATGGGTTTAGGTCTACCAGTCAACTATTCTACCAATATCGATCAATTTCCTTCAACTAGTTGATCAATTTAGCCGAGAAATCCAAATTGGCTGAAATAACCAACCAGTTGATTGGTTTACCTGCTAAAACTCGATAAACTCCATTTCTCAACATGATTTAAAAATAAATTTTATCCCAAACCAAAACATAACATTAAATCAAAATCAAAGGCCCAAATTTTGGGGAAATTCTCATTCAACTATTTTGCAAAAAAAATGTGGGGTATTACACTCTTCCAAAAGTTTAAATTCGAGGAATTAATTATTCATTAGTCTTTGATACATCCATATTTTTTGGTGGTTTGTTTTGGATGATCAGGATATTAGTGGTGTTGGTGGTTACCCACTGGTGTTCAAGCTGTAACACCCCCAAATTTACTACTAAAAATTTTCGTTTTAATAAAAGGTTTAAGAACGTGAAATGACAAAACCGTAAACTCGGGGGCATTACCGCCACACTTAGTACCAGATCGGTTCACTCCTACCGTTCCAGTACTAAGTGCTAAGGCTAAACAAGGTCAACATCAACCACAAGTCATTAATAACAACACAAGTCATTAATAAAACACCTGTCATACAGAAATCAGAGTGTGGTTTAGGATTACAACCAAAAGAGTAGTTAAATAAGTTTTTCGATTACATCAACATAGTACGAGAAAGTAAAATGATACATCGCAAAAGTAAGATAGAGCCCGACCAATCACTCTCGACCCCCAAGCCAAGTTTAGGTTCGACTCTCGGCCCAGACCGATCCACCGGCATAATAGTGGCCAAGTACCGGGGTGTCCTGGAGACCGATCCACGGGCATATAATAGTGGTCAAGTGCGTTCTGTCCTATTATAAGTGACCGATCCACCAGCTAGAATAGTGGGGGATCCCAAGCTCAACAAACCAAACATTATGTTGCCAATGAATTATGGGAAATGTACTATATAATTATAGTGAAACACCATGAGAGTCGGGGCTAGACCGATCCACCAGCATAATAGTGGCCAGGAGCGATCTGCCCTGGAGACCGATCCACCAGCATATAATAGTGGTTAGGTGCGTTTTGTGATCACTTTAATTAAGACACTAATACTTAAAGTAAAAGACCCTGAGATCGAGAATGGTGTCTCTTTAGGGGTCGCTACCCTAAAGACGTAGTTTAGCCCACGATTATTCTGGTATTTGCTGGTATGCCTTTGTGCCCCAGTCAGGCCCTATATCTTACTTTATCTAGCTCTACGGACCTAGTTAGGGGGTATGCATACTTATGGATTAGGTGTCCTTGTCGGTAGGGTACTGAGTAGCTTTATGCACCAGTACGACCAATGTACCTTTGCATCCCTGGGTTCATGGTTGAAAGGTACTGAGTAGCTTGTATGCACTGGTACGACCGGTGTACCTTTGTGTCCCGGGTTCTTGATCTCCCATCCGAGGCAAATAAATAGATTTGTTGTACTGATTAAAGAAAGGAAAAATACTAATCATGAAAGTGAAAGATTATTAGTCGGGCCCAGTTGGATTATGATATTGATTACCAATCCACCGAATGTAATAGTGGCCCAGGAGCATGTTGCCTTGGCAAGTGATTATGAGTACCAATCCACCGGATATAATAGTGGCCCAGGAGCGTATTTCCATGGCAAGTGATCATGAGTACCGATCCACCGGACATAATAGTGGCCCAGGAGCGTGTTGCCCTAGATGATGTTGATATATATACATTCCGATCCACCAGCAATAATAGTGGGGGTCCCGAGCTCAATAAAACCAGTTATGTATGTAAATAAAGTTATGAAAAAATACTAATCACTTATAGTGGAATACCATGTGAGTCGGGGCCAAACCGGTCCACCGGAGAATAATAGTGGCCAGGAGCATTTTGCCCTAGAGACCAATCCACCGGCATATAATAGTGGTTAGGTGCATTCTGCCCTATAAGTGACCGATCCACTAGCTATAATAGTGGGGTTCCCACACTCACATGGATATAAAATATGAGATTGATTGAATAATGATGGACTAATGGCTTAAGGCCCGAATGTATTGATTTTGCACTATAACATGGCTTAAGGCCCGAAAGTATCGATCGTTCATAACGACTTATTGATATCTGATGTGATTGTTAATTATGTGAATGTTATATGTACACATCTTGTTATATATGTATATAACTTTGTATCATGTGTGACATTACGGGTTTGCTTTTAAGTGTGATTTTAAAGGGTTACTTAGTACCATAGTACTGAAGGGTTTCCTTTGTGGGGGCCCTGCCTATTCAATGGGTAGTGTCCCTTGTAGGTCTTTTCAGGTGCTACTCAAGTGGGTAACGGGAAAGAGCGTAAGGATTATCCAGCTTTTAGGATTTCATCCTTCCTCTTCTATTGTCTGGTTTAAATGAAATCCTTGTTCTTGTAACCACCACTGGTGGATTCTAATTTTGTAAAGTGTATTGCGCTACTCTGATTTAAACATGTTTTGAAAATCTAGCAAAGTGTATCTCATTCCTTTAGCCTTAGCACTTGGTACTGGAACGGTATGAGTAAACCGGTCTGGTACTAAGTGTGGCGGTAATATCCCCGAAATTCACCGTTTTATATTTTGCTCCCGCTATTTCTGTTAATAAAACGAAATTTTTCAGTAGTGAATTTTGGGGGTGTTACACAAGCTCTCTTTTTATGTGAATATTGAAGGAGAGAATAAGATTCTCTTCAAATTATTATCTACAACAATGGTAGTGCTAGTCCTCTATTTCTTTTTGAAAATTAGGAATGATATTTATTTGTTTCTATAACACCCCCATTTTTTAGCTATTGAAAATTTTGTTTAAACAAGTTAATCAAAAAAAATAAAACATTAAAAACATAGGGTGTTATTACTAAACTTAGTATAAGCTTAGTTTCCTTTACCATTCTTATACTAAGTATTAAGGATGAAATGCTACTTCGATTAAGTTATGAGCAACAATTATAGAAGTAAACAATCTATTATATTACAAGATTACACAGTTCCAATATCAAAAGATCGGACAAAAGATATAACAAGTAAAGTAAGAAAAAAAAGGTACATTAGAGTCCAAAGAGTATCCATATCAAAAGATGCTAGAGTAAACACCGAATAATCATAACTCTCAACCCTAATCACTAACCATCAAGTGGAACCCTCAGAGAAATCCACCCCATGACCCATTAAAAAGGTAGGGGACCATAAAATGGAATCCATCAATGCAACGGTACTAAGTAAATCACTACACAATACTAAACATGTGAAGGTTGAATAGAGCATATATAAGGTATCACAAGAGAAACATGGAATAAACACATCGAATCATACATGGGATAACAAGTTATAATAACATGCTAGAATATAATTATCACCAAGATCACACACTCAACATACCATTACACTTGAACCATGATACAAAACTTAATCAACCAAAATATACCAAGGATGTTCCACGAAGGGATTACACTAAGCCATTCTTAATAATTTTTTAAAACAATCGCCAATATCATAAACATTAGGGCAGGGCACTAGGGAAACTACCAACCAACCATTCAAATCCAATCCCAATAGCTAAAGGTAGATAAGATAACCTAGAGATGTATAAAGTACACTGGTTATATTGACACACACAAGCAACATAATTGAAATGCCCCAAAAATTTCTAATTTTATAAACTACATTCAAGGATATTTACTATAAGAATTATTTAAATAAATTATTTTTAAATTAAATTAATTAGGGCAAATCAAGAAGAAATTTATAAGTATTTTTATTAGAAGAGAATTTGGGTATTTTAGCTAATTAAGCATTTTATTTTGAAAATTAATTAAATAAATTATTTTATTTAAAATAAGAAGGAGAAAAGAGTTTCAAATTAATATTCATTTTATAAATAATTTCATTGGAAAAAAAATTAGGGTGTTTTGCTAATTAAAAAGGAATTTATGGAAAATTTTTTAAAAATCCCTAATTTAGACTAAAATAGGATTTAAGTATTATTTTATTCAAATATTATTATTTTCAAATATCCCAAATATTTTAATTAAATACCCAACATAATTATTTCTCTTTTTTCCTTTTTCCTTTTCTTTCCTTTTTCTTCTTTTTTTCTTCTTCTTTTCTTTTTCTTTTTCTTCTTCTCCTCGTTCGGGCTGCCTTTCCCGTGGCCCACTTCTCCTTTTCTTTTCCTTCGGCCCAGCCCAGCCGCGCGATGCTGGCTTCTTCTGCCGTCCCCCTCTACGTCGTGTTTTGATTCGTTTGACACTGAAACCCGTCGTTTCATTTAAACCTCCACCTCCGTCGCCGAACCGCCCGGTCTCCTCCCTTTCCTTTTCTCTTCTTTCTTTCTCGGCCGCCTGGTCTAGGCCCCCCCCCCATCTTTTTCTTCCCTAACGTCGCCAGCCTGCAACTCCGCCGCCCAGCCGAGATTATCGCCGCCGGTTACGTCAGTTTTGACCGGCCGTTTTTATTCCTATCTCTTCCCCCTGAATCACCGGCCCTCTTGACCCAACTAAATCTCCATTTCTCGCGTGATTTTTCCCTATCCTTTCCATGCGCAACCCTTGCCCTGATTTGCTGCCGTCGGCCAAACGTCGCCTCCGGCGACCTGAACCCTACATTCCTTACCCCGTAACCGACCCAAAGAACCCTACCCTATCTTATTTTCCCTATAAATACCCTCGCAAGCAGCTCTGTATCGAGCTTTGGTTGTTGCCCAGAATTCTCCAACCTTACCACCACCGCCCATTTAGACGCCTCTTCCTCCGCCTCCGACCAACTTCGCCGCCATATCTAGCCACCAAAATCTTCCTGGAACCTCCCTCTAGCTAACCAAACCATTCATCACCCTCGATTATTTCTGCACAAGCTACCCCGGCTGTGCCAATTATCCTTCCCGATCAACCCTGTTTTCTGCCTCCGCCACCCTTTGCACCGCCCTTAGCCACCTCTTCCGCCATTTCTGTCTCTTATTTCACCTCCAAAATCTTCTGCAGACCCTCCTCTATCTCCCCATACCTTTATTTTCCTCTTTCTCCCTCTCCTCCTCTCTCTTTCTCCTTCTCCTCCATTCGGCCACCACCATCGCCACCGTGCGCCGCCACCTTTGGCTGTGCCGCCACCCTCATTCTGTCCCTCTCCTTCTGGGTAACTCAAAACACCTCATCTCCCACCTCCATTCTCCGTATCTTATTCCCAACATGCAACTTTCCCCTCTTTCTTCTCTTTTTCCGGCCACCGCCGCCGCCGCCGTGAACCACCGCCAGTGCCGCCTATCCCCACCAGCCTATGGTTGAACCCTAGACCCTCTCAGCTATTTTCTCTATTTTTATAACCCTTAAATTATTTTATTTCAATTATTTGCATATAAATACTATTATTATTATTCTTAATATTTATATTTTTAATATGCATTATTATTATTATTATTAATGTTTTTATTATTATTTATGTTGAGGGCTGAAGCCTATTATATTTTAATTCGATTTTATTATTCTTCTTCTTATTATTTATATATTTACTATTATTAATATTAAAATGTTATAAGTATAATAATTATTATTATTCCTATTTCGAATTTCCATTATTATTATTCCATTAGTATTAATACAAATATTTTTTTACATTAGTTTTTCTAATAATGTATTATTATTATTATTATTATTATTATTATTTCATCACTATTATTGTTACTAAATTTGGTTATTTAATTTACTAATATTATTATTAGTAGTAGTATTTTAGTAAAAGGGATAAGGCCCTTATTTTACTATATTTTTGAGTAATTTCCTTCTTATTATCGTTGTTACTGTTTTTATTAACCTTATTATTATTAATATTGATATTATTTTTGGTATTTTTGCTATTATTATTTTAATATTTTATCAAAAGCTTAGTCTTATATTAATTTAGTTATTAATAGTATTTTTGATAGGAGGGAGTCTAATTTTAGCTTTTCTCTCATAATAGGTAAAACCAGTTAAAGCCCTAAGAAAGCATAGGAGCGTGCTCCAAGACCGGTGTCATTTTAGGTAAGGGGTGCTAAGGTCGTTTGTGTGCTTATATGCATTATGTGTTTCGCATGCTATGTATCCTATGTTTATTATTATTGATTATTTTATATGTGGTATGACATGGAGTTGAAGTATGTTTTTGTATGGCATGTGTACTATGTGTATGTGACGATATGTGTTGTGACCCTGTAAGACATGCATGAGAGGATGTCGATGTGGTTTGTGTGGGAGAAATGATGAAAAAGGAGGATGGGGAAAGAAGTTGACTAAGGAAAGTGAGTTGACCTAATTTTATGGTTTTATAAGGAATAATCTAATGTATGGTTTTATGTGAAAGAATATAATTTATGGTTTTATGCGGAGAATATAATATATGGTTTTATTTGGGAGAATGTAATTTATGATGTTAGATGGGAAAATCGAATTTATGGTGTGTTTGGGATAATCTAATTTATGATGTTAATTGGGAGAATCTAATTTATAATGTTATATGGGAGAATTGAATTTATGGTTTGTTTGGGAGAATCTAATTTATAGTGTTATTTGGGATAATGTAATTTATGATATTATATGGGAGAATCTAATTTATGATTTGATTGGGAGAATCTAATTTATGATTTGTTTGAGGGAATCCAATTTATGGTTTTGCTTGGGAGATTCTAATTTATGATTTTATGTGGGAGAATCTAATCAATTGTAAGGTAAGGATGAATCTTCGGTTTTATGTGATTTGAATCTAGGGTTTGGTAAGGATGAATATTTGGTTGGTATGGATTGAATTTAGGGTATTGTATGACGGAATCTTGGGTTTTGCATGGTGGTATTAATGGTTGTGTGGTGGTATTAGGGTTGCATGGTGGAGTTAGGGTTTTGCATGGGAGTTAATGATTGCATGGAATTTAGGGTTTGCATGAAAAGTTCGAATGGTTGCATGGGATGTGTAAAGTCTGCATGGGAGTAAAATTTACGTATGAAAAGTTAATTTGGGATGTAAGGAAGGTAATGTAAGCGTTGTTTGGGTAGTTAAACACTTTGGATGGAAAATAATATGTGGAACATTATTTGGGTACGTAGGAGACGAAGCTAGGGTTTGGAGTGGCTAATTGTGAATTGTCGTGGTTAATTAAGGTTTGGAATGGCTAATTATGGCTGTTATGGTTAAATAAGGGTTGGAGTGGTTAATTATGGTTTGTGGTGGTTGATTAAGGTTTGGTGTGGCTGCTTAAGGTTTTTGTTGTATTATATATTTTTGGTGATTAAGGTGTAATTATGAGAATGGAATCGATGATTTGTGATGTGTAGAGGGTTAAAATAATTTGGGTGATGTGAGGTGGAGTAAGAGGAGATGTTAAGGCCTAAATTAGGGTTTCGGGATAAAACCCTAGAGTGAGATGTGAAGTAGAATTGGAGGATAAGTGTAAAGGGAGCGATTCATGCATGTCTAGGGTTTGGTGGTAGCACATGTGTAATTGGTGAATAAAGTATGATGATGAATATGGAATTTATGATTTATTATTCGTGCATGTCCATGGTGAAAGCCTTTGAATAAAATATTTAAGAAACTAATTACTTAAAGTGGAAGATATTGAGACGGGACCAGCCGATCCACCGGTCAGTAATAGTGGTTAGGGTTTTACCCTATGTGCGACCGATCCACCGGTAATAATAATGGTTAGGGTTTTACCCTATTGTGACCGATCCACCGGTAATAATAGTGGTTAGGACATGATGTCCTATATGTGACCGGCCCACCGGTTATAATAGTGGGGGATCCCGATCTCAATAAAAATAAACCAGAGTTTTGCCAAGGCAAATAGAAGATATTAATTACTTACAGTGGAACACCATGCGAGCCGGAGCCAACCGATCCACCGGTTAGGAATAGTGGTTAGGACGCGTAGTCCTATGTGTCTCCGATCCACCGGCTATAATAGTGGTTAGGGTATGATACCCTATGTGCCTCCGATCCACCGGCTATACTAGTTGGGGCTTCCGTACTTGTATGGATTTGATAAAAGTATGGTGTGAATCGACTTCTGATAAGAGATTAATTAAGTAATTAATCCAGATTTTTCATGGGCCTTTGTACGTACTTTTACCTGGTTGATCATATGCATTTATGATTGTGTTCTTCTATTCTTCTGCATGATTTATGTGCTTATGTGTAGGCCTTAGTACTCGGTTACCTTACTCAGTACGTAGCGTACTGATCACCCTTTTCATGGGTGCTGCTCATTCCCACGAGTAGTATGCCTTTCTGATTTGTGCAGGAGGGCGAGACATCAGTCGGGGTTGATTTTTGAGCATGTTTGGCTCGAGGTTCGAGAGAGTTGTGGTCGTATTTCAGTATTTATGCAATTTTAATTCCTTTTATTATTTCTTTTGTATTGGAGTTATCATCTTTGATTTATTACCTTGTATTAAGTATTTATCCTCTTTGATTTCGCACTCTGATTTCTATTTTATTATGGTTCATAAACGTTTATGCGTACTCTGATTTTTAACGTATGATCTTTCCAGTTCTTTTATGAATTGTTGATTGAGTTCAATGTAAATCTTTTCTTAGCCTTAGCACTTGGTACTGAAATGGTCGGAGAGAACCGGTTTGGTACTAAGTGTGGCGGTAACATCCCGAAAATTCACGGGTTTTAAATTGAGTATTAAATACTTCCGCTTTAAAAAAAAAGTAGTGAATTTTGGAGTGTTACAATAATAGCCTCCTAACCATACCATCATAACCAATCCAAATAAAACCATAGGTAGGGCACAAAGATAACTACCAACCCACATCCTTATACATTAATGATAACCACACAATAGTTACTCGAGGGGATACAAATGACAACTTGGAGACATAAAAATTACACCGATCATACTAATGTACTAAGGTAACATAATACCCTCATGTCTAGGTAACCTAATTCTTAAGTATCTATATCTCTTATAGGGCCCGTAGATCACCTATAAAGTAGAATCGGTCCTTACTAAGGCACTAAGGCACACTAGCGAGACCAAACTAAATCGAGGACTCCTAATTTATCTCTATGGTAACTAATCCTAGAGAGTAAATCATTCTCAATCTTAGGGTCTTTCACTTTGAATATTAGTATTTTATTTGGTTATTATAAATATCATATAATACACACACGTAATTAATTTCCAAACTAAACCATATTTTCTTTAATTCTAATTATTCATGCTAACCCTAAGGTCAAAAATCAACCCAAAAATCAAGATTCGATATTAAGGTCAACCTAACAATCCAACAAGGTAATCTTATGTCCCATTTATTCACATTTACGTGCATTATGTCATAAATGACCAAAATACCCTTAAAACCTAAAACACCACGATACTATCCATTTTAATGTGAAAATTTATTTTATCAATGAACTCTCATGAGAAGGCTAAAATAAGATAAAATAAAATATTTTAGTATGCAAGTGAATTATAAGACATGGCAAATGACTATTTTACTCATGCACATGAATAATCATATAAAACCCTAACATACATATCTAAATTATCATAACTCATATACTTTCATACCTAACATCATATAATACATGTTAGTCATACATGTTGGAAAATAGAAGCATGGTACACTTAAAAGACAATTCTATTCGTAAGGCATACAAATATTAAACATGAAAAAAATAAGCTTAAACATATTAAATGCTATCATTTTATACATTAGAATCGGCAACATCTTGCTTAATTAACTCACAACATTAAAACTAGTATAGCATGTTTTCCTACACTTATATTATAAGTAATTTACATGAGTAAGACACATAATTTCACGTTATCATACTTAGAAAAACAAATACAACATAACAAGATATGCTCGAGGAAATAAATACAACATAACACAAAGAAACCCTTATATGCTATCATATGTTTTTTACATTTTAGTAGAGCAAATGGATACCTTATCATCTAAGAAAATGAAAAAATAAAAGCAAACAAACACCAAACTCTAGCCTCCAACTAACTCCCTTCTTCAACTAAAAAGAACCAAATAACCCATATTAGAAACTAGCATAACAAATATTATATTATCATTCTTAATTAACAACAAAACTAAACAAAAAATTATTGGATTAAGGTTGTGGTTGTCGGGATAAAATGTGTGGAGAACTTATGCTGAGAGCTACACTCAATCTGAGCTTCTCACACAACAAAGGGGAAACAGGTGTGAGATTCATTTTATAAGGAGAATATTGGGTGCACGAGATTGGCACATTGGTGGAACATGGTTGTGTTGAGATTACAGGCATAGAGGGAGTGATTGCATGATGGACTAGCATTATAGTGAGTTAACTTGTGTGCAGAGCTACAAAGATAGATGCTAGTAGCGTGAGGTTGGTGGTGATTATGCACAAAATTGGAGGTTACACAATGTTGTTTAGCTACAACAATAGTGGTGGCATGAGGTTGGGTGCAAGGAGAAATAGTTGGGCGGATGGAGGATTAGTTGCGTGGAAAATGGGAAGATTGTGTGGGAGCTTGTATGTAGGTTGAAGGTGGTATGATGAGATGGAGGCATTGGGATGGTGGTTGGATGCAAATCAAGTGAAGCACAAGTTGGTGTGGGGTTTAGAAGAGATTTGGAAAGGAGATGAGAAGGGGAAGTTTAGTAGGGTTGAATAATATGACCATAAAATAAGAGAGTAAAGGTCAACGGGATATGTAAGGTCAGGGTTGGTGAATGACAAGGCTTTGTCATGATAGAAAGAAAAGTAGGATAAAGGTAAGGGGATGGGGTTTGCATAAAATCGGAGAGGCAATGAGGTTAAGTGGGTTAGGGTGTTGTATTAGTTTAAGCATATTTAGGTTATTTAGTTTTATTAATCAAACAAAAAATTGGTTGGGGTGTAGGGTGGTGAGGGAAAGAGGGTGAGGTGAAAGTGAAAGGAACAAAGAAAGAAAGGGTTGGAATAAAATGTTTAAGTAATGGTTAAGATTAACAACAAGGGTTATGGTTTAAGGGTTAAAAGATATAAATAAGCTAAATTTTGGGGGTTAAGAAAGAGTTTAAGAGGCTAAACACCCATAATTAAGGTTAGTGGAAATTTAGGATGATGTAATTTCAAATTGTCCATTTGAAAGGCATAGTATTGATTACGTTAATATTAAAAATTAAAAAGAAGGTCCAATTGTTTCAAATTATCATTTGAAGGCTGTAAAGTATAATGTTAGCTTAATCCTCTACTACCTTTTGAAAATTGATGAAGTGACCCTATAGTGGGTGAACGGGGTTAAGAGAATGGGTAGTGGAAAATTAAAAATTTGGACACATAACTTGTAGCGGTTCAAGCAAACCTAAGATAAGTTTCTCTGCATCCACTACCAAAATGTCTTCCCTTTTGAATTTTAAAACTATATTGTTTGTATATTAATGATCATTCTTCTCTTAAGTTAGTATACTAACTCAATAACCTCTCTTAGACAAACAACACCTTTTTGTAATAGATGTTTTTAAGAGTGTTGTGGTAATTACAACAATCTCACTTTTACAATGATATGAATTTGTAAGAACAATAAGTGAGATGTAATCTTTTCTCTATAGATATGATAATGAGAAAATTGATTCTAGTTAGTTTGAGTGAGCAATAGAGCTTTTTAGAATATCTCATTCAATTCATAATTAAAAGTGTGCATTTGAGAACTAATAGCAAAAGAGAGTATATAATTGAATAGAAATAAATGAAGTCTCAAAATTTAGTTTTAATTATGCCCCATAACAAGTGTATATGACTCTATAAAAGCTCATAGTTGTTTGGCACAAAATTACATTATTCATTATGATAATAACAGGTAAAATATTCAATATTTAATGATGATTATTCGATCGGCCATAGGTACTAGTTGATCAGTTGCCCTAGCCAATTGATTGGTTGGTATAACTAACCGAATGGTTTTGTTCAAACCAGACATCAAAATCTTACCATTGCTATAATTATTCAGTTAAATTTGTAAACTAGTTTATCTATGAAAATTGTACATTTTTATCATTGAATAGTTTAAAGATCTATTGAATGGTTATGTGAACTAATGGCTTGATTGTGTAAATGAGTCTATTAGTTTAGAAAAAAAAAACAATCAATGTGTTTAGACTGAGGCAAAAGCAATTTTGTAGAAATTTAACTATTACCTAGTTGATAAAAAAAATTCTGTTGGTTTTAGAAATTAGTTGTTGTGTTAAATTCAAAGCAAAACTTATTTCGCAAGAGCTTCAACTCATACCATGCTTGAGTAAATTGGTCGATCAATTTATTAAGAAGCAGTCGATGTATTAAAGTCGATGATAAATAACTTTTTTAGAATTACAAGGTCTTAGAGAACCAAGCAATTGATTTTGAGAACAAATCGATCACCATGCAAGTGTTTTGGAATTTTAAAGTCTTGGAGTTGAAAACACAAACCCTTAGATAACTATGTTTCATATGATGTGCTTATTAGGAAAGAATGATGATTTTATCTTTGGGACTTGGATTGTAGAGTTGGGTTATCCTTTTGATACTTTTGGCCCAGATACCTCTTGGGACTCTTAATTTCCTAATGTATATCTTTATGTACTTATCTTTTGTACTCGGATTAATCCTCCAAACACTTGTTTAAGTTTATGAAATCCATCTCGTTCCTTGTTTTACCATGTTTGAGTGTTTGAGTGTTTTGTCTTGTATTCGATATAAGGATGATATGATAAGCTAGACTTATGTTGAGTACGATAGTAACCCCCAATTAAGTTTGTGTTTACACTTTTGCTTAAATGAACTTTTCAATTGTAATTTTTGGGATGTTACAAGTTTGTATTAGAGCTATGGTTTTGATTATCATGTTTTGTTTTTAAATGATCCCTTCTTTGATTTTATCAATCTAATTTATATTTTGAAAATATTATTTTTTTTAAAATCCATATTAACTTGTGAGGAATTGGGAAATGGGTAGCTTAAGCAATTATTATTTGTGCTAGTGTGTATTATGTGCTTAGTAAGTTAGGGTTTTCTAACATGGTTTTATTGTTGTAGCTCAAGAACATATGTTTGTGTATATCAGTCACATAATGAATTGTGGTGAGCTGGTTCACCTACCAACATAGTTTTTGATAGGGATTCAAGATTCCTTTTGCATTTCTCAATAAATTTGTAGGAGGTTGTGGGTAGGACATTGAGGATGCGTAATGTCTTTCACCTAGTTATAGATGACCAGATTGAGAGGATGCTCCAAACACTCAGGGCATGCTACAAGCTTGTATTTTAAACTTCTGAGGTAGTTAGGATGTTCATCTATATATGGTGTAGTTCTTGTACAACATAGGGATTACACCCTTTGAGGCACTATACGGATGCAAGTGCCAAACACTCTTATGTTGGAGCGACATTAGTGAGACTATTATATTTGGACCGGAGATGATTGAGGAGATGACTCGACAGATTCAGCTAATTCAAAACAACATGTAGGCTACTCAGAGTCAATAAAAGAGTTATATAGATTAGAGACATCATAATGATGGTTTTGAGGCCGAGGTTAGAGTTTTATTGAGGGTATAACCCGCTAAAGGGATGCACGAACTCGATAGGAAGGGTAAGCTGAGCCCAAGGTATATTGGTCCTTAAGAGATTCTCGACAAAGTTGGCAGGGTTGCATGCCACTTAGCACTTTCACTAGAGTTAGCTTGAGTTCATAACATATTCCATATCTCACAACTAAAGAAGTGCGTTGTATATCCTTCACGCACGATACACCCTATAAAATCGAGCTTGACGATTCATTATGCTAAGAGGAGAGGGCCTTGTATATTCTTGACACCAAAATTTTCCTACATTTTTAATCTAAATATAATCCTAATTCTAACCCTAAAATTTTCTTCCCTATTTTCCTTTTTCTTATTCCCCTTTTCCTTTCTTCTTCTTTTTTTCTTTCATTCTTTCTTTCTCTTTCCCCCGACCTACACCTCATTCCCTTTCTCTCCCCCGATCCGCACATCCCCTTAATGTGTCTCATTTTCCCTTTTGGACCAAACACACCCCTCCTCCCCATGCATACACATCCCTTTGTTTTCCCTTTTTCGACCATGCAACCCTCCACTAGCCCCCTGCACTACACCAACCTATGCCACCTTCAACGCCCTCACCTGCCCCTGCCACACCAAGCTCCTTACTCATCAGCACCTCCACCCCTCACCTCTTCTTACCCTATAAATACCCCCTCTTCTCTACCTACTCCCTTTTCCTCCTTTTCTTTTCCCCCATCGAGAAGCTATCCAGTCGATCACCCCTCCCTCATTTATCCTTCTTCTTTCTCTACTTTGTCACTGTATTACTACCAAACACCACCACCTTCTTGCCCAGCCATCACCACCTTATCCCCATCAACCATCCTCATTATCACCTGGCCATTGCCACCCCTAGCCATGCCCTTTTTCCTCTTATTGAGTTGCCCCGTTTGATTTCATCGAATAGGAAGGAGACTATGAAATGCAACTCATTGGTACAGTGGTACTAAGTAACTCACTATAAAAAACTAAACATGAAAATATCACCCAGAGTACATAGAAGGTATTGTAAGAGAACATTGTTTGAAATACAGAAATACACATGTGCTGACTAAAATATGATAACTAAGCCATATAACAAATATCACCAAGGCCACATGCTAGTTCACTTAAATCATATATTTATGAAGTAAATATATAGAACTATTCTTAATCCAATTTCCATAACATTCACATTATGTCTCATAAGCTCAACATCCATGCCAATAAATTCCAAAAACAGCATACGTAGGGTGTGAAGACTACTACTGACCAAATGTATTCACGAAGGAAACTACCAAACCACAAGTGGGCATGAAAGCAACTCTCAACCCACAAGCCATGCACAAAGGCAGCTACCAAATCACATATAGGACACAAAGGCAACTATGTAACACCCCTATTTTACTACTTAAATTTTTCATTTTATATAATCTTTAATGTCAAATAATGAGTGTTATCACCATACTTAGTGTAAGTTAGGTTCCATCACATTTGTTATACCAAGTGCTAAGACTCAAAATAAGTCATAAAAAATAAAGAAACTAAAATAAAAGACAACAATATAGTTAAAAGTTTTGGATAAATAGACTCCATACACAATGATATTAAAAATACAAAAAGGATATAAGAGTCCAAAAGAAAATTGACTACAACAAAACTATCACCCAATGGTACAACACCAGTTTGTCCTAAAATTTAGGCCCATAAGCCCATTCCAAGAATGGAGCCTCTTCCTAGGGGCTCCACCGATCCTTCCCACTCTCATACACTTTGTGTCACTCTATGGCCTTCATATATTCATCTCCAAATTTAGTATTAATACGAATTCCTCACACTGAGTAAATCATAACACCTCACAAGAGGTAGCATGCTCATATTGCACATAATTAAACAATAATCTGAAAACATGCTCAAAACACAAAGCACATGCCATAATAATATATAATAATCATATACAACATCAATGTCTCATGCTCGGCATCTAATAATACTTAACCACTTTGCCTAATCTCAAAATACACCATAGCCATATCAAAACTAATGAACAAAACTAACTAATCAAATTAATTCAATTCAAAATACCAAGTTAGGGCACTGAGATAACTACTGAACAATCCATCAAACCAAGTAGCACACAAAGGTAACTACCGAATCATAACCAAAATAATCCATTTTAAATTATTACACAATTGTTTCTTTTATTTTTAATTATTCTAGGGGTACATAATCAACCTAAGGATTCTGAGGTAAACCTGATCATACTGGTGCACAAAAGAAAAACAATACCCTTACTCTAGAATCCAAGGACACTGCGGTATGCTTAGTTATACTGGCATACACTAGCAACACAATATCCTCCAACCTAAGTCACATAATCCTTAAATATTGATACCCCCTGCAAGACTCGTAAGTCACATATAGAGTATATTAGGGCCTTATTGGGGCATAGTAGTACACTAGCAAACCAAAACCAATCAAGGGTTACACCTCATCTCTAGGTTAAATAATCCTAGCGAGTAACCATTTCCAAACTTAAGGTCTTCCATTTTAAGTATTAATGATTTATTTAATGATAAAAAATATCACATATTGCATAACTATTCCCATTTCCATACATAACCATTTTTCCTTTATTTCCAATTATTCAAGTTAACCCTAAGGTTAATGGTTCAAATCAAGGTAAAAGTCAACACTAATGTCATTCTATCAAAAGTTTAAGGCCATCCTATAATACCTCAAAATTTATCTAATATTAATTTTGAGTAATTAATATCTCAACATAATTCTAATCTTAAAAAAATGATTTTTATACCTTACCCTAATTCCTTAATCCTAGTCTTTATTTTAGGTTATTGATATTTTTAACCTAAACCTAACCCCAAATGGTTGATAAATGCTAATATCCTAATATAAATTATTTTAGCCTAGTTCTAATTCTAACCCCAAATTCATTTTATCCTCTACATATTCCTTTTTCCCTCCATCCTATGTGACTTCCTTTTCCCATATTCTCCCTCTTCTTGCATGAACCACTTATCCCCAACCAAAAAACCTCTGGCATGTTGCCATAGCCTACCTCCCCTACCATCATCATCACACCATCACCTCCCACCCCTTGAGTTGATGTGTTTTGTTGACAAACTTGACTAATTGTACCTTACCTCCCTTTTCCCTCTCTACCAATGTGTATATATACACATATACACCTAGACTTAGGCACATTTAATGCCCCCAATAACCTCCCTTACTCCTTCTATTTATATTGAAGAATAACAACAACCAAAAGACTTTGATTTCTTTCTATCCTCCACCTCATTGTTGAGACAAAAACCAAAACAAAATATACAATGCCATTCTCCAACACACCTCCCTCCCTTGAACTGCTTGTCCTTGCCATTCATCCACCATTTTCTTTGGCCATTATCACTAAAACCATCCCCCTATCACCAACCATTTCCACTAAAGAGACACCAACCCTTCAGCCGTTTCCACTGAAGCAACCCCCAACCATTCAACCACTTCCACTGATCCCCACCCACCATCTCCCGCCTTTCTTATATTTCTCCCCTTTGATCATCGGTGCTACTTACCGTTGGACACCCCTTAACAATGGTATATAGTTTCATCGCTATCCCCAACCTTTTCTCCCTCTATTTTGGTGTAAGTTTCCACTAAAGCTTTACCTTGGTCCGATTCGATTATTTCTCCTCCTTCCACACTCCTTTGCCATATATTTTCCTTGGTTTATTACATAAGTTCTAATTTTGTTTTAAATTTGTTCCTAAGGTGATTTTATGGAGGTCTTAGAGGAAGAAGGATAAGATATACGTGCTTAGAGACCGGAGTCCTTTTCGAAAAGGATACAAGTCGTAGTTAGGATTTTTATGCTAAATGTTACGTATGATTATGTGAATGATCATGTTGTTATTATTACATTTTAAAATTAATTTTTTTTAATATTATGGTATGATAATGTGGATTATATGGTGGAAAAAGAGTTAGAATGATGAAACATACGCTTATACGATATTGTTGCAATAAGTTTTATCTTGTAAGCCCTAAGTGTAATAGTATGATATATGGTTTTCTAATGTACATTTGACAAAGTATGATAAGTTGTAAATGATTAAATTTAAGATGTATGGTGATGTAATAAATTGAGGGTTTTAAAATAATGACATTGGGCATATAAGGTTTTCGTAAAATAAGGGCATTGGCTATCCTTAAGGGTATTTTGGTTAATATAGGTTGAATATAGAAATTTTGGTATTTTAACATGTTAAATGGTTTAAATTATTCTAATAATATCATGTGAAATTTTTGGATTAATTATAAATGTTCTAATTCAAAATAAAATGAGAAAATGGCTCGAATTGTAACATTAACCTTAGAGATGGAGAATTTTATCGCATGTTTAGGAAATCAGAGTTAGATCATAATTTTTTAATATTTTTTTAATATTTTAATTTTAGAAATTTATATTGAATTTTTTGATTATATTAATCTTATAGGAAAATTTATAACCTACTTGTGGAATTAGGGTTTCGTAGGGGTTGTAAATAGTAATTCTTGAGATAGGGTTGTTATCGCATGAGTAAGATGTTGGAGTTAGACCTTGATTTTTGGATATGTTGGTAATAATAATATTTGAGGAGTATATGATAAAAATTGTGGATAAATGATCAATATGGAATAATTTATACTTATAATGTGACATTATAGTTTCTTAGGAAAATTAGGGACCTATTCCTTGTAGAAAGCCTTGATAACTATGTGGTTGTACTTTACATGTTTCAATCATGTGCATATATATGTGAGTGTCATATGATGGTATAATAAATTAAGAATAAGATATTAATTATTTAAAATGAAAGATCACATGAGTCGGACCAAAAAAATTTATCTATCTATTCCACTAAACAATAACAGTGACTCAGGTGCATTTTACCATGAGAGGTGCATCAAAATATTCCTCCAGATTAAGAATAGTGGGGATTTAAATAAATATGAATGAGAATATGATTTGAAATAAGTAACTAATGGATGAGACATTAATCACTTAAAGTGAAAGATTACATGAGTCGGGACTGAGGGGCTTTGTCTGTTCCACCAGATAATAATAGTGGCTTGGTGTGTTATTCCCTAAAAGGTTCTTTAGAACATTCTACCAGTTTAATAATAGTGGTTAAGAGCGTATTTCCTAGGTATATGTTGGTTCGTTCCACCAGATGATAATAGTGGCTTAGGTGTATTTTCCCTAAGATGTGCCTTAGTCCATTCCACCGAATTAAGAATAATGGATTCCCTAAACTCAATGTAAAGAAAATAATGGATTATGTTTATATCTAATAATAATTTCTAAAATCAACATTTACCTTGCATCGTTTTATATTAATTCGTGTATGTTTATTCTCTGATGTGAACTCATGTATCATATGTAATCCTCCTTGATTGTATTGTTACCTTACTTAGTGTGTAGTGTATTGATCATTCTTTTTGTAGGTGTTACTCATTCTCACAAGCAAATAACCGAGATGCTTTTGTGTAGGTCGATGAGGACCCTTTGAATGATTTTGTTGTTTATGATGCTCTATGTGTGGAGGATTGACGATGAAGATTCTTTAAATGATTTTGCTGCTTATGCTACTCTATGTGTGGAGGAGTGATCTTATATATTGGATTTTGGCATAGATTCATGCTATCCATCTAATACCCTAAATTTTAGCTTAACATAATCTTGAGTAATTAATATAGTAACCTAATCCTAATATCAAAAAATAAATATTTCCAGCTTATCCTAATTCTCTAACCCTATAATTTCACTTGATCTCAATTTATCGATAATTAATCTATCCTAATATCCTAACCTAAATTATATTAATCTTATTCTAATTAAAAACTAAACATATTAATGCCCTCCAAAATTTCTTTTCCTCTTTTCCTTTTTCTCTTCTTTGCCTTTTGGCCGACTCCCCCTTCTTCTCCTCTTTCCCCTTCTCCCTACATGAAACATTGTCCACACCCAATCACTCCCTACCACCTACCAAGCCATCCCTTACTTCCATCAACTCCCACCTCCTATGCATAAGGGCTGGGGTTGAAAAAGTTTCCTTGTACCTCTTGCCCTTCTCTATATGTGTATGGGTATATATCTATACATACTCGACCAACATTAAATGGCCTACCACCTCTATTCTCTCCCTTTTTGTTTCTGCAATCCTAGCACCACCATTTCCCTCCTTTGTCACATCCTTGTTGTCGCAAAAATAGCTCCAAAAGCCACCATTGGCGAGACAAACCAAGACAACCACACCACCACCAACAACCTTTGTCATTTCTCCCTCACCACCTTCGGCCTTCCTTGCCAAACATTACCCCAACCATCAGCCAAAACAACTAGAGCCCTCATTCCCTCTTCAGCAATCTCCACTGCAGCCATCTACTCCATTTGAAATCATGCAGTGTGAATTTGAAAAGTTTACTAGAAATCCTTTGTTACAAAGTTGGATAATGCTCATGAAATTATGTTTGAGGCCGTCAACCAGATATACATCATTTATTAAGCGTTTAGAGTTACCAATACTAACGTTGCCAACGCCGATGATCTTTCCTTTTGAGATGTCTCTAAAAGGTTACACTCCCACCATCATATGGAGTAAGCTTGGAGAACATGGTTTGATCACTAGTCATGTATCTAGAGCATCCACTATCTAGGAAATATTTGTGGCTTTTTGTATTAACATTGAAGCATACATAAAAACACAAATTTCCTAGTTTAGGTACCCTTTCAATGGGTCCTTACTAGGTTAGTGTTTAATTCATGCATGATGGTCCCCCTTAGGTACCCGCACCTACTTGAATTTTGAATTCATTTTGGTATGCTTTGAGAACTTGCATGATGAAGCAACATGGTCAGATTTGCCACACATATTACACAAGGTTCTTTTCTTATGGATGGAAGTGAATCTTCTATTTTTGCCTGTTTACATGTTGTAGATAAGTGGCCATCTTTTCCACATATGGTACAGTTATTTGATGTAGGGGAATCATTCACTTGGAGGGCTTTTGAGTCTCTCACAAAGAAATTCTTGAGTGTTTGGAATTTAATCACTTTCTTATTTCTATAGCCTGAGCCCTCATTGTCCTTATAGTATCATTGATCACCTAATAGTATGTTTAAGCCTTCTTCATCCTTTGTGAATGTATATGCAATTTTCACAAATATATCACAATTGGCTTGTAATTCCATTATTTTGGCTTAAAATTTATCTATCATGATCTGGTGATCAAAACAAGTGTATTTATTATATTAATTAAATTCAGTGATTTTATTTGATTGCTTAGTTTTAACAAGAAGCATGTATGATTCGAGAAGAACGTTATTGTTTAATGCAAGGGTGTGTTAGTCATTTAAGTGATCAAGTAGTTTCTTCACATTTTCCTTCTCTCTAGTTAATTTAGCTTTATCACGTAATAAATCGTGTAAAAAATGATTGATCATCATAGGAGTATAGCAAATCATATTGTACCTCATCAACATCATCTTCATCATCGAAAATTGTGGGTGAGGTAGATTTTGATGATTCCCCTCCTAGAGCCATGAAACATAGGTTGGCATTATTGAATTCAATGGTACTTTCTTTCACCAAGCCCACATTGTAGTATCGTGATGGATTTATTATTGAGAGTTAGCTTTCATTTTCTACCTCGGTAAGATCATCCCTTATTTTTTTCTGCAAGTTCACCGTTGACCTCCTTTGTGATCTTGATTGACCCTTTCAGTGACTATTAACCACACCACACGTTGTAGTCTCGTGATTTGATGAAGAACATCATTTTATTCTTTCAGTAGGCAAACTTTTCACCATTGAACAATGGTGGTTTAGTAGTGGAGATGCCTTCATTTACACCAATGAAATCCATTCCACTTGTGGATCTTTTTCACCTTAGATTGTTGAATCTTTTGAGAGGCACCCTTGCTTTGATATCGATTGAAAACACCCTAGAGGGGGTGAATAGGGTTTTATGGAATGGAAATGACTAAATAAAATTTAACATGCAATGTAGAGTGGTTCAAGAGTAAATTACTCTTTAAATCCACTACCAAAAAGTTCTTCCTTTTGAATTTTTGAAATAGTGATGTGTTTTATTGATGATCACTATTCTCTTGGTTTATGATCCTTACAATATCAATGACCCTATAAGAGATGATTTACAACTTCACTTATTTATCTTCTCAAGACTCACTACATGAATCTCTTGATAATGATAAGCAAACACTCACTAAGCCCTTTAAGAGAAGGTTGTGATTATAAATATTTTTCACCAAAATACAAGATATGAAAGTGTAGATCTTTGGATGAGATGCAATCTAGCTAGATTTAATGTGGTATACCACAATTTGAGAGCAATTATAGCTAAAAGAAGTGAGCAAAGAATACATGTCAGTAAAAACTCTAAAATATGAGAGTTTGGAAATTTGAGTGAGCCATTGAATGATTTTAGTGTGAGAGATTAATTGCACAATTAATGATTTGAAAATTATAAATGTAGGTGGACCTATTTATAAGGGTTTCCCTAGTGTATAGCCATTAGATAAAAAATTATAAAAAAAGTTATTTTACCCAATAGGCAGAAAATCAACATTTAATGTTAACCAGTCGATTAGTTGTACGACCAATCAATTGGTGTGTTATAATCATTTGATTGTTTATGTTTCGACCACAATATAAAGTTACCATTGTGTGAACTAGTTAATTAGTTTATTCAAACTAGTTGATCGGTTTGTCACCATGTACAATTGGTCTTAAAACACATCTAAATAGTGACCTGGTATGGTGAAACCGATTGATGTGTTATTTGTATTGATTGATTAATTTGTCAAACTAGTTGATGGGTTTGGAAAAATCACTCGATGTTTTTAAATAGAGTGGAGCTAGTTTTCTGCAAAAATGAAACCCATAGATCGGTAGGTCAAACCAGTCGATTGGTTTACCTAAACTAGTTGATGTGTTTAAATAGAAACAAAATGGGTTTCTATAAGAGTAAAACCCATGGACTGCTTAATCACACCACCTGATAGGTTTCCAAACTAGTCGATTGGTTTAGGAAAACCAATCAATGTGTTTAAATAAATACGAACTGGGTTTATACAAGAGTGAAACCCATAGACCAGTTAGTCAAACTAGTCATTTGGTTTCTCAACCAGTTAATCGGTTTACCTAAACCAATCGATGTGCTTAGACATAGATGAACTGGGTTTTTATAATAGTGAAGTCTATGGACTAGTTGGTCAAACCAATCGATCGGTTTACCTAAACCAAACAATGTATTTAAATTGAGGCGAACTGGGTTTCTACAAGAGTGAAACCCATGGTCTAGTTGGTCAAAGTAGTTGATCGGTTTAGGAAAACCAGTCGATCGATTTTATCCACCACCCGATCCGTCTGAGTTTTAACACAACCAATGGTTTTATTCAAACTGAACCAATCGACAGGTTTGAGGACTAGTCGACTGGTTCCGATTGAAACTAATTAATTTGTTTTAAAAAATACTTTTAAAGAATTTATGAAAGAAATCAAGTTAAGTATTTTTCAACAAAGTGTTTTAAAGAGTTTCGTTTGAAATATGAACTTTGCTTAACTTAACTCTTTACAATATACCCAAGAATCACAAAATATTATCCTTAGTCTTCAAGTCTTGGTTCCTTCTATATATGTTGTTTTCTAGGACATGCACACTTAAGCAAATGCATTAGTTACCAAAATCCGTTTGTTATCGTAAAAAAAAGTATAATGACATTGCTTAACCTTTGAGGTTAACATCCCTTATTTCACAAACATCTCCTTACTTATGTGGTTTAATCCTAATGGTATTTTATTATGATTATCTTAAGAAATTTTCCCATGGTCCCAGAAGAGGCAGAATAGGATGTGTGTACTTAGAGACTAGGGCCATTTTTGTAAGAATAGTTGTCATAGTCTAGGGTTTTGATTACTAAGTGTTATGCATGATTTTTTGTTGTACTATGATGTTGTGGTTATGTGAATTAATGTATTATTATTGATATTATGATATGCAATTGATATTACATGATAGGAAATGGGTAAGTAAATATCATGTGGTATTGTTATTTTATATAGAAAATTCCTCAGTGTGAAATATAGATGTATCATGAGTTTATTAATGGTGTGATGAATGTGAAATAAGTATGATAAGGTCTATTGAGAAAAATGTAGATTTGTAAATAATATTACTAAGCATATAATATTCGCATAAAATAAGGGTTTTGTTACCGATAATGACATGTTAGTCAACATGGGTTAAATATGAAAATCATGGTATTTTAAGGTCTTACATCATCTAAAATGTGCTAAGAAATTTATACAAAGTGTTTGGAGTATTTGTGAATGGCCTAAGTTTAATCAAGTATGAAAATTGTTTAATTTGGGAATAATAATCATAAAATAATGAGGCTATTATCACATATGTGAAACGGTAGAGTTAAATAATAGAAGTTTAATATATTGTTAGTATCAGTGTTTTAGGAATGTATGTTGAATCCATTTTTTGTTTGAACTCTACAAGAAAAGTTATAATTGATTTGTAAAATTAGGTATTATAAGCCCTAAGAATAGTAAATTTTGGGATAGGGTTTATTATCGTATGTGTAAGGCCTTGGAGTGAGGTATTAAAATTTGAATATGTTGATAATAATAATATTTGAGGAAGATGGAATAAGTTTGCTGATTAAACGTGTGAATTTAGGGTTTTAGGGAAATATAGGGATCTTAACTCTAGAGAATGATCTTATGATTTTCGTGATGTAATTGCCTTCTTTAAATGTATTATTCACCTTTAAATCAATAATGAATAATTCATTAATCGTTTAAAGTGAAAGATCACATGGGTCGGGCCAATGTGTTTTTGGATTCGTTCCATTGGATGATAATAGTAGTTCAAGTGTGTTGTCCATGAGAGGTGTTTCAAACCATTCTACAAGGTTAAGAATAGTATCTTAGGAGTGTTTTGCTTTGAGATATGCTTTATGGATCCATTCCACTAGATGATAATAGTGACTTAGATGTGTTGTCCCTGAGAGGTGATTCACTCCACTCCACCGGATTAAGAATAGTGAGGCCCTATACTCATCGTGAATAATAATATGGATTGAGATAATTAACCTAATGGATAATATATTAATGAAAGTGGAAGAGTACATGAGTCAGAACCAATGTGTTTTTGGATCTGTTCCATTGATAATAATTGTAACCCCCTAAAAAAATCACAGTTGAAAATTTTCGTTTAATTAAAACAAACACAAGCACGGGGTGCTACCGCCGTTATTAGTACAAGACCAGCCCCCGGCAATCTCGCACCAACCACAAGGCTAAGGATAATTTCACCAAAACATTAAACACACTTAAGATAGAGATCCATAGAAAATTGAAATATTCATAACGAAAGAATCAAAATGCGTGATTAAAAGTCATTACAACCAAAAAAAGGGTTACATAATCAAAGCCCCCAAAGGAGTTAAAATAATACAATGCATTAAAACAAAAGAAGAATTAGGAAGATTTAGGACTACACCACTCTTGGACCCTATGCCAAGTCTCAAAAGATCAACACTCAGCCTCGCCCGATCCCTCAAATGTGTCATAGGCATCAAAAATGGCGTCTCCTACCTGCATAAACTCATAAAGGACCTCTACTCGTGGGAATGAGAAGCACCCATGAAACGGGTGTTTAGTACGCTACATACCGAGTAAGGTAACCATGCAGCTAAGGCCATACACAGAATATAGATAACACAAGTAGGTAACTATACAGATAAACCATACATGAAATACAAATGATATAGGTCATGTTACAGTCCGGTTAACTTAATCATTAGATCTCTGGTCAATGTACCTATTTCACGCTATGCTCTTTATAAGTTCATGTGAGTACGGGAACCCCACTATTATAGCCGATGGACTAGAAAACAACCAGGACAGAACGTACCTGGCTACTATTATTCGCCGATGGAACGATCTCTGGGGCACAAGGCACCTAACCACTATTATTCGCCGATGGACCGGTCTGGCCCCAACTCTCATGGTTTTTCACTATAAGTAAATAGTATATTTACTAGTGGAACAATCTCTAGGACACAAGACACATAGCCACTATTTTTTTCCCATAAACCGGTCCGAGCCTGGCTCAACAATCTTTCTCTTTAAATGGCTAGTATCTTATTCATGTCTTATTCGATAAATATTTCCACCCTAGACATGTATGTCCTTTGGACTACCCGCTCACACAACCCATCTACCCTTATTCTCCTGAAAGGGTTGTCCTATATCTTGGGACCTCTACGCCTTTTAGTACATCCAAACATCCTTTCCCCCTTTTCCTTACTTTCCATGAATACCCAACTCACGTGCACGTGGGGCGAGGCCCACTTTTCCATATCTCTGAGTCAACTCACTATCGCTCTCTAGGGTTTTTCCTAAAAACCCTAATTTGCCCTTTATGGATCAATCTTCCTCTATCTCACCCAACCCATGCTTTCTTTGCACCCAACTCATCGCCTCACTCAATTCATCCCCAAGCATCTCACGTTACTTCCCATTTTGCGCATGTGACCACGAAACCCTAGTTAGTCACCCCAAACCCTAGCACCTCTCTTTTCTCATATGTTATCTCCCCATCACTCTCACTTACCATCCCCTCTTCTACATGACACACATTCACCCTTCATGTGACATCCTTCCACTCTTACCCCATATTCCAATCCTCTCCATCATTTCTCCCTTCCACAATCTACTCCACTTAGGGTTTTCCTCCCAAACCCTAACCAAGTTCCCCATGCACCCTTATACCAACCTACGTACTATTTTTCACCCATAGACTCCAATCACTCCAACAACTCTTTCCTTATATTACTTATCCCTCAAGTCAACTTTTCCCACGGAAGGATTATACCCATGCAAAGACTATCCATCTTATGCAAACCCTAGACTTCCTATACAAGATTCACTTCACTCTCTTATTTTATCCATATTATCCTTTTATTTGTCCACCCATAAGTTATGAGGTAATTAGGTCATTCTTACTTCTCTCTAGTTAACTCACTTCCTTTACCCCTTTCATATTTCCATCACCACACCATATATTTTAAAGCCTCCTAGAATGCATGTCCTAAAGGGCCATATCACATAAGCACCACAAGGCACATGAGACATTATCATTTTATACATGCCATAAAGAAAACACGTACACTTACCTTAGCTCCTCGTTGCGCTACAAGTAAGTAGTCATAATCACATAAGGTACACAAATATATCATCAAACATAACATGCAAAGCACATAATATACATATTAGGCCTTAACCACATCCTTACCTAAAATGGCACCAGACTTGGAGCACGCTCCTACTCCTTCTTAGCGTATAGACTTGGTTCACCTATAAGAGGGGAAATACTAGGGTTAACTTCCATCTTATCAACATTTCCATCATTTCTTACTTACCTTTATTATAACCTAGTAGTAGTAGTAGTAGTAGTAGTAGTAGCTTTATTAATAAAAATAAGGATATTATCATAAAATTATTAATCATGCTATTATTAGCTAAAATAGGTTTAGGTAGTTATATTAATCAATGACAGGATATTATTAACAATATTAGAAATAATAATGATAATAACTCTAATAATAATAATCATAGTAGTAGTAATACTACTACTACTACTAATAATAATAATAGTTTGAATAATAATAATAATGCTAGTAATAATAATAATAGTAATGATAATGATAATAAAAAACCAACAACAACAATAATAATAGTAGCAATAATAATAATGATAATAAGGTTAGAATAATAATTATACTAAATAAATTATACTTAAAGGCTAGGAAGGTTTAGGGCACAACCTAGTGAAGGTGGTGGTGGCGCTGACGGCGACTGTGGAAGTGGGGGTTGGAGAAGGTGATCTTTTAGGGCTAGAAGAGGGAGAGTGAGATTATGGTTGTGGTGGTGGTAGACTCTCTTGGTTGAGAGGGTTGGAGTGGTGGTGGTGGCGCGAGTGGTGGTGGTGGCGCAAGTGGTGGTGGTTGTGGTGGTCGAGGGTGGTGGAGAAGGTGGGAGGATGAAGGAGAGGGAGAAAGGAAGGTAGGGGAGGCTCTGTTGAGTTGATTGGGTGGCAGGGGAGGTGGTGATTACGATGGAGGAGGTGGTGCACGGCGACGATGGGTGCAAAGGGGCAGGTTGAGCAGCCAACTTTGCATGATTGGGGTGACTCATGTAGGGGAAACATGGGTGGTGAGTGGTTTGGTGGGGTGGAGGGTAATGTAGGGAAGGGTTTGGGTGGAGTTTCGGGCGACAATGTTGCGCGGCGGTAGCCGGGGTGGCGTCTGAAGTGGTGGTGGAGCAAATACGTAGGAAAATTCTAGGTAGGGTAAAGAGGCAAAATAGGATTGGTAATGGGTATTTATAGGTCATTAGAGAGAGGATAAGACAAATAGGGAAGAGGACAAGGGGGAAGGTGAGGCCACATTTTAAATGCGATTAACACTCTAAAATCTTACCACATTAAAAACATAACATGCCATAACATAACTGTAATACCCCAAAACCTTAATTTTGGAATTTATAATAAAATAGGGGTTAATATGTGAGATTAAATAAATTTAACACTTTTAATAAGATAATGAGAGTAATCAAGATAAAAAAAAGGTAAATAATATAGAATTAAATTAGGGAAGATTAGGGTAATTTGTTAACTAAAATGGAATTTAGGAAGATTTACCTAGATTTCTAAATTAATATAAAAAGGAATTTAATTATTTATTTTTTCTAATTTTATTATTTTCAAAAAAATTCAAAAAGACCCTAAATACCCCCAACCACTTATTTTCCTTTTTATTTTTTTCCCTTTTCTCCTATTTTCTTCCTTTTCCTTTTTTCTTTTTTTTTTCTTCTTTTCATTTTCTTTCTTCTTTTTTCCCCGGTCGGGCCTTGCTCGTGCGACCCAACCCTTCTCTCCCTCTCCTCTCCTACCCCACGCAAAGCCCAACCCATTTTCTTTTTTATTTTTCCCTCACCTAACCGATCCACCTTTCTTTTCTTTTCTCTTCCCCCGACCGGTCGGCTTGCCCCCTTCTTCTTCTTCCTACTCATCTCCTTACTTCATGTTGCAGATCGCACTTACACCTGCCCTAGCCGTCCTTCCCTGCACCTATACCACCATGACCTTCTTCCTCTCTCTCTCCCTCATCCCTTTCATTTCCATTTTGAGCCCAACCAACCCTTGTACTACCTCTCCCGCGTGCCCCTTCCCCTTCCCTTTCTCTCCCTCTACAACCTACTCCCCTACTATTCGTGGGCTAGTATCGGCTTACCACCATCGGCTGGCGAGCCCCTTCCCCTCCTTCTCCCTTGTCCTTTTCTCCCTCCCATGGCTATAAATACCCCAACACCGCCCCTTATTCTCCTATTTTTGCTCTGCCTAGAAATTCTAGAATCTCCCCACCACCACACCTTTAGACGTCGCCCTAGCCGCTGTTGTGCAATGCCACCATCTGAACCACCACCCAACCCCTTCCCTACATCACCCTCCACCAAACCAAACTACTCCCTACCCCTAAATCCTCCTACGCATCTCACCCCAACCGTGCAAAGTGGGTAGCTCTTTGCACCCCATCGCCGCCCTTCTCGCTATCGTGCGCTGCCTCCTCTGCTACAATCACCACCCCACTGCCTTCCTCTCAACCTAGCAGACCATCTTCTACCTCCCCTACCTTTCCTTTCCCTTTTCTCCCTCTCATTCCTCCTCCCTCCTTCTCCACCACCCTCAGCCACCATAACCACGACCACCTGCGCCACCACCCTGCTACACCACCACCATCACTACAACCCTCTTAGTCCAGGGAGCCAACCACCTCACAATCGCCACCTCCTTTTCTCTCTTCCAAATTCAAAACCCAAATTTTCCAAGCAACCACCACTCCCGCCGCCGCCGCCGCCTCCACCTCCACTTAGGTTGTGCCCTAACCCTTACTATCACTTAAGTATAGATTATCTTGGTATAATTGTTATTTAGCCTTATTATTATTATTATTATTATTATTACTATTATTATTATTCTTCCATTATCATTATTATTATCATCATCACTACGACTAACCCTATTATGGTTAATACTACCACTAATACATTTGTTAACCACTTTAATAATAATACCCTTATTCATACTACTAAGACTATTATTATTATTATCATCACTAATATTAGTTTCTTACTAAAGATCAATTAGGGGATAATGAAAGGAGTAAGAGGGAAGTTAACCCTAGTGTTTTTCTCTTATAGGTGAACCAAGTCTGTCCCCTAATGAGGCGTAGGAGTCGTGCTCCAAGTCCGCTCTCATTTTAGGTAAGGATGTGGTTAAGGCCCAATATGTGTATTATGTGTTTATGTGTGTTGATTATATGTATGTATCTTATGTGGTTATAGATTATGCACTTTTAGCACATCTTGCTAAGTATGGCGCTAAGGTGAGTTGTAAGTGTTTTATGGCATGTGTAATATGGTGATGTGATTTGTACTTGTGTTGTGCTTATGTAATATTGTCTTATATGACATGCATGCTAGGAGTCTTTAAGTAGTATGATGTGGTTGTGAGGATATAAAAGGAGTAAATAAAGTGAGTTGACTAGAGGGAAGTGAGAATGACCTAAGTATCTTATGACTTATACGTGGACAAATAAAGGGATAATATGAATAAAATAAGAGGATGGAATAAATCTTGCATGGGGAGCGTAAGGCTTACATAGGATGGTTAGTCTTTGCATGGGGATAACTTTTACGAGGGAAAAGTTCACTAGAGGGTTAAGAAAGGTGAGAGAAGAGTAGTTGGAGTGATTGGAGCCATATATAAAAAATAGTACGTAGGTTGGTATAAAGGTGCATGCGGGACTTGACCAGGGTTTATGTGGAAAACCCTAAGTGGGGGAAGTGTGTGAGGAGGGGAGAGTTAATGGGAGAGGTTAGAGTGTGGAATAAGAATGGAAGGGTGTCACATGGAGGGGAAGTGAGTTCAGTGGAAAAAGGATCGATGTTTGGGTCGGGTATGATAGGGAGAGGTTAGGCCATATAGGCCATATTAGGGTTTCCAAGGGGAAAATCCTAAAGGGAAATGGTGAGTTAAACCAAAAATATGGGAAAGTGGGCCTCGACCCATATACATGGGAGCTTTGGCTTTCATAGTAAGTAAGGAAAAGGCAAAAAGGATGTATGAGTGTTCTAGGAGGCATGGAAGTCCCAAGATATGGGATGGGGCTTTTTAGGAGAGTAGGTGTGAATGGGGTGTGTGAGCGGGAATTCCAATGGGCATGCATGTCTAATATGAAATTACCTATTGAATAAGACATGGATAAGACACTAACCATTTAAAGTGAAAGATTATTGAGCCGGACCCAGACTAATCCACTGGCATAATAGTGGCTAGGTGCAGAGTGTCCTGGAGACCGATTCACCGGCGAATAATAGTGGCTAAGTGCGTGTTGCCCTAGATTTTTTCGGTCCACCAGCTATAATAGTGGGGGATCCCAAGCTCAATAAACCAAAACTAAATTGATAATAAGCTATGGAAAAGATACTAATTACTTACAGTGGAACACCATGAGAGTTGGAGCCAGACCGATCCACTGACATAATAGTGGCCAGAAGCACCTTGCCCTAGGACCGATCCACCAGCAAATAATAGTGGCCAGGAGCGTTCTACCCTGGATGCTTCCGATCCACCGACTATAATAGTGGGGTTCCCGCACTCGCATGGACTTAAATTGAGAATGGTGTGAAAATGAGAATAATAACCAGAGGTCTAATGAATATGTCTAACCAAACTAATTCACTATTTGTATTATCTATCTTTTTATATTTTGCCTTAGCTGCATGGTTATCTTACTCAATACGTAGCGTACTTATCACCCATTTTATGGGTAGTGCTCAGTTCTACGAGTAGTGGCCCCTTTTGAGTTGATGCAGGTAGAAGATGTTGTGTTTGATGCCTATGACGCATTCGATGCATTAAGCGGGACTGAGTGATGACCTATTGGACTTGGCATGGAGCCCAAGAGCGAGTGTTTTCCAGACTCATCCTTTCTAGTTTTTATCATATTTTGCTTATTGTACTATTTTCCCCTTAGGGGCTTTGACTCTGTACTAGTTTTTGATTTCTATAATAACTCTTTAATCGTGCACTTTGATTTTCTTTTCGATTATGAATTATTCAAATCTTTATGATTTTATTTCCTAATCAATTTATATCTTATGAGTTTTCTAGCCTTATGGTTGGTACGGGATTGGTCGGGGCCAGACCTGTGCCGACCACGACAATAATGCCCCTTGTCTTAGTGTATGGTTTTTATTAAACAAAAATTTTCAACTGTGAATTTTGGGGGTGTTACAATAATACCAAGATTTATCGTGCTCATAAATTGAATCATGCTTCATTTTCAAGGAATCAATCTTATTCGTCACAATTCAATTCATTTTTCTTGGAAATCTTAATTACTTCAACATCCCTCGCTAAAATGCCAAATTATCATGGAGACAAGTACATATTAGCATTTGATAGAGTACACAAACTCACATGCTTATTCATCCACATTTCAAAGGTAAGAGAGACTTACTTGAAGCTTAACACAAACTTCCACCACAGGGAAAAACTTTAGGTTGAAAGATTTCAACTTCCAAAATTTTAAAAACAAAAGTTTAAAACTCAAAAATCATCAAATAACCTTTAAAAATCAAAAATTGAATTAAGGGAGAAAATAAACTTTCCACTTTTAATAGGAGACGGAGGATGTATCAGCTAAATCAAACTTAACTTCTTCCTAGATTTAACTCTTTTTGCTTGAAAAAAAAATAGGGAGCTAGAGGAAGGATTAGAAGAGTGAATTGAATTTGAATGATAAGTCAATTTGGAGAATAATTAACACAAGTACTTAAGAACTCAAGTATTTTGGGTTTTGAAAGAAATGTGATAAAAGGGTGTGATTAGGGTTATTTTTAGCAATTAATAGACTAAGGAACGAGTGAGGTTATGCAATAGTTCGAAAACCATAATTTTACAATTCGAATATGAGATGAAAGGAAAAATTTATCAAGAATAGGTTTACTTCAATCTCAAAGCTCAGATGCTGATTTTTTGGAGAATCCAGTTTGAGCTCATCTAGAAAATATCAAACACGAGAAGGGAAATGAAAGATCAACATGGGAAGAAAATCTCCCAATCCTATAGGGATAGTCTAGAAATCGAAGCACACCTCCAGAGGTGTGCAAATGAGAGATATAGAAGAAGATATGAGTGAGATTATCCTCCTCTCATCTGTCAAAATCAAGCCATCGAATCTATTCAAGGTAGAAATTAAAGTTGGATAGATGATCAAAAGGGTTAAGCATCACTCAAGAACAACTCGGGGTTGGATTAGCAAGGTTCCATTATGTTTCAAGAAAATTTTCAAAAAAAGTCGAGCTTTCAAAAACACTCAACCTGACAAACCGGTCAATCAATTTGGCCAGATTAGTTGACTATTCTACAAACCAGTCAATTAGTTTTCCTTAAACCAATAGATTTGTTTTGTTGAGAAAAACCCTTAGCTAAAGTGACACACTAGTCGATTAGTTTGCTTGAAAAACTTACCTTATTCAAATTTTCCAAACATTTCCAAATTCCTTATTACCTCAAATTTAAACTATAATTCCAAATCAAGATCAAACATTATCCAATATTATTAAACATAATAATTTTTCATTTTATAAATCTCATAAAAATACAGGGCATTAAAAAATTGATACTCAACAAAATCATACTTAAATTTCACCAAACTCATACATAATATCAAAATACTTAAACATGCTCCAAAACTTCATATATCAAAATATTGCGGGCTACTTGTATCTAAGAACTCAACATAATGCATACATGCCACACAATATGCCAAAATATGAATCCATGATAATAAAAAAAAACAAATTTTCTTGGCCTTAATAGAGATAAATATGCATTATCCCCAAACAAATATTCTAGCACACAACTACTCCTAACTTGATGGTCTCTACCAAGATCTTGATTTCCTAAGAAAATCAAGAATCAAAACCATTAAGACTCCTTTTCAAAACTACATAAAAATGAATTAGAAGAAGAAATAAAAATGGCATACACAACCTTTCTCTCAAAATAGAATTTAAAAGAAAAGGAAGCTAAGTTCTTCAACCTTTCTCAAAACTTTAACCCTTCATTACTTAAGAGAAATAATACAGAACAAAGATAAAATCAGGAGAAGAAAGAAAAGATAAAAAGTTGGTTAAGAATGGGAAGAAAAGAGGTAAGCCTATGTTTTTCCCAACAGCAAGGAAAATGGGAGTAAAATGAATGTTGTCTCAACACTTAGCAAAGTTTGCTAAAGGAAAATGGAGAAGATAGAAAATGTAGAAAGAGGGAGTTAATAATGAATCAGAAGAGAGGTTCCTCAACCTTCCTTATGCTCAAAAATCATAGAAGGGATAGAGAATATAGTTAACTTATGTCAATGTGGGAGACCAAGGTGTAAGATGATGAATGATGAGGGTGTGGGAGATGGAGTGAATTCAGAAGGATTGTAGGGAGTAGGTACATTAAAGGGAAGGGTGCGGTTCGACCTGTAAGCAACCATGGCTACTAGAGGAGTGAGAAAAGTTAGGAGAAGTGAAAGAAGGTGAAAATACCTTGAAAGTGTTTTGGGGGAATTATTAGCTAAATAAAAACTATATAATGTATAATCCCAAAAAACCAAAATTTGCTTATTAGCATAAATAGATTCTAATTGGAAGTTTTAATGAACATTAGAAAGATATGTAAAGTCAAAATCATAAAATAATATGAAATCATATGATAATCGGTCGATTGATTTGGACAAACAGTTAACTAGCTTATGGGGGAATAAAAATGCCAATCTCTGAGCCTACCAGTTGATCGATTAGGGCAACCAGTAGATTACATGAAATTCACATTTTTATTATAAGTCATTTTCAAAATTGAAACTAATTTCTTTTTATAGCAGTATAATTTAAAATATATTTTGAAAGATTTTAGGATGGAAAATTTGCCTATACCTTCCAAACCTTTTCTTCATTATCTACCTTGAATCTAAACAAGCACAAAGCTAACTTTCTTATGGTGGTGTGACTCAAACTACCAGAACTGATTTGGTGAATTCAATTCATATTAAAGAATTCCCATTGCCTATTACTTACTTGGGTGTTACTCTATCTAGCATAAGATTAATTAAACATCATTTTAATACCCTTTTTGAAAAAATGACTACCAAATTGAGATTATGTGATTTTAAACTACTTACTCCAACTTATGAACTCGGTGCTTTTCGGCATACAAGCTTATTGGTCCCAGTTGTTCATTTTGCCAAATAAAGTTATTGCTACTATTGAATCCCTTTATAGAACCTTTCTTTGGTCAGGCTCAACCTAAGTGACAAGAAAAGCACCCGTTGCTTAGTCCATAGTCTGCTCTCCTACTGATCAAGGTGATCTAAGTCTTTTTAATCTCCACACATGGAATAAGGTTGCTCGAGTACCCCAGGTCCACACATTGAGATAGGGGTAACCTTGAGTACCACATAGAGATGTTGTGTGGCCTGTTATAATACCCCAAATTAAGCAGAGTATTATAAGGATTGATCTGGTTGCTTATATCAACATTGTATACCATCATTTTGGTGATTTTGTCCTAAGAACTTCAAAATTAAGTGTGCTAGCCGTAGAATAATTTTAAGGATGGGTGACTGTAACACCCCAAAATTCACTATATTTAAAAAAAGGAAGCAAATAAATTAAATTAGAATTTATAAATTTTGGAAATGTTACCGCCACACTTAGTACCAAACCGGTTCACTCCTACCGTTCTAGTACCAAGTGCTAAGGCTAAAGGAATTATCATCAAACTTAATTCAATACTCAAACAAAGAGTTCATAAAAAGAAAAATTAGAAGAGTTATAGCATAGAAATAAGAGTACGCATAAAAAGTTACATATCTTAAAGTACAAAATCAAAATTCCTCGAAGGGAATAATGTCCACAAACGTTAATGTTTAATTATGGAAAATCCAATACAGAAAGGAAATAACATAAAGAAATAGAATGACATAAAGAGAGAATCCAGCCACGTCACTCCGATCATCGAACCAAGCCCATGATCAACACTCAACCCTGTCTGATGCCTCATGGACATCGAAGGCATAAAAAATATGCATCGCCCACTTACACAAAGTTAGAAGGGCTTTCTGCTCGTGGGAATGAGCAGCACCCATAAAAGGGCGATCAGTATGCTACGTACTGAACAAAATAACCATGCACTAAGGCCAATACATAGAAGCATATAAAACCAAGCAGAATAATAAAACAACATATAGTCCAACATGATAACATAGTAGCATACAATCATTCAAGTAAATATACAAATGTCCATTTATAATTCGGATTAATTAATTAATTAATCTCTTATCGATACTCATTTCACATCATGCTCTTTATCAAGTCCATGTGGGTGTGGAAACCCCAATATTATAGCTAGTAGACCAAAAACATACAGGACATAAAAGCTCTTGACCAGTATTATTGTCGGTGGATCGGTCTGGCCCCAACTCTCATGGTGTTTCACTGTAAGTACTTAGTGTCTTTCCTATGTCTCAGCATAATTATGTTCGATTTTTTGAGCACAGAATCCCCTACTATTATAGTCGGTGGACCGAAAACATACAAGCATAATGCGCTTGACCACTATTATTCGCCGGTGGATTGGTCACACACAGGGCAAAATGCCCTAACCATTATTATTCGCCAGTAGACCAGTCTAGGTCCGACTCAATAATCTTCCACTTTACGTAACTAATGTCTTAAGTGATTCATTCAAAAGTTTCACCCTAAAGGTCTCGTTGCATATCATCATACTCCTGCATCCCCTAACTTGCCCCAACATCCTTTCCTCCATATCTTATATCACATTAGAAGTCCAACTCTTAAGTATATGGATCGAGGCCCACTACCTTACTCTTCCAAGTCCACTCAACACATCACTATAAGGTTTTATCCCAAAACCTTAATTTAGACCTATGTGGTCCATTCTACTCCACTCTACACGACCCAAACTATTTTAACACCCCAGACTTCATAATTCTTAGATTCAACCCTTATCATGATGCCTTACTCCTCAAGTACACGTGTGGTCACAAAACCCTAAGTAACCACGCCAAACCCTAACTGACCACAACAAACCCTAGCTTCCTCATGTCCACATGTCACCCTTCCATTTCTCACATTCTGTTTCTTATTTTTCCATGCCAATCATGCTCATCCTTACTTGATCATTTTCATCATCCTCTCGTACTCCACTCACCCTCATTTATTTCTCCTTTTTACCACCACCTCAAATTAGGGTTTTCTCCCCAAATCCTAGCTCAACCTCCTATATACTCTTATACTGTCCTACGTACTATTTTTTACCCAAAACCTCCAAACACCAAACAACTCTTCCACCCCAAGTCAACTTTTCACACATAAATTTCAAGCCCATGCAGACTCTAACATTCCCATGCAAACCTACAAACTTTTTCATGCAAACCCTAAAAATCCCACGTAAAACCCTAGATTCTCCCATGCAAAACCATAGATTCAATTATCCCATACAACACCATAGATTAGATTCTCCCATATAGAACCATAGATTCTCCCATAGAATATCCTAGATTCTCTCATGCAAAACCATAGACTCTCCCATACACAACCATAGATTCTCCCATACGAAAGCCTAGATTCTCCCATGCAAAACCATAGATACTCCCATGCAAACCATAGATTCTCACATTCCTTTATTTTACTTTCATCCCTTATTATTATTCCACTGATGGATCATTAAAATATTTAGGTCAACTCACATCCCCTGGTCAACTTACTTCCTCATTTTCCTTTTTCATCCTTTCCCCCACACAATACCACATTAAGCATCCTCACATGCATGTCTTAAAGGGTAACAACACATTACATCACATTCCACAACATTATACCACGTATACATATCAACGTATAAAATAAGAAGGCACATAAGCATACCTTAACTCCAAGCTGCTCCATGCATAAAATAGTCAACTAATAACACATGAGACACAACACGACATTATACAAGGCATCAAAGGCATGTAATACACATAACACACATAAGGCCTTAGTTACACCCTTATCTAATATGACACCAGTCTTGGAGCACGCTCCTACGCCTCCTTAAGGCTTTGACTGGTCTCACCTATAAAAGGGAAAACTAAATATTAGGTTCCCTCCTACTAAAAATACCATTTATTCCTTATTCATTCTAAGATTAGGGTTTTGGATAAAATAATAATATAATAATAATAACACTAACTAATTATAAATTTTGCTAAATATAAAATTAATAATAGTAATATTGTAAAAGGTGATAATATAAGGTTTGAAGATTTTACCCTAATAATAATGATGATGATGATGATGATGATGATGATGATGATGATGATGATGATGATGATGATAATAATAATAATAATAATAATAATAATAATAATAATATAGTTCGAAATAAATGGTGGAATAAGGGCTTCGACCCTTCACCAAAATGATACTACTAATATAAATAATAATAATAATAATAACAATAATAGTAATACAAAATAATAATAACAATAATGATAATAATAATAATAGTATAAATAAAAAATAATGTAAATCAGGGTTTTGACCCTACTTTGAAATAATAATAATACTATTAATAATAATGATAATGATAATGATAATGATAATGATAATAATAATAATAATAATAATAATAATAATAATAATAATAGTAATAACACATAATGTAACACCCCCAAAATTCACTCCTGAAATTTTTTTTTGAAAGAATAAAGCGGAAGCTAAAATAGAATATAGGGAATGTTACCGCCACATCTAACACAAGATAAATGTCCACCATCTATCTCATGCTAGATGTAAGACTAAAACCTGTCAAACAAAATTTCAAACATTTATGCCGTGAGGATAAACTCCCACAAGGAGATATCCACAGGCATATGGTAAGTGAATCAATTCACTAAATAAAATCATCGCTGAGTAAATCAGCGGAACCTGTGAAATAAATCCGAATTTTAAAAGCTTATCAGAGTACGAGAAATTGAAAATCAATTACAATACCCTTGAAATTTTAAATACAACACTTGTAACTTCCAAAGATGAATACAGTTAAACAAGATAAAACCCGATAGATCAAATTCCGGATTGCCTACTCTCTCAAACCAAGCCTTCCACCCAAATACAATATTCGATCTCAAACCTGCACAAGAGGTCTGCTCCCCACCATCAGTGGATCATCACAGGACCCATTCAACCAAGGTAGTATCAGTACGAGTCCAATACTGAGTAAATCCCACTACCCTATCTTATGGGAGAGACGTAAACTATAACATCAAGTGCATATTGACTCATGGTACATTACTTTGATACAATATTATGCATACTCAATACCCACATCATAAGTCCTACTATACACATATAATAACATGAGAAACATATGTAACATCTTAAACCGATAAGAGGTTCAGATAAACCAACCAGACATTTATGGATAATGTTAAACCAACCAATCGGGCATTTTTGGACAACGCCAAACCAAACCAAGTCAAATTGGGCATTTATCAAGCAGGCATTTATGGGCAATGCCAAAACAAACCAAACCAATCGGGCATTTAGCCCCACGGACATTACTTAGGGACATGTCCAGTCCCGAGCATTACTTAAGGACATGCTCCGCCCTGGACATTACTTAGGGACATGTCCAACCCCAGTCGAGTAGACTCATACTTTAGATCTCTGGTAAATATAGTCGATTCACATCATAGTCTTTATCAATTCATGTGAGTGCGGGAACCCCACTATTATAGCCGGTGGAACGGTCATGAGGGCCATGCCCTGCCACTATTTTAGCCGGTGGACCGGTCACGAGGGTAACATACCCTGCCACTATTATTCGCCGGTTGACCGGTCAGGCCTCGACTCACATGATGTTTCACTGTAATTACTTTGTGTCTTTCCCGTATCTTATCGTTATTACGTTCGGTTTGTTGAGCATGGAATCCCCCACTATTATAGCCGGTGGAACGGTCACGAGGGCACATGCCCTACCACTATTATAGCCGGTGGACCAATCACGAGGGTAACATACCCTGCCACTATTATTCACCGGTGGACCGGTCTGGGTCCGGCTCAACATCTTCCTCTTTAAGTGATTAGTATCTTATCCGTGTCTTATTAGATAACATTCCACCCTTAACATGCATGTCATCAATGTTCTACTTCTTTTCTCTCAAGAGGGCCCGTCCCATATTTTGAGACTCTTGCACCCCTTATCACGCCCCGACATCCATTCCCCCTTACACTCACACATAATGAAAGACCAACTCCTAAGAGTGTAGGTTAAGCCCAACAACCTATGACATCGACCCCGCCTATTCTCACCCTCTAGGATTTTCCCTTGGAAACCCTAATTGGACTTATGTGGCCCAACTTCTTCTCACTTACTCTACCATTACTTGTTTCTCGCCCCATATCTCATCCTTATTAGGTCAAACCCCAAGGCGTATCACTTTACCTCTCGACTTCGCATGTGACCGGCAAAACCCTAGTTGGCCACATTAAACCCTAGTACCTTACTTCTTCCACAAGTAACCTCTCTCTTTTCATCCCAATGTCTCTTCTTTCACATGGAAAACCCATACTCATCTTTTATATAAATGAATTCTCACTCTTAACCCATACTCCACCCTTCCTTAATCATTCTTACCTTTGTACTTTCCAAATTTTCACTTTCTCCCAAAACCCTAATCGTGTCCCTTATACACCCTTGCACCAACCTACGTACTATTTTTCATCTCAAGTCTCCAGTCACTCCACAACTCTCTCATTTACACCCTAAATCAACTTTTCTCACATAAGATTCACCCCCATGCAAGATTTAGCCACACCATGCAACCGCCCAAGGTCCCCATGCAAATGGTAAGGTCCCCATGCATGGTCCCCATCTCTCGTTTAATTTTGGTCACCCTTTCCTCTTTAATTTTCTCTTATGGATCATGGGGTACTTAGGTAAACCTCATATCCCCCTTAGTGAACTCACTTCCCATTTCTTTTTTGTTATCCTTATATTCCCAATTCATATTATCAGTTGTCCTAACATGCATGTCCTAGAGGGTCATATCATATCACTTCATAAACATCATACATATATATATACGTATTATGCTCATGTCATAGGAAGCACATACAAACATACCTCAACTCCAAGCTGCGCTACACATAAGACAAGTTATCCACAATCATATACGACATAGCATGGCATATACAACATCCAAAGTATATAGGTCACACATCACACAAGGGCCTTAGCTTCGTCCTTACGAAACACCCATAAGTGGAGGTAACTAGAGACTTACCTAAATCCGAAGCTAGCTAAGCGAGATAAGAGGGAGAGAGAGATTACTAGCTCGAGGATCCACAATAAAGCTTTCCTAGATCGTCGGTAGAAATCGAAAACTAAGTTAGAAACTATCCTATCGATCAATAATTCAATTATTATAATTAAATCGACACAAAAGAGACACAAATAATTTTTCTTGGAAAACGTGTCCAAAACCTAGGACTCAAGAGCATAGCTCTATTAAGATTTAAGGTTAAAAATAAATCAAAACGGATTAATAAACATATTACACGGGATATTTCGAATTAATTTGGAAAGCCCGAGAAAGAATAATCGATTATAAGTTAATTTATCGAAAATGACTTATTCATTAGGTTTTACAACTAAATAGGTAAATTGACCATTTGTATAGAACCAAATCCAAACCAATTAGATTAAAACATAATTTAAATGATTTAAAACCCAAAGACATAAATCGATTAGATAAAAGACACATAGCAAAAATCAATTTTATAAAACCATCCCCGAAGATTAGGGTTTTTAATGTCTAAACTATAATTGACCAAATCACTTCGATTACCTCAAATTGATAGTTTAAAACACAATTAAACTAATTTTAGATAAATCTAGATAATCAATTTTAACATAACAATCTCCCGATTAGCCAATTCAAGATTATCCATTTTCAAAATTAGGGTTTTAAAGCCCATAACACAAGCTCAGGCAATTCAAATTAATTAATTCTAATTAAAGGTATTAGAAATCGATTAAAATCATTTCAACTGATTATACAAATTTAAATTTTTAGAAAAAATATTATACATATGATCAATTTCATAATTTCGCTTGAAATTTAGGGTTTTAGGCCCGAAAATACAATTCGGTAAAATTCTATGAATTTAATCAAATTGAATGTTTAGAAATGCAATTAAACACATTTTATAATATATCAAATAATCAATTGATCAAAACTACTAAAGGAAATACTCAATTTAGCACAATTAGGATTTTTGAGCCCGGAACGCAAATCCGATCAATTCTTGCTAAAATATATAAATTGGCAATTCGAAAATATAATTAAATATATTCTAATATAAATTGTATAGTTAATTGAATAAAACGACCCGATTACACAATCTAATTTTCACCCATAAGAGTTTTGACCTAAAAATCCAATTTCGATCAATTACGCACAATTTTCCCACATCAACGCTTCCAATATGAAATTAAATACATTTCAAACGATATTGTAAAATCAATTGAGCGAAACAACTCAATTATACGACCCAATTTCATCACCCGCGAATTTTGACCTAGAAATCAAATTCCGATAAATTCTGCACAAATTTCTCAAATTGACAGTTCCGACTAGGAATGGCAATGGGGCGGGGCGGGGACGGGGCTGGTGTCCCCATCCCCAAACCCGAAATAGATACCCATCCCCATACCCGCCCCATCCCCGATTTTTATTAACGGGGAATCCCCTCCCCGATCCCCACGGAGACTAATCCCCCATCCCCGCCCCCATTCCCCGAACTAGATCCCCGATCCCTGTCCCCTATCCCCGATCCCCATCCCCGAAACCTATCACCCACCCCCAAAACCTGAGAAACCCAAAAACATAATTTTCGAGCAATCATAAACATAAAACATAAGTATATATAAGCATACAATATAATAAATAATTCTCATTTAAAACTAAAACCATACATTATATTACTACAGGAGCATCAAATTTACAACATTATATTAGCAAAAAGTCAAAAACCTATATGTTAAATGTCTTCCATAGTTAAAACCCTGAATCAAAACACCTATGGACAAGATAATACATCAATACCATCAACAACTTGGAAAAAAAAACCTATGAACAAAATATTACATGATCAATTGATCCATCAAAAACCTATATATGGCTCATAGTTTCATAGTCATAGAGTATCTATGGACAGGAGTACAGGACACTACATGATGCTTCCAATAACCTAACAAAAACAAACCACCAAATGTCCAAATCCAAAATAAGATCAAAGAAGCAGCCACCAAATATTGTCTTCTTTCAGCATTCAAAATCAAAATATCAGATTGTTTGATAAACATCAAGTCACAAAAAGCTACTTCCTCCAGTGTTGCTCATAGTGTTGTATGATTCCGACTCCTACAAAATAATAAAATCATATAAATGTTAGATGTGGAGAATAAATTTTCACAATTTATACAAATATCATAACATATATCTATGATTCTATATTTCCTAATCAAACCATACTGAAGTTTTATTTGGTGCCTCCATTTACCACTTTTTTGTGATTCAATTCTTTTAAAACCTGGTCATGTAAGGTTAATGGCATAAATTCAGCTGAAGCTTTGTTCAGAGATGGGGAGAAGGTAGAAGACTGCAGGGAGTGAGGATAATATCCTTCTGAACCTCCTTCAGTCCTTCTCCTGTTACTGCATGAATTCTGTTGCAAATAATAAGTTGGAAGCTTTGTTTAGAGATGGGGATAAGGCATAACATCCAAGAAGAAGGCCCCAGCATGAGGCAAGAAGAAAATTCAGAAGCCTTCTGAACCTCCTTTAGTCCTTCTCCTGTTACTGCAAAAAGTTCTAAGGAAACTTCTCTGGCCAAGAGTCATAAAAAAGATAAAAATGGTCCACCACCAGAGACTACAACAATTAATTCAATGTGTAATAGTTCCATTGAAGTTGCTAATGTGGTTGTTTTGAGTAAAAAAGTTACCTAAAAAGTTATCTGAATAAAAAAATTATCTAGACTTATAAACTGAGAATGAAATAGCTGAATTAAAGATAATAAAAATTAACTAATAATAATAAACCTATGGGCCATAACTAATTACTGCATTAGTCCAACACAGAAATAAAATGCAGGTCAACAAGTAATTAGAATCTAGACCTATTAACTAAGAATGCATTAGCAATGAATAAAAAAATTATCTAGACTTATAAACTGAGAATGAAATAGCTGAATTAAAGATAATAAAAATTAACTAATAATAATAAACCTATGGGCCATAACTAATTACTGCATTAGTCCAACACAGAAATAAAATGCAGGTCAACAAGTAATTAGAATCTAGACCTGTAATACCCCGTATTTTTAAAATCCAGATTTATTAAGTTTAATGATTTTATTAGCGTAATTTAATATAAACAATTAATTATTTTAATTTTGATTCGTTTTATGGATTTATCGACGATTCAAATTCATATTTGAATTTAATTAATCGTTGTCGTTGTGAACCATTCTAGATAAATTCGTTCACGACAATGATTTTATTATATTCTTATGAATTGAATTTTCGGTTAAAAATATGTATTTCCGTTCTTTCTCATATTTTTATTTATAATATTTTAGATTCGTTTTTTATTATAACTTTGTCATGTGATTTCGACGTTATTTTGAAATTATATTTTGCTGACGAAATATATTATGTAAATTATAGAATTTCTGTTTAAATAGTTAAATTTATTTTAATAATTTTATCCATAGAAAATATTTCCGACTTTAAATCTATTCGTTTTCGGAAATCGTTAATATTTTATGGAAGTTTAAAATTAAAAAGGTTTTTAGAAAATTATTTATGAATTTCTTTCCGGAATTAACCTTCTTCTGTTTTACGCTTTTTTATTTACGAAAAATTGATTTCAGAAATTATTTTAACTAGTCTCGGTTTATTAGAATTGGATTTAAATATTTTCTTATTTGCTTTTAAATAATTTTTCGAGGCATTATAATATATTTCCGTAAATAATATAAATTTTTATGTTCGTTGGTAAATTCTTGCGAAAATGTTTCCGAAATTCTTTATATAGCTTTTTAATAATTTTAAGCCTTCGGATCCGTTCGAAATAAATTTTCGTTTAAATAATTTAGATAAAATCTTCTAAAAAAATTTATAAATATTTAGTATTTTATTTTATGTGTATTTGTTCAAAAAAAAACCGCGCCCCTGAACCGTCGGACCCCCTCTCCCTTTTCCTTTTTCCCTCTTCTTCTTCCCTTCATTTTCTTCCCCTGCTGCTCCTGACCCCCTGCCCTCTACGCAGCCCCAAACCCTAGCCAGCTGCCACCTCTCCCCAGCTCCTCCCTTCCCCTTCGTCGACTGTCGCCAGCCACGGCCGACCTCCAACCGCCACAACCAGCAGCAGCAGCCGCAGCAACAGCCGTTGCAGCAGCGGCCAAAGCAGCCACGCCCAGCAGCAATGACCGCGCTGGTTGTGCCGCCACCGTTCGGCCACGACAAGCATCGCCGACCACCGGCGAGCTATCCCTATTCCCCAACGAAGCTTCCCCGACCTTCCTTTGCCTCGATTTGTCGGTTTTTCATTTGGTATAATTTTCTAAAAACCCTAATATGAATTTGATTAATTGAATGTGATTTAGCTTGTGAAAAGCTAAATTGATTGTTTGTTTATGTATATATGTGCTGTAAGATTGGTTTGGATAGGTTAATTGTATGGTTATGTTGGAATTTTGAAAAAAATTGGATTTTTGGCCGGGTTATGCCCAAATTTTTCGGATTCGCCCGTTTTTGCGATTTTGGATAAATTGATTATACAATATGTTTTAAAATGTATTCAATTTTATTTTGGAACCGTCAATTTGAGAAATTTATGTAGGTTTTATCGGAATTTAATTCCTAGGTCAAAATTCGGGTGTAGTGAAATTGGGTCGTATAATTGAGTCGTCCCGCTCAATTGATTTTATAATATCTTTTAAAATGTATTTAATTTTATATTGGAAGAGTTGATTTGGGAAAATTGTGCGTAATTGATCGGAATTGGATTTTTAGGTCAAAACTCCCGCGGGTTTAAATTGGATTATGTAATCGGGTTATTTTATTTAATTGACTATATAAACTACATTAGAATATGTTTAATTACATTTCCGAACCGTCAATTTATATGTTTTGGTAAGAGTTGATCGGATTTGCGTTCTGAGCTCAAAAACCCTAATTATGCTAAATTGGATATTTCTATTATCGGTTTTGATCAATTGATTATTTGATATGTTATAAAATGTGTTTAATTGCATTTCTAAACATTCAATTTGATTAAACTTATAGAATTTTACTGAATCGTATTTTCAGGCCCAAAACCCTAGATTTTAAGTGAGATTATGAAATTGGTTATTTGTATAGTTGTTTCGCTAAAATTAAATTTATAAAAGTAGTTGAAATGTCTCAGGTGATATTTGTATTAATCCGTTTGGATTTAGTTTTAACCTTAAATCTTAATAAGGCTATGCTTTTAAGTTCTAAGTTTTGAACACATTTTCTAAGAAAGATCATTGTGTGGTTTGTGTTTATTTAATTAGAATATGTGAATTATTGATTGATAGAATAGTGTCTAATTTAGTTTTCGATTTCTATCGGATCTAGGAAAGCTTTCTCGTGGATCCACGAGCTAGTGATCTCTCCCTCTTATCTCGTTTAGCTAGCTTCGGATCCAGGTAAGTCTCTACTTACTTCCACTTATGGGTGTTTCGTAAGGATGTGGCTAAGGTCCCTACGTGTTATGTGACTTACATGCCTTGGATGATTTGTATATATATATATACCATGTCCTGTTGTGTATCACATGTTTGACCTTAACGTGTTTTATGCGTAGCGCAGCTTGGAGTTAAAGTATGTGGTATGTGTTTTTCTTATGACATGAATGTGATATCTGTATGTGGTGATTATGATGTGCTGTGACATGATGTAACCCTCTAGGACATGCATACTAGGGTGATTATGGTGATGACATGGAGATGAAAGGACAAAAAGAAATAAATGGGAAGTGAGTTGCTAGAAGGGAGTATAAGGGACCCGATTAGGGTTTTGGGAAGAATTAGTAATCTGAAAAAAGGCGAAAGTAAAAATGTTTAAGGGTGAGTGAGGTGTGGGTTGAGAGTGAGAGTTTATGTTATAAGGAATGATTATGGGTGTTTTGGGAGAGAAGAAATATTGGGTTAAAAGGAGAGGTTACTTGTGGGAGAAGAAAGGTGCCAGGGTTGGAGTGGCTAACTAGGGTTTTTCGATCACCTACGAAATCCATGAGTAAAGTGATATGATTTGGGATTGAACCTAAATGAGATGAGGTGTATGATGATAAATGAATTAATAGTAGCGAAGTAAGAGGAAGTTGGGTCATAGGTTTAATTAGGGTTTCAAGGGAAACCTTAGAGGCTAATAGCGGGTGGAGTTTGATGTCACGAGGTGTTGGGCCTTAACCCACACCCTTAGGAGTTGGTTTTCATTATGTGTAAGTGTAAAGGGGAATGGATATCGAGGTGTGATAAGGGGCGCAAGAGTCCCAAGATATGGGACGGGCCCTCCTGCGAGGATAAATGTGGATATAGTTAGCCATGCATGTCAAGGGTAGATACTTTCAAATAAGATATGTTAAGACACTAATCACTTAAAGAGGAAGATGTTGAGTCGGACCCAGACCGGTCTACCGACGAATAATAGTGGCTAGGGCCGGGGTGCCCTACATGACCGGTCCACCGGCTATAATAGTGGGGGATTCCGTGCTCAACAAACCGAACGTAATAACGATAAGACATTGGAAAAATACGAAGTAATTACAGTGAAACATCATGTGAGTCGGGGCCAGACCGGTCCACCGGCGAATAATAGTGGCAGGGTATGTTACCCTCATGACCGGTCCACCGGCTAAAATAGTGGCAGGGCATGACCCTCATGACCGTTCCACCGGCTATAATAGTGGGGTTCCCGCACTCACATGAATTGATAAAGACTATGATGTGAATCGACTATATTTACCAGAGATCTAAAGAATGAGTCTACTCGATCGGGGCTGAGCATGTCCCTAAGTAATGCTCGGGGCTGGACATGTCCCTAAGTAATGTCTGGGGCTGAGCATGTCCCTAAGTAATGCTCGGGGCTGAACATGTCCCTAAGTAATGTCCGCGAGGCTAAATGCCCAATTGGTTTGATTCGGCATTGCCCATAAATGCCCGTTTGATAAATGCCCGATTCGGCTTGGTTTGGTTTGGCGTTGTCCAAAAATGTCTGGTTGGTTGGTTTAACATTATCCATAAATGCCTGGTTGGTTTATCTGAATCTCTTATCGGTTTAAGATATTACATATGTTTCGCATGTTATTATATGTGTATGGTAGGACTTGTGATGTGGGTTTGAGTATGCGTAATATTGTATCAACGTATTGTATCATAATTTAATATGCACTTGATGTTATAGTTTACGTCTCTTCCATAAGGTAGGGTAGTGGGATTTACTCAGTATTGGACCCGTACTGATACTACATTGGTTGAATGGGTCTTATGATGATCCACTGATGGTGGGGAGTAGACCTCTTGTGCAGGTTTAATATCGAATACTGTTTTGGGGTGGAAGACTTGACTTGAGAGAGTAGGCAATCCGGAATTTAATCTATCGGGTTTTGTATGGTCTAACTGTATTTATTTTTGGAAGTTTCAAGTATTGTATATAAAATTTAATGGTGTTGTAATTGTCTTTTAATTTTCTCGTACTCTGATAAGTTTTTAAAATTCAGATGTAATTGTTTGACAGGTTTTAGCCTTGCATCTAACATGAGATAGATGAGTGACATTTATCTTGTGTTAGATGTGGCGGTAACATTTCCCAAATTCTCTCATAGCTTCCGCTCTATTCTTTCAAAAAAAATTTCCAGGAGTGAAATTTGGGGGTGTTACAAGACCTATTAACTAAGAATGCATTAGCAATGAATAAAAAAAAATATCTAGACTTATAAACTGAGAATGAAATAACTGAATTAAAGATAATAAAAATTAACTAATAATAATAAACCTATGGGCCATAACTAATTACTGCATTATTCCAACACAGAAATAAAATGCAGGTCAACAAATAATTAGAATCTAGACCTATTAACTAAGAATGCAGTAGCAATGAATAAAAAAAATTATCTAGACTTATAAACTGATAATGAAATAGTTGAATTAAAGATAATAAAAATTAACTAATAATAATAAACCTATGGGCCATAACTAAGTACTGCATTAGTCCAACACAGAAATAAAATGCAGGTTAATAAATAATTAGAATCTAGACCTATTAACTAAGAATGCAGTAGCTAAATAAGAAAAATCAAGTCTGAAATCTGGATATATCATAACAAAGTTTAGAACAGATATCAGAGGTAAAGATCATAACAGAGTAGAAACACATAGATCAGAAAAGAGATAAAAAAAAATAGATTAGAACAAAGATCAGATATTCAGAGGCATAGATCAGAAGAGAAAAAATAGACAAATCAAAAGATTCAAACTAGAGGTCAAAAATAGATAGATCAGAATAGAGATCATAACAGAGCAAAATGAAGCTTGGATAGATCAAAACTGAGCAAAAAACTTAAATGCAGAACAATAGAGAAAGTATTAAAAAACTCAGTTATCAAACATTACTAGATAAGTTTACATACCTGATGCAAGTATTCAATATATTTTCTGGCTATAGTTAAAAGCTCAGCTACCTGATGCACTTTTATGCAATTGTAAAGTATTGTACATTACTAAATAAGTTTAGAGGAAAATTTCAATCAAACATGAAAATTACCTCTACATCAGAATCATTATCAAAGATTTGGCCATTTTCTTCTTCGGAATCTAACAAAGATAAAGTAAATAGAAAAGTAAACAAACAATAAAATTTATAATGGAAAAATAGAAAAAACTAAAAACATTATGCTTAAAGATCATCATAATACCTTCAATTTCCTTCCATAGCCAATCTCGCACACACATCAAAGCCTCCAAGGTTTTAGAATGAAGTATACTACGGTGAGTACTCACAATCCTCCCACTAGTACTAAATGTTGACTCCGAAGCTACGGTCGTTATAGGAATAGCCAAGACATCCTTAGCAACATCATGAAAAGTAGGATATTTGATCCCATTTATCTTCCACCAACATAATATATCAAAATCAACTGTATTCCTTGGCAAGAGAGACTCCCCTAAGTAGACTTCCAACTCTGATATTGTCACATCATCTGTGGTAGCATTAGACTCCATAAACATCTCAAATTTATTAGCATAACTACCATGTCTAGGTTGTGGAGGCTTTGAAGAGGAACAAGCTTGTGAACCTTTAACGACATGAGATCTTTTAGATCTTTTCTTATATTCTTCAATCATGTCATTTAATATCTGCTTCACTTCTTCTATCTCCAATAAAGAAAAATCATCATAGACAAGAGGAAAATAAAATTGAACCATCTTCATTTTATACCTTGGGTCTAAAATACTTCCAATTGCAAGTAGACGATTCATCTTATCCCAATACTTGTCAAACTTCAATTTCATATTAGCTGCCATTGTTTTCACATTATTATTGAAAGACTCAAGCCATTCACCAATAGCCAACTTGATATCACACATAGTAGGGAAAAAAAGACTAATGGTAGGATATTTGGTTCCAGAAAATAATTTTGTGGCATCATAAAAAACCTCCAACTTTGAAGCAATTTCCATCACTTGTGCCCACTCTTCCTCGGTGGGAACTCTTTGATACAAAGGTTCACGCTGCTTCAAGCGAGGAAATACGTCTTTGTATTCTATTGCGGTGTTAAGCATTGAATATGTATAGTTCCATCGAGTTTTGCAATTTAATTCTAATTTTCAAGTGCATGCAATTTTGAGTTGTCTAGCTGCCTCAACAAACTTCTCATCCCTTTTTGGAGTGGCCGACCAAAATTGAACACTATAACGAATCTTTCCAATTGCATCATTAATCAACTCCAACCCATCCCTCACTACCAAATTCAAAATATGTGCACTACAACGCATATGAAATAATTTTCCATCTAAAACAAGTGATACTGGAGAAATTTTATGCAAAATATGTCCAATCATGGCATCAATGGAATTGCAATTATCAAGAGTTAAAGTCGATAACTTACGATCAAGGTTCCAATCCAGCAAACATTCAACAAGTACATTTGCAAGAACCTCACTTGTATGTGGACATGGAACATATATAAACCTAGCAAAAAAGAAATAATAAAAAAAATCAGTGACTTTATAGTAAGAGTATACTTGCAGAATTTTTTCAAAACAAATCAAATTGAAATTTACCTAACAAGCATACTTTGCAATCTCCATGATTCACTAATGAAATGTGAAGTAATAGCCATAAATCCTCTTTTTTGGTTAGAAGATGTCCACATATCAGTTGTTAATGCAATTCAACTTGCATTATCATTTAACAATTTCATTGATTTCTCCCTTTGAAACTCAAAAATCTTCATGATATCACCCCTGATTGTATTACGAGAAACCACTTTGAACAATGGTCGTAAGGAATGAGAGTACCTTCTAAAGCCCACATGATCAACCATTGATAACGGGTACTCATGTAATATAATCATATTTGCAAGCTCAGACCTCGAATGATCTTGATCAAAATTGTATGTATTAAGCTTCATCAACCCATTGTTAAATTTTGTCGTATGCAAAAGAGATTGGTTGATAGACTTATTCTTTTTATTCACGCATACTTTCATGTGATCAAGCAAATGCTTCGTGCCATTCTTACTCTCCCCTCCTAATGCCTTCTTACAATAATTGCAAATAGCCTTCATTTTCCCTACAATAACTTTCCTCTCGAAATGATCCCACACAATAGATCGCAATTTTCTTTTATTTACACCACCCACATTACTATTTTCCTCTTCGGAATTATGTGTTTCCACATCTGCATCAGCTTGAGTATTCTCATTTTGGGATGGAATTGCTTGACTTGCCAAGGTTGGAGTAGTTTGCATAGGGCTTTATATATCTTTATCTATGATGTGACTATTATCCATTCTAAAAAAAAGTAACTAAAATCAAGCAAAAAATTCATCACTAACATAATAATAATTGATTAATGACCAAAATATAAGTGTTGAAACTCAAAAAAATGCCAAAGAAGGCCACGGTCTGCATAGTAAGGTATTATAGTAAGAAATAACTTATCATCGCATATATCCTCCAACATGATTACATGAACCATATAAAGATAGACAAAAACATAAAATTGACTAATGTATTACATGGTAAATTCAAGCAAGACAATAAGTTGATAGTTCTCATATGGAAGGAAGAACAACGTACGCATTTCATAAGTTAGAACTTGGAAGATACAAATGAAATGAATTTTAGCTTAGCATAACAATTTGAACAATGAATAATTACTCAGACATTTATAAAAAGTAGGAACCGAAAAACACTCACCCGGTGACTCAAAGCACGAATCCAGAGAGATAAGAAGGATTAAAGAAGGTCAGCGGAGGCTCGGAGGGCAAAATAACCAGTAGTCCAGTATTAAGGCATGGCAGTGGACGCAAGAATGATTGTTAAAGCTGAAGCATGGACGACGAAGGGTAGAGAGAAGTAGCGGACAATAGTGGATGAAACACAACTTACACAAGAACCAGAGGAGAGTGGAAAAATAAGTGTGTCGTCGGCCCGTCACCGGTGGTTGCCGGAGTTGAGATTGGCAGATACTAGAAGTCGAAAGGTAGCCAAGTTGAGATTTGAAATTTTCCCAGCTCCAGTGCTCTACCAACACAGCAAGTCAGCAACGGCCGCAAGGCCCGCAACGCGCAACTGCCGCAACGGTTACCTGCATATAAGTAGATAACAGAGAAAATAAGAAATGAAAATGGTGGTGGATCGGTGGTGGATTGGTGGTGTTACTGGTGTATGTTATTGTTAGTGAGGCGCGGTGTGATGGTGAATTGGTGATGGTGTGAGCTGTGAGTCTGTAACTATGACTGTGAGCAGTGCGCCAGTCGGCCAGTGCTAGTGAGCAAAAGCCCGACTGCCCGAGAACGTCGAGAGTCGAGACTCGAGATTCGAGAATCGAGAAGAGTCCGAAGATAATCAATAGATACTTAGAAGATAGTAGTAGTCTAGTAGATTTTAGACGTGCGGAAGAAGTTAAGTTCAAATCAAAAATAGTGAAAGTAAGTAGTAACCTTTACTTTTTAAAAATTGTACTTATATAATTTTTTTTAATAAATTAAAATTACAACAGCAAATCAGCAATAAAAGTAATATATAAAATATATAAAAATTAAAATAAATTACATATTTACATAATTCGGGGCAGGTTCGGGGACGGGGATACAAAACCCATCCCCGCCCCATCCCCGTTTCCATACCCGAAAAATTCCCCGAACCCGACCCCGATAGGGGAATCCCCGTCGGGGCCCCAAACCCGTGGGGATTTTTGCCATCCCTAGTTCTGACATGAAATTAGATACATTTAAAAACATATTGTATAATCAATTCATCCCAAAATCGCCAAATAGGGCGAATCCGAAAAATTCGGGCATAACCCGGCCAAAATTCGATTTTCCAAAATTCCAACATAACCATACAATTAACCTATCCAAATCATTCTTACAACACATATATACATAATCAAACAATCAATTTAGCTTTTCATAAGCTAATTCATACCCAATTAATCAAATCAATATTAGGGTTTTCAGAAATTTATGCCAAACGAAACCAACACAAATCGGGGCAAAGGAAGGCTAGAGAAGCTTCGTCAGAGGCCGAGGGTGGCTCGCCGATGGTCGGGCGGTGGCGGCGCAACCTGCACGTTGTTGCTGCTGTGCGCTGTTGCTGCCGGTTGCTGCTATTGCTGTGGCTACTGTGCGCGGCTGCTCGCGGTTGGTGGCGGTCGGTCGTGGCTACCGACGGTCGACGAAGGAGGAGGGAGGAGCTGGGGAGAAGGAGGCGGCTGAGGTTGGGCTACAGAACAGGGAATCGACGAGAATAGAGCAAGGGGTCGGGAATGGGAAAGAGAAGGGAAGGGAGAGAAGAAAGAAAAGGAAAAGAAGAGGGGGGTCTGACAGGTTTGGTCTCTTTTTTTTTTACAAATACACATATAAAATAAAATACTAAATGTTTAAAAATTATTATTGAAATATTTTATCTAAAATTTATTAAACGAAAATTATTTCGTAAGGTTCCGAAATATTAAAATTGATATACGAGCTATATAAAGAATTTCGGGAATATTTTCGGAAAAATTTACCAACGAACATAAATATTTGTATTATTTACAGAAATATATTATAATACCTCAAAAAAATATTTAAAAGTATATAATAAAATATTTAAGCCAAATTCGAATAAAATGAGACTAATTTAAATAATTTCCGAAATCGGTTTTTCGTAAATCAAAAAGTGTAAAACAGAAGAATATTAATTTCGGAAAGAGATTCATAATAATCTCCGAAAAACCTTTTTAATTTAAAACTTTCCAAAAATATTAACGATTTCCGAAAACGAATAAATTTAAAGTCGGAAATATTTTCTATGGATAAAATTATTAAAATAACTTTAACCATTTTAAACCAAATTTCATAATTTAAATAATATATTTCGCTAACGAAATATAACTCCAAAATAAAGTCGTAATCACATGACGAAGTTATAATCGAGAACGAATCTAAAATATAAAAATCAAAATACGAGAAAGAACGAGAATTCATATTTTTAACCGAAAATCGAAATCATATGAACATAATAAAATCATTGTCGTGAACGAATTTATCTAGAATGGTTCGTAACGACAACGATTAATTAAATTCAAATATGAATTCGAAATCGTCGATAAATCCATAAAACGAATCGAAATTAAAATAATTAACTATTTGCATCAAATTACGCTAATAAAATCATTAGGCTTAATAAAATTAAGTTTCAAAAATATGGGGTATTACACATAATAATAATAATAATAATAATAATAATAATGATAAAAAAACATAATAATATTGCGAAATAACAATAATCATAATGTTAATAATAGTAATGGTAATAATCCAAGATAAAATAAAGTAGGGTTTGACCCTACATTGAATAAATAATAAAAATAATAATAATACTAATACTAATGATAATAATAATATTAATATTAATACATGATATTAATAATACTAATACTAAAAATTGAAATAGACATAATAGGGTCTTGGCCCTATATAAAATAATAATACTAACATTAAGAATAATAATAATAATAATAATATATTTGAAATAATGTAAATAAAATGAAATAAAATGAAATAAATCTTATATAAATAGTGTTAAAGGGTTGAGAGGGTTTAGGGTTCCACTTTGGGTTGGTGGTGACAAGCGGCACCGACGGTGGTGCACAGCGGCGGCGGCGACCAGAAAAAGAGAAGAAAAGAGGAAAAGTTGGATGCTGGAAAAAGGAGAGGAAGAATGAAGGTGGGAGTTGGGTTGTTTATGGTTGCCGAGATGGAGAGGAGTAAAATGAGGGTGGCGGCGCACCGCAACAGTTGTGGTGGCTGAAAGTGGAAGAAGGAGAGAAAGAGAGGAGGAGAGGGAGGAAGAGAAAAAGAAGAGTAAGGGAGGTAGAGGAAGGTCTGCAAGTGCCTTTGAGAGGTGGAAGGGGTAGTGGTTGCGATGGGAGTCATGGTGGACAATGGTGCGAAGGGTGGCAGGGGTGGAGGAGTGGTTGATCGAGAAGGAAACTTTGCATGGCCGGAGTGGCTCGTGCAAGGCAAATCGAGGGAGAAGGGCGGTGTAGTTAGTTAAAGGGTGGTGCAGGGAGTGCCTAGGTGGGAGGCTTGGGCGGCGGAGTTGGCCGACAACGGCAGAAATAACGTCTAATTGAGCGGTGGTGGCAATGTCGAGAAATTATGGGCTACAAAATTGGTTTTGATTTTAGCTACTAAAGTAGTATTTATATAGGCTAATTAGAGGTGGATAAGGTTAGAGGCAATGAGGGAATATGGAAGGTAGGGTTAGGGTTCATCGAGGGCGGCGACATGCCAATGCACGACTGTGTCGTGGCCTATGGTTGACCAGGGGAAAAAGGGGAGATCGTGAGAGAATAGAGGGAAGTGGGTTGGGTCAAGGTGATTGGCGAGGTAGGAGGAGGAGAGAGGAGAGGAAACGATCGGTCAAAACGGGTGTGGCCGGCGGCGAAATCCTCGGGCAATTGGGTGTTGCAGGCTGCGACAGGGAAGAAGAAGGAGGAAGAAGAAGATGGGGCACGGACCGGGAGGCTGGGGAGAAAAGAAAGAAAAAGAAAAGAAAGAACCGGACTGAAGAGAAGAAAGGAAATGCGGCGTGCTGGGCCACCGAAGGAGAAAAGAAGGAAAAGAAGAATTGGGCAGCGGACAGACAGACCCAGGTCGGGGAAAAAAATAAGAAGAAAGAAAAGAAGAAGGAAAAAAGGAGAGAAAAAGAAAAAAAAGAAAGAAAAAGGAAAAGGAAAAGGGGAAAAAGAAAAATAGGTGGGTTGGGATATTTGAATTATTTTATTAATTTGGGATATCTAAAAATAATAATATTTAAATAAAATAACATTAAATTCCCTTTTTAGGCTAATTTAGGGTTTTTAACATTTTTTCCTAAATTCCATTTTAATTAGTAAATCACCCAAATTTTTTCTAATTAAAATATTTATTATTTTTCTCTTGATTAGCTCTAATTAATTCCTTTTTATTTTAATAAAAATAATTTCTTTAATTAATTTTCCTAATAAATCCTTATTTAAATAAGATTATTAGAATTAGGGTTTTGGGACATTTTAGTGACCCTCCTGAGAAGTTTCAAATTTTTTTTGAAATTTTCTCAAGAATCGCGCGAGTAAGGATAAAGTGTGCTAAAAGGACTTGTGTTGATATGTGAAGCCAGCTGATCAATCCGAAGGCACTCCAAGGTAGCCCCCCACGTTCCTAAACATCAAATAATTCTTTGACCCGGGGTGTTACACATGCACTTAAGTTTCCTAAACATCAAATCATTCTTTGGCTGATAGCACATGGAAGCCTGGCTACAAAGATCAAACTAAGGAAAATAGGTAGTATGGTTAGTTGCACTTGTGTTTATGTGATTCTATAGACAAATTGGAGGACCTGTGTAACATTCCAAACTTTTATAACCTAAAATTTAAGCGTTTAGCTTTTTATCCAGAAAATTTTAATATTTAATTATTGATTCGATTATTTTTGTCAACCTTTAACTTACAAACCTTGATAAATTATTTAATAAATTAATATAATATTTTTATCATTTTATCTTACCCTTTTATTTAAATAAACTCTAAACCCATAATTTTACCAAAACTATTTTATTAAATTAATATCTTAATTTTTGGATAAATTAATATAATATTATACAAAAAACCTATATTTAATCTAATTTTTAATCCTAATCCTAAATATATTTTTCCTTTTCTTTTTCTTCTTTTTCCTTTTTATTCTCCCTTCTTTTTTTTTCCTTAGGCCAATATGTCTTCCTACCCATTTTTCTTTTCTCTTCTACGCGGGCCCATTTTCCTTCTTTCTTTATTCTTTTTCTTCTCCCACGCAAGTCGGCCTGCTCCCTTCCTCCCTTTTTTCCCCTCGCGCATCCCAACCCTCTTCTTTCCTTCCTTCCCCATCTATGCCCCCTTCCAAACATGCTCCAAGACCCCATGCATGCACGCCTTCTTCTCCCTCCTACATGCAGCGTGCCTGTACCTCCACACGTCTACATCACCACCTTCCCTTCCTGGTCAAACATCCCTTTAATACCTCCCTCCTACCCATCCCTTTCTTCTCCTTTCTGGCCCTGCAACCTCCTTGCTCTCCCCCTTGAGTGCCATCTCCCTTTACCTCGCCTGTTGTTCCCTACACCGCCTACTTATCCATTGCACACTGAAGATCCCCCATCCCCTCCTCTTCCTCTTCATCCTCCTCCTCCTCTTCTTCTTCCCTTCTTCTTTTCTCCCTTATGGTCTGCTCTCTCCCTCGAACTTCCCTTCTTCTTTCTTTCTTCTTCTCCCCGATCCTATTTTTCCTTACCACCTCCACTTACAGCAACCCCTGCCGCCTCCACCACCAACCCAGCCTCTACTGTTAGCCACCACCTTTTTTCCTTCCTTCTCTCCTTCTCCCTCCTCCTCTACCACCTTGTATCCCCTTTTTCTCCCCTGTAGTAGTCCCCGCTGATCCTCACCCCTTGCCACCATCCGCCATCCCTACAACCCATCTAAGGTAACAAAAGTTGTTGCCGTCGCCAGCTCCTCCACTACAGCCGTCACTAGCTCCTCCACCCTACATTCTTCCTGCACGACCCCCAAGTAGACGCCACACCCTCTCCCTATAGCCTTGTACTCCTATCCTTCCTTTGGCACCTCACCGTTCTTCCACCACCTATACTCGACCGCCCATCCCCCACCATTCCTCCTCTACTGTGGCTCCTCCCAACTACCAACCGCCAGCCACAAACTACCACCCACCTCCTACACCATCACCTGCAACCACCCCAACAACACTTGCCCTTTTCTCCTTATCCTCCCTTTTCTTCTTCTCCTTTCCCTTCTTCACACCACCTCTCCCTACAACCTATGTCACCATTGTTGTAGCCTTTGACCTACCTAAACCACACAACCCAACCACTAGCCATCTCCACCCCACCTCCTGCACCCAACGAACAAACCAAGACCTCCCACCATCACCTCTAACCCTTTGTCAAACCGTTTCCCCCTCCCTTTGCATGCTTGGCTCATGTTGTACATACAACATGAGTCGTGTTGGATTTTTAATTACTTTTGGTAATATTTAATGTATAGGAGTAGTTTGATAATTTTATATTTAATAAATATGTTTAAAAAATAGTTATTTCATTTATCAAATATTAATATCATATTTGTGATATTATTTTTGGGTATAAAATTTTTATTAACGGAGCCTAATAATTTTTAGACGGTTATAGATAAAATTTGTTTTTGTAGGAATTCATGTAACCTTTATGCTCCACTAAAATGTTTGGATATTGTATACTAGCACATTAGGGTTTGACATGTGATTTGTGTTAGATATGACTTGCTACATATGTGTGTGTGTGTGTGTGTGTGTGTGTAAGATTATTAATGTTATCTTGGAAAAAAAAGGCATGTTATCTTGTATAAAATGTCAAATGTATGAAATGGTGATTAAAAAGGGTTTAATGTTGGAAAGTGATATTGTATGTTATATGCATGTAAAAATGTTAGGTTAAGTATGTATAGACACACTTGTAGCCAAATTATTACTACCATGTGCCTTAGGAGCAACTTGATCATTTAAGCATAACATGATATTTAACTCTAACCAAGATGCCTAATGTACTATAAATATTGCTAAGAATAGGGGTTGGTGTCGTAGAAACACATGTTTCAACATGAATATTAATATTTTATGGTCTAGGGGCATTTGATAATTTTAATGTATGATGGTGATTATTCTATAATAAATCTGTATGCTAAGTGTTACTTGATGTTGATAATGAGAATGGGGGTTGGATGTCTTAGAAACACATTTTCATCATGAATATCAATATTTTATGGTCTAGGAGTAATTTGCTAATTTTGAATGTACAGTGGTGATTATTCTAATAAACATTCATGATAAGTGTTAATTGTCGTGGAGTATGAGAATAGGGGTTTATGGCATTGGAAATACATGTTTCAGCATGAACGTCAATATTATATGATATAGGGGTATTTTGGTATTTTGAACATATTATGGTGATTATTCTAATAAACATGCATGGTGAGTGTTGTTTGATGTTAAATATGAGAATAGGAGTTTGTTGTCTTATTATCACTTGTTTCAACATGATTATCAATATTACATGACTTAAGGACACTTTCATAATTTTGCATGTATTATGGTGATTGTCCTAATAAACATGCATGATAACTATTGTTGATGTTAAGTATGAGAATAGGGGTTTGATGTCTTAGAAACACATGTTTGAGCATGAATATCAATAACATACGGTCTAGGGGAATTTGGTAATTTTGCATGTACTATGATGGTTGTTCTAATAAATATGCATGATAAGTATTATTTGATGCTAAGTATGATAATAGGGATTTGTTGTCTTAGTAACCCATGTTCCAGCATGATTATGAATATTATAGTGTCTAGGGGTATTTTGATAATTTAAAGTGTACCATGATGAGTATTCTAATAAATATGTATAATATGTGATGTTTGTTATCAGGCATGAGTATAAGGGTTTTGTTGTATTAGACATGCCTGTTTCAACATAATTATTACTATTGTATGGTTTTGGGGTATTTTGGTAATTTGGGGTATGCTATGATGATTACTCTCATAAACATGTAGCATGTGCATTATTTGTTGATTAAGCATGAGAATATGTGTTTGGTTGTTTTAAAAGCGCATGTTAGGGTTTTACATGCAAAATGGTGTATAAGGGCAAAATGATCATTTTGCATTTTGGGCAAATTAATTACATGATCAACAATTTAATCATGGCGTGTTATCTTTTTTATGGAAAGTTAATAGAATAAAATGGACTTTACAATGGTAATGGATGGTAGAGCGGTAGTTTTAGCCTGAGGGGTATTTTGGTCATTTTGACCTAAAGTACCTAAACACGAGTAATCGAACCTAGGATGGCCTTAATGGACTTCTAATTTTGACAATGATAATGATCTTGATTTTGATTACCTTATAATGTTGGAAACGAATAAAAATGGTTAAGTATGAAGAATTGATTATCTGTGATTAACGTGTACTTTTGGTGGCCGTCATCATAAAATACCAATACTTAAAGTGAAAGATCTCATTATCGATAATGGTGGCCCTTTAGGGATTGTTACCCTAAAGACGTTTAACCCATGATTATTTATAGATTTTGCTGGTGTGCCTTAGTACCCTAGCTAGGCCCTATATATTATTATATTTAACTCTACGTACCTAAGTAAGAGATATGTATACTTATGAATTAGGTGTCATTGTCGATAGGGTACTATGTACCTTATTGTACTAGTGCGACCAGGGTATCTTTTCGTCACTGGTTGATAGTCGGTAGAATACTGTCATTCCCTTATGCACTAGTATGATCAGGGTACTTTAGTGTCTCCAGGTCCGTTGATCTCCCGTCAAGTAAATAAAATTGGCAGTATTTGATAATTGAATGGAAATGATTATTGGGATGATTCAATATCAACCTTTGTTTTCGCAACACCTATAGTTGATACAAACATACAGGGGACACCCTAAAGCACTTTCTAATTGATTAGTTGGCCTTATAGATCAACACGAGTTCTTTCAATGACATTTTTTCCCACTCATGTGCTTTCCAATAAAATTTTTTAAAAAATTCGAAACTTCACAAGAGGGTCACCCATACTAAAAATTGCTCCATGGCCAGTATGCTTGACTGTAGAGTTCTTAGGACAAAACTACCAAAAGGATGGTATATTGCATTGATATAAATGGCCAGATTAATCTGTATAACATTCCATTTAATTTAGGGTATTACATTCACCCCCACTCAAAAAATGCATTGTTCCCGTCACTCCTTGGCAATTAATTGTCTCAATACAATTTTTCCCAAGAATCGTCTCACTAGGTGGCTGACTGGCTCATCCAAGTTCAGCTTACGATCGTGATTTCGCTCTTATACCATTTGTAACACCCCAAGTCGATACAACCATAAGAGGGCTAATGTTGAGTGCTTTCATATTGATCGACTGACCCTGTAGATCAACACAAAATCTTTTCAGCACGCTTTATTCTCACTCACATGCTTCCCAAGAAAATTTTAAAAATTTATAAAACTTCCCAAGAGGGTTGCCTATCCTAAAAATTGCTACACAGCCAACACGCTTAACTATATAATTATTAGGACAACATCACCAAAAGGATATAATACCGTATTGATATAATTAGCTGGATAAATCCTCATAACACTCCACTCACTTTGGGGTACTATAGTGCCTACCCATGATTTGGGGTGTTCGTGTATCAGATATTCGGTATTTTGAATATCTAATGATCGGATACTCTGTAAAAAGTTTTGGAATTTGAAAGATCAGATATCTAGAAAAAAGCTTCGAATATCTAACACTTTGGATATTTAAAGTTTTGGATCGGATAATAAATAATTCATTGGATATCCAAAACTTTCGAGTGGGACATAATCGATAAATATTAGATAAAAATTATTCAATAAAAAAAAAGTTGATCTAATTTGAACAAATATGATATAATGATTTGGTTTGAGTGTTAAATTACATTATATTTAATTAGTAATTTAAATTTTTAGATAATAATTTAATATTTAATAAAATAATAATTTAAAAGTATAGAACTTACTTACAATAAACCCTCATTTCAAATTATACACACATACACACATATACATGATTATATAAAATAAAATTTTACAAAAAAAATAGTGTTTAGAATGTATATGTATATAATTTATCGAATAAGATATTATTTGTATTTGTTGGATTGGATATCCAATTTATTTGATCTTTTATTTATCAAATCAGATATTTGATTTGAAAAAAAAAATATCACAACGGTTATTTGATATTTCGGATCGGATCATCATATATCGAATAACATAAACAATCCAACCCGTGATGATGTGCGTATTAGTTGTATTGATGAACCTACCTATGTATTGAGAAGTTATGAGTTGATTAAGAGAATTGTGCCTATTATTATAATATTGAGAATGATGTGGCTTTCTAATTATACTTTATAGAGCATCACTTGGATGTTCTATTAGTAAGTTTTAATTATCTGCAAGTGAATGAGCATTGGTATTATATGATATTGATGTACGTGGTTATATGATTGATTATCGCATTTCAATTAATATATGCATAATTAAATGTTCATGTATTGTTGTAATACATCTGATGTGTTCTATACACGCCTTGCGTATTTGTCTTGTATAATGGGTTACTTAGTGTCGTTGAATTAAAGGGTTCCTTTCTTAGGCCTCTATTTATTCAATGACTAATGGCCTTTGCATGTTATCTCTCAAGCTCTATTAAAGGCTATCATTCGGGTTAAGAGTGTAGGGTTATCCGGAGTTATATCCGGTAACTTGAACTGAAAGTTTATATATTTCTTATAGTATTTTTATATCCCCTTTCACTAACATTTTTGTAACCATAGTTAGTGGGTTTTATTTGACAAATTAATTAATTTCTTTAACTATTTTGCTACTCTAACTATAACTGTATTCTTAAATTTAAGTGAAGTAATATTTTAGCCTTAGCACTCAGTAATAGGATGGTAGATGAAACTGGCCTGGTACTAAGTGTGGTCGTAGTACCCTAAAATTTACTTTCCAGCTACCACTTGTAACTTAAAAAAAAAATAAAAAAATCCTGTAGTAAATTTTGGGGGTGTTACAACCTTCTTGTCCGCTATACTTTCTCTCATATTGTATGGGGGCATGATCTTAAGCATGATGGGTAAGGACGTGTCCAAGTTCTTGGCATGTGGAGTTGAAATGGGTGAAGCAAACAATAAAAAGACCCCAAGAGAAGATTGTTACTTTGAAGACCCTCCTCGTTGCATTTGTTTGCCATATTTGGAAGGAGAGGAACTTGTAACACTCCAATTTTACCACTTTATAATTTCATTTTGTAGAAGTGTTGATTCCAAAAACTAACAGGCGCTACCATCACACCTAACTTAAGTCTATTTCCCTTGCCTTTCTTATGCCAAGTGTCGAGGTTCAAAACTAGCCATATCTAACATAAAACAACTGACATAGTCGATAATAACGTAGATAATAGTTATGAATATATATTCATCGTACAACAACGGTAATCAAAATACGACATGGGACATAAGCATCCAAAGAAAAATCAACTACAACAAAGTCTGGTACTTGAAGGTACAACACCAATTTTCCACCAACTCTTAAACCTGCAAGTTTATTCTAAGAATGGGGCCTTTTCCCAAGGGATTCACTTATCTTTGCTACTATTATACTCCTCGAACAACTCCATGCCCTTCACATAGTCATCTGCACATGTAGTATCAGTACGACTTCCTAGTATTGAGTAAATCATAATGCCTAATAAGAGGTAGCATGCACACGTTACACATAATTATATAATAATATGAAAATCATGCTCAAAGCACAAGCATATGTCATAACAACATACAACAATAATGGGATAATTTATACGGCATCAAAGTCTTGTGCTCAGTAGTGAATCATATTAAATCACTTCACGTTGTCTCAAAGTACACAATAGTCATATCTAACTAATCAGATTAATTCCAGATACCAAGGTAGGGCACTAAGGAAACTACCGAATCAACAAATCCAAATCAATTCCAAATACTAAGGTAGGGAGCCAAGGCAAATATCAACCCACATAACAAACCCCGGTAGTGCATGACGACATCTACCGAATCAATAATCCGGAACAATCCATTTATATTCTTACACAATAGTTACTTCATTTTTAATTATTTGAGGAGAATACAATAAAATTTTGAAGGCATAAAAGTATGTCGATCATATTGGTACACAAGGCATCACAGTACCATCCTAACCATCCATCTCAGAGGTAAAACAATACTCTAGTTATACTGGTGTATAAGACATCATAATACCCTCCACACATATGACACCTAACTCTTAAGTATCGATACCCCCTATAAGGTCCATAGGTTTTCTATAAAGTAAACTAGGGCCTTAATAGGGCACAACGATACACCAATGAACTAAACAAATCAAGAGCTCCTACCTCACCTCTAGGGTAGCTAACCTCAGAGAGAAACCACTTCCAAATTTGAGGTCCTCCAATTTAAGTATTAATGATTTATGATGTTATCATAAATATCACATATTTCACAACAATTACACTTACCCATTTTTCCTCTACTCCTAGCTATTAGAGTGGTCAATAAGGTCATTAGTTTATGTCAAAACCAAAGTCAATACTAAGGTAAACCTATCAAAAGTCCAATGTCATCCTATGCTCAATTATTCACGTTTGGCTCATTAGGTTGACAATGACCATAGTCTCTCAAAACCCTAATTTCGCCATTATTATCCAATTTCATAAGAAACCTTCTTATTATAAGAATTTGCCATGAAAAGGCTAAAAGATAATAAGTCATAATATTTTAGTACATAAGTGGTTTTTACGATTTAGTGATTTACTATATTTTCCACTTTGCATGCATTTAGTAACTTATGTGTACAAACCCTAACCATGCATTTCTAACATGTCATATATTCTATGCAAAACATATGGACTTGTCTTTAGCATAATATGGCATTTAATAAGGCAATTTACTTCATGATATGTAAGGGAGTATTTCTAACCCTAGATCATGCAAATAACAACCATTGTATTCTAACCCCAATCATATGTAAATGCTTTTATAATATTTATATCAATCCTATATACCATATAATAATAATAATAATCATAGGGAACTAATCATGGCAATTACATCATAACTTGACAATATCACAAATTGCAACAACCTAAGACATGTATTCGTGAACCAATGGACACATTACACATGCTTATAGCTCAACTTAACAACAAATTGAATGTACCTACTATCTATTTAGCATATTATCATCTTATCATGCAATTTATAATACTTGCATAATATAAGACTCTAACATGATTCTAGATCTAAATAATCCTAACATACTTGCACATAAATTATACTGTATCATGAGTGATTGGATTTAGCTAAATCCAAGCTATATAAAAGCACACAATATCGTCTTCTCCACAATACCTCAAGGATTGCCTAAAGAATTAACACCCAACAACACATATGTTATCATTTAATATAACACAAAAATAATCCCAAAGTAACTAAAATAAATTTGGAAAAATATTAGAAAATAACTGGGGTAAAAGAACAACGAAGCAACAATTTGCACAATGTCACACAGCAAAAGGGTTGGGTCAGGGATTGGCATGGGACGAGCACAATCGTGCGAGGGTGGTGCACGACCTTACATGCAACACATGCATGCGTCGAGAAGGTTGAGCAGGTATGGGCGTATGAGGAGAAAATAATAAGAGAAGCGCATGAGTGTGCAAGGGCTGTGCGCATCTTGTGCAAGGGCGCACTTCAATGAAAAAAATAAACATGACATGACAAGGAGAGAAAGAAGCAGCTGCTTGGCCCGGTTATGGTTGGCGACAATGAGGGGCATTGATAGGGGTAGTGCTCGTCTTTTATATAGGAAAATGGTGGTGATTATTGGTGGTCAGGTGTTGTAGTGATGGTTGGCGATAGTGGGGTAGCATTGGTTCGCATAAAACTATAGTAGGGAGAAGGGAGAATAAAATAAGAAGGAGGGAAATAAGGTGGTTGGTTCAACTTAATCCATAACACCAAAATAAAAGGAGAGGGGGATTTATATGGTTGGTGGCATGAGAATGGAGTAAGGGTGTCATGGATGAGCAAAACATGCATAAGGGGAAAACGGGTAAAGACATGGGTGAACATGGGAGGATGGTGTATGCGGGAAGGTTATGCTAGGGAAAAGTGGGATATAGAACAAACTACTCACAATAGGATATGGGTGCTATTTGAGAAAGGTGAGCTGAGGGAAAAAATATCCGGTTAGTAGAATTAGAATTCATTAGTAAAATATATATAAATTGGGGTCCCAACTATAGTTAAAACTAATAATCCAATTTCTATTTTATTCTAATTAAATTTATATATAATATACCATGATAATATACATAAAAACAATATAATAATACATTTAATAAATAACATCCTAAAACAATTATTATAACCACTTATACATAACTTTTAGTTAATAATTAAGGTTTTTAAAAATTGAATATTACAGGAATTTTAGAGCGTTCAAACAAACGAAGTTATCTCCTGATAAAATCCCAAGGAAACTCCTTCGTGAAGTGTCTCACACAATTGCTAACATGAATGCTAGCTCTAGCTTCCAAAAATTAGTTTTGATGGTTGATTTATTTTATGTTTAGCGGTAGTTAGTTTTGTTTTCTCTATTGCCTTACGAACTTTTGGATGTATTTTATGTTTATTTGGAAGTAATACAAAATTTCTATTATTTATAAAAAATAATAATAATAAAATTTCAATATAAAAACAATGAAACTTAAACACATAAATTTTTTAAGCTTAATGAATAATAATATTGAAGATAAATAAATAACATAAGAGAAAATTATCTGAAATAAAATGATATAATTTATTTATTTGACGACTATAATAAAAGATAAATTATTTTAAATAAAAAATAAAACAAAAATGGCAACGGTTACACGGTAGTCTTACTGGGAGCCGGCCGAGTCCTCAGTCCTCACTCTGCGGTTCATTCCCTACCTAGATTCACCAGATTATGGCTAGCAAACAGACTCCGAGTCTGGTGTAGATTCCGCATCACCGGAAAGTGCACCCTGATTTTGGTTGGTAGTGCCCTAATTTTGTGCCCTCCAACCCCTCCTTCTTCCAACCCTAATCGTGGCGTTGTCTGGTTGTCGAAACATGAGAGGTCACGCCATGATTTATGGTGTGCTGCAAGTCTCTACCGTTATCCTATTGGTAATGCTCTCTTAATCATTTTAGTTAGAATTACTGGACCCATGATAATTGGAACAAGTGCTTGGAGTTTTTCAGTGTTCAATGGCCAGCGAGGGGGAGGAGATTGCTGCATTTCTTACCGATCATTATTACACTAGCGCAAATTGTTGTTTAAATTGTTATGTTCCTTAGGACACGCGCTGACGACTTATTTTGTTTGATCAGTTTCTAGCTCCTGGGCTGCTGGGGTCTTCTTCAGGACATCATAAGGATAGAAAGTCGTCCGTTTTTTCTTTGTTTAACCTCAAAGAGAAGAGCAGGTTCTGGACTGAGTCTGTTTTACGCGGTGGTAGGTTTTCTATCTTCTTCGGGTATTGGGTTCAAAATCCAATAATGTATACAACTATTTATTTAATTTGTTAGTGTCATTTTGGATCCGTCCATGATCAGATTTCGATGATTTGGCCTCTTCAAGCCCTGGCAAAATGGGAGCTCTGAATTACTCCAAGGCAGGTTGTTAATCGACCCTCTTGCTTGCTCTTTCAATCGTGTTACTTAACGTTAGAGGTTGGACCGGTCTACTCCGTTGAAAAGATGTTCTGGCCTTTTGTTTTGAATATTTTAGTTATGGTGTTAATCGGGGAAAGTTACTTTTTTTGCCTCTATATATCTGCGTCGATTACAGTGTGAGCAGGTGTTCAGGACTTCTAATTCACAGTCCATTCATCGTAGGTAATATTGCAAGCTACTTGAAGCTCCAAGAAATTGATTCCATGTATCTTCCAGTACCAGTGAATTTCATTTTCATTGGATTTGAAGGGAAAGGAAGCCATGGTACTTGATATGCCGTTCATTGTTTTTGTCACTGGACTTGAAAGAATTTTTTGTTACCTAAATGCTAACGATATCTGTATATTTTCTTGCCTAACTTCAGAATTTAGGCTTCAAGCTGAAGAACTAGAACGTTGGTTCACAAAAATTGACCACATTTTTGAGCACACACGTATTCCGCAGATTAGTGAAATCCTCGGTCCATTTTACAAGACTAATATAGATAAAGTGCATCGGCATTTCCCTCTGATCAGCCATATACACTACAAGTAATTGTTTTTTCAGTTCTCTGTTCATTGTTGAGGGTCCTGCCTGTGAATTGTTGTATTGACAGTTTTGGCGTACCAGTTTTAATAGTCTATGAAAATGTCAATGCAGTTTCTCTGCCCATGCCATACAGATGAATGAAAAGGTTACTTCTGTATTTGAGCGTGCCATTTATCTCCTAGGCCGCAAAGATGATGTGTCATCCGCTGGGTAAAGTATTTCTCCTATGACATCTCACTTTGTGGATTGTTATTGTCAAAGTAAAATAATGTATGTATGTTGGGAGATCTGCTATTACATATCTAGTCAAAGTACTACCAAACCCAAGGGATGAATCAACACCTCCTACCTGATGCAGGGCCGGTGAAAGGGAAAGAAAAATAGGAGGAAATTGGGGAAATAACTTAACAGTCTAATCTCAAGAGAAAATATTTCTCTAAAAGCTAGTTGCATCGCTATGACATATCTACTCAAAGTACTACCAAACCCAAGGAAAGAATCAACACCTCCTACCTGATGCAGGGCTGGTGAAAGACAAGGAAAAATGAGGAAATAGGGGAAATAAGTGTATAAAATGTTGACAAATATAACCTAACAGTCTAATCTTAAGAGAAAATATATCTCTAAAAGCTAGTTGCATCCCCCCCCCCCCCAATTTTAGAAGGCTCTTTCCAGATGAATGTTGGAAACTTGCATAAGGTGGTATCAGTAGTACTGGAAAACAAGGGGGATGAAATCTATTCTCTGGGATCAAGGGAGTACAAACTCCCAGAACTGCAGCTGTTTAATCATTATTAGATTACTTCGTTCCCATTTATGCCTTCCACTGTAGATAAGAATATTCATTTTTTGTTTCCTGATTACAGGGATGATGGAGGTGTCCTTTGGCAAGTAGATCTGGATTTGATGGATTCTCTTTTCACTAGCCTTGTTGAGTATTTGCAACTTGGAAATGCATACAACATTTTCATTCTGAACCCGAAGCGTGATGTTAAAAGGCCCAGATATGGATACAGGTATTTTTGTAGTAGAGGGTATAATGGCTTTTGTATAACTATGCCAATGACCATAGATTGGTAACATAGGCTCTGCTTCAGGATTTCCATGCCTATCTGCATGTACTACATCACTAAGAATGCACACATTTTTGTCCATGCTTAGCATGCTATTCGTTTGTGGTTCTAGGATGAACATTACTGTCTTTGTCAACTTGCAGTTTTCCAGTTCTAAAACGTGCATCCTTTTTCTTTTGATTCTTTTTTCTTTTTCCAATTCTAAAACGTGCATCAATTGCCAAAAGGAACAAGCCTTCTGGTTTCTCCATATTTGTATGACATCATTTTGATGCCCTTTTAACTTGCTAAATTTTAATAATCAGCAGGCATTAGTATATGTCTTCATGATAGTGGAATTCCCCATGAAACAAAGCCAGAGAATGAGTATGCATGGGAGAAAGTTGAAGTAGATTGATGAAATTAAAACGAATCAGGCCGTTCTCTTCTTTTATTATTACTTACATATTGTATCCTGAAAACAAATGTATTATGGAATTGCATAAACTCTTAACGTTCTAGAAATGTAATGAGTGTGAATGTGATTATGAGTATTGGTGAGAGCACACCAAATTTGTACAGTTAGATTATAAATGTGATACATATCCGGTCTTTGTCACTAGCTTTGTGATCATTTGGTCCCTGCTACCCAAGTGAGGACGAAAAACATATAATTTCATCTTCCATTTCCCCACACAATCAAGTATCGCGCAAGTAGATCATGGAATTTACCCCTATATTCATTCTAGCTTTGTCGTAGAATCTGCGCATGATATTGAATCCTTTACTCAAGTGATTATTCAAGTTGAGCAAGCCACTTCTGCTTTATTTTCTTTCCATTGTGCCCTTGAAGAGCATTTAGTAGACCTAGGGCCATCTCATTCAGAGGGGACTCCTGATTTCTTAGGTTTCTCTGGGGCATCGCCTGTTCAAGGACAGAAAGCTAACCTAATTATCCACTCCTCTGTAGGCAATTCTCCTTTGCTGTAGCAGAGATGCACTGTTAGCATCAGTACGCTCTGAGGTGGTTGTAGCATCTATCATCATCTTTATCACCTGTACCACTGTGTAAATCTTAGAATATTAAGGTCATTTTTCCTCATCTGGCGGTTAACATCAGTTTTTTCTGCGCAATAATGATGGTAGCCCCAATCAGGAATAAATAATTTGTCAAATATTTGGACATTTTCAAATAGATATTTTATTTCCCAATTTGATGAATAAATTTTGTATGTCAAACAATCTAGGCATCTTACCATTTTTTTGCTATTTCTGGTCATTTATTAAACAGTAAATTTTGGGTATTTGTTAAGGTCCTGGGTGAAGTACTGGTCTACGGACAAGGACCTGCAATTTCTGATATTTGTGTAAGGAATCTAGTTTGGGTGTCTTTCTTCCTTCTGACTTCCTGAAGGTGGCTATTCTCTTGGGAGTTTGTCTATAGAGAGAACTTTCTGATTTCTTGAGTAAAACTCTTTTAATCTTAAAGAGAAGCAGGCAGCTACAAAATTTATATAGAAAAAAAAGCATAATTCTTTTGAAAAATAAATACCTACAAGCAGTCCTAACTTTGTGGAGGAGTTTTGCATGCTCTAGTACCTACTATTTATGGGTGTCTCTCTCACTAGGGGAAAATCCAGCAGTCTTTCTTCATCTGTTTCCACTTCCCAGTTCCCGTGCATGAGTATTGTACAAGTCATGTTTGATTTTTCCTTTTCAGCTGCTTTGACTACTTTTCTGTTTGACTTAGTGATGGGAGTCAGCTGTACAGGACGTATTTTAGAAAGAAATTAAAAACTATGAAATAAGATTTTCCAAGTTTTGTCTATTGTCAGTTACTATTCAGGTTTAATATCTTTTATTTATTATCTTGTAGAGAAGTATCTTATCTTTTTGTTATTCGAATTCTATACATTTTTCTGCACTGTACTATTTTCTTCTCCTTAACTCTTCCCATCTTCCTTCCTCAGTCCTCTTAACCTCTGCCAATCTCAATCAACTTGGTATCAAAGCGCTAATTCGTTCCTCACAACCTTTGCTGCTACTAATCTCATACAAGTTCAGCCCCAGTTTGTTCCTCGATTCCTAGCCGCCTAAGATTTCCCAATTAGTACCCTAAATTAGTCCAGTTAACTACAAATTGAGTCAAACCGCAACCCCTCAACACCTAGTCCCCTCAATTCAAACTCAGTTAGCCTTGGTTATACCTCAATCAAAGTCTAACTGAATTGAATTCAAAGACTTTGAAGCCATAACTCTGCCCCAATTGACTGATTTTAACCAAAATGTTACCCAAAAATCTCAAACTCCACCAAATTGGCTGGGTAGGAATTGGAACAATTGAAAACCTACACTCACTCAAATCAAAGTGAGAGAGTGCTTTACCTAAGTTAAGAACAATCGTCGTTTTGTTGCTAGGAGGTCGTCATTATGAAAGCCACGATGTGCACTTTCGCCCGGTGTTGATAGGTCACGGGGGCTGTCGACACTCGCCAGAGGTCTTCTCATCATTTCAGATTGAAGCTTCTTGTTTGTGCATGAAATTAAGAAATTTGCCTGTCTGCAAGTGTAAAAGGGAAGAAGAAAAGAATACTTAAGAGTTTTGAATATATCATGGTCAATTTATTTTGATTTTGGTTTCTCTTCTCTTTATTGACTTTAGGACTTGAGACTAGTTGTGGCTAGTTGGTTGATTTGTTTGGTGCTAAGATTGATTTATGGTTTAATATTTTTATACATTTCTTATATATTTATCTAGCTTTTAGGGAGAATTGAATAGTTGCATATTTATTTTTGTTGCGTGTGTGCATAGTACTAGTGTGGAGCTTGTTTTGCTTTGTGTGATTTAGTTGATATAAGCAAAAAAAACACACACACACACAAACAAATAATTTTTAGAGCAATGGCGGTAGATCAAAGGATAGATGATGTGAACAAAACTTTACATGATTTTTAAGTGAATATAAATGAAATTATTGATAAATTAAAATATGATATATATGCTATGAAAGAGAAATATCGTAGAGACATTAAGGACAACCAACAACATATTGTGATTGTTGCAAATCAAGTTAAAGGCCTTCAAGTGTAGTACATAATTCCTTAGGTGTTTTCCATGGTTCTATTACTAAACTAGAGCAAAAAGTAGCAAATTAGCGTCTTCCCAATGTGTGTCATGTCCCTAGTTCTAGTTCTAATCCGAATAATGGAGAAGGAAATTTAGGTTCTTATGTTTAACCTATAACAACCAACCAAAGTATCCCACCTACATTAGCTTCTATACCCATGACAGGTAGAAGGAAAAATACCGAACTTAGAGGATAAAATGACTTTGAGCTAAGGATGCCCGACCGTGCAAACATTGACTATTACCTTGAGGATGATGAAGGTTACATTCATGATATCTATGAGATAGGCACCGAGGGAGAGGCTATAGGTAACCTAGACTTAATGATAGGCTTGACTATGACTACCCTAGGTATCCACCTCGTGATTACCCTTATGATGTGACTAAGAAAGTAAAGGTTGATTTTCCAACTTTGATGGTTGTTTCAATCCCATTGATTGGCTGGTTAGAATGCTTAGAGGACTATTTTGAATTTTATGGCATGAATGGCATTTATAGAGTTTGCTTTGCTGGAATGAAACTAGTTGGATCCTCTAAGAAATATTGGCAAGTGACCGAAGAGCGATTGATAAGTGACCCTTCTATAGCTTTATGGGATGAGATGAAACAGAAATTGAAAGAGAAATATTTGCCTACTTTTAATAGGAGACAAATGATGTATGAGTTGTTAAATCTCAAACAACATTCTTCTAGTGTTGATGATTATTATAATTGTTTTAAGGACTTGAAGCTTAGGTGTAATGTGAGAGGATAAAAATGGGTCATTGTTACTAGATTCATTGATGGACTTAAGGATGAACTCAAGTGAGATGTTAACTTGCATGCACCTGATAACTTAAGCGACGCATTGCAAAAAGCCTTAGAAATCGAGTGTTACCAGAATTCTTCTTACTCCCATAGGTTGGCTTCCCAAGCCGAGGAGTCTAGGCAAGCAACAAATTCTTCATTCCACAAGCCTACTGGTTCATATTAGAACAATCAATCTAAGCAACCCATGAATTTCGATAAAGGAAGTTCTTATACATCGATATCATTTTTCAACCTAGAAATTTTGGATCATCTTCTTATTTGTCTATGGTGTGTTGTAATTGATATGAGCGAGGTCATCTTGTAGCTTGTTTTCCCAATCATGCCCTTGTTATAGGGCTAGAAACTCAGGAAGAGAAGGAACCCATTGATGAGACCGTAGAGCTGATTGTGGGAGATACTTCTTCCGAGGGAGAAAGCGAGGAGGATAACTATGTGAATATTATGAGTTGTATCCTTTCTTCTTCTAAAGACTCAGACTTTTGGAAGAGAATTGCAATATTTGAACCAAATTTAAATGTGGTGATAAAATTCTTCGACTGATCATCGATAATGGTACTTCCATGAATGTCATTTCGAAGTCTGCTGATATGCTTTTGAAGCTTCAAGTGTGAACCGTGCTCTTTCCCCTTTAAAATTGCTTGGGTAGATAAGATTTCCTAGAGATGTTGGGTTCCTTTGCATTTAGGTGCATACCGTGAGAATGTATAGTGTGATGTTTTGTTTATGGATGTTGCACATGTTTTTCTAGGTTGACTTTGGATTTATGATAAGAATGCAACATACTATGAGAAAGACAACATTTATGGGTTCTCTCATGACGAAAAGAGAATTAGGTTAGCCCTTGCTAGCCCATCTCTTCAGCCACCCCAATTTCCAAGAGTGCATTTTCTTTTGGCAGAAGTGTGAAAAAGAGGGATGTAAGTCAGACATGTTACTAACTTTAGTTGCCAAAATAAACTAAGTTACTCTTAGCCATTTCTACTGAAGGATCTCCTATGCTTAAACCGCTTCTTGATGAGTTTAAGGATGTCATCCCGAAGGACTTACCCCTAGAGTTACCACCCATGAAGGATATCCAACATGCGATAAACCTTGTTCCCACTATAGGATGAATCCCCAGGAATGTGAGGAGTTAAAGAGGCAAGTTGAAGGATTGTTAGATAAAGGCTTTAGCCTTTGTGTTGGAAGTAATGTGCATTGGTAGTAGAGCCATTTATAAGTTCACTATTAGATATAGGTTTTCCATACCTAGACTTGATGAAATTTTATACCAAATGGCAATATCTAAGCGGTCTTGAAAATTGATCTTAGAGTAGGATACCATCAACTTAGGATTAGACATGCTAAAGAGGGGAATACCACTTTTAAAACTCTAGATGGATTGTTTGAGTAGTTAGTTATGCCTTTTGGGTTAACTAATGCACCTAGTATATTTATGAGAGCTATGATGCATATTTTTGCTAAGTGTTCCTAGTGGGAATTTCTTAATACCCTTTAATTGGGACGTTCTTATTGGTTTATTTTGACGACATTCTGATTTATAGCCCCTGCAACAAGGAGTAGTTGCAACATCTTAGATTAGTCCTAGAGGTTCTTAGGATTGAGAAGTTATATATTAATCTTGCTAGGGGTTCCTTCTTGCAAAATGAGGTACTATTCCTTGTTTTTTTTTGTCTCAAATAAGGGAATCTCATGTGATCTACAACAAATTAATTCCATAATTGAGTGGCCAGAGTAGATAATAAAATCACGGTCATGTTGTCGCGGTATCGAAGTTTCGCGAAAAATAAATTATGTGTCGTGGTCATCACGGTATGAATTTTTTATTTATTTCGCCATATATTCTAATTGATCTTTTGAATATAAATATTCAATAAACTAGTATTTTTTATTATATTAGAAGTGTTTAAGTAGGTCACTATATGCTAAATTGTCCCAATAACCCTAAATTTGCTTTACAATGAAAAATACATGTTATTTAGTAATACATGTAAAGGTAATACATAACAATAGTTTATTATAATTTAATAGTAACTTGGTTGAATATATATATATATAATAAATAAATAGCCTAACCCGCAAAAGGTCACCGATTTTCGACCTATTGCTTGTTGCACCATGCTTTATAAGATCATCTCGAAGATTCTTACGCAGAGGCTTCAAGGTATTTTGCCCTCAATCATTGACCTTGCTCAATCCGCTTTCTTGAAGGGGAGAAGCATCGGTGAGAATGTGTTATTGGCTCATGAGTTGGTGAGGAAATATGCTCGAAAGGGAGTCTCCCCTAGATGCATGATAAAGTTGGACCTCCAAAAAGCTTACGACATGGTCAACTGGAGTTTTGTGAGGGACCTTATGCTTCTGTATGGCTTTCCTTACCAGTTCGTAAAGTTGGTTACCGCTTGCTTGAATACTGTGACTTTCTCCCTCTACTTAAATGGCGTGTTGTCTCCGCCTTTTCAGGCGAAAAGAGGGTTGAGGCAAGGAGATCCCCTCTCCCCCTACTTATTTGTCCTTGTCATGGATTACCTGACCAGATGTCTCAAGCAGCTATGGACCAATGATACTTTCAAAGGCCACCCTAGATGCAGAGCTTTGAAGATAACAAATCTGAGTTTCGCTGACGACATCCTTTTGTTCTGTCATGGTGATTTGCATAGTGTCCAGTGCCTTAAGGATGTCCTTAATCATTTCTCTGGGATCTCAGGTTTGATCCTAAACCCTCAGAAATGCACTGTCTATTTTGGTGGCGTGTCGTCCGATATCAGAAGAGCAATTGTTGATCTTCTGGGGTTCCAGGAAGGTACTCTTCCGATTACTTACCTTGGCCTACCTCTAACCTCTTCTAGAATCTCGGCTAGTCTACTTCAACCTATGTTGGAAAAGGCAACAGCTCGACTTAGGCATTGGAGCACTATTTATTTATCTTATGCGGGGAGACTACAGCTTATCAAGTCGGTCTTGTTTAATATACAACTATACTTCAGCCAGGTGATCCTCCTACCAAGAAAGATCCTCCATCAGTTTGTGAGTCTCTGTCGAAACTTTCTATGGTCAGGAAAGATACATGTTAGAAGACACGCCCTGGTTTCATGGGAACAGATTTGTACCCCTAAGGCTGAGGGTGGTCTTGGTTTCCTTAACCTGGACATTTGGAATCAGTGTGCCCTGGGTAAGCTACTCTGGAATCTTGCTACTAAGAAGGATTCGCTTTGGGTGAAGTGGATCCATGCTGTCTACCTTAAGAATATAAGTTTGTGGGAGTACAATCCCACTACTTATACCTCTTGGTTGTTTCAGAGAATCCTCCTTGTACGCACCCAGTTACAAAGTTTTATTCTTTCGAGGTGGTCGAATGGTTTTCCAGAATATAGCATCAAAGATGCTTATGAAGCGATGCGACCCAGACAAGATAAGCAGAAGTGGCCCCAGCTTGTGTGGAACTCCCTTAACTTGCCAAGACACAGTTTCCTTCTTTGGCTGGCATTCAGGGACAGATTGATGACCAAAGCTAAACTTCGGGAGATTGGTATGGATGTATCAGAGCAATGTGTGTTCTGCCAGCAGGGTCTCGAAACCCGGGACCATTTGTTTATCCACTGCCCTACCACAGCGGCTATATGGAGGAAAATTCGAAGATGTGCTGACAGAAGGGACCCTATCCAAGGGTGGCAACAGGAGGTGCAGTCCTTGCTGAAAAGATCTAGACAAAATAGACAGAAAAAACAGGTCCTAGGAGCACTTTTTTCATCTTATATTGCTAATGTATGGTATGAGAGGAACTTGAGAGTTTTTGAAAACCGTAGTAGGGATATAGATAGTATCAGTCAAACTATTGTCTTAGTTGTAGCTAGACGTTTAATGCACCCACATTATAAGGTTAAATTCCAAAAGTGGGCTAGTCTTGTTGATTGTATGGTAGTTTGATCTCAGGATTGTAATCCTTATCCTTTCGTAAGTAATAAAATCTCTTACTTATCGAAAAAAAAAAAAAAATAAATAAATAAATAGGTAAAAATTATCATGCATACTTTTTTTGGTAGATTTAAGAATTTTCAATAAATTGCCGATTTATTTGATTTATTGTTGATACCGATTTATCAGTGATACATTAACCATTGATTTATCTGATAAATGTGAAAATTTAAAACTGTAGCGTATCCTTAATTTTGCATTGCTACGGACCCAAAAACCGCTAAATAGTGGCCGCTCAACTATAGCGGCACAGCTATTTAATTGTATGGGCCAAAGCCTAAAAGCATTTCTAATGCTCTAAGTTTTCACGGTTTAGCTACATTCTATAAAAGATTCATTAGGAATTTTAGCACCATCATGGCTCCTATTATTGATTGCCTTAGGAAAGGTGATTTTAAATGGCTGCTAAGTAGACCTTCGAGGAGATTAAGAAGAAAATGACCGAATCTCCTATTTTAGGTCATCCCGAGTTCAATAAAGCCTGTAAGGTTGCTTGGGATGCTTCAAGAGATGGAATTGGAGGTGTTTTGAGTCAAGATGGTCATGCAATAGCTTTCTTCAATGAAAAACTAAATGATAGGAGAGATAAGTATTAGACATATGCGAAAGACTTATTTGCCTTAGTGAGATGTTTGGAGCATTAGTTTGTCGTATGAAGTGATCATGATGCCCTTAAACCAAAAGAAACTCAAAGAAAAACATACAAAGTGAGTTGAAATTTTGCAAGAGTACTTTTTCACTCACAAGCATTGTTGTAGAGAATGTGGTTGTTGATGCCTTAAGCAAAGTAGGTCTCTTGTTACATAAATGGACTATTTCTGGTGTAGGATTTGAAAAGATGAGACACTCATATTCCACTTGTCTGGACTTTTCTTAGATTTATCAAGAAGTCATTAATGGTAACCATTGTGATTATGTTGATTATTTTATAGTGGATGGTTACTTGATTTGTGGATCTAAGTTGTGTATTCCCAAAACTCAAAACTTCCTTTCGTGAGTTTTTGATTTGGGAACTTCATGATGGAAGACTAGGAGGACACTTAGGTAGAGACAAGACCACCATTCTTGTAGCTGATCTTTCCTTTTGGTCTTCCTTGAGAAAAGATGTTGCTAGTGCTATTTCTAAGCATTGCACTTGCCAACTTTGCAAAGTTAGGAAGCAACATACTGGATTATACACTCCCTTGCCTAGTCCACAATCCTTGTTGAAATGACCTTAGAATGGATTTTGTCTTAGGCATTACTCATATTGCTAGAGGTCATGATTCTATCTTGGTTGTGGTAGATAGATTTTCAAAGATGATACATTTCATTCTTTGCTACAAGACTATTGATGCATCTAATATTACTAGTATCTTCTTTAAGGAAATTGTTAGGTTGTACGGTTTGCCTTCTTTCATTGTGTCCTATGGAGATGGCATGTTTGTTAGTCACTTTTGGATGACTCTTTGGAAATTATTTGTCACTTATCTAAAGTTTTCTAGTGCTTTTCACCCTCAAACAGATGGGTTTGGGTTATTGTTTGTAGTCTAGGTAACCTTCTTAGGTGTCTAGTTAGTGAAAAACCTAGTATTTGGGACTCGATTTTACCTACTATCGAACTTGTATATAATAACTTCGCTAAAAAGTCAAATTTCTTTGTATTTAAGGTCGATTAATAGTTTGTTTGGAGCTACTTATCAAAAGTATTTATCCATGATAATAACTTATTTTGGAAACTTTTTAATCTAAAAAGTTTCCAAAATAAGTAATTATTGTAAATAACGAATGTTGATAAGTAACTCCAAAAATGAGCTGAATTGATTTTCAATTCAATAGAAGCCCAAAGAGATGAACAAGGTCCCAAATAATGAGAGATATGTAAAATAGAGGTCCGATTACGCCTATTCCTAATCCTAAATGGAATGTAAGGATGTAGGGGTCCATGTGTAATATAGTATCTATTCTTAACCCTATTTTCCTAGTATGGAATGAACTTATAATCTTGAAATCAATTTGATCCTCAAATTATAGATTATATGTTCATAACCCTAGTCCATTCTCATTTTGGGCGGAACCGTTCTTTCATTCAAGTTAGTAAGAGGGATTTTGAATTATGAAAGAGACTCTAGAAGCTAAAAAAGAATATCCTAAGCAATTTCTATAATCAGGTTCATTGATATTCCCGGTGTAGTAGATGCTACTACACATACAATCATATACTCAATTTGATGGATCTCTTTGATCTTAAAGGAGATCTTCTACGCGAGAGGTTATTTCTTGGTTTTGTTTGGCCATTAATAACTCGATTAGTTTTAGATAATAATAGATAGAAACAATACTTGTAAAGAGTCCTATTGAAACCAAAAAATATATGCTTGCCCGCCATCTACACCAGAATAAATAGAGTTTTCAAAAAAAAAATGCTAGTGGATGAAGACCTCATAGAGATAAGAGACACGGGGCTGAAGAGAGGGCTAAAAAAGGATCTTTCGTCTATATAATCTCGAATGATATCAGTTTTGGTAAGCAGACCAAATAAAACAATGGAGGCAAAAGTTCAATCATGGAGATATAGAACAACATATAAGTTATCATACTTGCATATGTTTCATGCTTGTTTGAGTAATAGCAATGAGATTCCCCACTATCATGCTCAGAATAGCTAGGATTTCCAGCACAAGATGCCATTTGTTCATTTGATGAGACATAAAAAGGAATATCGAAAATGTGAGTGACTAAAGCTGAAGTAGCTACTTTCGAAGTAAAAAAAAAACATTAGTAACAGAGACGGCAAGAGTCTTTGAATGACATCAGTTTTGGTTCACAGACCAAATAATACTGAGACGAAAAGAGGATTGTTCACTTCTTTATCTCATTCAAAACCATGCATGAGACTTTCCTTGCATATGTATAAGACCTATCTTCTTTCTTTTTTGATTACCTTCTTTGCTTATGTATAAGACCAAACACATTTGCATTCTAAAAATGATTCCCAATCCTTAACTTTTTGAGGAATCCTTCATCAGTGGTTGCAAGTGACTGAAATTTTCACTCTTTTCCATCTTGGTTCTGTAAGAACAAGTCAGAATAAGTCAACAGGAAAAAGTACCTTTGAAATTGTGCGTGCTGTTGTTCCACATTTGCCTACTGATTTGGTGCTATTGCTTATGGACTCGTAGCCAGTTTAATTTGCTGAAACATTTTCCCAACGTATTCATGATTTGCATGCTGATATTTGACTTAAGATTGCACAGGGTATTACATATGGCAAACTGGCCGCGAATGTACATCGTAGGAAATTAGAGTTTAATGAGGGTGATTATGAGATGGTCTGTGTCCTAAACACTCTTTTAAAAGGCTTTTTGCCCAGGCTTCGGGTTTTTTTCGGATCATAAAGCGTCTTGACTCTAATGCTTATTTACTTGACTTGCCATCTGGCTTGTCTATTAGTCCTATATTCAATATTGAGGCTTTGACTCCTTATCGATGTGCTTTTGAGCCTCCCACTTTTCTTCTTCTGTATCAGTTCCTAAGTTCCCCCCCCTCCCCGACCTTGGGCACAAGATTAGATTGAAGCTATACAGGTGTCAGCACTGCTAATGGAGGGTATCAGCGCTATCTTGTTCAATGGAAGGGTCATACAGCATCAAATAATTCTTGGCTTGAAGATGAGGAGTTACGTCGTTTGGCTCTAGATTTGCTTGATGAGTGCTAGAGGCGAGTTCTTCCAAGCTGGGTGGAAATGATGGGAATCAGCTGTATTAGGCATATTTTAGAAAGAAATTAAAAAATAGGAAATAAGATTTTCTAAGTTTTATTTATAGTCAGTTACTATTCATGTGTACTGTTACTAATCGCGTTTACTGTTCACGTTTTATATCTTATAGTTATTATCTTGTAGAGTAGTATCTTATCTTTTTGTTATTCAAATCCTATACGAGGATTAGCGCGTGTATGTCAGATTAATGAGAACTGCTAATCACGTTTATCTGCCCTATACTATTTTCTTCTCCTTAGCTCTTCCCTTCTCCCTTCTCCCTTCCCCAGTTCTCTTAATCTCTATCACTTAGCCATAGCAGCATTGTCTCAGTGTTGTGTGTTTTGCTGGCGTATTAAAAGCATTAAAAAAAAATCCTATATCACAGGCCATCTTGTTGAATAGCAAAATCTCTTCCTCCACAGGTGAAAAAATAGAATAGAAATCCTTATGTTTATGCCTCACATTATATTGCAGTCTTGATTCTCAGCAGATGTGTGATTAGTAATTGATTATCTTATTCCTAACACATCTTTTAGATTACTGTGTTTCAGCTTTGTCATTTTTACTCATGATCCTTTGCAGGAGGGGTTTATCGGAGTCAGAAATAAGCTTTCTGCATGAGGTCTGTCCTTCCTTGATGCTCCCTCTGTCCCATTTTGTTTGGCCATTTAGAAAATCCAACTTATTAAGAAGAACATTAATTATGGCTGACAACTAATGTTATTTTCCCAAATTACCCACATTTATTGTTGGCAACTAACAGAGGTTAATGTTGATTGTACAAATTGAAATGAGACTATTAAATGCAAACTAAGGGTAGTTTTGTAATTTTATAGAATATTTGTCATTAAATGAATGTTATATAAGGAAAGTGGACATTTATTTTGAGACATCCATAAAAGGAATACCACCCAAACAAAATGGGACGAAGGAGTAATATTTTTGTCCTTAAATATTTTCATAGAATAAAATCTTAGAACTAATGTTTGTATATTTAATGTAAGGTTTAGGCTTACCGTAAATTCAGCTCTTTCTTCTATTCTTGTTATACAGAACAAAGACCTTCAAGCTAAAGTTCTTCAATCAAGAGACTTTTCTCATGATGACCTCGGTGAGGAAATTACACTTTCTTGCATCAGTTTTCTATATGATTTGGCATAAAGAGGTTTTGGATAAGTTTAAGCTCCTATTAATAATTTTAGAGGTGTTTTGATATGTCCTATATGTGTTTGATAAGTCTTTAATAATCGTGTTGTCATAGATTCACTGATCGTTACAATTGTTTTATGGAATGAATTCCAGAAATTAGCAAGACAAGGAGACCTTTGTACGAAAAGCACCCAATGACCAAATTTTCATGGACAATAACCGAAGACACAGATGTGGTTTGTTTTCTACTACTGTTAATGATTTTGGGCTCACCTAGTTTGGGGTGCTTTACAAATCACTCTTTTTTTTTTATCTATTTGTTTTTACAATTATCGAATGCCCCATTACATAGTATTCTTGACTATGCAAATGAACGTGTATTTTTATCCTATTAACTATGTTAGCTACTTGATAAATTGATATCCACCGTATCACTATTATGTCAAGTTGAAGTACATTTTTGGTTCAAAGTGGTGATGTGATTTATTGATGTCATAATTAGGTAATAAAACTATGACCACCATAGTATCGAAGGAGTTACAAAGTGTAATTTTTTATTTTTTCCACAAATAATATTATAAAATATTGGCTGATATGTATGTGATTTTATTTTTATATTATGTATTGGACATTTCGTGTACAGGCAAGCCTAAAATCCAAAACGTATCAGGGGTATTTTTGTGTATCAGATAATATTTTGTTCCTTGATTATGTAAACTATGAGATAGTTTTGAAAAATGCATATTCAGGTCAATATATAGCAGTGTTTGAAAAGCAGTGCCCGAGGCACGCTTAAGGCACAAAGTTTTTATTTTTATTATTATTATTTTTTTATTTTTATTCTTGGCAAGGCACACTTTGAAAAATGCATATTCAGGTCAATATATATCAGTGTTTGAAAAGCAGTGCCCGAGGCACACTTAAGGCACAAAGTTTTTATTTTTATTATTATTATTTTTTTAGTTTTATCCTTGGCAAGGCGCATCTAAGGTGCACAAAGCTCTAAGGCGTGCGCCTTACTAAAAATTAGCTACCTTTAGGTTTTAATTTCATTTAAAAAAAATCTGCAATCAATTGGGAAGGAAATGGAGGTAAGGAAGGAGGGATAAAGGTCATAGAAAGACCAATAGATGTAATATTGTCTGAGAAAGGAAAGAAATGCATTTAGTGTAGAGAAAAAAAAATCTGATTAGCTATTTTTGGGCTTTTTTTTTATAAATATAATTACTAAATCTCTTGTTGAGAAGGAAAGGGAGGGGAAAAGGGGTCTTGGGAAGACCAATAGACATGATTTTGAAGAGGAAAGATTATGTATTTCAGGAAGATCAAAAGCAGTATTAGATTGGTAATATTAACCCCTCACTTTGCCGAGATGTGTGCCTTTGCCTAGTGTCTGGTGCCAAAGCTCTAGGACCTATATTGCCTAAGCGCGCCTTAAGCCTTAGATATAGTACTATTTCATGTAAAAGAATGTATTGCATTGTCCTACTAATTGTAGTTGTTAATAGAAGACAAAGTACATGATAATTTAGAATATATAAAAGTGGAGTATATTCTTTAATATGCTGGGCTTGTTATAATTGCTTGAAGCAAACTGGTGAGAAAATAAACATTCCCATACATATATGGTGCTAAGTGTATTTTTTTTCCTACTTTTTTAAATGCAAGGTCTGCTTGCAGATGCTTTTTTGTAAGGATTGCTACAAATCTTAAGAACTTGACATTATGTGCCTTATACTATAATTCAGTTGCTGGAGAATTTTGGAACTTTGGGTAGAGGTCAGCATCAGTGTGTTGCTGGAAGGAAGGGATTGACCTTCTTGATCATATCTGTGAATAGTATCTTTTAGTGAAGCAATGTCTTCAACATGAATTATTACATTTTTCTTTCAAACCTCTAAAGCAAGACGTAGCATGTCATCTTTATTACTTGTCATTATTGGGCATCATGTTGTCTCATAGGAATGCTGGTATGATTCTCACTTTCGAGTAGTGATGACCTCTAGAAAAATGAAAGAGAGGGACGATAATAGGCTAGATAATTTTCACTTCTCTAGGTGACTCATCACACACTAGAGGACACACCTCTAGGTGATGCATCACAGTCCCTAACAACCAGCTTAACAGATCTATTAAAATGATAATTACTAAAATAAAAATGGACATTCCATCACAATTCACAGCTCAACAACGGATAATAGTCAGATCTCCTATCATAGTACTAGATTGGGCCATTGTTAAGGATTAGAGAGCAGGAGTAATGTGATACAGAAACTTTTTGGGCTTGCTTGTGCCATGCTTGGATCTAGTAGTAGCAATAGCATCCACATCATTGCCTCCTCCATGGAAAGCAACTTTGTCCTCAAGGTTAAATATGGGGAAGCTACGAGTAAACGACTCATAGTCCTCCAAAGTAGCTTCCTCCAAGCCGGAATGTGAGGGGCCCAAGCACGGTGACACCCAACTCTCCTGCTAGCCAAGTGTTTGGTGGATTGAAAAACTGGTTGGCCATCGCTGTAACAATCAGGCAGTGGTGAGGATGGGGTTGTGGATGAGTCAGGCGCCACTTTTGAAATGAAAGTTGAAAGACAAGGTGGATCATCGCATAGGCAAGGAGATCAAGCTTATATGCAACTGGGCCAACTAGTTGAATGACTTGGTAGGGGTCGAAGTACCTCTTAGATAGCTTGTTCAAAGCATAGCCAGTGGCTGGCTGTTGTGTATAAGGTTGTAATTTGGCAAACACCCATTGACCCAATTGGTACTCCTTGTTACGGTGGTGCTTTTGCATGCGTATATACCTAAGCATGCAAAAGGTTACGTTTGAAGATACTCGGGCAAGAGTTTTGGCAATCCTTGAATGTTCGCCCACCACCGAGTCATGATAGGCCGAAAGGATTTGGTGGCAAATTTGAGGAGCAAAAGGAATGACCATGAAACATTAAAATCCCATTATAAGCAGAATGCCTTGAATATTAGTGTTGGCAGCAACTGCCTGATGAAGCTGCTCCACCAATTGCATCCCCTGGTTTGGAAATAGTGATGAGTTGCCCCATTGCTTCAGACGACCAACGGGATAAAGCGTTTGTAGCAAGTTTTGAAGATCCCTTATGCACAATTTCAAATTAAAACCAAGCAATTAGGTAAGCTGATGCTATTGTTCTGGTGTTTGAATAGTTTGGTTGATCAACTTTTGGAGCTTAGATAATCGGTGGTAACAATTGTGAAGGGCTAACCCAATAGATATTGTCTTCGTTTGTAAACGGCAACAGTGATAGCATATTTCTCGCGCTACAAACTAATGTCATTTGAAGGCGGGGATTGAGACGTTTGCTAAAAAAAGCAATGGGGGTCTTCGCATTGGGAGAGAATAGCCCCAATGGGGACAGTAGATGCCTCAGTTTCCACAACGAAGGGTAAGGCGAAATTTGGTAGCACAAGGATGGGGGATGCCGCCATCATCGCCTTCAATTGCTCAAAAGTTTCTTGAGCTTGGGATATCTCTTAAAATGACCTATTTTTTTAGGAGATTGGTTTGTGGCCTAGCAATAGCAGCATAATATTTAATGAACCGACGGTAATAATAGGTTAGGCCCAAAAAGCCCTTAACAATTATAATAGAGGTAGGAACAAATCAACTCACCATACTCTTAATTTTTTTAGGATCCATGGACATCCCATAGGCCAAAATAAGATGACCTAAGTACTCGACGATGGACTTCCCAAAGAAACACTTGGTCCATTTAGCATAAAGTTGACGGTCATATAAAGTTTGGAGTACTAAGGAGAGGTGATGAATGTGGGTTGAATGGTTTGGGCTACAAACTAGAATATCATCAAAAAAACACCAACACAAATTTGTAGATATAGGGGTGATATATCTCATTCATGGTAGCTTGGAATGTGGAGAGTGCGTTTGAGAGCCCAAATGGCATGACAAGAAACTCATAATGGCTCTCATGGGTTCGAAAAGTGGTTTAAGGGATGTCTTGGAGGTGAATTCAGATTTGGAAGTACCCACTTTAAAGATCTAATTTGGAGAAAATTGGTATTTCATCCACCATCAGTATAGGGAACCGATCCTTGATGGTTATGGCATTAAGGGTCAAATAATCAACACAAAAACACCAAGCCCCATCCTTCTTTTTCACTAAGTGGACCGGTGAAGAAAATAGAGTTGTGGAGGTAGGTACAAATAATATGCTCCTAAAGCATATCTCTTGAGCATATCTCGAATTTGCCACTCAATCGCTTCTTTTTGAAAAATGAAGTTATTGATATGGGTGGACATTAATGGGTTGGGCATTGGGTGGGAGATTAATGTTGTGGTCCAATTGCCTATGGGACAATAAGCCCTTGAGGATGCTGAGAACGGTTTCTAACTATAGTACCAAGGCTTGTATATTAGGGTCCAAGTGAACCAAGCCCACACCCCTTTGCCCATTAAGGATCTCCTATAACTGCAAATGCTAATAAGTGGCTTGAAGTGAGGTGGCATGCAGCTTGCGTAACTAGGCCAAAGTGATAGATCTAGGCTCTATATCTGGTTTGCTACCCTGGAGTCGTACTTTCTTCCCATTGACAGAGAAGTCCATAGTTAGCCCTTTATAATTGGCCACTACTAAAATAAGATCTACCATAGCAAAACTATTATAAAGAAATCAATGGAGAAGGTCTCTTTGCCGACTGCCATGGGAACACCACGAATAACACCCTTAGTTTGAAGCCTTTCTTTACTACCCACCACAACCATCAAATTGGCACGACGGTTGATCTGAATGCCCAAATAGCTAATAACCCATGGATGTATGTAATTGTGTGTACTATCCGATCACTTTGAATCAAAGTGTGTGCGTACTTGGAGACCCAGTTAAGAGATGTAAGGAGATTTCTGGTTCTCCTCGGGTATCCTTGCCATCTTTGGTAGCCGCCTCGACCTCAATTGAGCGATCATGATTGGAGGCGGTTTCCTCGTCAGTGAGCATAAGAAAACACAATCGAGTCTTACATCGATGATGTTCTGGATGGTATTTCTTGTCATAGTGGCAGCAGGATCGTCGCTTCTCTCTCTCAACACTCATGAGGGGCCTAACGGGTAAGGTGCGTGAATCGTTCTTTTGTGTTGGAGGAATTGGTGGTAGACCTAACAGGGGTGTTTTTGTGGTGATAGGGAAGGATTTGGAGGTAAGTTTCAATTGAAGGGTGCTCCTTGATCATTGAGTATATCTTTGACCAGTTTTCCTATAGCAATGGTGGTCGAAATAGTCTTTAGGATGGCTAGTTCTCTCTAAAGAAGGTTTTTCAAACCATAAATAAAGCAATTTAAAATGGTTTTGAGAGAAAGATTGGAAACCTTGTTACAAGTATTTTTGAAGCTAGATTGATACTTTGTTACAATACTTGTTTGGTGGAGTTTTAATAGGGTGGCTTGATGATTGACATATGTGGATGGGCCAAATTTCTGCTCCATAGCCTGGATAAGAGATGCCTAGGATGACAATTGTAGATTCTTGTACATCCATTGGAACCAACTAAGTGCCTGATTGACCATATAGAAGGTTGCAATGTCAATCCTCTGCACATCTCGGGTTCCATGGAAAGAAAAGTACCACTTGGCCTTGAAGATCTAATCTAGTGGGTTGGAGCCATTGAAGGTGCTGAGTTCGCACCTCAGAGGACGGATTGTAAGACTAATGGAGGAATGATCAAGGCCAATCCTTTGGGGTGTGCGTGGTGTTGGGCGTGGTGTTGGGGCCCTTTGGGGTGTTGTTTTCTGTGGGTGGATTAGCTTGGTGGTTTATGATTTCCTCAGTGGCTGTTCGGTGTGGTTTCACCATTTCTCTGATCTGTTGCATGCTTTTGTTCCATGGTACGTTCCTGGTTTGCATTCCTTCAATGGTAGCCTCTCAATGAAAGCAACAGTTGATAGGAATGCTGGTACGATTCCCACTTTCTAGAAGTGGTGAGCTCCAGAAAAATGAGAGACACAGTAATAGGCTGGATAATTTTCTGCAAACCTCCATTACTTCACTGGACTGGATTACATATGTATACAACAGTCATTAGCCCCATCCCCAAAACAAAATGAAATCTGTAACCGAATCACACATAACAAGTTAACAACCAGCCTAATGGATCTATTAAAATGATAATTAATAAAACAGAAATGGACATTCTTTCACAATTTACAGCTCAGCAAATGGATAATAGTCAATCTCTTATCATAGTACTGGATTGGGCCATTGATAAGGATCAGAGAGTGGGAGTAATATGATCTAGAAACTTTTTGGGCTTGCTTGTCCTGCACTTGGGCCTAGTAGTAGCAATAACATCTGCATCATTGCCCGTCCTCATTGTTGTGAGGAGTCATGAGGTAACTGTAGGTTCTTTTGGAAATAGTGTTATAACCTAAAGTTTCAAATTTAGCAGATCAATATGTGAATGCTACAATGATGTTCTGGTGAAAACTGGAAAGTTGCTGGTTATGTTGGTCCTTGGTATATTAGTAAACTTTTGATTGTGAATCTTGGTCATCTTCAAAGGCCAGTCCGGTTACATGCATGCTCATTTTCTTTTGTAGGTAGAATGGTCCAATGCATGTTTAGATGCTCTAAGCACCTTTGAGAAGAAGTATCAAGGAAAAGATACTCCTGATATCATTCTGAGCAAAGTTCTACAGGTATTCTTTTTTGAATTTGACACAGGAAATGCATATTGAAATGACTGGTTAATACTTTGTTCCATTTGTGAAATTACAGTCATGCTGACTGCATCTTTTGCTTGTATGAAGATGATGGGCTCAAAAAATGAAGACCTCAAAATTCCTTTGGAGAAAGAATTTAAATCTGGGAACTTTGGCGGTCTTCATGTGGAATGCCTCACAGATACATGGATTGGAAGGGACAGGTTTCAATAATTTACAACTTTTATGCTTACCTATTGTGCTTCACACTCCTTGTGCTATATATTTTGTTGTTTTTAGGTGGGCATTTATTGATTTAAGTGCTGGCCCTTTCACGTGGGGCCCTGCTGTTGGGGGAGAAGGAGTGCGTACTGAACAGAGTTTACCAAATATAGAAAAAACCATTGGTGCTGTTGCAGGTACTGCTAGTTGCTTGACATTGGGAACTTTTGGGCCCCAAGTTTGTTGTTGTCCATTGGTTTCTGTTCCTGTTTCTCTTGTTTCAATTCTACAGTTGGCTCTAACCAGACTGGTTGAGCATTTTATAAAAAGTGGGGATATTACTGGTGCTGCAATGATAGAACTGTCTTGTATGCCTGATTTGGATAATATTTCACTAAGTAAGATCAATTTTGATGGAGGAGGAGCCAGTAAACTATGAGGTAGAGAAGGGGGCAAAGGAGACTGAGCATTATGTATGATTCAGCCATCGTAGTAGGGGGAAGCATTATGTGCATTAGATCCTATTATATTATGTTGCTATAGATTTTCAAGACAAGATCAAAAGGATGAAAGATACTAGTATTCTAGAGCAGCGATCAGAATAATGAATGCAAGAAATTATTGTTTGGTAACGCAAGGGCTTTTGAGATGGGGAGAATAGATCTGGGACCATGACAACTGTCATGGAGATGCTGGGTTCGATTTAGCTAGTTTGGCCAAGAATTCAGGACTTTATGGCTCCACTAGAGTAGCGGATTGTCTACACAAAGTGTAATTGGAGTTTTCCTGTTACTAATATTGTATCTTTTTGTGTGGAGGGTGGGCTTAATTAAAAAAATTGACTTGTTGAAGGACATAACTAATGGTAGAGTTTAAGGGCATAAGGTATTACATGGAATTAATAACAAAGAGCCACAGTGTTTCAAGATATATATATTAAAGTTTTTTTATGAGGGTGAAAGTAAGAATATTGATGATATGTAAAATTAGAGGCTGGAAACATAGCAATGATATTAGTGGTGGTCTGTCTTGGTGTAAGGACATACTATGATCTCTGGACATATACTAGACGTGTAATTTCATTCTATTTGTTGAATTGTTTGATAATGCTTATTGTGCATTATTATTAACAGTAAGGTTACTGGTAAATTTTATCAGAAAATACACATTTTAAGTAATGGTTTGTAAATAATTCAGTTACTAAACTGAGTCTCTACTTCTATTCATCTCCTTTCAAACCTATTTTACTCGTCCTTGTCTATGAAATGTTTAACGTTTGTTTTTGAGTTGAAAATGTCATTTACTGCCTTTTTTTTTTGTCTGCACTTGAGTTGGCTTCAAATTCTTAGCTTGTTTTTAAAACCAATCACAATTTCTTGGGAAAACTTGAAAAGGTTGTTTCCTGAGAGACCAACTAAAATAGAATGTCGAAGCTGCCTGGGAACTTTTCATCACCACAATTGTTAGCCACACCACCACCACTGCAGTCAAATCTGTCACCATTGTCGTCACAATCACCACAATATTGCCACCTCTGCTGCCAATAACAACACCACACCTCCATCACAACAACAATAGTATCACCACCACCAGCAATTACAACACAATACAACAACGCTGTCAGCACCATGGTTGTGGTTTCCACTACCACCCACGGGAGCTCCATCACCACCACACCACCACACCACCACTACTCACCACAATCATGCCACCATACTGCCGCCACCACTGCGGAAGTGGTTGCTGAATTGCTGATGTTGTGGTGGTTGTGGCTGGTGTGGTGGTGGTGATGACAATTTGATGATTCCAGAAATTGAAACTTGGTTTTCAGAAATATGTGTAGTTAAAAACTAAATCTGGTTTCAAGTTTGAGAAGACTGAAGAGAAAAACTGAAAATGATACCAAAAGGCCTCAAATGTTGCTATTGAATACATGTCTCTAGTGGATATATATGCATTTATGAATCTAGAGCATGTATCAAATGTTGCTAGAGCATGTTTCTAGTTGATTTGGTGAACTACTAATTTATCATGTTCTCATAAATCTCCTTATTTTAAAAAATGGTGAAAAATTGGCTTGACCTCCACCTTTTTTGTTTGAAAATTTTCATTCTTTTTAGTTGTTTATGTTAAGCCCATGTTTTTCTGGCTTATTTCCTTTACTTTTTTATATCAAAATTTCAAAATACTGAAAATAGGTCGAATGACATGCTGAATTGTTCCTTTGGTGACCTGGTGGATTGGCTGCTCTTGCCTGATATTCTGTGTTCTGTTCAGTATTTAGTTGTTTACTATAATGACTTGAGGATGGTATGAATTTGCTGTGTGAGACCAATGGTCTTAAGGGAAAGAAAAAAGATTTTGAAATGTAGCGTTCCCTGTAGGTTCTTTCTTCTCCCCATATGTTGATTAGTTTCTGGTTCTTTAATTTGCTTCAACGACATGTTTATGCATCATATATTTTGAAAGGGAGGGGGGGGGGGAATCTTCGCCTGTAGTTACTTATTACATTGGTTTGAGTTTTCTTTCTTACAGAAATTTCAGAGGAAGAAGCTGAAGATCGGCTGCAGGATGCAATTCAGGAAAAGTTTTCTGTTTTTAGTGAGGTATGAACTTTTTGATGATGAATTTGAGAGTTCTGGTTTGTCATTGTATCTAATGTACATTATTGTGAATCCTGGTTTCACTTACATTTTTTTTCTCTGTTACTGTTTGTTTAAATCCACATAAAATAAAAAGAAAAAAGGAAAAAGTGAAGAAAAACATTATGACTTTATGTACAGAATACTAGTGTGCTAAATCCCATGCTTTGTTGACCAACAAGGAATTGAAATGACTCTGCCTCCATGAAACAGAAATGTGGAATCATTGTGTATTCTTCAACAGTCTCTTGAACTATTTATGCCACAACATGTAAATTAGGAAATATTGATCTTCTGAGTCAATTTTGTCATTGATATGATTAGGACACACTAATTGTAGTTGTTTTCTCTGTATTTACATTTGAATTCTATAGCCTATATGTTAAATCTAGCCTATCCTTGTACAATTGATGCATGATTTTGTTGTTGGGCAATATATGCATGGGATGAAATATTGTACAGAATGAAATCTCTTTTAACCTTGCTCCCCCCCCCTCTTTCAAGAAAGCAGTTTGGGGGCAATTTATGTGAATTGTAATTTTGTATGTGTTGTGGCAAAGAAAAAAACTCCTGTTCATCTCATTACTTGTACTTTTATTACATCCATCTCTCCTTTCCATTTTTGTACTTAGAAATTTATATAGCTTTCTGAATGAATTCAGCTTTCTTGCTGAAGAAAGCCTTATGTTTGTCTGGAATCTAATATTTAACTGTTGGCTCAATAACCTTTGTGCACACAATATAATTTATTATTTACCAGCAGCCCATCATAATAATGTCTATCTGAATATTTCAGGGTGACCATCAGGCTATTGACATCCTTCTGGCTGAGATTGATATTTATGAGCTTTTTGCCTTCAAACATTGCAAAGGGAGGAAAACTACACTTGCACTCTGTGAAGGTGATTTTCACTTCAAAGCAGTGTTTTGGTTTGGATTAGTTGGACCATGTTCTATTTGCTCAACATATGTGCAAGAATTCAAACTTCCTGTATGTTTTGGTGCCATATCTTGCATGTGGGTATCTTGAATTTCTTGTGGTTGGTATGCTTTCATAGATGATGTACCCTATTTATATGAGCCACTTGGACACATATTGGTTTGTGTTCTAGTACTGTGAGATCATGATCACTGTTGTCTGAAACTCTTGTAGATTAGTGTACTTACAAATTGGTAATTTCAGAACTTGATGAGAGAATGAGGGAACTGAAGAATGAACTCCAGTCCTCAAAAGGTGATGAAAGTGACGAGGATCATAAGAAAAAGGCAGTAGAAGCATTGAAACGAATGGAGAACTGGAATTTGTTTAGTGACACTTATGAGGTATATCATGTTCCCTGTGCTTCTCATGTTTTATGGTGTGACTAGTTTTGAATGGAAAAAGAGAAATGGTTGTCATGGTGAAAAGAATGCTTGAAGAAATATGAAAAATAGTTTTATACATCATATATTTCCAAACACAATATTAGTAGTGGAGTTATTGTCATCACCATCATTGTCACATATCAAAATCTTCATTCCTTGTCAGTTAGCTCTCAAAAGTGCCACATATAGTTGCTAAGTAAAATTATGCTATATAAAAATACGTTATTTTTTAAAAGAGGTAATATTTAATTTGTAATTATCATTTTATTTAAATTAAAATAGCAAGTTGTTATTGATATAAACATTAAATGAAGATATATATAAAATTATTATTTTCTATGATTAAATCTTATAATATAATCATATTATCCTATAGATATGAATAGTTCTTAGTTGACAACCACAAAATTACAAACTCAATTTTGATCGTCGTCGTTGTCGTCTTTGCCATAGCTTTTAGAGTATAAAATAATAATAGTAATAATTACAATTATAATAAATTAAGCTACTCGATAATAATTTTATAAATAGTATTACTATTAAGTAAGTATTATTACTTAAAATTAATCCTATTTAAAATGCCATTAGAAATGATAGTCATTATTGAAAAAAGGTATAAATAGATACATCATATGTAATGTAAGATTATAAAATAGCTAAAGCATAAAGTAGGAACAATTGTTCCAATTTATGTCAATAATGTTGAACAACACTTGTTTATAAACAAAATGCGATGACTAAAATGACACTTGTGAACAGAGGAAGTAATTAAAAGCCAAAATTTTATAAAAGTATGTGCGTGTGTAATAGGCTAAGGAAAAAAGGATAAAATATTATTGGACAACTGAAAAGGATTAATTTTGCAATAACCATGAAGGGAACATAAAATATTGATTACTTTCAAAATATGATTAAATCTATAGTTTAACAAAACTGTTTGTATTATTATTAATTCATTGTAATAACCTTTGTAACACATCATTCCTCTCAACCATTATTATCGTATGGAAGTAAAATTAAAATTATAACGAATTAGGGAATCTTCCATTAGCCTAGTGGCTAATGGTGCCCCAAACGATTGTCATGTCTTTGTGTTGATTCCCATCCAGTGCATCAATGCTCTGCTCTCCCCTTTATCCCCCTTCCCCCATTGGTGTACTTCGATAAAAAAAATAACAAATCAAATATCAAAAGGATTCACAATTCATACATTTCTGTTCTTTGTTCTACTTATTTCCCTTGTATAATTATAAACAATCAACAAAGTTTTTCCACCTATTGGCGCACAAAGGAAAAGAATTGAGGGGTTGCAAATCTTTGCATATTAGACGAAGACTGATACTATTGAAAAACAGCTATGTTTCATAATGGATAGAAACATTGGTATATTGGTGCGTAAATAAAGGTTCAGAAACAACATATATTTATATAAGCATTAAATCTATCAGGCACTAGGATGACATCACAATCTCTTACATACAATTGAAATCATATTGGCTAAATATAGAGGAGACAACATCCATCTGCATTTAAAAAATATGGAGTAGAACAGAGTGACCAATCCACCCATATCAATCCCCTCCACACAGACCTAAGTAAAGCCAAACTATGAAACAATCCACAGACACCCAAACCTTGCAGAATCAGACAAAATCAAACTTCTTAATCAAGTGAAGAAAGTTTCGGTTGCCAGCTGCAGTAGATAGACTCTTGTTGTTGAACTCTTTGCAATGAAAATCCAAAGCTGCGATCAATATCTTCTCATAGAGCCAAGTCCTTTGCATAGGTGTCAACATGACATGTCTCAGTGCACCCGCATGAAAATCATCATCCACTAGCAAATTCACACATAGCTCCGGCAGTAGTTGGACGTGGATCATAAAACCCCTTGCAGCTGGATATTAAATCCTAATCTGTAAAAGCAATGATTGAACAGAAAATAGAAAAGAAAAGAAAAAGACAATTAGATATCTCTTTGACATAACCCTTAAATATGAAAAACTTCTGGGTCAAATGTCCGCTCTATGTAAGCCACCTAGAAGATATAATCTGTAAAAGCAATGATTGAACAGAAAATAGAAAAGAAAAGAAAAAGACAATTAGTTATCTCTTTGACATAACCCTTAAATATGAAAAACTTCTGGGTCATATGTCCGCTGTATCAAAGCCACCTAGAAGATATAAAAAAACAATTTGCCAAGTCAAATTATAGATCATGGTCAAAAGGAACAATTACATTTCTGCAATCATGCTATCAGCACAATTATGTTTTAAGAATATACTCATTGTTCAAAGAGACCACAAGCTTGATTAAAGAGTCAACTGGATGTACAATAATTGATTTCTCACAATCCTCACAGCTTTTAATACACACGGCTACACTTTTTTGCATATAAAATTAGAAATCCTACTGTATCTTTTACCTAAACGAGTAATAATATGTTCACATTATCTAATATATGCAGCCATTTACAAATCCCTGACAGATTGATGCTTCTTGCGGTTTAAGAGTAAAAGTTAGAAAGAAAAACCTTAACATGGTACACATATAGGAACACTGATGAATCACAATGTCAATCAGTAAAGTTTATGCTGTAAAAAAAAGAAAAATCACTGGGTATAATAATTTCAGCTGTGAAATTCAAATGATAAAGATGAAAAACGCATGGTGATGGGTGTATGTCATTGAGTTATTCAAACAGATTAACTACTGAAGATGAACTACGCCGGTTTCTAGGACACCATCTTTCAGTTTCCCATTAATTGAAGAGTATGTTGGGTACTTAAAGGTACATAGCTACAAATTTAGCACAGGCGAAGAGCTTTGACAAACACTTAGACAAACTGTAGAGAACAGAATAAGTTATTTATCTTGATTTCTGTTCCTGCCTACCCAAACAAGAACTTAATTTCAAATTATCAGGAGTTTTCAGTGACTTAAAAGAATATAATAATAATAATAAACATAAACAAAATAAGATGATTTTTAGAATAACCTTTCTTGATTGCCTTCACTTGCGGCAATGAACGAAAGTTGGGAAACTAAGCATTTTATGAGAGAAGTCCTTTGCCATGAATGTCATCGTCATGGAAATAAAGAATAACAGAAAGAAAATTTGACTGATTAGTTTCTACACCTGAGTAATAAAAAAATAGGAAAAAAATAAAAATGTAACTGATATAGGTTACTGTAAATCAACCATCTGACAAATTTTGTAATCTTTCTACTATAGAAGATTCATGATTTTTATTAAAAGAGCCAATACAAACAATCATGAATCTAAGGTCCTGGCTGGAACTAGCAAATATGAAATTTTCAGTTTGTATCATCAAACAATCATTTAAACTAGTCCTAAAAAAAGGGATCGTGTGCTGATGAACCAAGAAAAATAACTCTCGATATAACAATTCCAAATCAAATGCAAGTGTGGCTTAAGCGCTCGACAATAAAAACTCCATGATATACTTTATTTTATAAGCCATTATATACTATTATCAGATGATTGATCCCACAAACACATACTTTCTACTTGTCATCCAATATCGGGATCTACAACTTCCCATGAAAAAGCTATTAAAATTATTTGAAGCCAAATAAACAACATAACAGGCGTACCGACTTTAATTTCAACACATCAATCCCCCAAGGATGGCATTGGAGTAGTTTATATAGAGAGTAATAAAGATGGAGCCTTCCTTAAAAATTAGTACACCAAATAATTATGTGGTAGAAGAAAGAAATATATTTATAGGACTATATGAAAACATTGAAAAGTAAACAAAAGACAGAGGACTCCAATAAATTCACAGAATATGAATAGAAACAAAATATTCAAACTTCAATTGAAATAAAATTAAATAATTTGTATTGAAAAGTAAATAATTTACAACTCTTCTTGCTTCTGCCTTGCAGTAACTCTCTCAGTCCCAGAATAGCTTTCCACAATTTTTTTTCAACATTGGAGCCCTCTTGATCGTCTGTTCTACAGCTTCCTGCCACTGCATCATTTTGAATTCCTTCACAAATCATGATTGATGGCTTCATCTTCTCAAGAGTCTCCCTTAAAGGCATGGGATTCTTCTGATCAATGTTAGGATTTGTGTCAAAGTCCCTCACATATTCAGATTCAAAGTTCAAACTCAAACTGCAAATTGGTGTCATATGCTTCTACATGCTCATCCCACAAAACACAAGCTACTTCATTGATATACACATTTTCAAAAGCTTTTGTCAGTTTCTCCATCTACAGAACAGATTATATATTGTGAGAGACCGTCGTACCACTCAAGGAAACAGATTATAAGAACTAACCTGCATCAGTTGCATACTTGAGCACCCTTCTTGAACAGGTTTGCCATCCATCCATTTGTCTATCCTCTTCCTTGCTACCCAATCCTAATCCATAATCGATGAAACCAAGTTATCAAATTAATTGGGGGCAAAAAATTAAATATGAATGCAACCTCATTGATAGGATCGATCTTGCTCATCTATCGCCTATCCGGTCTTCTCCTTCCTTTATTTCTTTTCCCTTTGCTGCCATGCTCGCGTTGATACACCCTTTGTCAGCACTGGATATCACTCACAGTCTATGACATAGTTGAAAGCCACCTGCCACCTCCTCCTCATCCGATTCCATTACTCATTCTTGGAAAAAACTCAATCAAACTCATTTATCTTTTCCCTGTTCTCAAATTCAACCCAATTCCATGACCAGAAATTTTGTATCCTTTTCTCTCTCTCCAATAGCTATGGCATTCCATTCCAAGAACTCAGAGGATTCCGGCATTTAACCCTTCATCTTCATCTCTTCCCTTGCTCAATCTTACAACGTTCCATTCGTTGGTGTCACATACATTGCCTCTCTTGTCGTGCAAGATCACCTCCGATCGCCAGAAAAAGTTGCCACAATGCTACAACACCTCAAGATTTCCTCCGTCTGCGCCTCTGATCCCGACCCTCCAATTATACAACCGAGCTTTCTCTTAATCTAATATTTCTCTCCTCTTCACAGTTCCCAGTCATTGCATTACCCTCGTTGTACTGACCGCTCCAATGCTCTTGGATTGCTTGTTGAACTTGAATTTTGAATGTAGGCAGTAAATGCTCTGAATGGGTGTGGTTCTGCAAAAATAAATAAATAAATAAATAAAAATGATAGCTTCTAGGGTAAGCTTTTTTTTCACTCTCTCCCAAAACATTCATGTGGGTCTCCCAACCTATAAGTTTTTTCTCTTTCCCAATAAATTGTAGTACTCCCTGTCCCAACAATAATAAATCAGCTGCCTCATTTACTTTACATTATCTCTGTCATACTATTACTTTATGTCTATTTATCTTCTTTTACTCGATCCAAATGTTTTTCTTTTTTGACCCATTGAAAATGAAATCACGTATATGCCCTCATGATGATGTTTATAGGCGGGAAAACATGCTTTTTAGAACTCTGTTTCTATCTAACATTCCAGACTTATAAGTATGCTGCAACGATTTCATTATTCCCTTCTCCTGCTTTTCTGTGAACAACAAAAGTGAAAATTTTGATTAAGTTGCTGCTCTACAGGAGTTCCATAATTACACAGTTGCACGTGATACATTTCTTGCCCATTTAGGTGCAACATTATGGGGATCTATGAGGCACATTATAGCCCCTTCTTTAGCTGATGGAGCCTACCATCTCTCTGAGCAGATATCCTTTCAATTATTTTTCATCACAGATAAGGTATCCGTTTCAACATAATGCTTCTCCATCCCTTGTTTTCTCTATTATCCTGCAGAAAGTTACCTATGCTCTCTTGCAGAAAGTCAGGAATATCAAGCAGTTGCCTGTGGATCTCAAAGCCATTATGAATGGCCTTTCTTCATTATTGGTACCTTTTCAAAAGCCAATATTTAGCCAGCATATGTAAGTGTCATAATTAAGCATTTTATATGGAATATATTTTAGCGATATCTATGTACCTGTCTTCTGGTTACAGAGAGTGAATAGTCTTCACTTGTTGATGCAGAATGTGTAGAAGTTCCTTAGCCTAAATTTACCGGATTTTATCTTATAAGGTTTATATACTCTAGTATTATCTATTACAGTTTTAGATATCAACATATAGGATCTGCTATAATCATTTAGGTATAATTGTATCGCATATTGGTTTAGGATTTAGTATTATCGTTTAGGAGCTATTATTAAGGTTTAAGATTAGATTTTATCTTCAAAATCATAATTCCACCTGAGATCAATTGGGTGCTAAGAATTGGATCATAGGATAATCATATGAAAATCATAAAGTTATGAGTCCAATATAAGTTTATGCTGTAAAGTACCATACTTGAAATTAAAATATATCATTGAAACCACACTCTTAAGCTCTTATGCAGTCACGAAAATCAGGTTGTAGTAACCTACAAGCATTACAAGTTGTCAAAACTAATTTTATATGTAAGGAACTACAGTAAGTTAACAAAATGAAAAGTGAAATTACACTGGGACAATAAAAATTATCACCATTTATAGCATAATAATAATAATCATGATGATGAATTAAATAGAATTTAATAATGAATAATATCATAAAATATTAGATATTTATTTTTTCATTTAGATAGAGTTTGGACTCTTTTATTAACATTTTTCTTAAAAAATCAAGTTTGTTGCTTTGGTGGTATCTCAATTATATCTCCTTCACATTGACTCATGGTCAAAACATGCCATAAAATAATAGAGGGTTGATGATTAGAGGTTTAGGGACCAATTATAGCAATAATAAGAGTAGATTTAATGAAAAATGGATAAAAAAATTATACTTATTATGTAGAATGATAAATTCTACTTAGGCTCGCAAGATTCCACCGATCCTATCGTGATTCTATTACTTTATGATTGTACTTAGGATTGGGGATTGTTTTGTGACTTTTAGATTGAAGAATTGTAAGATTGAATCTCGATTTTAGCAACAATGATCTTAACATATATATAAAGCCTTGGTGTTAGTTTTACACTTCACACTCAGGGGAGGGGGGTTGAATTGAGTGTGTAAAAATCCCAAAAACTTTTGCAGAATAATGGATTTGTAGAGTTTTTTCAAACTTGGATACCCAAGCAAGTTTAGTATTAGATATTGTACACATCATGAATTTAGTCTCGTAAAGATTGAACAGCCAGATATATGTGTGATTGGGTAGTTACTCTTGTGTTTTGCTCCTGTTTTGAGTTGTGCGAATATGTGAATATTGAACACCTAGATTTATGTGGTTGAACCAACTTTGGTTGTCCATAGTTAGTCTAGCCCACTTTCAATCCTCTATGATTTTCCTTCAACTAACTCTAGTTAAGATACACCGGTTACTACTTTGTAATTGCTCTCAAATTCAACTATCCCAGTGCTCAATGCTAAGCTCCTTGGACAAATGAATACAAGGTAAGATGATGAGCTCTTGCTCTCAAAAGCTAAATGTTCTCTTTTCGCACAGTTGCAAGAAGTTTTCTCTTCAAAAATTTCTAATGCTAATGCTTGATCAATTTGAAGTTCGTCAATGCTCTCAATTTCAATGATGGCGTGTTGGATTATTTTTAAAACTTATCACATTAGATCTTAAAACGTTAGCAACATTTTGATAACAATAAAAGAAATATAAAATTAATAATAATAATTATAATAACGATGTAATGATAACAATAGTAGTAATACTAATAGAAATAGTAATTATAACATTAATAATAATAAAATAGATATAATAATTCATTGAAGATTTTCATTCATATCTTATCATCAAAAATTAGGGCCTTGTACAGAATGTAGGGTTTTCTAAGGAGTTTTTGACAAAAATATTTACTCAAAGCCTTTTCAAGTATTATCTCCGATTTTTCTAATATCATCTCAGATTCATTTGATTTGTTCGACCATGGAACCGTGGAGTCTTAATAAATCTTTCCAAAATGTGGCAATGTTTTGTGGAGATTTCTTTGTGCGAAAGTATCTCGAATATTGTTTTACTTTTCTAAAGCATAAAGCACAAAATTTCTTTCCTGAAAAATTACCTCAATCTACCGCCCTAGATCTTCAGTTAAGGAAATCATTCTTTGCATGGAATATTTTCTAACATACATACTTTGACGATACTGAATATGATACAGTATCAGTTACTGGATCTCGTTCTGTATGAAGTTTCAATTGAATCTTTCTTTAAGTACTTGCACACAATTCCTTCTCGTGAGATCATTCTTGGCTTCTTGCCTTGATACTTGAAGACTTTGGGTATTTTCTTCCATGCAATATTGGCCTTCACATATTTGGTGTGATTCTATAGACTTGAATACCTTCACAGCCTGTTCACTCTGTGCGTATTTTTTCGCTAATGGTGTTCTGTTCCCTGAAATGCTATGTAACAAGTTATCAATTAGACAATCACACTTATTATTTGGAATCATCATTACCACAGGAAACCTAGTGCTTGGACTTGTGTTTATGCTTAAGACCAGACTATAAGTGTGTAAACTCCCTACAATCGCAATACGACACCACTAAACACCTCCATTGAGCCCATATGCCACTACCACTAGCAACCCATATTTGCTCAACTACAACTCGCCCCTTATGTCTTACAACCATCTACCACCAGAATTGGCCAAAACCCTAATGTGGACTTGTTGGCCACTCTCTCCCATCATTTCAAGTCATCATTCGGGCTGACCTTCATTGGTTCCAATGTTGACAAGAGGTGGTGTTTAAAGTCTGCAAATAGTACAAATGTTGAGGTTTCTTTTGTGCTCCACTGCTAATCCACCTATGTCCTCATTGTCTACCAATCGCCAACCATTGGTCTACTCCGCCTATTCATTGGGTGCAATTAACACCACCACTAGTTGTAGTTGCAACAAAGAAGTTACAAAGATTCCGACATGAACTTTGGGAGTTTCCCACTCAATGTGCTCATTGATTGTTGTTGCATCGATCTTATTGTTGCTCATGGGTGCTTAATGGCTGCTAAGACATGTAAAGAAAATGAAGTTAGAGGCTTATGCTTCTTTTTTATTTTTGTATATTTTGTATCATCTTGTTTAGCATCAAAGATATTGAAATAAAGGTCAACAAGTAGTAGGAAAAATGGAGAAAAATACTTGGCCGATTGAAAAGTTCAAATTTTACTTCTATTGTCCTTATTTTTTGAAGTAGAGATTTTAGTGAGTATTATATGATATAAGGTCTTTCCCACCAAAGCTTAAATTTCCTATTGAAACAGATAGTTTGACACTCAATTCACCTTTTTACTCAGAGGAACAAGCAATCGTGTTTCACCCTAGTTTAGAATGTGTTCATGAAATCACGAGCCTCTATTATGTCTAGGGTCATTCACGCATTCGTTCAAATATTACAAGGTAGTTGTGATTTATGCCTTTCTTCATTTGCTTCTTGGTATACACATTTATGATGAATGTGATAGAAATATGCTTTAGGGATTTATCATTATATAACTCATTGCCGGTTGGGATTACTACAACTTGGGTAGTTATGACGTCTTGCTAGAGGGATACTTGTGATTGTGGGCCATAAGATATTTTGGGCTTACTACTAACATTGAGTGAACATACAAAGTCGCACTAGATCAAGAGCTAGATTTAGTACATTAGGATTTTTGATATGGGCAAGAATCTAGATCCATTATATCCGTACAAGACCAAACTGAATAGTGTTTTAGTTATAATTTTGTTATAAAATAATAAGAGACATCCATAAAGTGATACATATGTTTGAAACTTGGAGAGTATTTGCTTTATTAAGATTAAGCTTTTATCTTCTGCAAGACCTACATAGAATTTTGTTTATCCGTTTGTGTGAATTCCAAAGGTGTGACATCTAACATGTTTATCCTGATCCGAATTCCTAGAATCGAATGTCAAGAGGTATGAAGCAAGTTCTCAAATTTTTTTTCAATACTCACTTGCGTCCTAGGTCCTAGTGGCTTAGAACGAATGGGTTCTAATGATGTTTTGGGATCCAAACATAACAAAATGTTGTCGGATGAGCATTTGGTTTGCTAGTGAGGTGACTTATAGGTGCATTGTTGATCATAATTCTCTTATGCATCTACTAGTGCTTGAAGAAGTCTGCAATACAAGTCTCTCTTGAAGGGATAGAAGATGAACTTTTGCAAAGGGGTAGTCGTTAAGCTCATGCATTGAATGTTGGACCACTGAAGTTCAAAAGCTTGCTTTAGATGTGCATTGAAGATGCTAACTCTAAAGTTTGCTTTGGAAGTGGGCATTGAAGATGCTCACTTGGGTATATGTGATGGCACCGGGCAATCTAGAGGTGTATGTAATGAAGAATCCAATGCCAAAATGAGCTTCATCACAATCAAAGACCAGAGGGGCCTCACACTTTATTTATTTAAAGAGTCAAGAGGTCAACTCAATTGTGATGAATACTGTTCACTTATCCTTTGGAGTTGACTCTTAGGTGACAATTTTCCAACAGTCTAGTCTTAGTTCTTTATGTTCATGCTATTCTTTACCTTGGATCCTTTTGCAATCTCTGTGTGCTCCCGATCTTCCTGCCCTATATACATACATACATACATACATACATACATACATACATATATATATATATATATATATGAGGTTGAGTTTTCACCAATCTGAGAAGAATGATGTTGAACGGAGTAGGAGATTACAAGCTCCAATTTAAATAGGTATTTTATCTTATAAGATTTAGATACTCTAGTATAATCTATTGAAGTTTTAGGTATTATTTTTTAGATTTTGGTATTTCCATTTTTTTTTTTCGATAAGTAAGAAATTTTATTACTTGTGAAAAGGAGAAATATTACAAACTAGATATCAACCTACCATACAGTCAACAAGACCAGCCCACTTTTGGAATTTAGCCTTATAGTGTGGGTGCATTAAACGTCTAGCTACAGTTAAGGCAATAGCTTGACTAATACTATCAACATCTCTACTTCGGTTTTCAAATATCCTCAAGTTCCTCTCATACCATACATTTGCAATATAAGATGAAAAAAGAGCTCCTAGGATCTGCTTTTTCTGTCTATTTTGTCTTGATCTTTTCAACAAAGATTGTACCTCCTGTTGCCATCCCTGAATAGGGTCTCTTCTGCCAGCACATCTTCGAATTTTCCTCCATATAGCCGTTGTAATAGGGCAGTGGATAAACAAATGGTCTCGGGTTTCTAGATCCTGTTGGCAGAACACACACTGCTCCGATACATCCATACCAATCTCCCGAAGTTTTGCTTTAGTCATCAATCTATCCCTGAATGCCAGCCAAATAAGGAATCTGTGTCTTGGTAAGTTAAGGGAGTTCCACACCAGCTGGGTCCACTTTTGGTTATCCTGCTTGGGGCGCACAGCTTCATAAGCAGCTTTGATGCTATAATCAGTATAACCATTTGAGCACCGCGACTGGAGAAAACTTTGTAGCTGAGGGCGTATAAGCAGGATTCTCTGAAACAGCCAGGAAGTATAAGTAGTGGTATTTCCATTTTAGATACTATTTTCTTGCATTTCGGGTTAGGCTTTTGTGTTGTTTAAGATTATATATTTTTTGATGTTATTGTCTCTAGTATTTTGACCTATTTTTAGGACATAAAAGCTTGTAGTTATTCTCATGACTAAATTGTGAATGAACAATTGATATTGATATAAAGTTGGTTTGAGTAGAGTATGTCTCCTCCCTAATTCCCTTTGAGTATTCTCTTCTCCTAATTTCCCTCTTCTTTCTTCCCAAGCCCTAACCCTACATTACTCATGTTGATGCCTTTGTGTCTTGTAGATTGCCACTTTCAGAGGATCCTGCATTGGCGATGGCTTTTTCAGTATCCCGACGAGCAGCAGCTGTGCCAATGTTGCTTGTCAATGGAACATATAGGAAGACCATCCGATCATATCTTGATTCGGCTATTCTTCAACATCAGCTGCAAAGGCTGAATGATCATAATTCATTAAAAGGTTATCTTCTCTGATTTGCTGAACCCTTTTTTCTTTTCTTTTTAAATGCAAATGGGCCTAATATGGTTGTGGGGAATATTTCTGGTTACATTTTGTATCATAGTCTGATTATCCAATTCTTCAAAGAACTCTCCCTGCAGTGGCATATCAAAGCTATTAAGCTACTAAGCAATGGACTGCACTTTCATCGCCGCCTTTGATTTAGACTTTGCTACTTTTTATGTGATTGTATTAGAAACAATTTTTTAACTCTGTTCTAATCTCTCTCTCTCTCTCCCTCCTTCTCTCACTTTATTTATTTCTTATATTTTTAAGAAAGCAATGCAATTTGTGATAAAAAAAAATTAAGCATTATTTGAATTTTCCTAAAAGGTAATTGTCACATCACCATGAAATGGAGGTCCATCCGAACAATAAAACCGTAGTTGTGGTTGCGGTTGAGGTGTCGCGGTGTTAGAGTGTCGTGAATGATATTTTATATATTGCAATTGTAGTGTGATTTTTTTTTCATAACAAATGTCGGCAAATATGAAAAATATCGGTAAATAACAGTAAAATATTGTTGCCCGATAACTGATATATTGTCAATAAATATATGAATTTTTAAACAATCGCATATCGCCAATTTTGTGTATTGGCTGACCAAAAATCTGCTAAATATCGGCCAATATTGCGTATTAGGACCGATATTTAATTGTATGGGTCCATCATTCATGGTGGTACAGAAGTAGGACATCATGGATGTCACATAAAAATCCTTGCTGTTGCTGCATTGGTGTTTGATACTAGTTTCTCCAATTAATTCACTACTCTGCCAGAGTTTGTGACTGAGTTTCTTAATATTACATTCACTTGCTATTTTACAAACTTGTACTTGGCTAAATGATACTATTTTTTTAATGTCTTACTGTAACTTTGGTTTCTGAAGTTCTGAATTATTTAATTAGGCAATCTATCTAGTGAATTTCATTAGAAACATGTTGAATACTGGCAACATCCTGACTTATGGAGTATTACATAAGCATCTCATGAAATGTTTCTATAGTGTGCATGAGAAGTATACTGAAATATTGATTTTTTTCCCATCATAATTGACATTGCTATAGCATCATCGCTGAAGGCTTTGCTATAGTGTCCATTTCATTACCCTTATCACACAGTCAAGAGAACCAAGTATTCGGAGTATTACATAGTCCATGATGTGGTCTAGACTTGATTGGGTTTTGCAGGAAGACGAGCTCATAGCAGATCTGCTCTGGAGGTTCCTATATTTTGGTTTATCCATGATGATCCCCTATTGGTTGACAAGCAGTACCAAGCAAAGTCACTTTCTGATATGGTTCTTGTTGTTCAGTCAGAGGCATCGTCCTGGGAAAGTCATTTGCAGTGCAATGGAAAGTCAATTTTATTGGATCTAAGGTGAAAACTTGAATCTTGTTTGTTCATAATTTTTTTCCACTCAGAAGTTGTTGCTTCAATAACTGCCTGTAGTTTGTCATGGACTAATGGGTTTGGCAGCTATTATGGTTTCCTCCACAATATAATTCATGTGAGGTAAATCTGCAAATAGGAGAAAATAAAACCTGAAAATTGGCAAATTGGTGTTCATGAGTTGTTGCATGAGCATGACATATCTAACGATTTGTTCTGATAGGGTCCCTATGTAACTCATCTGGTGAATTTATGCATCATACTTTAAAAATGTAGATATGGCACTTTGTCAGTGTAGTGTTAGACTAGATCGTACAGGAATCATGAATGCAGAAAATTAGGAAGTGACTTGTTAGTTATTGTAGATTATTGTGCAGTGTATATGATTTTCCTTTTTGTTTTGCTATAAAACCCCATATGGACCGAAACAAAATCTTGACATGGGAAGTAAAAACGTGAGAGAACCTGGGTTGAACTTTTGTTCATTCATAGTATTAGTAACAGAACTTGGTATTTTATTTTTTCAGGAGACCCATCAAAGCAGCATTGAATGCTATCTCTGAACATATAGCTGGTGTACTTCCTCTTCATCTAATGTACAGCCATGCCCATGGAACAGCAATTGAGGTACAAGGGTTCTTGCTATTTTCTTCTACCATATGAATTTCCTTATGCCACCACAGTCTGATCTGAACAGTCTTTTAGGGAATGGGAGAGGATGGCATTGCAACTTGTTTGTTATTTCTTCTTTTAGTTTTATACTTTATGAACACTTGTATATTAGTCCTTAAATAGAAAGAGATATGTGACTCATATGGGGTTGGGATAGTGTGTGATTGAGGCTGAGCACACGACATTTCTTAGAATAGATTAACTGAGTGCTGATAAATAGTGTAAAAAAAAGGCAGTAATATTTGGATACTTGTTTGAAGGTTTTATCTTCATTTTTTTTAAAAAAAAAAAGAAAAAAAAACTCACAGGAACAAGAAGATGAAAACAAAGACTTCCAGGGGCTTTCATAAAAATAACAATGTACGTATGTACTTTGAATATATGAAATAATAGGTTATTGAAGATGTGCCTTACATGTAAGAAACTCCAGACTACCGCCTTTTGAATTTAATAGCTTTTGGATCCTTTGGGTTTCTGTGGCATGCTTATAGCTTAGGGAAAAAAAAAAGTGTAATGCAAAAAGTTAGTCCAAGCATAAAATCAGCATTGAGTTATGCTTTGGAGCCTCTCCCTCTCATCATTGTTAATTTTATTTAACTTATTGTATAGTGTTCATGGTTTCTCGGTTTATACTGTATGTAATGAACTATCCATTGGTATTACCCACTACAGCTTAAACTACCATATTTTATAGACAAGCTACCATTGCTTTAGCATCTTTATACTCTATTGAGTCCTTTCAAATTTTCAATCATAGGTAAAACCGTAAAGTGAATAATGATATTCTGATTGTTCAGAACTCAAGTTGGCATTCTATTCATAGACGAGCAATAAGGATATCCACCTCGAGAAAAATTAAAGTATATTGAAGAATTGCACTTAAAAACATTTAGCTTAGATCTTCGTTTCTTGTTAGCATCTTTTTATATTGTTGTCAATGCATATTCTAAATCATTATCTTGGAGCTGCTGAAATTGACTGCCATTTCTGCTGAAATTATGGTGCAAATGATGATAGGATTGGGTATGGTCCGTGGGGTGCAACCCTTTTTCTATCACATCTCAAGGTTGGCATATTTCCCAGTTTCATTCTGACACAATAGCCCGGAGCTATATCATCACAAGCCTTGAAGAATCAATACAGCTTGTCAATTCAGCCATTCACCGGCTTGTCATGGAGAGGACATGTATCCTTGAATTTAGCATTGACTCATTCACATATTTACTAGTTCTCCTCTTCCATGACATCTACTGATTACATCAGAGTAAAAGTTTTTCAATTGATGATCAAACTTGTGGTATCCATGTGAATTTTGTTATGGGTTGAATGTACAATTACCCATGAAATTATGGATGAGGAAGAAACTTGAAGTCTTTGTCATCTAGAGATTTTGTGATAAACTTTATATAGTTGCTTTTGAATGAAAAGATAGTAGATGGAGCATTATTTCTCTTTTAATATGAAGTGGTTTTGCTTTATATAATAGAAGACATGTATACATATTAAAAACACCAGAAAAAATAAGGAAAAAGTGGAGCCTTTAGTTGTTTTTTTAGCCTGGATTGGACTTGCCTCTACTAGTATTTAGATCATATGCTATTGCAAGTTACACTGAATGAGTTATCGTTTTATTTATGAAACTTTGTTTTTAATTGATCATGGAGGTTCAAACAATTAGATTTTACTGTTTAACATATCACACAGCTAGAAAGACTTTTTGTTTGCTTTCTCCTTGTCCGCATGAATTATACCCCCCTCTTTTCACTTAATCTTTAGGCAGTTTGCGTTGGAATTCAGATCATTCATTATTTTTCAACACTGACCTTATTTTCCACAAATTGGACATCTCAAATGAATTATAGGTCCCTTAACCTAAGGGATTTTAACAATGTAAGATTCTTATGTTCAATTTATTCATTTATTTCTATGAATTATTTGACCACCATTTATCTCTACTGCATTTTTTGATACTGATTCTCTCTCTGTGATTGCCCTCTCTACGGAGCTTTTGGAAATTGTCTCTATAGTCTCGACTAGTTAGGGGTAAGGTTGCATATCTCTAAAGCTGCTCAGATCCCTCCTGTGGCAGGATCCTTATTCCGTGGCTTTTGGGTTGTTGCCTTCTTATTTGTTTCTCTTATGGCCAATCCACTGGAAGAGCTTTTGCAGATAGTTTCTTGATCATGCCAAGTCTTATCAATTGATTATTTCCTATTTTAGTTAAATTATTTTTATTATCTAGCTTATTGGACTTCTTTGCTGCTAATTTTCTGTGCCGCTTCATTGCAAGCATGGAACAATATTTTCACCATTTTCTATCCTCATGGAGTGATTCTGTACTTCTTGGAGGATATATGGAAACATGGAGAGATTTGTGATTGGATGCATTTTAAGACTTGTTCGCCTTGAAGGATGACTTGTTTTTTCTCTTATTCTGCATCGGTTAATATGGATGGGTCATTTTGGATATACTTAACAACGGCTAGCTGAGAAATCTTTTAAGCTCTTCCTTTCTCAAGAGCGTGACCTTGTAAACAAATACAATTTTGTTGTTGGACTTCTGCGACGGGTGAGTAGATTAATGTTTCTCCCTTGTGGTACGCTATCTTAGCGTCTCAAAGAAAAACTATGATGCAATGTGATACTAGGCATTTATCTTTTCAGATTTCTACCATTTCCGGAGAGCTACGTTATGTGGATGCACTGAGACTATTATACGCTTTGGATGATGAATCGAGAAGGTAATGCATCTGGAAATTTCACTGGTCCTCTGAATTGTGATTGTTGGGTCGTACTCTTTATGTTCATAACATCTACTGTCTAATGTTCCCTCGATCTTTATATTGCCACATTTCAAAACTTAGAATATTATTTGACGCCAATGACCTTTAACCTAAGGTTTTTATTTTTATTTTTTATTTTATTTTATTTTAAAAAAACACTTGTAATGAAGGTTAGTATCAGAAGAAATCAACATTTTGATCTGGGAAACTGGACAAGATACAATTTCTGTATTCTATTGAAGTGGGGCACTTGAACAAAAAGAAAAAAAAGGGGGGGGGGTATGATTCGTGGTTCATGAGGCTAAAGTATCAAATAATGGGCGGGTTGGAATGATCAAGTTATAAGATGCTAAAAAAATTACTGAAGTAGTAGTTAATATGTTATGAAAAATAAGGAAATGTGACGTTACAATCAGACAATTTTCAGAATCTAATTAATCCGATGACAATCCTATCCTCATATGGCATCACATTATGGTCAATTTTCCAGCAAAGTGACGTGATGCCACATGAATTACTCTTGTAACATTCATATGACATAATTCAGAAAATCCATGGATCAATGGGATGTCTCATTTCATATTTTGACGTTTTTCCACCTGAGAAATGATCAATCCATTCACTATTTTCCCTACCGATACCTTGCTTTTCTTTGTCGTTGTGCTCAACTTAATTATGTATTGTGCAATGAAATTCGAAGCATTCTCAATCTCATCATCGCTTACATGTAGTTGAATTTGTGTATCAGGAGACAAGCAAATTATGTTTCTTAGGCACAAGAATTGAAAATTTGAAAATACAATCTAGTTTATATATAGTTAGGCGACTAAATGCTATGAGTGAACAAAAAATGATATTTTTTGGTCAAAATCAATTACTCAAAACCGCTATATAAGATCTTCGTGGAGGGAGAAGAAATTCATTTTGACAATAGGGCATAATAAGAAATGTGGCCTGACATTACCCATGGATTTTCCCAAATCAGTCATGTGGTGTCACATGACAATATATCTGGTTATCACTTGGCATGGGCAGAAATTGGCCATGTATATGTGGTGTCAAATTTACTTGGGTTTTTAAACTGTCTATATGTGACATCGTGTTTAAGCTAACATATTTTTTTTAATACATTTCATCTGGGTACCATATACTATGACATTTAGTCTGATTTTATTAAGGTATCATATATTTCAAATAATTTCATTCAGGTACAAGTATCATGACATTTTTAGTTTACTTTTACTTAGCACTATCCTGTTGAATATTTTTATGTTAGACTACTAAAATGATTAACTTTCTAGTACCACATTTTTCTATTCTACCTTGGGTTATTTCAAATGTTTTTTTTTTTTGTATGGGAATTTCTAGAGCATTAAAAAAATCAATAAATTAAAAATTAACTATTTTTCTCAAAAAATACCAAATTAACTAAAGTACTCCCAAGGTAGCTTTGAAAAATGTGATAGAAAAAATATTTTAGTAATCAAAGACAACAATATTACTCCTTTTGTTTCTAGAAGGAAGTCATGTTAGGTTAAAAGTTATTTTAGAAAAATAAACGTATACTTTTTATTTTTACCCTTATTTTTTGTCTTGTATGGCATTAATTGTTATGTTGTTTTCTAATAAAGGATTTAGCTATAAGATTATGGTATATTTATTATCTTTTAAAATAATGTCTAAATTAGTGAAAGGACTTTAGTAATTTAGACAATATTTTAGAAACGGAGATGAATTATAATCAAAATAATCAAACAGAGAGTAATAGGATAGTATACAAAATTAAAAATATACTATATTGTTATGTTGCCTCTGTTGAATCAATCAAAACATATGATGGCTCAATGGAATTAGGCCCAATGTCATAATAATCAAATAGAATTTGTGTATTTTTGTGCTACCTTTTTCGTTTTTTATGGTCTTATCATTTGGTGATTTCACTCTATTTCCCTGTAAGCTTGGTAACTCTTTTTTATCAAGACCTTTTTCTTTTCTGTAGAATTATTTTGCCTATATATGCTTGTAGTGGTTGGAAAAATTATATCAATAAATAAAGCTTGCTTTGTTTTTGTTTAGGCATTGCTGTTGTGATTTGACCTTATAGTTGACAGAGGTTATACTCAGTGATCAATTATGTGGATATTGTAGCTTTGCTGAACAGGTGAATGCAACTATATCTCTTCTCCATCCGGTGCACTGCACCAAAGAGAGGGAAGTACAGTTTGTCTTTGATGCGACGACAATTCCTGCCTTCCTGGCTGTCCTGGTTATGCTGTGGATTGTTCTACGACCAAGACGAGCAAAACCTAAGATTAATTGAGAAAATCACCGTGACTTATCCATACATGATGTAACAAAGATTTATTTGTACTAACATAAAATTTGCTTCTAGTACTAGATTTTTGCTAGAGGATCATGTGTACATGTCTCTTTCCTATTTTTCTTATTGATACGGAATCCAACAATTTTGGTAATATGTTGTGTTGATCGAGGCCACTGTTGTAATTTTGCTGGCTGCTCGACAGTGTTCGTGGCGGTAAAAGATCATTTGTACATGTCTTTTTCCTATTTTCCTATTTAATCATGTGACCAAGGGGTTTTTTTTTTTAATTTATTAAATATTCTAAATTAATAATAAATATTATATATCTATAAAACCTGATTTAATTTTTATTTTTATATAATTTGGAAAGAGTATATTGTATATCTAATACTCACTATCTTTTCTCTAATCTGACTAAAGGTCTAACTTGGCCCAAATAAAAACAACCCTAAAAGCATATTTCATGCAGCTATCAAAAAGGAAAAAGTAAATGTGTTGTCAACACTTAAGCTCCCTCCCCCGACAAACCCATATTCCACATTGGCCATGCCTTGTCCTTTATATATATATATATATCCTCTTTACATCTCTCTCTCAATCTCACACAATATTTTTAGCTCTACAACATCGGTGTATCCTAGATAATATCAACAATGTAATCTAGCTCAAATCTTTAGAAGCGCTATAGAAACTGTTCCCAGCAAACATATCCGACATAGATTTCTAATATCTCTTGTTCTTTCATTTTACTTCAATGATCTAAATTAGAAGTGGTGGTGATGTCGTTGGTTTATTATGATTGAGGCCACTGCTGTAATGTTGCTGGTTATTCAACGATGGTTGTGGTGGTGCGATAGTGCACACTTGACAACGACAGTGGTAGTGTATTATGTAAGTTTAAAGGTGTAAGTCTTTCTGTTGAAAACCATTGGTTTATGGTTGGTTTTATTTAGTTCTAGCGCATAACTAATCCAATGATGGAACCATACCGATAGAGTGTTTGGTTCACTATCCCTTATGTCTAGTTTTAAAATCTATGGGAATAATAATGTAAAGACTTCACGAAGTATCTTTAAAAATTATTTGGTTCCTAATATGTTGTTTAATAATATAAATAATTTTATTTTAGGATATCCCATTTTTCTACTTTTGATAGAAGTTGCACCTAGTACTATTAAGATTCTAGCAAGCATCATTATAGTACAATAGAGAAGAATAGCAAGCATCATTATAGTACAATAGAAAAGAACCAAAGTAGAGACGTTTACATTACATTTTGTGACAGGTGAATAGGCATATCAAATGAATAAAAGCTTCACCTATTAATGCATTGAATAAAATACCGGGTTGGATGATTCAACAAGTCTCCTTAAGTACTGAAGCTAGATTCAAACTGGTGCAACTATCTGATTGGACTATCTGGTTCATCTGGATTGACCAACTAGTTTGATTAGTAAACTATTTTTATTCTCTTTTTCCCTCTATATATATATATATATATATATATATATATATATATATATATATATTATTTTTTTACAAAATAGTTGCATTAAAGTATTTTGTTATATTACTTAGTGATTGAATTAGAGTTTCTCAGGCGGCTGAAGTTGGAGTTCTACAAACAAGATGTCTCAGGTTCAAAATCTCCCTCCTTAATATTGTATATCTATAATAATTTGCACTTACTCTTATAGACTATCTATAAACCAATAAAAAAATTGCATCACCTAAACAATACTTTTCCTAGTTTTATGTATATTTATATATTTCAAATATAATAAAAAAAATTAAATAGATATATAATAACTGAACCGATTGAAATCAATTCTAATCTGATATGTAAATCACTTTTGCAATATAACATTGTGGCTTTTATGTATTATGATTGCAAATTTAGCTATTTATGATTGCAAGTTCATTATGTAAATAAATAAAATTAAGCATGACGAGTGAATTCATTCAAATAGGTTTGAAGGTTGAATGTTCTCAACAACTATAAATTTATGAATAGAAAAGTTGACCAGATAAATTATCCCATGAACATTAGCATTTTTTTTTCCTGAAATTCCCTTTTGCTTGAATTGAGATTTATTTAACGAGTAACATGAACTTGAATTTCCCATGAACTCGATTCTACTATTGCCTACAATATGTAGGTCTTCTACCTTCCGTGTAAGTGGAGTGACCCTTCACCCTTCGGAGCCAAAACCATTTTCCCAAATGGTGTAGAATTCATTGACAACTAAATAAGTTATTGACGTGAGAGATGGTCTTTCAACTATTTAAATTGCTAGACAAACGTTCTATTGAAGTTGTGTCAGTTAGAAAAAATTCTAGTGTACAACGCTTTTAGATTATATAACAATTTTAGGTTAACAAATCCTTCACTTTGTTGATGATAGAGTGTGTGCATTGGGTAAAGTTTTATCATAAATAACTAAAGGTTGTAGTTTACCTACTGGCTATTATTACCAAGTTGAAGGTTAAGGAGACAATTTTTTAAAGGTGTTTTAAAGTATTTAGGCTCAATTGGTTTCAATGTATTGTTTTATAAGAGCTGCTAGAGCATTATTGTTTCAGAAATAATACAAGCTATTAAGGAGTTTGGGGTTGGTATCGTCAATAACACAAGTATCACCCTAATTCCAAAAGTACGTAATGCTAGTAAAGCTAGTGAGTTTAGTATGTTGTATTGTGTTATATAAGATTTTCTCAAATATCTCCATCAATTGAGTTCAAAGTGTCCAGGATAAGAATGTGGATGTGAACCCAGATGCTAGTGTGAAAGGACAAGCACATGGTGGTAATGTTCTTTTGGCTCAAGAACTAGTGAAAAATTATACTATACAACATATATGTAATCGGATGATGTTAAAATTTTACGACTTAGCTTAATGGGCCTTCCTCAAGCAAATTATGTTAAGATATAGATTTCCTATTCACTTTGCCTCCTTTCTTCTTGAATTTGTCACAACTGTTACCATCTCACTATATATCAATGGCTCCTTGGCTAGAACATTTCCTAATAAGAGAGAGGGATTAGGCTGGGGTCCAATCTCCCCCTCCTTTTTTGCTCTTGTAATGGAGTACTTCTGCAAGCAATTTAAACATTTCTAGCAAGACACCGCTATTAAAGTCAACCAAGATATAAGAGGAAGTATCTTATTAATTTATGCTTTGTTAATGGTCTCTTGATTTTTTCAAGAGGCGATTTACATTTAGTTTCCAGAATCAAAGAACACCTTGATAGACTTAATGAGATATTTGGATAAAAAGTCAACCCTACCAAAAGTAGTATATATATTTCTGTAGGGTTAAAGATACCATAAAGGTGCTATTTTGTGGAGGTGTTGGAATGCGATGGAATCCCTTCTCTTATTAGATATCTTGGAGTACCACTTGTTGCTAGCAAACTCACTATTGCACAATTTCAACCTCTAATTGATGGAATGTTGTCTAATGTTCATCATTATACTTTATGAAACTTGTGTTATTCGAGGCTACTACAATTGAGTACTTCAATTTTGTATGGGATTAAGAACTTTTAGGTACAGATCATTGTGATTCCAAAAACCATGTTGAAAGAAAATTGATGATGTATGCTAGGACTTCTTTTACACATGTAGTTCAGAGAAGCACAAAGCCAAGGTTTCCTGCAGTAAAAGCTACAAATTGATTAAAAAAAGAGAGAGAAGACAGTATTAACCTCCATGACATGCTCATTTGGAACAAATATGCTACTGGTATATTCCTTTGCAATTATTAAAACTTAGAGAAAGTGTCTGGATTTAGTGGTTATATGGGATATACATCAAAGGCACAAACATAGCAAAGGTCGGTCTTAAATCCAACCTTTCTTGGATGTTGAGAAAAATTCTTGGATGTGAGATCAATGGCAAATACAACTTCAGTCTTGTATATGATAGATTGAGGCATAAATATAAGCCTAAATTCTCGTTCCAATTACTTTGGCCAAATGACTACTACATGCCTAGACATACGCTAGTAAGTTAGCTAGCTTGCCACCAAGGATTATTAACCAAAGATAATTTGTTGGCATGGCGTGCAGTGTATAATGTAGTGTGTGATTTTTGTTAGCAACATGTAGAGAATTTGAATCACCTATTGTTGCAATGTGAGGTACCTACTCAGTACCAGAGGAGGATGCTCAATTGCCTCAAATATTGCCCTGCAAACGGGCATTGGAACCAATTGTTGGAATGGCTTGTTCGATACACCAAGAGGAAGAGAAGCTTTGCTAGGATTCTAACTAATGCCAGCACTCTTATCTATTTGATATGGCGGAATAGGAATCAAAAGTGTCTTTCAGAGCTGACAGGAGTGCTCATGATCTTTTCCAACATCTTGCTATAATCATATTCACTCAGCTCCAGCATGGATCCAGATGACGTAAATATGACAGATTTTTACAGTTTTTTTATCTCTAATTACTAAGTTGTGTGCAGATAGCAATTTTGGTGTAAAGATTTGATGTTTGCAACCCATTTGGTATTAATGAAAGCTAATAAATTACCAAAAAAAAAAACAAAAGAGAACAAAATGAAAGTTTTCTATCAAACTATGAATGTAGCTCAAGCAACAGTGCGGACAATTTAACGAAAAACTTAGCAATCAGAGCTCATCCACACCAGTAGAAGAGCAGGAAAATGCTCGACACATTCTCGTCATCAACCCATGATAAACGGCCTAGAAATATTCAGGAAAACAAAGCTAGTACAAAACCATGAGACTGGCTGCGGGTTGAACAAGGAGGTTACGAAATAACTAGGTGGCTTAACATGCAAACGACCATCCAACACCAGATATATGACATACAAATTCCATTTTCGAACCATGCCCAGAAGCACAATCAAGAAAATTATAAGAATCTGTATACCACCTCCGCAGCTACATTAAGGGATTTTACGGTTGAGTCATGCGACTGACATGGACATAATTTGACGGGCAAGAGTAGGATCTTGTTGTAACAGCTCTCGTATGTTGCTTTCCACCTCTGTCATCTGCTTTTCCAGGTACTCCTTCGAACTCTGTTACCAAGGAAAAAAACATTTAAAAAAAAAAAACACGTGACGATAATAATTGCAGCTTTCCTATAGCTATGGCTCATGGTTTCCCATCCCATGATCTCTGTTATAGCTGTGGCTCATGATTTCCCACTCCGTGATCTCTTTTCTTTCCATTATCCTTTTTACTGCTACTGCAGAAGCTAATCATAAACCTTACAAAACTGCACTCAAGTACACTCCAGTTAAGCCAAGGACATATTATTATCTCAATCTAGATAATCCCAACCAAATGACATAAGACAACCAGCATACAAACAAAGACACCGCCTCTTCAGTTAAATTAAGAATCTAGTCGTTTGTGCATAAAGTCTCAAATAGTGTAAAAAGTCTAGTTTATAAATCAATAATTAAAGGGAACCAGGTTGATGCAATGTCCTACGCAGAACCTTATCTCAATTCCAGTTCCAAGAGGTACAGTTAGTTCTTGAATTGTCAATCAAACCCGTTGAGCTTCCACTTGATTAGCATTTAGATTGAAGTGAACTTAGGTTAGATTAAATTAGGTAGGTACACCTAAGTTGGATAAAACTAGGTGAATGTTTTAATATGTTATTTGGACATTTATTAAATTAACCTAGGTGAATAATATACTAAAGTATATTAATGTATTCAGATTGAGGAGAATGGAGATGAATAGCTAAAACTTACTTAAATATTATCCTTAATATATTTTAACCACCGATTTAATGGTTAACAATTTTGAGTGAATCTAGACAAAACTAGGTTGATTTTTAACCTAACTTAAACTAGGTTCGACTAAAAAATAAATTTGACAAACAAGATTAATTAAAAAATTAACCTTGCCTAAATTAGATTAAACTCAAGGCAAACAATCTCTAAGGCTAAGTTAAATTACAATTCAGAACATTACATCTGACAGGTAAAAACAATTTCATGACAATAACATTATAGAACACTCAATCCCACAATTAAATTAGAGTATAGACCTCAATCAAATATTGATACAAGGGATAATTCAAGAGATGCCATCTTCCCATAGAAACAGAAGTATGTACTGAGCAGTGAGTGCTAAAACGGAATAGAGGTGCAAGGGGAAAACCACTAATTAAAAAACTCACTCTCGGCTTAGGAGAAAATAGATAACAATAGATGCATGATAGTGGTCGCCTAAATCTTTTTTAATCTAATTTAGGCTCTGTTCTCCTCGCCTCATTTTATTTTTACAACTTATCAGATCAAATCAGACAAGACCAACTTTAATAAGATAACATGAGATCAATAAAATAATTAATATTTAATATTTATTTATAATATAAATTATAATAATAATTCATAATAAGTAATTGTAGTAGTAATTAACAATAATAATAATAATAATTAATGATTAAGAATAATAATTAATTTCATAATATGAATATAAAAAAAATTAATATCATCATTAATAATAATAAAAATGTAATTCTAATAAAAATAACTATTATTATTTATTATTAATTAATTATTAATATTAATATCAGTTCAATGATATATAATAATAATAATAATGATAAATGATCATTAATCTAATAATATAAAAAAATAATGATAATAATAACAATAATAATAATTAATTCATATATAAAAAAAAGTAAGTATAGAATAAATAACAATAAAATTTATTTATTTATAACTATTGTTAATATTATTCTTAGAACATTACTTCTGATAACAATAGTAATAATCAATATTAATAAAAGTCATTAAAAATAATCAATAAGAATAATTATAATAATAATCAATTTAAAATAATATCATTAATATTAAGATTGCTATTAATCTTAATCTAGTAATATAAATAAGAATAAGAATAATCAAAATAGTACTATAAATTTAAAAATATGAACAATAATAATAATAATTTAATGATAGTTTTTTAATAATATAAATAATAACAATAATTAATATTAAATTACCCATATAAACAATAATAAATATTTAGTATTATAATAATTTTTATAATTATGATTAATATTATTCTTAATATCAATAATAATAACAATAATAATATATCATAATACATTGGCATCTTTACACAAAAGAGCAGAAGCCGTTTGTGACACCGGCGCTGACAGTGGAAGGGTAAAGGGGAGCCAACATACACATGTTCAGGCATACACTAGAGGTAAAAAAATATTAGTGGCGGGAGTAGGAAGGGGCCAGAAGAGAGGGAGAAGTGAAAGCTATGAAAGAGAAAGAAGCAAAATAAAAAGGCAGGGGCATCTTTAAATTTATGACATCGCCATTTTAGATCAACTAGGGTAGTTTAATACGTTTCATAGAACAAAACAGCCACTAAGAATGTAGCTTAACCACTTCTTTAACATTCTTCACACAGCAACTGGCATGAGTAGCTTGTGACAACTATTTACTATTTTAGTGATGCATCATATCCCACAGTAATAATGGTAAAAACCAACTTCTACAAAAAATATTTATAAGGAAATCCAATTTGATACAGCTTGTGCTATGAGGTTACACGGCCGAGTTTACATATTGATTATTTAATGATTTTTTTAATATTTATGATGGTATTATTTTATAGATTACATTTATATATTATTTAGATAGGATTATCTTTGACCGTTATTATGATTCACTATTATTGTTTTATGATTTGATGTTAGTCAATATCTTGTAGGATTTTATTTGGATACATTCTTTTCAATTTCTTTAAAATTTGACATAATATTTGTCATGTACCCTGTATTTTTAATAATTCCATTTAGATACCTTCACATTCCAACTTTATTTCCCTTGAGTGCCTAAATGATGAAAATAAACCACTTTCCTTGTTCCATTTCAGGACCCTTTTAGACACTCAAGTAAAATAAAATCGAAGTGTGAAGTTAACTAAATGAGATTACTGAAAATATGCATTTTATTTTATCAAATTAGAATTTGGTATTATCACTTGTAGTCACTTGACCTATATGTAGAGCGTAAGGCTCATGCTATTTTCTTCAGACTATGGAAGTGATTATTGAGGGAATTTCTTCCTCCCTCTGAATTCTCGTCTCATTCTTTTCTTCTCTAATTTCTCGTCTGATTCCTATCTCCCTATAATCTAAATTCTTATTGTCCCCTATACTGTTTTCTCCTATTTCTCTCCCTCCTTCAAACCCTGCGTCATAATTGTGCATACAGGATCAAGAAGCTCCTCTAAAATCGATCAGAACATCAATAATTTGTGTCCAGCATTTACACCAAATGACGAAAAAGGGAAATACAAAAATACTAATGTCATGGTAGACTTGATCCCAAATAGAATAAGCAGCAGGTTTAGACCCAGCAGCCACAATAGGGTAAGTAATCAAAAGTGGAACATAGACTGAGGCCTAAGGCCTATATTGGAAAAGGATGGCCCAAAAGAAAGCTACACAAGACCAGAGCTGCCAGGCATCAACAGACTGAACCGTTAATAAATTCTAGAAGGTGGCTGAATTGGTGTTTGCACATCACCATGCCATCTTGAAAACATGTGCAACAATCATGAATGATAATGTAAATAAGAGGAACAAAATGGGGTGAATCATTTTTAGAGCATGCAGAAGAGGCTGAGATTACTTGTACACAGAGGCAAGATGATTTTAAAAAATAAGTGTTTAGATAAAGAAACTAGTGCCAAATTACATGGTTCAGATACTCTGTCCAATCAAAATATTCTTCTCCTACTCACTAGTCATTCATGATAGAATGATCAACTCAAGTTAACAAGACACTAGTGATGCCTCTGAAAATTAGGAAAATAAAAACTAAAAGTAGAAGAGAAACTGGTACATGTAAATAAGTGAAAAGCAGAGAAAACTAGAGCATGCAGAAGAAGCTGAGATTACCTATAAACAGAGGCAAGATGTTTTTTTTTTTTTTTTTAAATGTACTTTGATAAAGAAGATAGTGCCAAATTACATTGTTCAGATACTCTGTCCAATCAAGATATTCTTCTCCTACTCGCTAGTCATTCATGATAGAATGATCAACACAAGTTAACAAGACACTAGTGATGCCTCCAAAAATTAGAAAAATAAAAACTAAAATTAGAAGAGAAACTAGTGCATGTAAAAAAGTGAAAAGAAGAGAAAACAAGAAGAGGGGTGGAAGGTCAGATGCTGCAGAAACACATCTTGAGTAGGTAGTTAAGATGTAAACAAAACACGAGAATCCAAAATAATTATATCATAAAAGAGGACCTGTAATGAGGATATTGCAGCTTCACTATCTTTGAACTTTTGTTCCTGTTCATTCATCAAAACTGACTTGGGCTCTAGCACAAACCTGAGCATGAGAGATGAATATCAGAGAAGCATACAAAACTATTCCATGATGTTTTGACCACAAAGAACCTAGACTTATGGTTGAACAAGTGCATCAGACAGACTCACGTTCTCCCTGTAAGACAAAAGACAGCATGAAAAAAAAAACAATAAGTTCATTGTAATCATTTCAAGATAATGCAACAGCATGTTAAAGGCAAAAGTTTTACCATATCAAAAGGCTACAGCAGAAATTTCACAGAGAGAGAGAAAGAAAATCTAAAATCAGCTATATAATGCATGATGAAAAGCAGGGAAAATAAGCAATAGCCGTATCAACCTATGGCCTTGTAAGTATTTGTGTCATCAGGCAATTGTTGCAACTCTTCCATGGTCAAATAAGCACGCTTCTTTTCTCCTTCTTTATTCCGCATCTGGGTTTGCACCTGAAAATAAAAAGCAACATGATGCAATTCAGTACACTATAGCTGGATCATACAGTTCTAACTTTGGCTTCAACAGTCTAACAAATTAAGACTGATTAGTGGCAATCAAGGACAGATAGTAGGATGCCTAAGGAATTCACTCTGTCAATAATTCAGATACTCAACTCATCTACGTAAGAGTCCTCATTTGAATTGGATGTGCATGTTAGGAAAAAGACAAGGATAGTAGGACAGTAGTAATTTACGTCTGCTGCTAATTGAGTCATTGAACTGATAGCCATCAAAGAGTAAAAGATCACAACCTTAAAATGAAAAAGAGTAGACAGACAAAAGAAGAGTTGAAAAAGGTGAATTGGTAGGGTGTTTTCTTCATAGAACAGATGAAGTATTTCCTTTTCAAACTATAGATCATAAAAATAGAAATTGAAAAAGAAAAAAAAAAGGGAAAAAAAATCCTTAATTGACACCCTTGAACCTTTCTCCATCCCCCATTCCGTTCTTTTATTCACCCTCCTTCTAAAGCTGCCTTTCAGGTTAATCTAAACCCTTTATTCTAAAGTTCCTTTTAAATTAGCCTATACCATTTATTCAATTCTATTGGATTTCTTAAATGTGTCTAATTTTATAACTTATTTACCCCATGTCAAATGTGTTACAAATGATATGGTCTAATTGCATTCAAATAGTGATCTTGGACAAAATTTTGGTTAAAAGAACAATCTTCCAAAGATCAAATGTCTTAACAAACTCAACCGAAATTGCTCTTTGCTTCAAAGACGAGTACTATAAGCCCATCTCACTTAACACATGTAACTATGTCACTAAGTTTAACAAGTGGATTCATGAATACTTCTGGATGAATAAGTGTAACACCCCGAATCGAAACGACCACGCGGGGGCTACCTTTAGAGTGCTTTCGGATTGATCGGCTGGCCCCACAGATCAACACGAGTCCTTTCAGTGCGCTTTGTCCTCACTCACGCACTTTCTGAGAAATTTTCAGAACTTCCCAGAAGGTCACCCATCCTAAAATTACTCCACGGCCAGCACGCTTAACTGTGGAGTTCTTAGGATGGAATCACCAAAAGGATGGTATACCATGTTGATATAAGTAGCCGGATCAATCCTTATAACACTCCCCTCAATTTGGGGTATTACAATAAGAATTCTTCCTTTTTCTCTCACCTGATGCATTAATGCCAAAAGTATCCACTGTTGATGACCCTATTATACGCACAGTGAGCCCATAATAAAATATTTGAACAACTCCTGAGAAATCAGAACTAGCATCAATTTCAAAATAGCGTAACGACTGTGCCTTTTAGGCTTTAAGCTACATGGCATCCGTAACTATAAGCCATATATTTGCCAACATTCCCTATCAATAGATACCAGTTATACTTCCTTTCTAAATTACAAATTGCAAAACCCGGAGAGTGAGTTTTGCTGACATGCACATCTAGTAAGAGAAGATAAGCAATACATAGGCAGTTACCCCAAGTGAGATACCCATCAATAGCACCAAACTATAAGGATAGTGACTGGGTAATTAAAATAGTCGCAAACATACTTGGTCCTGAGATATTTTACTTCGCACAAATGCATTAACTAGAACACAATGCTATAGCTTCATGCATGAACATGAGGGCAACGTGATACGTCCAAACCACATAAAGGAAAGCTATCCAAGTTCTTGTAGGATCACTAGATCTATTCATGTTTCAACCAGATTTTTAATGCACCATTTGGGGGGTGTTTGATATAGGGGTAATAGGGGTGGAAAAGACACCCCTCATATTTTAGGTCCCTTTTATAGTATTTAAAATAAGGGAAACCTTTCTCAGCAGAATATCAATTTTAGTCATATAAAAGTTGGATATTTTCTGTTTCAAATACATTACGCAAAAGATGTAAAGTACAATCATATTTTTCCTCCCTTCCTGTTACCCTTATACCAAATGCCTCTTTAACAGTTACCAAAATGTTTAATTCAAAGGGGACAACGTAAGATTTTACCCCAGAATGCCCAATACTCGCCCAACACAAAGTATTTGAAAGTTAGCAAATAGAACCAGATGTGATGTTTAAAGTTAGTAATAAAAACAGCTATGATGGATCAACCTAAAATCTGATCTGACTGTGTAAGCTAACTAGTTTACCCATTTATTGACCAGGTTTGGCCTGGTCAATTGTCATTTCAATTTAAGGGATCTACAGGCAGACACTAGACAATGTTTTGCCTGTCTGGACCAATTTTAACATTATTGCTCGAAGGGGAACTTGTCACTTCAGCCACCAACAAAGTAAAGGATAAATCAATCCCGCTAAATCAGGAATAATTAATAATTCAATCCCACTAAATTAGACAATATAATTAATTTAATATCTTTATAAATATGTAAAGTAGTTGTAGTTTAGGCAATAATAACGGATCCATAATAATGGCTTATATGTATAAATATTTTGCAAGAGTCCTCTATGAAAAGTATGTGTGAATAAATAATTCTTCTTCTTAAACTGCTTTATTCCAAATCGCTTTATGGTATCAGAGCATAGCTCTTGGTGACCTAACATCCATTTTCCAAACAATGGCAGGCGGTGAAGTATTCGTATCCGAAAAAGAAGATGCAAGTTCAGGTACAACAAGAACACCAGAAACATGGGAAAACCTAAACTGTCCATTATATCTTCATCAATCCAATCAACCTGGTGCAATACTCGTATCACAAACCTTGAAGGAAACAACTATACCGCTTGGAAACAGTCCATGAGCATGGCCCTCACCATCAAATATAAGAAAGGGTTTGCCAATGGATCGATTACAAAGCCAACCAATAGAGCTGAAGAAGGATTACAGTGGCAGTGCAGCCAGCACTCTGACACCCTAGTCAAATCTTGGCAGCTAGGTTCAACATCTAAAGAGATCTCTAGAAATGTAGTCCATTGCAAAACTTCTAGAGACATGCGACTGGAATTGCAGAAATGCTTCTCTCATACAAACACTGTCCAGTTATTCAATATTGAGAATGCAATCCATGATACGGCACAAGGTAATGGGACAGTGACTTCTTATTTCAACAAACTTAAGAGCCTTTGGGAGGAAAGGGATGCAATCTGTGAAATCCCTGCCTGCAGTTGTGAGGCAGCCAGGAAATTAAGGCCTTTATAGAAAATCAAAAACCATGAAATTCCTCATAGGGCTCCATGAGAGCTTTGCTGCAATTCAAAGTAGCACAGTGACAATTGATCCGTTACCAACGGTTAAGAAGGTTTATTCAATGGCGCTATGCCACGAAAAGCGGTCTGAAATTGCAACCAAAAAGCCTCCTATCCAACCAGAAAGTGTCGTATTTGTCATGAAGAAAGGAGGACTCGATTTTAACTCAAAGGAAGGTAGACTGAAATGTGAAAAGTGTCATAGGTATAACCACAGTACAAAAAATTGCAGAGCCCATCTGAAGCGCACTTACTGTGGCTATAAAAACCACACCTATGAGACCTGTAGGAAAAGATAAGCTACAGAAGAACAAGGTCAGTCCAAAGGGAATCATTTTACCAAATAGAGTGAGAGAGGAGGAGATGCAATCAATTTTCCTTTCTTGCCAAAAGAATGTCCAGAGCTGGCATACCTATTGAACAGAAGCAAAGCCGTAAAGAATGCTGTAGTCAAATGATAGACCCCTAATTAAATATACCTATGATAGAAGGAAGGGAGGGAAACAGTCGGGAGGCATGGGGGGAAGTAGGGGACTGAGCCACGCGTCTGGCCATTCTGTTACTGCCATTCGGTTATGTGGGGAAGGGGGAGTCTGTTAAGGGGGAATATTAGATTCTCTCCAATTTTATTTTACCTTTTCTGGATTAAGGTTAGTCATGGGTCGGGGGTGTCTATATATATACAGAAGGAGACTTATTTAAGGGGAGGAATTTTTCAGTGGGCATTGGAGGTACCAGCAGTGTTTGAAAAAGCATGCCTCAGGTGCGCCTAAGGCACAAGACGATGGGGGGTGGGAGTGTGGGCTTTTCTGGTGCTAGACAAGGCGATGTGAGTAAGGCGCATGTAAGGCTGTTGAGGCGTGCCTAAGGCGCAGAGGCGCACACCTTTGAGCAAAATATTCTTTCAGCAAAAAAATCACATAGGGAGCCAAGGACTTAGGGGAGAGGAGTAGACATTTTTCGGAAAAAGGGAAGCCTATTTATAGTTTTGATTGGGGAGATCAATAGTTATTTTGAAAATATCAAGTAAGGGATTAGGGTAGAGAAGCAGACATGCACATGCCTTTCAGCAAAAAAAAATTATGCAGGGAGCTAGGGACTTAAGGGAGAGGAGTAGACATGCACATGCTTTTCAGCAGGAAAAAAAAAATCATGCACAAAACCAAGGAGTGAGGGGAGAGGAGTAGACATTTTTTGGAAAAGGGGAAGCCTATTATAGTTTTAATTAGGGAGAACAATAGTTGTTTTGGAAAATATGCACATTCTGCAATCAACATAGGCTGCAAGCCTACAAGCAGAGTCAGGGTCCTCAAGGAAATATAAAAGAGTAAAATTTATTTTTAAACACAGGTAGTATTAAATTCATATAAAAAAGAAACAGAGTCAAAGAGAAAGGGACAAACCGTAGAGAGCTGAGAACCAGAGACAGAAAGAAGAAGTGATCCACAGTCCACGCTATCTGCTAGTATTGGTAGTATTAAATTCATAGGTTGTTATTTTTCTAAGTATTTTATTGTTATGGTATACTTTTTTTTTTCTAAAAACTTAGTCATTTAATCATTTTTTAGCTTTTCTGAGTAAATGTAGCGCCTCACAACGCTTAGGTGTGCGGCTTTGCCTTGCGCCTAGTGCCTAAGCTCCAGGGCCTCTATCGCATAAGTGCGCCTTAGGCCTTTTCAAACACTGGGTACCAGGCCCTCAGATAGCCTGTATTATTGAGCAAATGCATATTATTGCCCTGTAATTCTTCTCTAAGCTTACCAATTTGGTATCACAGCCCCCTTCGATTCCAACACAACCCATGGCTCCTAGTAAGATCGATGCACTCGAAGAGAAGTTTGCCCGGTTACAGGAGGAATTGGTAGGGGAGAGGCAAGAGTCGCGTAGTGAGAATATAAAATTGGGGGAAAGGATTGGGTCAATTGAGAAATGGATGGGCAAGCTAGCAGGAAGAATGGATCAGTACTTCAAACCTAGAGTGTCCAACTCGACTGTCAAAGACACAGACAAACAGAAGGAGACGAGGCTGTGTATATCTCCATACCACCAGCAGGTTCGCCGGAAGTCAGGGTGGAAAATAGACCTCCTCGTTAGTTGGAATTTTTTCTATTTGATGGAGCTAATCCAGATGGCTAGATATTCAAAGTGGAGCGGTATTTTGCTATAAATCAAGTGGGAGACGAGGAAAAACTAGAGACAGTGGCCATGGCCATAGAAGGAAAGGTGTTGGCCTAGTTCTAGTATATAGGGGACAACAGGCAATTCGAATCATGGCAGAGCTTCAAGGATGCTCTTCTAGCCAGATTCAGGTCACGCCACAAAGGATCTCTCTACGAGAAATTCTTGGCAGTGAGGCAAACTGATTTAGTTGAATCTTATATCGAGCAGTTTGAGCTGCTAGCTTCAGCACTCCAAGGTCGCCTGCCACCAGAGGTTCTCAGGAGCACCTTTCTCAATGGCTTGCAGCCTCAGATCCGAGTGGAAGTAAGGATGATGCAATCAAGGAGACTAGACAAGCTCATGGAGGTAGCTCAGATGGTGGAAGACAAAAACAGGGTGATCTTAAATTACAGTTGGTGGTATCAACCCTTGGCTGCAGACGTGGACAACTTCCACTAGGTTCGCAATTACTGGGTGAAGCCCAAACAGGGTGGCTTCCGTTGAATCCAGCAATTAACAGTTAGCAAAAAAACCAATCACCACACGACATCTGAGTGAGGAAGAGCTGCAACGAAGATGCGAGAAGGGACTACGCTTAATGCCTTACTTTCGGCAGCTGAAGAAGGAAGTGCTTAATGCCTCAGGAGGAAAAGAAGGATTTAGTGTTCATTAAGAACACTTGTTCTTTAAGGGCAGGCTAGTTTTATCATCCAGGTCCAGATTTATTCCCCTAATCCTAGTAGAGTTTCATGGGGGGAAGGTAGGAGGACATTCGAGGGCACTAAAAACATATCAACGTATAGCAAGGGAAGTTTATTGGACAGGGATGAGAAAACAAATCCAGCATTATGTAGCTGAACGCCACAATTGCCAGCAAAATAAAACCTCAACACTCCCCCGCTAGGTTATTGCAGACTCTTCCTATACCAGAGAGGATTTGGGAAGACATAGCCATGGATTTCATCGAAGGACTACTAGTAGTAGTGGATCGACTAAGCAAATATGGTCATTTCATCCCAATCAGACATCCTTTCTCAGCACCCACCATTGCCACCATCTTTGTGAAAGAAGTGGTCCGTCTCCACGGGATGCCTAGATCGATTATATCTGATAGAGACAACGTTTCATTAGCAATTTTTGGGCAGAGTTGTTTAGACTGCAAGGCACAATCTTGAAGAAGAGTTTAGCCTACCATCCTCAAACAGATGGGCAATTGAAAGTGGTAAATAGAACCCTGGAATCATATCTCAGGTGTTTTGCCGGAGAGCAACCAAGACAATGGGTGAGATGGATACCATGGGCAGAATATTGGTACAATACTTCGTATCATATTGCTACCCACACCACTCCATTTACAGCAATATATAACCGAGAACCACCATCCCTGCTCAAATACAAATGGGGGGTGGCTTCAGTGGCAGTTGTGGATGAGGAACTAAAGGCAAGGGATCTTATTTTAGAAGAACTCAAGAGCCACTTGGAAAAATCCTAGCACAGGATGATCCTAGCACAGGATGAAAGCGACAGCAGATAGGAGAAGACAGGACATAGAATTGGCAGTGGGGGATTGCATGTATGTGAAGCTCAAGCCTCATAGGCAGAAGTCGCTAGCCAAACGGCAAAATGAGAAACTAGCTCCAAGGTATTTTTGGCCTTATCAGGTGAAATCAAGAGTGGGAAAGGTGGCTTACTACCCCCCTTCCAGCGCAATCCACCCAGTATTTCATGTCTCCATGCTAAAGCAAGCTTTAGGGGCGGGCCATCAAGCCCAACCTATTTCTGGCATTCTCACAAAGGAGTTAGAGTGGAAGGTCCAGCCAAAGGCAATCCAAGAATTAAGGCACAACTCCAAGGGACAGTTGGAGGTTCTGATTCAGTGACGAGGGTTACCTTCCTTTGAATCTTCTTCGAAAGGATTTGACACTCTCAATAAGCAGTTCCCCGAATTCCACCTTGAGGACAAGGTGAAACTTTGGGAAGGGAGTATTGATAGACCCCTAATTAAACATACCTATGCTAGAAGGAAGGAAATGACTAAGGGAGGGAAACAATCTGGAGGCACATGGGAGGCAGTGGGGGACTGAGCCACACGTCTAGCCATTTTGTTGCCGCCATTCGGTTATGTGGGGAGGGGGAGTCTGTTAGGGGGGAATATTAGATTCTCTCCAATTTTATTTTACCTTTTATGAATTAAGGTTAGTTATGGGTCATAGGAGGGCTCTATATATGTATACAAAGGAGACTTATGTAAGGGGAGGAATTTTTCGGTGGACATTGGAGGTACCATGCCCTCAGATAGCCTGGATTATTGAGTAAACGCATATTATTGCCCTGTAATTCTTCTCTAAGCTTATCATCAACCAAGTTGGTAACACTTGTAATTTCAAAGAATTTTTAGGTAAAAGCTCATTTTTCCCACATTGGCAAATCACGTATTTGGATTCCGAATAATAATATAGTGCAGTCCTGCCCTTCTCACTTCTCTACAAGTTGCTCATAATCAATGTCAAGCTACCTGATGGTAACATGGCCCAAGTTAGTCACATTGGCAAAGTGGCCTTTTCCTCCCAATTGTTTTACATAATGTTCTTTGTGTGCCCCTTTTCTACTTAAACTTAATTTCTGTCAACAAATTAGCATTTGATTCCTTTTATATCACCATCTTTCTAAGACAACTTTGTGTAACACAGGACCTACAATTAGGGAAGATGATTGGGATGGTCACTGAGAAAGGAGGACTCTACTAGCTCAACCAAGGACAGAAAAGAACATGCAATTATGTTGGTAGTCGTTCTCCATAGCCTTGGCATCGGCATCTTGGACACCCTTCAACTAAAATTTCCTTGTTATTTCCTTTTTCCGCAAATAAAAGTTGTGATTCGAGCACACGCTCCATTTGTCCTTTAGCTAAACAAACACAGCAGTCATTTCCATTCCGTACAATAACAAGCAAATTTCCTTTCGAATTAATCCATGTTGACATATGGGGTGGTTACCATGTCCCTCCGTTAACCAATATTTTCTCATTATTGTAGACAACCATACTACATGTACTTGGGTTTTCTTGATGAAGCATAAATCTGGTACACAACACCACCTAGTCAGTTTCATTCATCTAGTTGAGAATCAATTTGATAAATGGTTAAAATTGTTCATAGTGATAATGGACCAAAATTTAAGCTTACAAATTTTTACTCATCCAAGGGAATCATTCATAAAACCACATCACAACAAAACAATGCTGTTGAACGCAAACATAGACATCTGTTCAATGTTCCTAAAGCCTTAATTTTTTAAGCAAACTTGCCCAAACAATTTTGAGGGGATGCTACACTCACCGCTACTTATCTCATAAATAGGACCCCTATACCACTCCTTGAGGGCAAAACACCTTTTGAAAAATGATTTCATAAAGGTCCAAATTATGACCACTAGTGAGTTTTGGGTTGCTTATGTTTTACCTACACTCATCCTTACAAACCAACCAAATTTGACCGTTGAGCTACAAAGTGTATATTTTTAGGCTATCCTAACAATACAAAAGACTATCGGGTCTATGATTTAGCCACCAATATGGTTTTCATATCAAGAGGCGTCGTGTTTTGTGAAAATGTGTTTCCCTTTAAGTTGAATTTGGAGCCTGCTTTTCAATCTTCCAGACCCATTTTCCCATCACCAAGTTTGCCTCTTTTAAGTATAGAGTCCACAATCTTCACTCCATCAAATCCTAGCGTCCCATACTCAAACACTACCCCATCCACACCAAATTCCACACACACCCCTAATCATGACAATTCCACACCAAAATACCCATGTTCCACATCTTGACGCATCTTAACCCTATGTCATCATTGATCAACATGACCCAGTGGCTCAGCCATATATTCCTCCACGTCGTCCCTCTCGTCCTACCAAGGCACCAACATTCTTGCATGACTTTCATGTCGAGGTAGCCTTATCCTCCAAGCCCACACCATCATCTTCATTGAACAAAGGTGTTGCACATTATCTCTCTCATGTGTTAATGTATGATCGCCTTTCTCATAAATATCAAGCTTTTACCACTAACCTAACTATCCAACAAGAACCTACACCTTTCTCATAGGCTATTCGAGTTTTGAAATGGCATGAGGCCATGCATCAAGAAATACAAGCCCTACAAGCCAACCAAACTTGGAGTTTGGTACCTTTACCTCCCCACAAGCATCCCATTCGTTGCAAGTGGGTCTACAATATTAAGCTTAACCTAGAAGGGTCAATTAAAAGATACAAAACACACCTTGTTGCTAAAGGTTATAGTCAAATTGAAGGTGTTGACTATCGAGAGACCTTTGCACCTATAGCTAGGCTCACCACAATTCGCATCCTTCTCAATATTGCAGCACTCAAAGGTTGGCATTTACACCAATTAGATGTTAGCACTGCATTTTTGAATGGAGACTTTTTTGAAGAAGTCTACATGCAACTTCCTCCTGGGTTCAAACAAAAGGGGGAGAATAGGGCATGTAAACTACGCAAGTCTCTTGACGACTTGAAACAAGCATCCAAGCAATGGTTTATCAAGCAGTCCACCGCACTCAAGGCAGCTGGTTTCCATCAATCATGGTCTAATTACTCGTTGTCAACTTGTCCGTCCAAGCATGCTCAAGAAAATTTACTGCAATATTGGTATACGTGGAAGACATTTATTTTGCAGGTAACAAGTTAGAAGATATTGCCAAAACTAAAAGGTTTCTTGCGAGTCAATTCAAGCTACAAGATATGGGTAGGCTTAAATACTTTTTGTGTATAGAGTTGGTCACATCAAGGCAAGGAATTGTGCAATGTCAAAAAAAAATTAAAGATTTAGAACCATTGCAGGACACAATATTCCTTGGTTCAAAACCTTCAAGATTCCCATTTAAGCCAAATTTATCACTCGCGCAAGAAAACGGTGATTTACTAGAAGATCCATCACAGTACAGGAGATTTGTGGATCCATTGATCTACTTGACAATCACCAGACCTGATTAGCATATATTGAACAAATCTTAAGTCAGTTTATGAATAAGCCTCAGCAACCCCACCTTGAGGCAGCACACAAGGTCTTGTGCTAGATAAAACAAGCACCCGGCCAAGGACTCCTCTTACCTGCAAATGGAACACTTGAGTTACGAGCATTTGTAATGCAGATTGGGCACGCTGCAAAGACACGAGGAGATCACTATCTGGATATTGCTTTTATCTTGGGCATGCACCTATTTCCTAGAAAACAAAGAAGCAGAGCACGGTTGCACAATCTAGTGCAGAGGCATAATACCGCTCAATGGCCACAACGTGCTGTGAAGTGACCTGGTTGTGCAATATATTGACAGAGTTAAAGGTAAAACAAGCACAGCCAACTAAGCTCTTTTGCCAAGCTACAATACACATAACCTGAAACCCTGTCTTCCACGAGCGCAAAAACACATAGAAGTTGACCGTCATGTGTTTCATGAGAATATGCAAAGAGGAGCAGTCAGACCTGGTTGTCACTGACTTGTTCGCAAAGCCTCTGAATTCAGCTCAGTTTGAATTACTTCTTAGCAAGTTGAGTGTCATCAATATACACTCCAACTTGAGGGGGAGTGATAAAGTAAAGAATATATCAATCCCACTAAATCAGACAATAGAATCAATTTGATATCTTTATAAATATGTAAAGTAGCTGTACTTCAAGCAGTAATAAAGGATCTATACTAATGGCTTATATGCATTAATACTGTACAAGATCCCTCTATGCAAAGTATGCGTGAATAAAGAATTCTTCTTTTCCAAGCTGCTTTATTCCAAATCTCTTTATCCACCACTTTAGCTTCGAACAATTAAGTGATGTTCCTAATGTTTAAGAGCTCTAAAAAATATTCCAAGTTTCTTGGGTATTCATCAATCATCAGTTAGTTCTCACTAAAGAAAACTATTCACCTTTCTTCAGGTTATGGAGTTAGACCATAGTTTTCAGGATCACATTCTGTAAGCTACGAAAAACTAGAATGGGGCAATAAATAGTTCCTCTTTGATGAGAACAAAGCATTTTTCTGCTCTTTGTCCCTCTTGCATACATCATCTATGAGGAGATTATGAGTTATGACACAGCTCAGAGGAAGAAAGATAAGTTAAGCGAAGTTGAAATTTCATGAAAAAATTGTACTATAATCACGAAACTTGCTAGAGGCCAATCTCAAAAACCTAGAAGTTTCCTTTGGCAACATTACCATCAAAATTAACTAAATTCTTAGGGACATAAGCCGTGTGTTAAGATTTATATACAACTTACTCATTTTTCCCTCATATGAGATTATTCTTGCATTGTCTTTTTGGCATAATGTCTTATGTAGAGCAAATATTTATTATTTATCCATTCCCTCCGTTTCTACATCGTCTACTTGAAAGAAGCTTATACACAATAATACACCCTCATGTTGATTTATGCTAACAAAAATTGTGTTAGATTTATTTCCCTGCTAAGCTCAATTTTAGCCATTAACTTTCCTAGGATAGAGGAGGGAGGGGGGGAACTGTTCTTACTTAGACAGAATTAATGGACTGATATATGAAGCCATGTAAGCCTAATTTAACACCACCACCTTTTGTACTCTTCAGTGCTTAATTATTGGCTCAAATATGGCTTCCCAAGTCAGCCATAAGGGACGAAAAACCCAGTCCAATAGTAGCAGCAACAAGCTGCAAAACTAGGCCTGCCAACTCAACATGTAGGGCCACTTTTTGGGGCACAGATAATCAAGGGACAGCAGGTCTGATTTGTGGAAGTGTGTTGCAGCAACTTTTGGACAGCTTTTCGGGCATGTTAGGGTACAAAAACACAGGCCAAATAGGACAACAGCAGAAAGTACAAGTAGGGAAGAATTATGGAAGAAAAACAAGCTTTAATTAGCCCATCATTACACTTTAAACCTACCACATAGAAGACTATAAGTCTAACATTACGTTTTGTAAGGCAATCAGCTGTAGCAACAGCTCAAGTACAACAGCAGGTCTCTTTTTTTGTTGGAAGAATAACCTGCTTCATCCACTCATTATTGTACTTAAACTTAGCAGCTACTTAGGGCTAGGATTACTTTTGCAAAGTCAAGTGATATCCTAGCTAGTTTTTTTTAGCCCTTTAACTTGTAAGGAACCTTAGGATCACATTTAAGGGGCATGGGGGATGATCTGGACGAATTTGACAGCCCACAAAAAGTCCATGGCCGATTTATTTTTGGTTATAATTAAAATAGCTAAGTTAGTTTCCTTCGATAACTACTAGTTTGATCTTCAACAAATCAATCCTTTTTAACTTGTTAGTTAGATTGTAAGTCAATAAAACCTAACACAATCCTATAAAGTGTTGGGTTCATTCATGAATGAAGAATCAGATTTGGTTGCCCATAATTTTCTTCCTTTTAGTGAGACTAACAACCAAACTTGAGTAACGAATTTGATTAAATCTAATATTCAAATCTTACTTCTTTTATCTCAATAATTGTAACCCTTGAGTGGTAGATGTGAGTATGTGTTCTTAAGGAGTTCTTCCTATTCTTCAACCTCCATTTATCTTTTCTAGTTCGATGATGATTACCCTAAATTCCGCTATCTCCTAGTATGACCCAATTTGTTTCCCATATGCATTATAAGCTATGGTCCATTCTTGCCACAAAGTGAAGTTATATTGAAACACATCTAGATAAAAATAAAATAAAACTTTATTGTAGAAGGCTCCATGAGTGAGTGATGGCCCATGATTTCAATCTAGGTCGATAGAGTTATCAAAGAATGTTATTAAACACCTTCACGGTGAAATCTCAATAGACACCTCTTTTTCTTAAGCATCTCCTACAGGGATGGATTTTACTTCACAAGTTGAACCCATGAGCACATGGGGGATCTATCCAGGTACTCATGCAACAAGGGAGATAACAATTAGTTGAAACTTTATTTGCAAAGATTAGTTGCCCTTTTTTCTTGATGATACGTCTATAAGATGCTCATGGACTTCACCTCTCCGTGTTTCGGGCATCAATTTGGTTAAATCTAGACTATAGAGAGGAGAAGAAGGTTATTCACTAGGAAATGACTCTTATGAAGGAAAGACAATCATAATAGAATGAAACCCTTGCTACATTCTACAATTGACGATTTTCCGGTTAATTTCCAAGAAAACAAATCCTAGGAGTATATGAAAACTAAGAATTCTTGTTTCTCTTCTAGGCCCAATGGCCTAAGACAAGAATATATTGAGATAGAATGAGGGGATTTTTACACCCAATAAGATATACTTTCGTAGATACAATGTATATGAGCTAGAAAATGTAAAAAAAATCACTTATGTTTGCTATATGAGGATGCTTACATATTTTCATGACAAAGAATATTGTTTGGTTACAAAATATATGAAGAAAGAAAAAAACATAAGAATTATTCAGAGCCATGCCAATATTTTGAGTTCTAGAATTAAGCCATTCACATTAAAATAGTTCTTCCTTACATTTCGTAGCGAATTTTTTTATTAATCACTTGCTAATAGTTTGGTTACTTCACAAACCAAATTCAAGACTGGTTTGGGGTAAAAAAGAGAAGGCTTTGGAGGGGAAGAAAAAAAATTAGAAATAAAAATTACTCTCAGAGGTAAAGATTTGTTTCATCCTTTTATTTCATTTCACGTCAAGAGGTCGTTAGCTATGAAGCAATCAGCAATTCATACAGGCAGCTCGACCAAATAGGGACTCACTGTTACTACCTCAAACCACAGAAGCGTGAAATACAGAAACGTAACTCAACTTTCAAATCAAAATTCAAGACGAATGGCATTGAGTAACTAAACAACAACAAGGTTTGAATACCTCCAATGGCAGGGTCTGGAGGGTGCACACATAATGTAATGTCCGTGCATAAGATAAAAATCTGAACATAATCAACTATTATTTAAACATCATTGAAAGGTACAAATTAGAGACTGACCTGCTTCAATTTTGCAGTAGTTTCAATCATACGACTTTGAACTTCAATAAAAGCCTACAAAACCATACTTCATCTACGTTAGCCTTGCCTTAGGCAGAAAATAAGTGCAATCAAACAAAGCCAACGAGTAAAAAATTATTATCTTTTTGTGAATAAAGTTAAAATTGGAATAATACTGATAAAATCTCTTACCGCTTTGTTCGTTTCATCGGCCATTTTTGTTGGCTTTCTGGATTTCTTCTCAAATTATTATGAATGTCAAATATTCGCCCTATATTACCGGCTTGGTTACTCGATGCCTGTTCCACTTCTAAAAGCGGCGACCACAGAGGACCGAATTATAGCGAAAAGATCCGCAACAATCTTTCGAGCAAATAAATAAGGAAAGATGCGATTGATTATTCAGGCTACAAATATCAAGACCCACTTAAAGCCGAGGAGCAACCGTATACACCAGGTACATAAAAATAATAAATGTTCTAACATTACCATTTACTTTGTAATTTATTTTTTTTTGCAATAACAATTGTATAAATAAAATTAACTTTATATTTTCTATATTTGATGTTTCAATAAATACTATATATTTTATATTTTATTATAATATTTATGGTGTTTCACAACTGTATCATAATTTATTATGATATATTTGATGTTTTATTATAATCCTACATTATGTAGTTTTACTTTTCTTCATTATTATGTTTGATCACAACATATTTTATATGTTAATCATGTTATGATATCAATGTATGCATAATGTTTCACTACAATAAATTATACAAAGAGTTAAAACAAACTTTATAACGTTACAAAGAACTTAATTCAGGACATTATAGTTATCATTGGATTGGGAGAATTATCCGAAGAATATCTTTTAACTATAGCAAGAATGAGAAAAACTAATCATTTCTTATCACAACCCATTTTTGGAGTAGAAGTATTCATCGGTTCTTCAGAATAATATGTTGGTTTAGCAGAAACAGTTGGAGGGTTTCAATTGATCATTTCCAAAGAATGTGATTGTCTATCTAAACATGCATTTTAATTGGTAGGTAACACCGATGAAGCTACCGTGAGGTTTCGCCGTTATATGTCTCACGTGTTAACAATGTTATGCTTTATGTCTCACCATAATAGTCATTGTACCATTGTATGACTAGTGTTTCACTATGATTTTTTTCATGTTTTACCATAATGTGCTCCATATTTCACCATGTTATATTAGGCGTTCCATCATTAACAGTCTATGATATCATTATATGCCCAATGTTTCACCATGATATTCTTCATGTTTCACCACAATATACACCATGTTTTACCATATCGTGAATGATGTCTCACCATGATAGTCATTATATCATTGTAAGTCTAGTGTTTCACCATAATATTCCTCATATTTCACCATAATGTGCTCATGTTTCACCATGTGTTTGCTAGGTGTTTCACCACTAAAAAACTATGATATCATTGTATGTTTGGTGTTTTACTACAATAGTATCTATGTTTCACCACAATATACTCTATGTTTTATCATAGTATGCTCCATGTTTTGCCATATTCTGCTTGATGTCTCACCAAAACAACCAATATACAATTGTATGTCAAGTGTTTCAGTGAACGACCCGAGGCGAGCTAAATACCCCTGGACTCAGGTTCGGGCTCGGCTCCTTTAACTAAACGAGCCTAAAATAAGGCTCGAGCTCGAATCGTTTAACTAAACGAACAAGCCGAACATAACTTTTAATAAGTCGAACTCACGAGCCAAAATCAAAAAATGAACCGAGCCTCACTTTTTCGAGCTCAGGCTCGGCTAGTTTAATAAACGAGCCCAAAAGTGAGGCTCGGGCTCGGCTCGGCTCATTCAACTAAATAAACGAGCCGAACGGAGCTTTTAACAAGCCGAGCCGAATACCAGTTTGACTCAACTCATTTACAGCCCTATGTTTCACCATGATGTTAATGTGGATCTTCTACTCAAACACCCAAAAACGTGATCATCATAATCCACTCTCAAATAGTCACTCAAAGGAATCAAATGAAGATGAATATAATGGTGAATTTTTTGAAGGAGATGAAAGGAAATAAAGATGTGTATGCTGAAATATAACTTCTAGGAACCTCACATAGATAGTTCCTACAAGGATCGTCAAAGAAAACTCACATAGAAAACTCTTTGAATAAAATCCAAAGAAGAACACATAAAGAATTATCACAAGATTACTCTCAACTTCACAAAGTAATTGAAAGATTTAATTGCTCACAAAGAGGCTTTACTTCTTTACTCAATATTGCACCCCATACAAGTGTCAAATAAATGTCATATATATAGGTATACACCCATAAAAATAACCAGCCCATCAACCCTATAATACACATTGGGATAGGGGGAAATTAGTTAAAAACAAATCTTAACTAACTAGAAAACCCTAGCTAATAGTTATCAAAATCTAGTTGACTTGGTCTCCACGTTGCATGGTTGACTTTTCCTATCCACACCCTTCAATTTTTCATCTTGACATGGTCCAACTCCTTGCATGTCATTTGAAGTTATGTTTGGAACATTATCTTGCAAAAACTCTTAATTTATGGCTTACTCTTTAAGAAAGTGTTGTAGGACTTCAAAACACCTTCAAGATTGCCAATATCTATTCCAAGCATATTCAACAAATATGTTTAGATGCAAAAACAATGATGCATCTACATCATATGTGCTCCATATTCCATCATTAACAATCTATAATATGAGTATATGACTAGTGTTTCATCACAATATTCTCCATATTTTACCATGATATACTCCATGTTTCACCGTTATATGCTCCACCTATAAACGATAAAGTAGTAATTATATTTCACCATGATTATATCCATGTTTAACCGCTATTATATTATATTTTATCACTATTTGTTTTACTATAATTTGTTGCCAAAAGTATACCAACATTAATCTTTATTTGTGGAGAAAAAGCTCAGGAACAATATGATATAATTTTTCTTATTTTTTCATTATCCTGCTAGGAGATATTTTAATTTTAAAAAAATATGGATGCCAATTGTACACATAGTAAGTACTTGTATCAGTATACACGATAAAAAGTGCAAAGGAACGCCATCACATTCACCTTTTTCATCATCCTTCAATAAATATTTTAAGATCTATAAAAGTCATTATATATATATATGACCATTGAATGATATAACTTTCACTAACAAAACATATATCATTCATCGACACAGAGTAAATCTTCCACTAACATAAAATATCTTTCACTAGTGTAAATAACTTATCTTTTAATAAGGAGATGCATATTTTTCACCTACGTAGAACAAATTTGTAACACCCCGAGTCGATACGACCATACGGGGGCTACCTTGGAGCGCTTTCGGATTGATCTACTGGCCTCACAGATCAATACGAGTCCTTTTAGCATGCTTTGTCCTCACTCACGTGCTTCCCGATAAATTTTCAGAAAATTTCTGAAACTTTCCAGGAGGGTCACCCATCCTAAAATTACTCCACAGCCAACACGCTTAACTGTAGAGTTCTTAGGATAGAATCACCAAAAGGATGGTATACCATGTTGATATCAGTAGCCAAATCAATCCTTATAACACTCCGCTCAATTTGGGGTATTACACTCACCCCCACTCAAAGAACACAACGTCATCGTTGCACCTCAACCATTAACTGTCTTAATACAGTTTATCCCAAGAATCGTCCCGCTAGGTGGCTGACTGGCTCATCCAGGTTCAGCTCACGGTCGCGATTTCACTCTGATACCATTTGTAACACCCCGAGTCGATACGACCATACGGGGGCTACCTTGGAGCGCTTTCGGATTGATCGACTGGCCTCACAAATTAACACGAGTCCTTTTAGCATACTTTGTCCTCACTCACGTGCTTCCCGATAAATTTTCAGAAAATTTCTGAAACTTTCCAGGAGGGTCACCCATCCTAAAATTGCTCTACGGCCAGCACGCTTAACTATGGAGTTCTTAGGATGGAATCACCAAAAGGATGGTATACCATGTTGATATAAGTAGTCAAATCAATCCTTATAACACTCCGCTCAATTTGGGGTATTACATTCTCGGGGTGTTACAAAATTACTCACCAACACACGGATTATCACTCAAATAATCTCTCAGCAAAAAACATAACTTATATTTTAGATGAATAATAGGAAGAAAAAAAAACATGTAACTTTTCCAAAAAACTAATTTGTATAAATAACCAAGAATATATTTTACAATACAACATATATTTTACCAATGTAAATAATATTTTTCACTATTGAGCAACATATCTTTCAACAACAAATAATTATTCTTTCACCAAAACAAAGGATATCGTTCAAATAAACCTCTCACAAAACATACAACTTGTACTTGAGAATAATGAAAACAACAAAATAAAAGCAAACCATACTAAAAATACATGTTGATTCTCATAAAAGTTTTTATTAAAAAAAAACAAATTTTGTTTCGACATAATTGAAGAAATGATTGAATTCCTTCTTCTTTCTGAACCAAGTAATGTGTTTCTTGGAGTTCTCTTCAATATGTCACAAACAAGGTCTATGTCTTGATTTAGGGAAAATAATATTAATGGTCACTCCCATGGTTTCTCAACATACAATGGTTTTGGAATTTCTCGTGAACTTTAGGGTAGTGTTGAAGAGAGATAGTAAAGATTACATCATTTCATTCAATATAAATGAAGAACAGACCTGGCAAATATAATGGTTCATCCCAACAAATGAACCACATATCAAATCATACTTGTTGATGTGATACGAGGTATCACAAACAAATAAATCATCAAATGTTTCATAATCATCCTTCATTGTCATGGAAAAAAGAGTTAAACAACCTTCCTTTTTTATCCAATTGAAAATCATTAAAAAAAAGTTATCTTCAGCCATAAATCTATTCCCAAAAATATTAATAAGGCCACCAGACTCAGTTCCTTCAATTTTCTTTGTTTCTTTTTCACTACATTATAGGCATCTTTCATCCCAAAACAAAAACTAAGGAACTCCAATATCATTTCTCATCATTCTAACAGCAATAGCAACCCCAACCTCATGATCATTTAGTAAAATCTAATAATAATTCTACCAATTTCTTATGCGAATTAAGTAGATCTCTTTATCAAGACATGAAAAGTCATGATTATCAATAAAAATCAATTTTTATCAACCTCCATACACCTTCATAGTTAATATCAAATTGCACCTTAACCTTGCAATTCATTCTAAAATCAAACTTTGTATAAATCTTATTTTTCGTCCCTTTATCGCATTTCAGCTCAACTTTCCAACAACAAATTTGCTTCACTTATAGATTTTTCCCATTACCCGATATTTTTTATTACATCTCCTAACTGTAAATACAATCATCTATGCCCACCAATTATACAACTTTGCAACATCCTCACTATCGACCACTTACATAATATTTTGGACTCCTCAACTTCACTCACCTCAAGAAAAGTGTAATAACATGTTCTTTCAAACCCTAATTACCATACATGATTCAACTAGTAACAAATATCCTAAATACATATGTATTCTACTATCAAATCACATTTCCTTCATGTTAATTCTAAACATTTCGTTGATCATTTCTCTCATATGTGGAAAACACATTTTATTGCAAATCTTCTTATTCATGTGTTTTCAATCTTTTCAACCTGCTCGAAATTTGTGAATCAACACAATGATATTTTTGAGTTAATCCACCCATTCTAATCATTCACGTTTCACCAATTCCTTCTGAATCGTTAAATCATGAAAAAATTCATTTACACAATCAGTTGACTTTAGCTATTATGCCATTTTTAATCCATTGGTCATCAAATAAGCTTTGATACCAAATATTTATATACATTTTGATTTCTAATAATAATCCGCATCAATCCGTGAAAATTTGAACCCCTCCCCCCATTATTTGTTTTGTGCACTTGAGGAAAAACATATTGCCACAACTTATCCATTTTTATCATTTCCGCTCGTTTTCTGTCTGTCGAGCTTCAAACCAACTTTGATACCCAATATTTTTTATATATTTGAGTTTATAAAATTATTCCATACCTTTCTATAATTTTTTAATTATTTTTAGAATTCAATTGATATGTTTCCCAATAAGTGCTCATTATTAAACTTTCCTATAATTTAATTAATAAAAATAAATTGTAACCAATCCTCTAATCATTATTTTCATCCTAATTGGTCTTATAAATAAAAAATAAATAAAATTTATAACTTTTTTACCCTTCACCCAACCAAAAAGTGTAACGAGTACCATAATCATGATTTTATAATATTTTTCTTCACATTCAACTATAACCTAACCTCTCTCTTACACCCCTGATCCTAGTACTCAAGTGAAACTAAAGTAAAACCAAAAACTCACTCCACACTCCTCCCCATTATATCTCACTCTATATTTTTTTCAAATCACGTGTTCCATTACAAATGCATAAAATCACAAAATTTCAACAAGAGTTTAAAATTGATTTTTTTCCAACTTGAAGCAACTCGTTTTCTCTCTTTATTTGGTTTTTGTTTCATTTAAAAGATTTCATTTCATAATAATACTTCGTACCATTTACATCCCTAATATTGACCTCATTCAAACTTCATGTTAAGCTGACTTTCGCTTCCCAGCCAGCTTCACAACTACAGCAAAGATGATTTTTTTTTACTTCCAGTAGCTACCATGCCTCGACCTTGCTTACTTTACCTTATATTCCTGTTTAGTATTGTTCCTTTCATGTTATAATTCATCTAAGAACCCTTTTCACCCATGAAATTGTGCCTCTAACCTCTTCATTTTCCTCTTTTATCTACCTTGATGAACAACCTTAAAATTTTGCTTATGTTGCTTCATGTATCATATCAGAGATTGTTTCTCTTTCATCCCTTATTTTCACCTTGTTTTTCTTTCCATTAACCCTCCAAAACCTTGATCTATCATTACTTGGTGGCTGTTGGTTACTTTTGTGGTGGTTTTCAAGCCTCCATATTCAAGAGTAATCTTTTTCATTTCAATTCCTTTCTTTTCCATTTTTTCTAGTTATTAATCTTGGTTTATATAACTCTTTTTATCATATATTCTTGAAGGTGACCAAGTGGGTTCAGAGAAGGAGTTGTTGTATTCCTCATTTTAGCTTTGTTAAGGAGCTTAGAAATTTTGGTAACTAAACTAACCTTTATAAATATAACTTTGTGCTAGGTGTATTATATGTTATTTTATGCATTATTAGTTTTTTTTAATGATAAGCATGAAATAATATCTTGAAAAAATCTACTATGACATGTGCATGTTCCTATATTATTTGTATAAACATGACAATTTAATTAGAGAATGATTTGTATGATTTATGCATGTTTTTAAGTCTGTTGGAATATGATGAATATTCAATGAAGTCGTGATAAACGTACAGTAGAGTTGTGCTAACTTTTCAGTAAAGTCGTGATAAATATTTGTAGATTCAAGTAGTTTATCTTTCACCCTTGTTATTTTATGTTAGTCTTTTTTAAATTGATCTAAGTATTCACTTGTATGTATAATAGGCTATAGAAGGTAGGTTATAAATTTTGGAGTATTTAGAGTTTAAATGAATTTTTTTAGGTTTTAGACATATTCTAACATGGGTATATTGGACATTAAAGATTGTTTTGTTAAAGTTTTAATTGTACCATTGTATTCATTGGTTCTTTTCCATAAAATTTGGTACATAATATGTTTGGATTTGATGTTGTTTAGATTAAGTTATGGGTTTTAGAAGTTTAAGATAATTGTAGGTGAATAAAGGCATTTTGGCCATTCCATGTAAATTCCAAAATTTTTGAGACCTAAGTGAATATTATGTTAATAAAATAAATTAAAATGGATGAGTTTGTTTCTTGGATGACATTTGATGAGTTGACCTAGAGACGTTAATTAAAATAATTAATTGAGAAAGAGAAAGAGAAAGAGACACTTTGGGTACATTAAATAATTTTAGCATTTAATACTTGGTGTCCATATCTATATTTCATCATAAGAAAAATATTATTTCATTATAACCCTTTTAGCATAAAATACACATCTCTTAATATTAAGGTAAGTTAGTTGATGTTGAAGATATTTTATCACTTTCGTCCCTTTAGACTAGTTATTTGATGTGGCCTTATATGTGAACCCTTGGTTGGCTTAAATTTTAGCTATTGAACCTTGTATGGAATAATTAGAGTTAATGTACATTGAGATATGATTTTATTGGACCTTTCATGACATGGAACTTGACTTTAATATCTCAATAATCTTACTGAGGCTTTAATACCTCATATATTCAATTATGTCATCATGGCATGTTTATGGGCCTCTATGCTCTAAATGGTTTGGGCATTTATTCCTTTACGAATCAAGTGCATAAATAATATCAAATTTTAATAAAATAATTGGTTTATATTCATAGAAGTGATTAAGTGATATTATGTGAGCCTTTGCTCTTATTTAACCTAAATATTTGATAAAACATTAATGACTTAAAGTGAAAGATCTAGAGTCAGGACTTGTATCACTCGGAGTAGCCATCTGAGTCAGGTTTGGTGTTCACTTGGTACCATTCTGGTGTTTTCCATTATGTAATCTCAGTGTCCTTACGAGGTCTAGAAGGCTCTATTACACTCTATATGTGTTTTGATATATTTTGGCCCTATAGGGGGTGTGCATACTTAAGTCATTAGGCATCCTGTTATTTGGTGGTCTAGTTACATTTCTGGATGAGCCAGCTAGGGCTATCACCGTTTATGTACTAGATTAATTGTTATGGTTTCTTTGAGTCTCCGTCCTCGAGTTAATATAATATATTAATTGTGATCAAGATAATAAAATATAATAATCAATGAATCCCATCTATCCTTACATTCGTATTACATTATTTTATGGTTGACAATTGAGTTTTCGTTTTCTCAATTGACATATATGTGTAAGCATGCCATCATATTGTTATTGCATGGTCTATTACTTTCTTTATATGGATCTTGCATAATGTTAACTCTTTAGGATAGTTATGTTACTCATTACAAGATCCGTACTGATAATACACTTTTGTAGATGTTGTGTTGTAGATATTTGATGATGATCCTATTGAATTTAAGGAGGTTCCTCAAACGAATTGATGTGAGTTTATACCCCAAAGTTAGAGCATACAATTATATCTATTCGAGTTCACACATGTTATGTACTCTAGATTTTAGATACCTCGTGTGGACTCTTCATCCCTTTCGTCCCTCGTCTGTACTCTGTACTTTGTTCTTACATTTATTTTATTAAAGTCTTATGTTATTTCTATTTATTTCCTTAAGTTTTGATAAATTTTTATTAATGTTTAGCCTTGCACTTAGTACGAGAAATGTATGGGTTAGACTTGTACTAACTGTAGCAGTAACAATCGCTATATCATGTTAATACTTCCACTTAAAAATATAAAAAAAAATAATGGTGAATTTTGGGGTATTACAAAAAGAGATTATCAAAATAAAATATATAGAGATACAGAGGTTAATAAACCAAATAATAATTCAACAACATTGAAATAGAACCCTATAGATCTTCTACCACAACTATATATATATATATATATATATATATATATCAATGCACACGTGGGTATATTTCACCGATATTTAACATATATCTCACCAATTATCTATTACAAAAATGGGTATTGATCAACCTTAATCTATGTCACTATTTTGTGCATATCTTTAACCATAATTACACATATATTTCACCATGTATGTTCGCATCTTTTACCATTATTTAATATATCTTAAACCATATTTATCCTTAAAAATCCACCATTGTTCAAATAATCTCTCTCAATTGTTATACTTAAATTTATACATAAGCATTATCTTATATATATTTCACAATAAGGTTGATAAGAGTTAACAATTCTCTTACAAAAACTAATATTTCACCATCACTCACCATATATTTCACCTCTATATTTCTAAACTCTCACCAACATCAATTAGATCTTTCATTAATAAGTATATTAAAAAAATTCAACATTCATCTAAGAATATATCATCAATTCTATCCATATCAATCACTACAACTATACATATACTTCAGGAAACATATCTGTATCTTTCACCAAATTTCTCAACATTACCTTAATGTTCTTCATAATGTTGATTGGCTTGATTGTAATGCATGTTAAAGGTATATTGTAATACCAAAAAAAATTATCCAATTTTTATCTCAACTAATTAATATTTTGATCTAATCTAAATTATAATTTTTGGGTCATTATACATATTTTTGAACTTAACCCTAACCCCAAATAATTGGTAGATAAAATTTTAGATTTATTTCCATAAATTTAAACCTAAAACTTAATCCTAAAACCGAATGTTTTGTCTGGTTGAGTGCTTTTCAAAGCTTGATTTTTCTGAAAAATTCTTGCATCAAAATGAAACTTCGATAATCTAACTCCGACCTATTCCTGAGTAATCCTTAATCCTTGTGATCATTTATCGAGTTTTTATTTTGCATCGAACATATTTGAGGGTTTGATTTTGATAGAAGAGGGGGAGTATGACCTCACTTTTGTCTTCTTCTTTCTCTCTCTCCTCTACACAACTTTAGAACCTATGCTTTGATTCTAGACTATCACTACACGGGTAGGAAAGTTTCTTCTCATGTTGATCTATCATTTCCCTTCTTATTTTTGATCTTTTCTGAATGAACTCAACCTGAATTCTCTATAAAATTACCATTTGAGTTCTACAATGGAAGTTAACCTATTCTTAATAAATGTTCCCATTTAGATCATATTTGATTGGTAAAATTAGGGTTTTTGATCTATTGCATATCCTTACCCATTCCTTGACCAATTATTTGGCTATAAATAACCATAATCATCCCTTTTCCTTACTTTTATTTTTGCCACCGAAATACCTTAAGCTTTTCAACACCTGTGCTAATTCATTTACACTTCGACCTTTCATTCTAATTCGATTCACTCTTCTAATCCTTCCTCTAGTTCCCTCTTATTTTATTCTTAAGCAAAAAAGAGTTAGATTTAGGAAACAAATGAGTTTGCATTAGCATATTATTTCCCCGTTCTTTCTTGGAAACGGTTTTGAAAGTTGAAATCCTTCAACTTAAGGTTTTTGTCTCTTTGGTGGAAAGTTTTGCTAAGCTTCAAGAAAGTCATTCTTACCTTTGAAATGTAGCATGAATAAACATGTGAATTAGTGTACTCTGTTAAATTTTAATATTTATATACATGTATGGTATTTTGGTTTTCATGATTCCTATTGGAGTATTTAAGATTCTAAGAAAAATGCTTGATTCTTGAGAAATAAGGTTGATTTATTGTAAATGAGCATGATTATGTATATGAGCATGTTTAATCTTGGTCTTATGCTATAACAGTATTATGGTTTGGATATTGTAGGATTTTAGTGCTTTAATCACATTTAAAATGTTGGTTGTGTGTTATTTGGGAGCAAATAGATCGACTAGTTAAGCCAAATTGATTGACTGGTTCTAGAACAATCGATTGGTTGGCTCAAATTAGAGGGAATTATACCAATATATAAGTTTAGTAGGCTACTCTTACTATTACCAATTGGTTGTGTGTTTATGATAGTCATTTCATCGATTGAGAATACTAGAGTCCCTGAACTCAAATTAAATAAATCATCTAAATGATCACAATCATTGATAATATATTAATTATGTAAAGTAAAATACCGTGTGAGTCAAAACTAATTTTACATGTCCGTTCCACCAAACGAGAATAGTGGTCTAGAGTTTTATGCCCTACGATTGTATTTATTAATACCATTTCACCGGTTGAGAATAGTGATCATAAGCATTTTTCCCTAGGGTTGTATATTTATGATATTGTTCCACTAGTTGAGAATAATAGGATCCATGAACTCAACGTAAATAAGATTATGGATATTGATCATATTATTATTATTTTAAGGCCTAAAAATTAATAAATGAGTTTGGTACATTATGTTATTCTATATGCACGTTTATCTATTGTTGTGATCTTATGACTTTGTGTGGATTTTCTTTAATTATATTTTTACCTTATTCAATACGTAGCGTATGGATCATCCTTTTTATGGGTATTACTCATTCTCACGATCAAATATGCCTTGTTTTGCAAGTGATTATTAGTTTCTACTTTTAATGTGCTCGCCTTTGGGGAGCGCTAATTAAATTGGTAAAGGGTATGGTGATCTAGGTATGTCTATCTCTCTATGGACTCTTAGTCCTCTGTTTTCATTTTACAAATTTCCTTCCCTCTTTCTTGCATTCTATATCATGGTGGAATCACGTGCTTCCCACACCTGATTCTTAGGTATGATGTTACTTTTCCTTACACCCAAAATAGACTAGGTATAGGGAGTGCATCTTCTATTGTTGGATGCGACATGACATGTAATACCCCAAATTTTAGCTAAACCTAATACCAAGTAATTTACTTTGTAACCTAATCCTAATATTAGAAAATTATTATTTCCACCATACCTTAATTCTCTAACCCTTGAATTTTAACCTAATCCCAATTTAATAATAATTAAACAATCCTAATATCCTTACCTAAATTTTATTAATCTTATCCTAATCAAAAACCAAACATATTATTCTCCCTTTTTCCCCTTCTTTTCCTTCTTTCTCTTTTCCTCCTTTGGCCAACCTTCTCCCTTTCATTTTCCTTTCCCCATTATTCCTATGTGAAACATTGTCCTTAGACAATTCCTACCATACTCCATCACCTCCTTATCACCTATCAAACAACTCCCTACCCGCATCAACCTATCAACTCTCAACCCCTACGATCATGGGTTGGGGTTGAATTTTTTGGCCAATCTTACCTCCATCCTTTCTCATCTCTATACATGTATATGCACGCACGCACGCACACACACACACACACAACAAGCTCCAACCATCCCTTTTCTCTCCCTTTATTTTTTGTAGAAATTCCACTGCCAAAGCATCATCTTCTTCCTCTTTCTCCACCACCTTGTGGTCCTTGCCATCACGAAAACAACCACAAAACTCACCACCAACAACCCTCACCGAAGCACCCTCATCCCTTTGATCACCTTTTTTTTGTTTCCACCCCCTAACCAACAAAAATTTCCACCGATGCATCATCCCACATTTTAGCCAAACACCCCGTAGCCATCCTTCTTCATTTCCTTTCCTTAGCTACAGCCACATCGACCAAACACCACCCTCCACCCTCGACAACTTTCACCACTTCCCACACCTCCACCTTCGGACAACCTCCCCACATCCTCCCCCTTTATTTTCTACCTTGGTTGTGACACCAACAGGCGGTGCACCACCTCCACCTTCGGCCATTCCAGCCAATGCACCGACCCCTTATTTTGGCCTAACCAATTGGTACACACCACTCTCCTTCGGCCACTTCCACCGTTGCTTTCTTCCACTCTCCAGCCCCTTTGGTTGTTTCTCACCACCTAGCAATAGCAGTTTGTGTCATTGATCCATCCTCCCCCTCACTAAAACCCATCATTCCTCTCCATTTGGTTGCGCAAAGTTTTCCCAAACACCGCTTTATTTGGTTTAGTTTCCCTCCATTCTTTCAACCTTCCATTTTCAACCTTCCATTTCCTTAACATTTTATTAATTATGTGGTTTAATCCTAACGGTTTTTTATTATCATTTATTAGGTTATTTTCCCAAGGTTCTAGAAAAGGCATAGTAGGATTTGCATGCTTAAAGACTAGAGTCATTTTTGTAAGGATATTTTTCGTAGTCTACGGTTTTTGCTTGGTATGTTTTATGCATGTTTTTGTGATATAACATGTTATTACTATCGTGTGATCTAATGTATGATTGTTATTTCTATGATATGTGGTTGCTATTATATGATAGAAAACCCTTGGTGTGATATATGGTTGTAACAAAGGTTTATTAAGGTATGATGAATGTGAAATGAGTATAATAAGGTATATGGAGATAAATGGAGGATTTGGAAATGATGTTGCCAAACATATAAGATGTGCATGAAATAAGGGTTTTGTTATTAGAAATGACATTTTAGTCAATATGGGTTTAATATGAGAATCACGGTATTTTAAGGCGTTATATCATCTAAAATATTATAAGGAATTTATATGAAGTGTTTAGAGTAGTTGTGAATGACCTAAGTTTAATAAAGTATGAAAATGGTTTGATTTGGGAATAGTAACCCCAAAACGAAAAGGCTATAATCACATGTGTGAAACCGTAGATTTAGACCACAAAATTTGGGTATGTTCTTAACATTAATTTTTTGGGAATGTACATTTAATCTAGCATTTTTTTGATCCCTACAAGAAAATTTATGATAGATTTGTTAAATCAAGGTTTATAAGCCCTAGAAATAGTAACTTTTGATATAGGGCTATCATCATATGTGCAAGGACGTAGAGTTAAGCTGTGAAATTCAAGTATTTTGATGATAAAAATATTTGAGGAAGATGTACTAAGTTTGTTGGTTAAAAATGTGATAAAAGAAGAGTTATGATAAAAGTGTGAAATTAGAATTTTATGGGAAATATAAGGGTCTTAACCCTAGAAAATGACATTATGATCTCGTGATGTGCCTTACTTGCTTTGAACATGTTTTGTACTTATCAAATCAATCATGAATAAGACATTACTCATTCAAACTGAAAGATTACGTGAGTTGGGTTGAGGTGATTTATGAGTCCGTTCTATCGGTTTAAGAATAGTGGATCGGGTGTATTATTCCTAAGAGGTGTTTCAGACTGTTCTACCTATTTAAAAATAGTGGCTCAAAAGTATTTTTTTCTTAAGAGGTTTTGGTTCCATTCTATCATTTTAAGAATAGTGGCTCAAGTGTGTTGTCCCTGGGAGGTGTTTCAGACTGTTCCACCTATTTAAGAATAGTGGGACCCTAAACTCAACATGAAAGATAATATAATTTAATATAAGTAACATAATGGATAAAATACTAATGACTTAAAGTGTAAGAGTACATGAGTTAGGACCAAGGTGTTGGGTTCGTTCGAACGGACAATAATAGTGGCCCAAGTGTGTTGTCTTTGAGAGTTGCTTTAAATCGTTCTATCGGTTTAAGAATAATGGCTCAGGAGCATTTTATCCTAGTAGGTTTTGGGTCCATTCCATCGTATGATAATAGTGGCTTGGGTGTGTTGTACCTGAGAGGTGTTTCAGACCATTCCCCCAGTTTAAGAATAGTGGGGTCCCTGAACTCAACGTAAATAAAAGAATGAAATAGTTATATCAAATAAAGAGGCCCGGATCAGTAACTACCTTGTGATATTTTATGTGGTTGCATGTGTACTTATTCTCTACTATGAATGCATGTATTTAATTGTATCCCTGAATCGAAAGTATTGTCACATTTTTCAGTACGTAGTGTACTAACCATCCTGTTTACGAGTGATGTTCATTCCCACGAGCAAATGACCATGATACTTTTGTGCAGGTCTTTGAGAACCAGTTGGATAATTTTGCTGCCTATGATGCATTTGATGGAGAGGAGTGATTTTATTGTACTTAGTGTTTGGGCGAAGAGTCATGTTATCTGGATGACGTTTTTACCTTGATACATTTTGAATTCTTTAATCTATGGTATCCCTTTTGTTGTATTTTATTATTGTACCTCGGAGTTAATCTCCAAACTCATATTTACATTTATAAAGCTTCTCTCATTTCTATTTACTATGTTTTACATTTAATTATTTTAGCCTTGTGATTGATGTGAGAATGGTATAATACACTAGACTTACATCAATAACTATGGTAATGCCTGATATTTTGGTTATAAGCTTCAGTTGTAAAATGAAAGTTTTCAGTAGTAAAATCTAGGGTGTTACATGACACCCCTAAATTTTGTATTTTGAATTTCGCAATTAACTCTTTCAAATGAAAATTTTCAACTATAAAAATTGGGGGTGAATTGAATCCCTTGTTTAAACTGACACACCATTGTCGAATTGCTAGCTTATATGCCTAGCACAAACATCAGTAGCTTCGTGAATCATGCATGATATTGTTGTACGATCATGCTGCCCTAGGTCAAAGGCATGAACTCCTTCATCCAAGGATAGAGCCAATTAAGAGCCCATGGGGTCGCCTAACCCCATGGATTTTTTAAAATTATATATTATGTACACATAATTAATCATCAAAAATCACTTTTGGAGCATTGGTTGGAAAGTTATAAATGGACTTAAATGAATTAAAGGGTCCTAAGTTCAAACCCCAGTAGTAACAATTTTACCTCTTCTATTTTTTCAACTTTTTTTCCCTCTATTTTTTCCCTCACACCCGACCCTGACCCCAACTCTCACACTTGCCTTTGCCTCACGAGTCACGGGACCACGGCGTCAGGCCTCATCCCTCCTCAGTTCTCGCCAATAACCTATTCCACTCTATTGCTTCAGGCTTCAACTCCTCCAACTCCAAGCTCCTTGACTGCCGGCCGCCAGCTTATTCCGCCCCGCCCACCGCCACTTCTCACCATCAAAATTCGACCTCTGCGCAGCTGCATTGCGGTCGGCCCTACTGCTCTACAGTCTGCGGCTCTACGCCCTTGTCCACTACTGCATGCCTCGCCAACACTCCACCACCGCTGCCGACGCCGTTTGATGCCCTAAACCCCAGCCCCCGGCCATCCTTGTCTGTCTAAACAATACAAGCGCACAACAACCAGCAATCGAGAGCCAGAGAGTGAGTTTTTTTAAATTTGAAATCTAATTTAATTTTTGTTAATTGAATTAGTTTGCGTTTTTATTTCTTGTTATTTTCATGTCAATTGTAAAATAATATTAAATTAGGGTGGATGATGTTTTTGGCATAGGTTATGTTAATTTTCATGAATTAGTTGATTATTGTATATTTTTAATTAGGTTGTGTAATTTCGAATTAGTATAGTATGAATTAGTTTGGCTATATGAATTAGTTCATTATTGTGTAATTTTGAATTAGTTGAGTATTTGTTCACTATACCGTGTATTATTGTATTGATAATTGCATATTTTATTTTGTCAAATTAGCATGTGGAAATGTCTTCAAAAGGAACCTAAAAACAAAGAATGGCCTAATGGAAACCATTCTAATCCAACTCCTACTCCTATACTTCATGAACAAGTTTCTTCGTATCTTCATCAAGCTCAAGCCACACAATGAAATTGGGTGGATTTAAATTCTCTAGAACTTAATCAAGTTATGAGGATTTTTTTTTTCATATTTCCATCCAAATCAACAAGATGAGGTAAGGAGAGCTTATATTTGTCTTGGTCCTTTCTAGCCTCGTGCACACAATTTTCCAATTAAACTTATTGTAGGAAAAAATCAAAGATTTGTTGTATCTTGGTTTGATCAGTATAATTGGTTAGAATATAGTATAGCAAAAGATGTTGTTTTTGCTTACAATGTTACTTGTTTAAACATGAATTTGAAGCTGGTGGTGATCATTTTATGGGGCAAGGTTTTGGGGGTTGGAATAGAAAGGATAGAATTGAAGTTCATGTTGGTAATTGTGATAGTCCTCATAACAAGGCTGTGAAAAAATGTGATAATTTGATGAATCAAAAGTATGGCATTCAAGCTACTTTGTCAAAACAATCTAAAATAGTGAATTTTGAGTATCATATTCGTCTAGAAGCATCAGTCATTGCTATTAGATATCTTCTTCGACAAGGACTAGCATTCCTAGGAAATGATTAATCAAATGGCTCAAAAAAACAAGGTAAATTTTATGAGCTCCTAAAAATATTACAAGAAGTTAATCCATCTATGGCTCATTTTATGTTGAAAAATGCTCCGAGAAATAGTCAGATGACTTCTCCTGATGTTCAAAAATATATTACTTATGCTTGTGCAACTGAATTAAGTAATGAGATTATTAAGGAGCTAGGGGATGATGTTTTTGGCATATTAATTGATAAATCTGGTGATATATCTGGGAAAGAAAAAATGGTTGTTGTTGTACATTATGTGGATCGTACGGGTTTTGTGATTGAAAGATTCATTAGCATTGCACATGTAGCTGATACAACTACCCTGTCACTCAAAGAAACACTTGAGACAATGTTAGTGAAATATAAATTATCTATATCAAGAATACGAGGACAGGGCTATGATGGAGCAAGTAATATGAGAGGAGAATATGGTGGTTTAAAAACTTTGATTCACATGAAAATAATTCAACATATTATGTTCATTGTTTTGCTCATCAACTTCAGTTGACACTCGTTGTTGTTGCAAGGTCTCATAAAGATGTTGATTGGTTGTTTTTTTATTATTACTGGTGTTGTTAATATAAGTGGATCATCTAACAAACGTTGAGATAAACGTGCTCTCGAATTAGAAGAAGCATATGATCTAGGCGAGATAGAACGTGGGTGTGGATTGAATCAAGAATCAGACCTTTCAAGGGACATAGATACTTGTTGGGGTCACATATTAAGTCTCTTTCAAGTTTGGTTCAGTTATTTTCTTCGGTTATTGAAGTACTTGATTTTTAAAAAAAAAATCAAAAAGTAGACAGAAAGGTAAGGCTAGAGCTTTCAAAGATCTATTAATGTTCTTTGAGTGTGTTTTCATGTTACATTTGATAAAAAGGATTCTAAGTATCACGAATGATTTGTCTCAAATGTTGCAAAAGTGTGATTAAGACATTGTAAATGCCATGAGACTTGTTCAACTTGCTAAACAACGCCTCCAAACCATAAGGGATAAAGGGATGGGAAGATTTTATTGTTGAAGTTTCTTTATTTTGCCACAATAAGAATATTGTGATTGCAAATATGGATGATTAGTATGTGAAGGAAAACAAGTCACAACGGTGGGATCCATTTCTTACAAATATGCATCATTACAAGTTTGATTACTTCTACATCATATTAGACTTGCAATTAGAGGTGCCTGAATCACGTTTTGATGTGATAGGCACTACGTTGTTGTCATGTGTAGCATGCTTGAATCCATCAGAGTTAATTTCTGCTTTTGACAAAGATCCATTGATTAGGTTAATAAAGTTTTATTCCAAGGATTTTTCTGATGTTCATTTTATGGTACTGCATAATCAGCTTGAGAATTATATTTTGGATGTTCGATATGATGATATATTTTTTGAATTAAAAGGACTTGGTGATCTCTCAAGGAAGTTAGTGGAAACAAAGAAGCACACTATGTATCTTTTGGTTTATATGCTTGTGAAGCTAGCTTTGATTTTGCCAGTAACTACCGTCACTGTTGAAAGAGATTTTTTAACAATGAGTTTTATCAAAAAAAAAGTTGTGAAATCGTATGTGTGATGAATGGATACATAATTGTCTGATGTCATATATAGAAAAAGATGTATCCAATACCATTAGTAATGAGACTATCATAGCCTGCTTTCAAAATATGAAACCTCGATGAGTACAATTGTAAACAAGTATCTATGTATGATTATGGATAATATTAAATATATTATTATAACTATTATTATGATTTTTGTTGTTATTTTACATTTAGATATATGCTTATTATTTGTTAGGACCCCATGAATTATATATCTTAGCTTCGTCCCTACCTTCATCTTATCCTTATTAAGACTCTAGGGTAAAATGTTAGTGTGGATTGTTGTCTTAAAGTCCTACAAGGACACATGTGGTCCTCCCTGCGCCTGATGGCTTACCCATTAGATGTTTGTAGCTCCTCGAAGAAAGAGAACCACAATACCTGCCTTCTAAGCAAGTGGGCAGTCAACTACCTCATAAGTCTTATCCATATCCTAAATTCATTCCTCTAGGATGAATGGATCCTCATCGCCGATGTAGATCAACAGGTGATGTCCTATAATCCTTAGAAGCTAGTCCTCCCTGATGCCCTTCTATGGATAATGCGGAAGTGGTGGTAGCATGTAATACCCTGTATATTTACATTTTAATTTTATTAATCTTAATTATTTTATTAGTGTAATTTGATGTAAACATTTAATTATTTTAATTTCGATTCGTTTTATGAATTTAACGATGACTTCGAGTTCATATTTGAATTTAATTAATCGTTGTTGTTGTGGATCATTCTAGATAAATTCGTTCACGACCATGATTTTATTATATTCATATGATTTCAATTTTCGGTTAAAAATATGTATTTCTATTTTTTCTCGTATTTTGATTTTTAATAATTTAGATTTCTTTTTTATTATAACTTAGTCGTGTGATTATGAATTTTTTTGGAGTTATATTTCGTTAACGAAATATATTATTTAAATTATAAAATTCCGTTTAAAATAGTCAAATTTATTTTAATGATTTTATACATAGAAAATATTTTCGACTTTGAATTTACTCATTTCCGAGGTTGTTAAGATGTTTGGAAAGATTTATATTAAAAAGATTTTCGGAGCTTAATTATGGATTTCTTTCTGAAATTAATTTTCATCAGTTTTACCATTTTTGGTTTGTGGAAGACTAGTTTCCAAAATTATTTAAATTAGTCTCGATCTATTAGATTTTGATTTAAATATTTTTTATATGATTTTAGATATTTTTCAAGGTCTTATAATGTATTTTTATAAATAATATAGATCTTTGCATTTGTTGGTGATTTCTTCTGAAAACTTTTTCAAAATTCTTTATATAGCTCTTATATCGATTTTATACCTTCGAATCCTTATGAAATAATTTTTCGTTAAATAAATTTTAGATAAAATCATCTATCAATATTTTTACATTCAATTGTGTATTTGTATTTGTCAAAAAAAAATGATCGGCCCTTCCCCGTTCATTTTTTCCTTTTATCTCTTTTTCTCTCCCACTTTTCTTTTCCTCTTTCCCCGGCGTATATTCTTCTACAACTAAACCCTAGCCCTCACCTTCTTCTCCTTGCTCCTCCACTAAAAACCAACCTCGACTATCGGCCACCGCCATCAACGCCACCAGCACACACCGTAGCAGCGGCAAACAACAACATCGGGCAGCCACAAGTTGCACCGCCTCGTCTGGCCACGATGAGCCCAAGTGACTGTTGGCGAGTGGTCCATACCCTCCGATGAAGTTCCACCGACCTCCAATTGCTCCGATTCACTACATTGTTCAGTATAAATTATCCAAAACCCTAACATTTGTTTTGATTAATTTGGTATAAATTAACTTATGATAAGCTAATTTTATTGTTTAATTATGTATATATATGTTGTATGATTGATTTAGATTGGTTAATTGTTGTGTATATGGTTGATTTGTAAAAATCAAAATTTTGACCCGATTATGTCTGAATTTTGTGCATTCGCCCGATTAAGCTATTTCTGATAAATTGATTATACAATATGCTATAAAATATATCTAATTTCATATTGGAATTGTCAATTTTAGAAATTTATATGGAATTAATCGGAATCGAATTTCTTGGTAAAAATCCATGTGTGACGAAATTGGATTGCATAATTGAGTTGTTCTACTCAATTGATTTTACAATATCCTTTGAAATGTATTTAATTTTATATTAGAAGTGTTGATTACGAAAAATTATGTGAAATTGATCGGAATTGGATTTTTAGATCAAAACTTTTGCTGGTCTAAATTGGATTGTGTAATTGGGTTATTTTATTCAATTAATTATATAATTTACATTAAAATACATTTAATTACAATTCTAAACCATCACTTTATATATTTTAGTAAGAATTGACCAGATTTGCATTCCGGGTTCAAAAACCCTAATTATGTTAAATTAGATATTTATTTTATTGGTTTTGATCAATTGATTATATAATATCTTATAAAATGTGTTTAGTTATATTTCTAAACATTCAATTTAAGTAAATAAATAAAATTTAACCAAATTACATTTTCGGGCCTAAAACCGTAGATTTCAAATGAAATTATGAAATTCGTCATTTGTATAGTTGTTTTTCTAAATTTGAATTTATAGAAATAGATGAAATGACCTTAATAGTATTCTAACACATTCAATTAGAATTAATTGATTTGAATTATCCGAGTTTGTGTCTTGGGCTTTCAAACCCTAATTTCGGAAACCGATTGTCTTGAATTGTCTACTCGGAAGATTATTTCATTGAAATTAATTATCTAGATTTATTTAAAATTAGTTTAATTGTACACTTGAGCTATCAATTTGAGATAATAAAAGTTAATTAGTTGAGTTGCAGTTTGGGCTTAAAAACCCTAATTTTCGGAGATGGTTTTTAAAGAAAATGAATTGCTTATGTTTCTCTCACCTAGTAGATTACTAGTTTTGATTTAAAATTATTTAAATTGTATTCTTATGTTATCAGGTTGGATTGGCTCCCTAAAAATGGTTGGTTTGTCTTTTTGGTCGTAAAACCTAATGGGTAAGCCATTTTCGATAAAATTAACTTATAATATGTTATTCTTTCTCTGGTTTTCCAAATCATTCTAAAATGCCCCAAGTGATATGTGTTAAACCTGATTTGATTAATATTTAATCTTAAATATTAATAGAGCAATGTTTGTAAGTCTTAGGTTTTGGACACGTTTTCCAAGAAATATTGTTTGTGTCCTCTTGTGTTGAATTAATTATAATATTTGAATTATTGATCGATAAGGTAGTTTCTAACCAAGTTTTTTTATTTCTATCGGCGATCTAGGAAAACTTTTTCGTGAATTGTCGAGCTCTCAATAGCTTTCTCTCTTTCTCAATTTGCTTAGTTAGTTTTAGATTTAGGTAAGTCACTACTTACCTTTACTTATGGCGGAATCCGGAATGTATGTCTGCTTGGAGTGGGAGGTGATGACTCATGAGTATTCTTATTGATTATTTAATTATGCCCAGTGTATATTGTGTTCTTGTGTGGTAATTGTATGTATGTATGAGTTTATAGCTTCCATGCAAGCGCATATTAATATGCCTCTTGAATATTGTATGTGTTTGAGTATATGAAGGGTTGAGTATGATTATGTGGTTAACATGCTTAGTTAGTTATGAAATATTGGGTAACTTTGGAGTATTTTCTAATGTGCCTAAATTATAATCGGTTTAGAAAACCGTATATGTGGTTGAGTATGGATTGAAATTGTATGATACATTGATACCTTATGCAATATTTTATGCCATGGAATTATTCGGCTAACGCCACCTAAAATTAGTCGGCCTTAGCGGCACATGAAGTGGTTCGGCTTTAATGCCCTTGGAATCAATCAGCTTTAATGCCACTTGAATTGGTTCAGATTTAATACCCCAAGAATCGATCGGCTTTAATGCCACTTAAATTTGTTCGTCTTTAATGCCACTTAAAATTGATATAATAATGGAAATTTATTGTGTTGATAGAAATAAGTTAAGTGCCGTTATGTGAGCCTCATTTATGATTGGTTAAATCCTTGAATAAAATATTAATCGCTTAAAGTGAAAGATCTTGAGTCGGAACTTGCACCACTCGGGGTAGTTATCCGAGTTAGGCTAGGTATTCACTTGGTACCATTCCGATATTTTTCTATTCTATGATCCTAGGTGTCTTACTAGGTCCGGAGAGACCCTCTTCTACTCTATAGGTGTCTCGATATCTTTCAGTCTTATAAGGGATATGCATACTTAAGTGATTAGGTGTTCAATTTATTGATGGTCTGGTTTCGTTTCTGGGTAGGCCAGCTATGGCTAGTACTATTTCAGTACTAGATTAGTTGTTACGATCTATTTGAATATCCGTCCTCAAGATAACATAATTTAATGGTTGTGATCACGATAATGAAATATAATAATTAATTATTTCCGTTGACTCATGGACTTTATATTTCTTTTTCCTATGCATGTCTATTGGTTGTCTCACTTACAATAGCGTTGCCATATGACACATGTCCGTATTCAATTATCGCATGATCTATTATTCAAATCGCATGTAGGCCTTATGTGCAAAATACTATATTCTAGGGTAGTGTGTCTTACTTAGCATGTGATCATGATTTCTTGCATGCTTGTACCCTATGTGTTGTCATGTCTAGTCATGTACTCATAAGCATGAATCCATGACCCCATTTTTATTGTATGTAATACTTGTATAATTAAGCATAAGTTATTGTATGAATTGAATGGTGTATGTATCATATGTATAATGGAGCGTTAGTACTGTAAGCTAGAGATCACCATATCTTATGTGTATCATGTTTCCTTCCATGAGTTAGGTAGTCATGATTTACTCAGTACTGGACTTGTACCGATACTACCTTGGTTGAATAGGTCTTGCGATGATCCATTGATGGTGGGGAGCAGACTTCTTTTGCAGGTTTGAGATCGAATATTATTATTGGGTTGCAGGCTTAGCTTGAGAGAGTAAGCACTCCGAACTTTATCCCTTGGGATTTTTCTTTATTTATCTGTATTTATTTTTGGAAGTTTTCAAGTGTTGTATTAAAATTTCAAGGGAGTTGTAATTGAATTTTAATTTCCCATTACTTTGATGAGCTTTTAAAATCCAAGATTATTTCACAGGTTTCCGCTGATTTATTCAATGATGATTTTGTTCAGTGAAAATGTTCACTTTCCATCTACTTGTGGATATCTCCTTGTGGGAGTTTATCCTCACGACATATATGTTGTTTGAATTTTTGTTGGACAGGTTTTAGCCGTGCATCTAGCATGATATAGATGGTGAACATTTATCTTGTGTTAGGTGTGGCGTTAACATTCCCCAAATTTTATTTTAGCTTCCGCATTATTCTTGTAAACGAAAATTTTTAGGGGGGGAATTTTGGGGGTGTTACATAGCAGTTGAGGCAAAGGTGGCATAAGTGGACACCTAACAAACTCAATGAAGGCCTCAAAAGCCTCCTCCAAATGGCCGATGTGACCATCAAGGGCCATGGAGAGCTAGTTGGAAGACAAAAAAAGTATTAGAATGATCATTCCTAACTTACTAGCACACATTGCACATAAGCAACTTAAAAGGATTCCAAGACTACCCATTCTCAATTCCTCATAAGTTAGTTTGAGTTTTCTAAAATACGAAATAGATCGATAAAATCATATAATAGATTATTTTGAAAATTGATTTTTTTTAAAACAAAATACGGTAATTAGAACTAAAGCTCTGATATCGACTTGTAACACCCTAAAATTTACTACTAATTTTTTTTATTTTTAGTAGGAGTGTAATAAAAAATAGAAGGGTGTTACCGCCATAATTGTCATAAGTCTAGCTTACCATACCATCCTTACATCAATCACAAGGCAAAATAATTAGAACATAAATATCATAATTAAAAATGAGAGAAACGTCATAAACTTAAATATGAGCTTGGAGATTAACTCCGAGTATAATATCCAAAATACAAAATAGGACACTATGGAGCTAAGAGTATAAAAATGTATTCGAGTAAAAAGTATTATCCAGATAACATGACTCTACGCCAAAATGCCAATACATAAGATCAATACTCCCCACATAGAGGATCATAAGCAGCAAAATCATCAAACGGGTCCTCATAGACCCACAAAAATACATCCAGATCATCTGCTCATATAGAATGAGAATCACTCATAAAAAGGATAATTAGTACGCTAGATATTGAGTAAGGGAATAATATAGTTGAGAAGGATACAAAGAATTACATAATTTCACATCAATGATTAAGCATACATGCGTGACACATAAATCAATGTAAGGTAAAAACTTATTCTAGATCTCATTATTAGATATGACATCTTCAATTATTTTATTTACATCGAGTTCAAGGACCCCGCTATTCTTAATCTGGTGGAACGAACTGAAGAATCTCGCAAGGACAACACACCTAAGCCACGATTATTATCCGGTGGAATGAACACAACATATCTCAGGGCAACATGCTATTAACCATGATTCTTATACTAGTAGAATGGTATAAAGCACCTCTTTAGGAAGAAAAATCATAAGCCACTATTATCATTCATAGAACATCCACAACCCCTCGACTCTAACTCATGAAATCTTTTATTTTAAGTGATTAATGTATTATCCAGTAATTTTTTATATCGAATAATATTTTCATTCACAATGATTTTAGAGCCCCACTATTCTTAATCTGGTAAAATGGGATGATGCACCTCTTAGGGAAAAACACAGCTAAGTCACTATAATCATCTGGTGGAACTAACCCATGAAACACCTCGGCATAACTCATATGATCTTTTACATTAAATGATTAATATCTTACCCATAATTGGTTATAAAATCATACAGGACTCAAGTATATATGAACAACATATAATTGGAAAATGTAAAGCACAACCATATATTTATCAACGCCCTCCTCAAGGAATAGGTCCATAATCTCCCTAAGAAATCCTAATTTCGCATTATAAGCATAACTTCTTCCATATTAATCATTTATCACCAAATTTAGCACATATTCCTCAATTATTATTATTATAAACATACCCTAAAATCAAGGTCTAACTCCAACTTCTTACACATGCAATAACAACTCTATCTCACAAGTTGTTAATCACAACCCCTACAAAACCCAAAGTTCACATGTTAGGTATCATTTTTTCCAAAAGACTCATATATTCACCAAATTATATGTGAATTCCTAAAATATAAATATTAAAAACATATCTGAAATTTAGGATATAACTCTAATATTTCACACATATGATAATAACTTCACTCTTAGGGATGTTATTCCTAATTTAAGTCGTTTTCTCATCTTATTTGGATTTAGGTTACCCATAATTACTTCAAAATTTTCACATGATATTATGAGCATATTTTAGCCCAATACACTCATTAAAATACCAAAATTTCCATATTTAACACATATTGACCAAAATACCCTTAATAATAACCAAACACCATTATTTTACAAAAACTAAGTATGTTCGATGTCATTATTTCCAACCCCTCAATTTATTACATCACCATGCATCATAAATATACTCATTTTTATACTTACCATAATTTATCAAATCCACATTACAATAATATATATCATGCTAATTTACTAAGGGCTTACAACATCAAAATTATCATATGCACAGATTTCCTCATTCTTACTCTCTTTCCATCATATAATCCACATTCTCATATAAATAACATTAACAACATGAATTTAGCAACATAATAATAACAACATGGTAATACATACAATTATACATAACGTTTAGCACAAAAACCCTATTATAATTTATATCCATACCAAAAAGGATACCAGTCTCTAAGCATATGTATCCTATCCCACCTCCTCCAGAACCTCCATAAATTCACCTAAGAGAAAAATAATAAACCAAAATTAGAAATTAAGAATATAAAAAAGGAAATGCTAAGGTAACAGAGTGTGAAATAAGGAGAAAAAAAATTTAACTAAACCAAGATAAGGCTTTCGTGGAAACTTGTGCCAAAATGGAGGGAGCAATGATGGAATGTGTTGAAGCTTAGGGGGTAGCAACGACAGTTTGTGCCATTGCTAAGGGGTGGGGAATGAAAGAAACAGTTGATGCTCAAGGAGGGGGAACGAAATAAAGGGTCGAAGGGGTTGAGGTTGGTTTTGGTTGTTTTGGCTAAAGGGGAAATGGGGGATTGTGGTGGTTTTGATTGAGGTTATAGGAGATGGTTTGGTGGCTTTGGCTGGTGCACAAAGGGGTGGAATGGAAGAAAGAGTCAAAGGTGGTAGGTGGTGAAGAAAATGAGGAGGTTTCGGTGGTGGATGATGAAGGAAATGAGAAGGATTCGGTGGAACTTGTTGAAGCAAAAGGGAAGGTAACGACAAGGGTAATTGATGCAAGGGAGGGAGGATCGATGGAGAGTTGTTTTTCTTGGTTGTTATGGTGTTTTTGGCAACAGCAAGAAGGAGGAAGGGAAGGAAAGAAAGGCTTCAATTAGTGGCGCTATCTTTCAACATAAAATAGAGGGAGGAACAGAGGTTGTTGGGAGAATTTAATGTGCTAAGTATGTGAGTATATATACACACATATAAATGCATGTGGAGAGGGAGATGGGGAATGAGTTACGACCTAGCAAAGACATGATTTTCAACCCACCCCATGAGCACAAGGCATGGTAGTTGATATGCGATGGTGTGGGTAGGGTGTAGGTCAGGGAAATATGGCAGAGGGCATAGTCAGGGGAGGAAGTGGTTTGGGCAAGATAAAAGAGAAGAAAGGAAAAAATGGCAGGCAAGAGGGAAAGAAATAAGAAATGGAAAAGAAAAGGAGACAGATAAAATGGAAAAAGAAGGAAGAAGTTGAGTTTGGGTTTAGAATTAGAATTAAGATAAAATAATTTAGGTTAAGGTATTTAGGACAAGTTAATTATCAACCATCTAGGATTAGGTTTAGATTAAAAAAAATATAAATACCCAAAATAAATATTAGGATTAGGTTAAGATTTAGGATTAAGGAATTAAAATAAGGTAAAAATATTGATTACTCGATATTTGAATTCAGTTAAGACATTAATTAATTAGGATTATGATTAGCTAAAATTGGGAGTATTACAGGGGTTCTTGGGCTCTGCGTAAACTATAACATAATCTTAAGATAAGTAATAATGAATAATATATAAATAACTTAAAGTGAAAAATTATGTGAGTCAAGATCGAAGTATTATGTCCGTTCCACTGAACAATAATAATGGCTTAGAAAAGTTTTTCCTTGAAAGGTGCTTCAGAATATTCCATTGATTTAATAATAGTGCTCAAGAGCATATTGCCCTGAAAGGTGTTGGCCTGTTCCAAAGGACAGTAATAATAACTCGAGTGTGTTTTTTTCTCGAGAGGTATTTCAGATAATTCCACCAGTTTAAGAATAGTAGGGTCCCTAAACTTAATGTATTAAGAATATGGATTATGAATGTAACTAGTTATGGGATTCTAGAATCATTATCATCTTATATTATGTTACTATGCTTGTTTATGCTTCTATATGATTTATGTTTTGTATGTAACATTATTATGACTGCTTTGTTGCCTTATTCGGTATATAGTGTATTAATCATTCTTTCTATGGGTGTTGCTCATTCCCACGAGTAGATCTGTCTTATTTTGTAGGATCATTGATTACTACTCTTAATATGCTTGCCTTTGGTGAATGCTAATTGAATTGGTATATGGTATGGTTATCTATATATCTCTATTTCTCTTTGAACTCTTAGTCGTATTTTTTCATTATACAAAATTTTGTCTCTCAATTTCGTATCCTATATCATGGTGGAATTAAGTGTTCCCCACACCTAATATCTAGGTACGATCAGGGGCGGAGCCGGGGGGTTTTCATGGTGTCATGGGACACCATGAAAATTTGGTTAAATATAGTTTTAACACTTTATTATCAGAAGCTACACTCGGCATAATGGACAGGACACCATAGAAATTCTATGAGGCCGCAGGTTCAAGTCTCATGAGGTGCAATATGTTGGCCACAAATTTTACTACTTATTTACTAAAATAAATAGCCACTTTCATGTTTTGATCCTGAGATCTCCAGCTAAATTATCTTAAAAATGAACCATATGGACTACACACTTTTTCAGCTTGTTTGTTTAATTAACTTCTTTTACTTATTGTTTGAATAAGTGTATGGTTAATTAACAAATAATTAGTATTCGGGCGAGATATTTAGATAAATTTAACTTAATATTTTTAATTATAAAATTTATAACTTAAAATAAAAATATTATTGAGGTAAAATGAATGATATATTATTTTTTATTTTAAGTATTTTGTTTATTAATTATATTTAATAAAATACATAAATATAATTATTATTGTTGTTATATAAGGGACACCATAAAATCGGAAGTCTGGCCCGCCACTGGGTACGATGATACTTTTGCTTTGCACCAAGCATAGACTAAGAATAAAGAGTGCTTATTAAGCACTATATTAGATGCAACGTGGCCCCCCTATATTCTATGTTTTGTTTAAACAAAAAAAATTTTGGCCCTAAAATTTGGGGGTGTTACATATATGCTTTACAAATTTAAAAATAGAAGAACTAAATACAACAAGGAAACAAAATCAAAAATGGCTTTAGAAAGATCAAAAACTAAACAAAATAAACAATGGGTGTAAAGAACTAGCATAATCGAATTGTGAGAATGCGATTACAATGAAGAAAACTAAACGAAATTATAAACAAAGTTCAAAATTATTAGAAGAGCATAGAAAAACCAATGACATAAAAAGAGAAGAAGACAATGCAAGAAAAAAAAAGGGAGATAGAAAAGAAGAATCTAGTTTTCAATGTTATCTTTGCTAATTTAATGATTTTTTAATTTTTTTAATTACTGAGATAACACTTGGGTTGCGATAAAAATTAGAGATTCAAAAATCTAAGTGACTATAAAAAAATTGATTAGGGAATATTCAGTTGCAACCAAAGTAAATGTCCAATTGCTTACCACATTATTCAAAACTAATGTAGTATTCAATTTTTTAATGTATTGTATTTAAAGTATATTATACTATTTTTAAAAATATTGTATTATATTCAAATATATGTGTGTGTGTGTGTGAAAGTACATTGTACTATATTAAAACATATTACAACATAATATATTATATTTTTTGGTGTATTATTTTGTATTCTATTTTTTTTTCCTAATTATAAATATTAATATAATCAAATATTTTGAATATAACTAGTTCCATTCTAAATTTCTTTAATATTCAATTCCGTTTAAAAAATACGAAATAAATATGCCATCACACCAAATGATGATAACTAATTTTAGATACTCCTACAAGACATGATAATATAGCATAGGACTATGTGACCGATTGGATGATATAAATTACACACCTTTTGTGTGATGCTTGCATAGGTTTGAGTTACGGGTAGCTTGTTATAATAATTGAACCACTCTGGGCAATGTACAGTATGTGCATTCCTTAGGTGACTGTGGGCACTCTGTTTAAATATTTGATATTCGATCGATAAATATTTAAAATTTTGAATATCTAAACATAATATTTAATATATAATTTAAAACTTCGGATATCTAAAAGATTAAATAGTCGAAACTTTGGATCGGATATTAAATATAATTAATATTATTTGAATAACATTTTAAATATAAAAAAACTATCAAATCACAAATATATTTGATATTATCCAATCTGCTAAACAAATATACAATCTCTTCGGTAAATATCCGACCTGCTCAATAAATATGTAATGTTAAAACTAAAATTAAAGATGCTACATCACAATATTTACTTGGATTTTATCCAATTCTTTAAACTACTTTACATCACCAATTCATCAATTAATTTAACTTATCATAAACTAATCATAGAAATTTAATCAAAATAAGAGTTAGGATTGGGAAAAAATATACCCCTTAAGGCTTGTTTGATATGGGAGTAATAGGGGTGGAATTTAAGATCTAAAATGGGTATTCATTAGAATAAAAATATTTAATTTTAACTAGATTATATAAAATATGAGAGTAATTTTTCCATCCCTATTACCCCCTAACCAAACGAGCACTTAAAATTAGCCAAAATTGAGCATAATAATTAATGGTGGAGCTTCACCGGAGGTCGGGAAACATTTGCCGATGGCAAACGCCGCTAAGATAACTGATGATTTAACTTTTTGTAAAACGAATCAAATATTTGATTTGAAAAAAAAAATCCAATCGGTTATTTACTTTTTCAAATCAAATTACCTTGAATATTAGATCGGATAAATATATATCGAATAATATAAACAACCCTACTCCTAACTATTCAACATGCACTATTACCATTCCTCAGCCTCTCAGCCACTACGGTGTATGTCAGTATTACACGAGTACGAGAATGGAAACAAAAAATAAATAAAAACCAAAAAAATATAAGAACGTCATTTTAAAAAAAAATAAAAAATAAAATAAAAATTAACAGTAAAAATTATATATATATATATATATATAGATAGATAGATATATATATTTAGTATCATGTGCGTACGTTTTTTACTGTACAAATGTAGGAACAGTTTATAGCTGTTAAATTAAAACCTTACGAACCGTCGGATCAAATAAAGTGCAACGGTCGTTGTTTCTCATGCGTCGCGTGGCTCTGTCATTTTCTCTTCTTCTACATCGTTTGACTCTATTATTTCCACCCGTCTTCCACCCGAGCCCGAGCTTCTTCCTCCATTGTTGTGTGTTTGCTGCTCAGTCAATAGTCGCTCGTCGTCTTCAATTTTTTTCCATTTCGCATCCTTGATTTATGTCTCCAGCAAGTAAATATTTGTATTGTTGTACCAGTCTTCAATTTTTTCCATTTCGCAACCATTTTTCCTCGTTCGTTTTCGACACTGTATCTCCATTTTTTTTGCTCGTCTTCGCCGGAGTCTTCTCATCCCAGCTCATTTCTGCAACCTACCGAAGCTCACATCATCGATTTCATTTATTCTCCGCTACCAATCATCGTCGGTGCTCCTTCTCCTTCGTTTGTCACCATTTTTCCCGAAAATGTCTGCTATTGTTACTGTCAAAAATTTTCCTTAACGACAGTATTAAACCAGTTAATATCTTCATTGTTGTTATATTATTATGTAATCTAGTGTTTGTTAACCTGATTTTTTGTATTGATTTGGCTAATTTTTGTTTGTATGTGTTTTAGGTTTTATTGATTCAGCATTCGATCGAAGTAATCTGCCTCAACTTTAGTTGATTTCAAATTGTTGAGTTGATTTAGTAATTATTTTTTATTATTTGCTGAGTTATGTTTGTTATTTTTTTATTAAATTATGTTGCTATTGTATTATGAATACTCTTATTAGGGTTAATTACAGTAATGTGGGCTGATATTCTATTGTTGTTGCTGTTTTATTTGCCGTTGCTGAATAATGGTGTGTTGTTGTTTTATGTTATTCTGATTAATAATCAGATTATTAATCAGCCATTGCTGTATATTTTTGCATAATATATGCTGATTGATGTCTGAATATTGGTATCTTGTTCCATATTCACCATCATCTATTATGAATCCTTTAATTAGGATTAATCAGAGTAATGTTGGCTGATTTTCTGTTGATGTTGTATTTTCTGTTACTGATTAATATTGTATTGTTGTTTTATATTAGTTTGATTAATAATCAGATTATTAACCTACCATTGTTGTATATTTTTGCATAATATATGGTTTGACTAACTAAATAAAGTTGTTGGATGGCTAAGAATAGGAATTGTCAAACTTGTATAAGGTTCAATTTAAGGAATTGTCAAATTTCGAATCATGGAAGATTTTTTTTTCATTCTCATATTGTATAACTAAATGAATGTACATATGATTAGTATGTTTTTTTCTTTTGTTAATGCATGCCTTTGGATGGAAATTAGATGGTTTAGGGTTTAGTTTTGTAGGGTTTAGAGGGTTTAGGGTTTAGTTTTGTAGGGTTTAGAGGGTTTAGGGTTTAGGGGTTTGGGTGTGGGGTTTTGGGTTTGGGGTTTGGGGTTTTGGGTTTTGGGTTTAGATGGTTTAGGGTTTAGGGTTTAGGGTTTGGGGTTTGGGGTTTAGAGTTTAGTGTTTAGGGTTTAGAGGGTTTGAGGTTTAGGGTTTGGGGTTTGGGGTTTAGGATTTAGGGTTTAGAGGGCTTGGGTTATGGTTTAGGGTTTAGAGGGTTTGGATGGTTTAGGGTGTGGGGTTTAGGGTTTAGAGGGTTTGGGGTTTAGGGTTTAGGGTTTGGGGTTTATGCTTTAGAGGGTTTAGGGTTTAAAGGGCTTAGAGGGCTTTGGGTTTGGGGTTTGGGGTTTGGGGTTTGGGGTTTAGGGTTTAGGGTTTAAAGGGTTTGGGGTTTAGGATCTAGAGGGTTTGGGGTTTAGGGTTTAGGGTTTAAGGTTTAGATGGTTTAGGGTTTAGAGGGTTTGGGGTTTGGGGTTTGGGGTTTAGGGTTTAGAGGGTTTGGGGTTTAGGGTTTAGGGTTTATATAATTTATAGTTTTAGAGGTTTGGACTTTGGATATTTGATTTAAATATAAGTTTGGATTAGTTTTTTAGTTTGGTATTAATAAAATCTTGAAAGTTGATTGGAATTTGATCTAATAGATGAAATTAATTCTTATGTTTGTATATTAGTAAAAGTTTGTATGTGACCCTTCCCCTATATACATATATAGACACACACAAACACATTATATATATTTTTTAAAAATATATCAAATCTACTAAAAATTAAGAGAAAAATAAAAAATCATAAAATTACTCATACGTATATTAATATAAACCATTAATAATTTTTTTTGAAAAAAAAAAATTTAATCAAATGCTTTTAATACTAATTACAACACTAAAAAATTTTCAAGATGAAAAACAACACATAAATGCTATTTTTGTGCTTCAATAATGTGCACCATGGTCGTTTCTTATTGCTAAAGTTAGCATGAAATCACTTATTAATAATAATTGTTTATTTAAAAAAATAGATTAAAATATTTTTAAAATAAGCAATTACCATAAATAATTAGTTTTAATAAATAATTTCAAATAAAATAAAATGTTAAAATAAACTGTTCCTACCAAACAATTTTTACCGAGTAAAAATTTGTTTTCTAAATAACAGCCGCACACATCAGTTAAATCCAAAATATTAGCAAGCCATACAGGATCCGGTACTCCCATCGCGTCGCCAGATTTCTGAATAAGTACAGAGATTTGAATCTTACAAGCAAATTTTCATAATATACAAGCAACAAACTTAACTGGTCAAAACAGAATTTAGAAACTAATGAAAGTCCAAAAGCAACCAGGTGTTCTACCATTAAAAGCCCTAAAAAACATCCTCGCCCCAGAGATGTTGCAGCTCCGTGGCTAAGTGGATGATCACTCTTCTCTCAGCAGGCTGGAGAATGTCTTCATTCAAACTTTCTTGCATTGCACAAAGCATTTCTTGCCTTGATTTGGAAGAAAGAGGGATGCAATTGGGTCCGTGTAAGGCAGTCAATTCCATTATCTACATCAAAAGGACAAAACAGTAAATGCAGTTGATGCCGTACTAAAGGAATGCACAAAAAGAAATAGAAGAGAACAACATCAACACATTAATTCACACGAGCTCAATTTTTCTAGAATTTGAATCATTTCATATTGTCATGCATCATCTTTCGTCATTTGAATTCCCATATAATACGAGTATTTACTAATTCATTCCTTGAATTATCAATTATACTTTGACCAAAGTTGTGTGAAATAGCAACATTTCTGACATATAAGGATACATAAAAGTGATTTCGATCTTAAACAATCTAATCATGTAGTAGAGATAGTGGAGTCAATTCAGAAACTACATAGATAAACAGATCCCCTCCTTAACTTTATATAAAAAAGATCATGCGGATTTCCCCCCATCCCACTTCCATAACCATGCATCAAATACCTAACAGCTAGGAAAAATAACAGAAATTGAATTTTAGTCCTTCTCATTGACATCCCTACTAATTAGTTTATTGTTTCCGCGTCTAAATTTTCTTTTTTCTAGGCTACAGGAACAAAGGAATTGATAAATATCCTTTCCCATCAGTTTGTTGGTAGAAAAATCTACTTATTCTTCCCTTGATAACGAAATGAGTACAATGAAATTAAATGAAAGTTGTCATACACTTGTTATACGCACATCAAATACTGTCAAAGTTAACTGTTTGGTAACTCTTAGCAGAACAAAATGATGTATATGCTCCAATAGTAACTAAACCTTTCTCGTTATATCATTTTACCTCTATGTTCTTGTATAGCATATGCCTAAATAGTAACTGAATGACAAGCCAAACAATAATTAACTGAAAAAGTAGTCCTAGGGTGTAGTAAGTTCTAAGAAAAAGGTACCTGACCAACCCCGAAAGTTGTTAATTCATTCAGTACCACCATTACCTTCTTTTGATCCACAAACCCCGTCTAAATATTTTTCCATTAGTGCAATATATATTGCCACTCACAATTTTTGTAAGGAAAAAATACAAACAATACTGCCCCTATCTTTTTCAGTTGACAACAATAAGAACGAGGGCATATAGGATAAGAAAGGTTCTATTTTGTTGCTATGAATTTCCGTCAGTTTATGTAACCGGGTGCTAATAATATAAAAGAATTTAGGGAGTGATTTTTGGGCCTGAAAGGCTAAACTTAAATTTAAAAGAACGAGCAAAGTCAGGGATGTGTTTGGTGACTTTCCCTAACTTTTATAATGTATCTCCAGGCAAAGTGGGGGTATTTTGAAGGCTTTAACAAGAATCTAGATAATATTCAAACCCTCGTAGCATGTAGCCGATTGAAGATAAATCACAAACGAGAAAAAACTTCATTAATTTTAGTATATTATTTTTCAAATACAATGCTAAGCAAATAAGTTGCTAAGTTTGTTGATAACAAATAATAATAATAATAATTCATCCTGACAACGCCTTACACAAGGTAGCCTATCAAGTATCACCCATCGCAAGACATTTTTCACAATAACAGTATCCAACAACATGACAAAAGTTCTACCATTACTAAAAACTTAACAGAAAAGTACATATTTCTAACAAAAGAATTTCAGCCTTGACTTCAAAAAATTTATTCAGTTTTTTAATTACTTCTTTTCCAGCTAATGCACCATGCGTAGTCGAGCTGATGTCAGATATTCACAATTTAGGTTTCAATTATCAAGCTATGGGTGAAGAAAGTATAAATTCAAGTGTAAATGCCTGTTCGGTTACCTCATTTTTATTTAATATTATATGAAATAATGACGTAGCAATATATTAGTAAGTTATTAAAGTAATAATGGTATTTGGCAATTTATCTAATTTGAAATAAATTGACGTATATTAACAATTTCAGACATCTTTTATTTTCATAAAATATTTTTTTATAATATTTTTTTATTGAGTGAATTTTAATATGATATATTAATTAATAACAATAATAATAATTAACAATAATATTATTAATGATAATTATATATTATCTATAGTAATCATTAAGCATAATAATTATTACATACAAATAATTAATAATTATTAAGCATCATAATAATAATTATTATTATTATTAATTAATCATAATTAATATTAAGAATCATTAATAATTAATGTCAATAACTGATAAACATTAACAACTAATATTATTCATTGCTAATAATTATATATTGAATATTCATTAATAATTAAAAATCATTGTATAATTATTAATAATTATTAATTATATAATGAATATTCATTATTAATAAATATTATTCATAAATAGTTCTTATTATTAATATCAATTATTATCAATTAGATAATGAAATTAATTATAAATGATTAATAATTAATTTTCATTATATAATTAATTTTTTAATAATTATTAATTATTCATAATTAACAATTGATAATTACTAATACTACTATTAAATAATGATTTCCCATAATAATATTAATAATGAATATTATTAATTATTAATATTTGTAGGGATATGGTGGATGGATATAATTAATAAAAGGTATAAAAGTAAAAGTATAAGATAACTTAAATACTTAATAAAAGATAGTGAGGCACCAAGTAATAATATGTAATAATAGATAATATAGATAACGAATTTATAAAAATAATATACAAAACAAACGGTCAGAGGCAGTTAACATCCAAATTATATCAAAAATGAATGTTTACCGAACAGAGCTTAAGTTAAGGGTAAGAGAAGTTGCAGGTCAGCGTGACAAAGTATTAGCTTAATTATGGAACAAAGGTTCAATGAGTAAGGTTCGGCTTAGTTAGTAATTGCTTAATCCACTCTGTGATCACATCGCCAATGTCATGGCATAATAAATTATTACAATGGCGTTTCAACCAACCAGAGGATCAACAAGAGCCGACTGAAAAATGATAAATATCAAACGTAGGTTATTACTAGCTATTAATGACTTCAAAAGAATCATTTCAACAAGATAGAATGTAAGGAATGGATCGGAGCATGCTAACCTGCTGCAACCAAGGAACCGTGAGGTTCACATATCTATCTTCAAGGAGGCGTGACATTAGCGTATTAAGAAGATCGCTAATAGTTTGCTTTGATAAAATTTCCATAACTGGGCCAGTCCTGTTAAGAAGCTCAATCAAAATAGATTCATCTTCTGAACAAAGAGCTTCCGTATAAGCAGAATCCAAATCTCCATTCTGTAGAAAGCTTACAACGCGATTCCAGGGGTCAACTATGCATGGTCGTCCATTTTTTCTACGAGTATCATATGAAGGTGGAGCAAAAATTAAATCAGGATTTTTTCTTTGCCTGTAGGATATATCTTGCACTCTGTGCCTAGGGCTTTTATCGACCCGTTTCCCAATAAGATTTCTGCTCCTATTTGACGGAGTAGAACTATAGCTGTCCACTTTCTGGCTGACAGAACGAAGAACTCTAGGATCACCAAACAATTTCTTCTCCCGGTATTCTCTGTTTCTCACAGGCAAGATCGTAGAGTGTCTATCATGCACGTCAACTGATGACCTGGGAGTGCAAGTAGAAAATCTGGGAGAAACAACAACTGTGTTTTTCATTATACTTGCATCAGTGATATCGCCACAATTCCTACTATGAACGAGGCCGTCTGCTATTTGCTCAACAGCATATTCCAACCTGAAGACCTTTGTTTGGATGACAGACAAGCTCTCTGTGGTGCTGACAGTAAAATCCTGAATAAAATAGCAGGGCACACAATACCATGGTCAACTTTCTGATACTAGACAAAAAAGGCCAGGATAGAATAGAAAATCATTAAGTTCAAAAAACACAAAATTAACGATAACTGCAAAAGCAAACATAAGCAGGTTTGCACCAAAAAAAAAATTCAAAATGGAAAAACAGAGTCTATTATTTGGTTTTTATATCATTTTAACCATCTATTAAAGTAAAGGCTGTGTCTGAATACATAATTATTGATGATCCTCTAATCACCAGTGAGATTTCAGATATGTTTTTACATGCCCCCTGCAGGGTCCTTCAAACCAGGCATCTACATCATATAATGATCCAAATCAAAATTAGAGGCCCAAAAGCAGTAAAACAGCTTGGTAATTAGTAGATTATTGAGACACAATCAGCTTCAATGGTTTACGGACACGATTAAACAGCTTATAATCCTACAGTCCAGTCCCGGCAACTACTTGCCATACAATGTTGCCTAGTAAGCTACCGTAATCATACAGTGCAGCATACCTATCCTAAAACTTGTCTTTCACATTGTTCTTAGGGCCGAAAGCATCGAGCTATTCTACAGTTCTACTATCGCCTTTCTGGTAAAGGTACTGATCCACCACCAGATGCAAAGAAGTTAAAGTACCTCATGTACATTACTGAATTCAAAAATCATTGAAATATTTGAGCAACAGAACATAGAAGAACAAGAATTACCTGTAAGAGATCAAACAAGCTTGACTGTTTCTTTTGTATCTCTAAAAGTTGATTTCTGATAGAACAAATCTCTTTTTCTGTTTGTAGACAACAGGCTTGTATTGTGTGGGACTCCTCCAAGTCTGTAACTATCGAAGAAGGGCTTCTTTCATCATGCATTTTTGACAAGGATAAACATGCCTCGCTGCCTTGTCTATCTGCTTCAGAGGGCTTTTTAACCGATATTGGCTTACCCTTACCTTCACCGTCAGAACTGCAGTCAGAAACTTCCATATACTTGCTGGAAACATTATCAAAGATGTGATTGGATGCTGATGAATATTCATGTGTATCATCTATCACAGTGTAGTCATGTCTTATTTCACGCATATTTGTAACACCAGAAGTCTTTGTTCGTAGCATTTTAGTCACGGAACTAGCTTCAGGTATTCCATTACATTGTTCTTGTGAGGTACCATTAAAACCCTTTGGAACAACTTCTATCCAAGCTCTGCTTTTGGGCTGACCCACTTTCCCAGCATTATCTTGGCCAGCTTTACAGATGGCAACGGAAGACTGCTTACTCACACTTACATCAGATTCCATGTGTAAAGCATCCTTCCACATAGAGCCAGTAGTACTTAAGTTCTCTGCATTATGTAAAATTATGTATCAGATATACGATACAAGAAGAGAAGACAGGCATGCTGTACAGTGACTTTTAGAATAACCGTTGAGAAAAATATCTTCTTGTCACCAGAGTTACTCATCCTACTTATAGATGATAAATCTACAGCTTCAAATTACTTTTCAGTACGTAGATTATCTAATGAAACACCAGCAGAAGCTAATGTAAAACGAAATATCAAGGAATCATTACCAAAACCAAACAGTAAGTGAAAACTGTCGTCTCTTTATAAATGAAAAGCTGTCAGCCAAGAGACCAACAGCAAAGCAAGTTGGCCAAAATTTTAGATTCTATAATTTGAAAAGACACTACTCTCCAACTTTCTGCAAGCTTTTCAGCACCTGCAAATGCTCCCTTATCATTTAACTCCCACAATTACATCTCTTCATAGTGAAAAACTTGTTTGGTGATCTCAATCAAGATGGTGGCAATCATACAGCATTAAAAATCCTTCAGCTGTTCCAAAAAGAGATACATGGATAGGGTTGTTGATAAACCAAGCCGCCTTGTGAGCTGGCTCGGCTCGTTTGTTTAACTTAACAAACCAAACCCAAGCTTTAATTTTATGCTTGTTAGCTAGCAAATTAGCTCAATTCGGTTACTTGGCATGTTAGCTCGCAATACAGCTCAATTTGGTAGCTCAACTCCATTAGAACATAAGCCATAAAAATTAAACATTTTTCTCTCTACCCATTGCGTTAAAGCCTAACACTTCCCCTTACCTAGGACGTCTGATCTTTGGCTCCTAGTCCTGATTCTTTAGATTAAAACATAAGTCATAACAAATTTTGTTCTCTTTAACCTTTGTCCTTCGGCCATTCGACTCAAGTTCTTCCATCTTCATTCTTCACTCTGTCAATTTTGCCCGCACACAAACAATTTGCCTAAGGCGAAGCCAATTAGCCAAGCCCTACGGTACTGACTCGTCCTTCTCTTCTCTTTTGTCGCCCCACAGTCGCCAATCGTCGTGTTGAGTCCTCATTATCGTCTCTCTTCGCTGCGTAGAATAGAACACCAGATCTGATGAGTTATTGTGTTGTATTCTTCTTCTTTCTTTGTCAATCCATAACTGATTTGTTGTGTGACTTGTGTCATCTCATCTCTCTTCTTCCATTCTCGTCGCCTCGCCGATCGTCGCATTATGTCTTCATCTTTAACTCCCTTTGCTGCACAAATCACCACATTTGGTACATTGTTGTGTCATCTTCTCCTTCTTTCTTTTTTGATCCATTGTTCATTTGTTGTGTGACGTGTGCCATCTCTTCTCTCTCTTCTTCCATTCTCGTGTTGGCTACTGCGCTCGTACTCAGTTGCTCCGTGGTATGAGTTGATTTTTCTTCTTCTTTCATATTCCGTCAGTTTAATTGTGCTGGACCAGCAAGCCACTGCGCTGGCCATGCTGGCTGCTGCGCCACCCGTGATGGTTGCTGCACCACCCATGCTCTACTTCTTCCATAAATCCCTGTGTGTGTTGTTAACTTGTTGCAGCTTGCATTATCGATTACTTGAAAAGTTAAAAGTCTCTCTCTATCTCTGTCTAACTCGAAGGATGATTAAAGAAGTGAATGAGAGAATGGTTTGTTTAGAAAAGATTTAGTTCATTCGATCGGAAACCAACACAATCTCCATTCATTTATGTATCAAGCACCAATCAATCAGATTGTTTATGGAATATAAGTGTATATATATATATAGTATCGAATCAAGGTCTCAAATTTCATATAAACTTAGCATTTTAGTCTAAATAATTTTCCCTAATTTGATAAAGCTCGCTCTTATTATTCAAAACCAGCTAATTTCTATGTTACCGATCGTGATTTTCCAAGGGCAGAAGGGCTAGTCCTGCGTGCCTTGATTATTATGTCCATCGACAATTTGACTTTGCCTCATTCTCTTAATGCATAATTTTCGCTAATATATGTCATTTAGTTGCTTCATCCTTTATTGTACTTCTTTTGGTGACTCTTGTTAGGTCTGATATGAAAGAGAAAGAAATAAGAGAAACGTACTATGTTTTGATTAGATTACTTGAAAAATAGTGGCATTTTTTTAAAGAACAATAGTCCATCAATCAATTTATTTTTCTATTACCAGAGAATGAAAATAATTTTATATTTAGTAAAAGATAGTGGAAGAATGGATGAAGTCCTTTTGTGTCCCTACTCTTTCTATATGTTTATTAGTCTAATACTAAGTATATAAATTTTTGGAATATAGTTTAATATATTTTTTTAATGAGCTTGATTGTTATATAGCATTTTTGTAAAAAAAAATAACATAAAAAATAAATAATGTAATGATTACTGGTGATTTATCATATATATGTTAGGTTGTTGGAGTGTTGGAGATGTTTTTTTTATAAACAAATTTTTTCACCAAGCAAATGTTCTTAAAATGATCAATAACACTGTCATGATCTTGTACTTGTTCCTAGTTGGAACTTCCAACAATATGATAGGTATCATTGATACCTATGTTCATTTTTGTATTTAATGCCTTTGAATGTTTTTTTTTCCTTTTCTTCTTAGGTGTTTTCATCAATAATAATGTTATCATGTTATTTTATTTGTATATATCAATACAACACACTTGTAAGTTGTAACTTTTATTTTTCTTTTAAGATTTACTTGTAATGTTGAACTTTGATTATTTTTTTTTCATGCATTCTTTATCTTATTATGATGCTTTATTTTTGAAAAAAAAAATGAGATTAGGGGTCTTATTTTTTATTCTTTTTAGTCTTAGGTGTTATTTTTGTTGCTAGCTATTGTTGCCTTGTATTTTTATTTTATTTTTTTGCTACGTAGTCCAATCTTGTAATTATGTTAAAATTGGTAATATATGTCTTTTCTTCTAAACAAGGATCTACATCTTCAATATCTTCTTCGCTATCTACTTCTTCGACAATAAGCCCAATGACAAAAGACCCTAATGTATTTAAAGTTCCTGGAGAAGCTTTCATTGATGTTAGACATGATGAGGAGGAGATTAATGAGGAGCCTAATGAAGAGGTTGATGAACATGCTAATGAGGAGCAGGAGGTGACTAATGAAGATAAAGAAGAGGATGATGAGTGTGCAATCAAGAAGAAAGCTTGCAAGAAAACTTCTCATCTTTGGGAAGAATATGAAGTGGTGACTTTAAAAGATGGGACGAAAAAGACTAAATGCAAGCATTGTCATAAGAAGCTTACGATATCTATTGGCGATGTGACAAGTTATTTTATAGGCATTTGGAATGGTGTCCTTGCTGACCATCAAAGAAAAAAAGGATATTGTCTATTTCGAAGTCAACTAGCATTGCACCTAATTTAGGTATGAGCATAAAAGGGTGATTGAAAACTGCTTATATGATACTCATGCATGAGTATCCATTTAATATGATAGACCATTTGGGGTTTAATGAATTTATTTGCACTATCTTTGATAAATATCAACGAATCACCCATCATACTACTAGGGGTGCTTGTTTTGGTGTGAATAAATTTGAAAAGAAGGTCATGAAAATTATGAATGATGCTAATAGGATTAGCATAGCAATAGACTTTTGGAAAAATGTTGCCCAAAAAATTCAATATATGGTTGTAACTGCTCACTTGATAGATAATGATTAGAATCTTCAAGAGTATGTTATTTTTTTTTTTTTACTTACCTCCTCCTAGTAGTGGATTAAATATATACAATGCTTTATATGGATGTTTGGTGGACTGGGGATTTGAGGATAAAGTGAGCATTGTTACTATTGATAACTGTTCAGCGAATGACGTTTGTCTCAAGTTGTTGAAAGATAACTTTAGCTTCAAACAAAAGTTATCATTTCCCAGTAAAATCTTTCATGTTTGATGTTGTGCTCACATAATTAATCTACTAGTTCAAAATGGATATAAAGAGATTAGTAGTGTTATTAGTAATGTTCACACAAGTGTGAGACATTGGTCTGATTCGGAAGCTCGTTTGACAAAATTTAGTGAGATTGCCAAATTTGTTAAATTACATCCAAAGAAGTTGATTCTTGATGTTCGCACCCGTTAGAATTCTACATATGTTATGTTGCCTATTGTATTAGAGTTGAAGGAGGTATTTCCAAGATATGCACAGCAAGATCCATCATATAAATGGACACCTTCCCCTAAAAAATACAGAAAAGCCCAGTTAGTGTGTTAATTTCTTTAAGTTTTTAGAGATGTGACAAATGTAGTTTCAGGAAGTGAGATATGATAGATTAAAGTTGTTTTGGATGACAAAGCATGCTCATCGGAGCCATTTATTCAAATTTTGGCATTAATCATGAAAGAAAATTTTGATAAATATTGGAGGGAGTGTAACTTACCGATGGCTATTGCAGCTATTTCAAACCCTAAATGTAAGATGACTTTGGTCAAATATACATTTCCTAATCTTTTTAGTTATGATGAAGGTGAGAAGAATATTGAACATGTTTGAGATACTTTGGGAGTTATATATGATGATTGTACTCTAGGGTATACAAGTAGTTTGGAGAAGTCTATAGTGAATTAAGACAAAGGTGAAGGGTTGTCCTATACTGTTAGTAGGGCAAAGCAAGGTGTTGATTTTAGAAGTATCGGATACAAGAAATTTATTAGACAATCCAGCATGGAGCTAACATCAAAAACAAAGTAAAGTATTACTCTTTCATTTAAGTTGATGCACCATGATATCCTCCTAATGTATGTTAATCACAACATCCCAACGCCAATTATGTCAATGAACTTTTGATGGAACTCAAATGAAAATGAGTCGGGTCATAGCCTTGAGAACAGGTTCATAGGTTTGCATGTAATCTTCATATGGACACAAGTAATTTTATATGAACAGGTTTCACTACTGGCTGTACACTGGATTTTTTGAGATGACTGTGATAATTGAATTATTTGAAATTCCCTCTACTTAATATCCATCCCTGGTTGTGGCCATTAAAATAAAAGAAATCTTATTACGAGAGGGGGGGGAAGAAATAAACAAACAATAAGTCATCTATGAACCCAAAACAAATAATCAGACACAGAGTAAAATTAATGGCAACAATAAAAAACCAGCAGCCAACCTTTCGTAAGAGATCCAATTTCAGAAGGTTCTGGCATATCAGGCTCAGGAATTATCTTCCAGCACTGCAGAGACTGCAACACTGCATCCCTGACTGGTTTTACCTGCATCAGATACGAACATATATATAAGCAACGCCCTAGCTGAGTTATCTCAGCATGTAATGAAATGCAAAGAGAAATATAGTCTGTAACCAGCACCAACCCTATCAAAACGACAAGATTCAAGTGAGTTGATGCATGGAGCTTTAAAAGGAGCCAAGATGATACTACCACTTGATCCAATTTCTGCCAAAGCTAGTGCAGCAGATTTCCGTGTTGACCAGTCAGCATTTCTAAGAGCTTCACTTAAGCTACCAAGTGCAGTAGATAATGCACTTCGTGACGAAGCTCCCCCAGCCTAGAACAGGGTTAAGCTATGTCAGTCATTTGCATAATACTCCTTCTGTATCAAAAAGAAAGTCATTCTAACAATTTATACACTTATAAGAAAGTAATAAAAGTAGTATTAAAATTATATTTACACCCTGCATTAAAAAATAACAAAAATTTAATACATATATAATTAAAAAACTAGGGATAAAAATGAAAAAGTAGGTTTTAACTTTTCTACGGTAATTTTCTTTTTTATACAAAAATGTAATAATAGAATAACTGTTTTTTTTTATTATGATATAAGTAATGGGATCAGTTTTTCCTATGTCACCCCCTGATCTACAAACAAGCAGATGGATTGGGAAATTTAGTTCTGCTTCCATTATCGTGGAACAGTCACCTATAACTTTGAGTAGCTACGGGCGATGCTAAAATGCTCTTGAGCAAGTAGTAACAGTTGTTGTCTTTAAATCTGTGTGCCTCAAAACAAAAGTGCAACCAAAATAATGGAATTCCAAAGATTCGAAGCATAAGGTCTCTTCCATCAATTCCAATGTTATTAAAGCACAGATAATGAAGATGACAGTAAAATATTGCAGGAATTCCAAAAAAAAGCAGTCTCAGAATCCAAGAATAATCTACCCCTTATTTGAATATACTTATTGAAAACTCTTTAACCTAAAAAATTTCTAAAAGAAATTCGAACAGACCACTAATTTTCAGGAAAGAAGTTAAAAGTATGGTCCACCGAGATGCATGGCATCCAAGGGCGGCCACTTTTCAGGAGTTTATATGCACAAATTATGTGCCTAGATAACATGACTGCTAGCAATCCATACATCAAATAATAGATAGAATGACATTTGATTTCCCAAAAAGGCATTAAGAAAGTTAATTGTGACAGGAACTGAACCGACCAGGATGAGACTTCTAACCAACTCAATCAGAGCTGATTTAGCCATGAAGTGTGTATTCTTAAGCAATTTATTAATGCGAGTCAGCATCCTCTGCAGAACTGAAGCTGGAGGATCATTCACATTGTCAATTACAGCGGCCAAGCACAATGCAGCACCCGTCTGAACATGCTTATTCTGTTCACCTAATGCTTCGAAGAAAGGCTTCACTAAAGCAGAAAAAACACCCTCTTGTTCAATTTGATGATTCCCTACGTTTAAAGCCAGAACTCCCATTGTTTGGACACATGTCTCTCTAATAATGGAATCTGGATCTTTCAGTCGTTTTACAATACTAGAGATCATCTTGCCAAGGTGAGGTCCGATAAGATGCTCATGAACCTTAGCTAATACACCCATAATTCTGATGCATTCTTTGCGAACTGTAGACTTCTGCTCCGAGTCAGTAACCAATATGCACGATAGAAATGGGACAATGCCTTCTGGTGCTAAACTTTCAGCTGTTTTCTCCAGCTCTTTGGCTCCAAGTTGATATGTATCACGATCTGCTAACTTATTCAATGCAAGAACAACATCGTGCTTAAGCTCATAGGTCGCTTGCTGAGGCTTAACACCACTGGCTCCTTTCTGTTTCGACTGACCGTGCATCTTCATCTTATTTACTATGGAATGCAACACTAGCCGACTCTGATGGATAATCAAATCATGCGAGCTGGGAGCATTATAACCTTCATTTCAGAAAACAGCAAACCGATGATAGTTAATAGTAGGTTATGTATAACATGATGCAGAAGCCGTGAAGTGTGACAGGAATCTGACTTTCATCAAGTTTTCGTTAACCACAGCCCATCCTAGACAATTTGATGAAAACTTGTAAAACTGAAGAGCCAAAACAATGTAAGGTCTCTCATGTCCTGCAGTTGCCCACCTCCTTGGGTTCAGAAGTTCACAAAATGTGCAGCCAGCCTCACCATTCCCCCGAAATTCACTCACACATACGCACACAGTTAATACAGGGAAATAAGTAGGCGAGCCTCCTCTGCAGATTGCTGGGATACCAAAGCCAATATATTAGCAGTCAGAATAATGAAACAGCAGTCTACATCCCATATTATAACACCAATGTCAAGTTACAGTAACTTTCAAAAGGAAGGAAAAAAAATGTATTAAGTCACGAATTTATCGATGGCATCACTGAGACACAGAAATCACAGTATTCCTTGTCAAATGCATGAAAATCGAGGCGTTATTGTGAAAACAGCTATACTAACCACAAATTTTTCATTCAAGAACCATCAGAAGACAAATTTAGCAGCAACAATGAGCGAGGCACGTGCATGGACAGAAACACAGAGAAAGAGAGAGGGCGAGGACTGAGGAGTTACGGTGTTTGAGCTCTAAAGATGCCGGAAGCCCTTGGCAATGATCATGTCGGGGACTGGGGAAGACACCTTGCCCCGGAAGCGGAGCGAAGCAAATTCATCGTTCAGCGGTTTGAGATTTGTGAGTGGGGAACTGGTGTTATTCAAGTAGCAGGGAACCAAATTTGAATATAAAAAACAGGAGAGAGTTGGAAAAGGTTGTTTAGAATATTTTTAGAGGGTTAAAGGAAGCAGATCTCAATTCTGCACTACGGATTTCAAGATGATCCCGTCCGTCAACGAACTGACAAGAAAGGAGAGAGAAGTGGGTTTCGTTACACTCCATTCTCGCGCTCTTTCCCATGTTTCGAATTTTGAGGTGCGTTGTTCACTATTTTTCCTTTTTTATACTAGGTAAAAAGAAATGTGCAGTGCGATTTGTCTAACCAAGGTCACAGTGTCGCACTTGTTAAAATTTAAATTATTTACCTAGAATAATATAACTAGTGTCTTACAAATATATAAGTTAATTATTTTCATTAATGTTTTGTTCAATTAATTATTTTCCAATAATATAAATTTAAAGACGAATATTAGACCTCATCCAATAGACTCGGGTAGGGATGGCAATTTTCCCCACGGGTTCGGGGCCCCGTCGGGGATTCCCCATTCGGGTTCGGGTTCGGAGAAGTATTTCGGGGATCGGGTTCGGGGTCGGGGATTTTTATCGGGGATTAATTCGGGGACGGGTCGGATATGGATTTAGGGTCCCCGTCCCCGAACCCGCCCCGAAATTAAATTTTTTTTCGAATTACCAAACTGGGCGGGCCGAACCCAGTCCCGTGTTTGGTCATTGGTGTCGGTCTTCCTTCCTCGCTTGGGTCGTTACTCGTTCTCGTTCCTTCCTCCCCGACCCCGTTTGGCGTTTGGCTTTGGCACTCCACTCCGCACTCCCCTGCACCCAGCACCCGCACGTTGCACCTGCACGCAGCCCGCACCTATGACCATAACTCCATAAGTCCATGTCTCCATGACCATGACCCACTAATTCTCTACTCTACAGCAAGCAACTCAACTCAGCAGACAAGTAGCAGTTAACCTCTTCGGTAGCTCGGCTCGAGCTCGACGGCTCCTACCAGTTAACCTAATTTTTCCCCCACCCCGACTGCCGCCTGCCGAATCTCCTCCAGTGTCCATCGTTTTTTGCCCAACCTAGCGCCTGGAGCAGCGGAGCACTGGAGCATTTCCCGCGACCAGTCGACCAGTCCACAGACACCAGTCGGTCCAGTCCGCGACTGCCGAGTGTGAGTCTTGACTTGAGCCTTCTGCCCTTCTGTATTTTTAAGTTTTGATCTGCAATGCAAACTGTAATTGTTTACTGGTTTTGTTTTGTTTGATTATTTCCTCTGTAATTCTGTCATTCTGTGTTGGCATCAGCCCCATCTATTAGCATCAGCCCCTCTATTCCTCATTTCGGCATTTCCTCTAATGTTTACTTGTGTTGTGTGTTAGATAATTTTTGTAAGAGGCTGGATTTTGTGATTTTGGTCACCTGAGTAGAATTGTAGAAAGTGGCGTCATTACTTATGGATGAGATTCATGAGAACAGAGAACTTGAGATTCAATTGGCACTGCAATTTTGAATTTCATAATCATAATCGGGGATCGGGTATCGGGGATTGGGGATCTTATCGGGGATCGGGGATCTTATCGGGGATAGGGGATCGGGTATCGGGGATCGGGGATCGGGGATCGGGGGCGGGTATGGGGATTGCATCCCCGCGGGGATCGGGTCGGGGATTCCCCGTTAAAAAATAAACGGGGATCGGGTCGGGTTCGGGGATAAATTTTCTTATCGGGTTCGGGGATGGGGATGGGGTCCCCGTCCCCGACCCGCCTCGTTGTCATCCCTAGACTCAGGTATGCTAGATCCAATTTTAAAGCCTCCAAATATATAAGATATTAGGTCGGTATTGATTAATAAATAGGTTATTATATAATTATAAATCAAATTAACTGTATCATTTAGCGATAAAATACAATGATACGTGTATTTTTTTCTATGTTCAAAACATATTAAATACAACTGGTATTGTTTTAATTTTTCCAAACCTTTTAATTCTTAGCAAATTATTATATATGTCGATCAATTATGTGATCTATATACTCTTTCCTTTGAAAGTAAGTTATCTATGTAAATTTTAATTTATGTTTAGATTGAAGATCCTCTCATATATATATATAGTAAAAACTAAGAATTGTCTTAATTTCTTAATTTAGTTATAATAGTTTTCACTACATATTATAGATAGATTTTATCACTTATTACATGCAGTTTTCTAACTTGAAATATAAATATTTAATATTTATAAAAAAAAAATCACTGTTTTTTTTCTTAACACTCAAATACAATAATTTTAAAAAAGACTTACAGCAATTTCTCCACCTAAATAATATAGTTTCCGCAATTTATTGCAGGTAATTTTCTAACATGATGCATATATACCTGTTGTGTATAAAAAAATGTTACCAATTTGATTTAAAACACTTCAATATTGTAGTTTTCTAATAAATTTATAGTAGTTTTCTCCATCTAGGAAATAGTAGTTTTTATCACCTAATCTAAATATTTTTCTTAATATATCCAACATAAAACATAAGTATACAATATTAAAAAAAATATTGATGTATCTTTTTATAACACTCAAATATTATAGTTTCTTAAATTACTCATAGTAGTTTCGTCTATCTACTAATAGTAATTTTTACCACATATTATAGGTAGTTTCTTCAACCGAGAGTCATAATTTTTAATTCTCACTAAAATAGTTACTTTGAATTTGATATTCCCAATATATAAATGTGTGTGTTATTTTATTATAAATAAAAGAGTTTTTTGGTCAACAAATTAAAGATATGTATCTAGATATTCGAGCACCATTCTAGCTAATAGAATCTTAATGATAAATTTTACTTAGATACTATTTAACCAATTATTTTACACGTTTTTTTTTATTTTAATAAGTCTAACTAAATGTCATTTATATTTTAATAAGGCTACTTCAATAGCATTTATATTTTAATTAATTTTTAGATAAGTATCAAAATAGTAAAAATATATAAAGTTTCTAGTTTTATTTAAACGCTCGGATAAAAATATATTAAATTATAAAGTTGTAAAAATAAAATAATTAAAAAATATAAATACTCATATAACATCATATTTTATGATGTTCAAATAAATTATATCATAAGGTATTTTACGAATATTTAAGACATTTACAAAGGCCTCTTATTACATAACGATCTAAAGCATGTGTAACATCCCAAAATGCACTATATTTTTTTAACGGAAGAAATTAGATTAAAAACTTATGAATTATGGGGATGTTATCGCCACACTTAGTACTAGACCGGTTCACTCCGGCCATTACAGTACCAAGTGCTAAGGCTAGAAGAAATTTAATGATCAATTATAAATCAAAACAATTTAAACTTCAAATGAGCATTAAACGGTGGTAAAACAGAAATCAGAGTACGCATAAAGAGTTGTAATTCATATCTAAAAGAGAAATAAGTTTACAACCAATAAAAGGGTTCATTTAAAATACTTGATACAAAGTAGTCACTTATAAAAGGGAAAACTCCGATGCAAAAAGAATAATATAAGTAAATAAGATAACAAGAAGAGTAAATTCGGCCACACTACTCTCGAACTTGGAGCCAAATATATGCTCAACACTCAGCTCCGCCTGGTGTCTCGCCCACCTTCACAAAGTCAGAAAGGTCTTCTGCTCGTGGGAATGAGTAGCACCCGTAAAAAGGGGTGATCAGTACGCTATGTACTAAGTAAGGTAACCGATGCAATAAGGCCAACACATAAAATCATATAAAAAATGCATGAGAAATTAAAATAGCATATAGTCCATCATGATAACATACTATCGTACAATCATTCGGGTAGATACATAAAGGCCCATTTATAATCCGAATTAATTGCTTAATTAATCTCTTATCGAAATCGATTCGCACCATACTTTTTATCAAATCCATGCGAGTACGGGAACGCCACTATTATAGCCGGTGGACCGGATATATACAGGGCACATAGCTCTTGACCATTATTATTGTTGATAGACCGAAAACATACGGGGCATAAAAGCTCCTGACCACTATTATTATCGGTGGACTGGAAACACGTAGGGCATAAAGCTCTTGACCACTATTTATCGCCGGTGGACCGGTTTGACCCCGACTCTCATGATGTTCCACTATAAGTATTTAGTGTCTTTCTCATGTCTTAACACAAATATGTTTAGTTTATTGAGTATGGAATCCCCCACTATTATAGCCCGCAAACCGGAAACGCACGAGTATAATGCCTGACCACTATTATTCGCCGGCGGATCAATCACACATAGGGCAATGCCCTAACCACTATTATTTGTCAGTGGACCGGTCTGGGCTCGGCTCAACAATCTTCCACTTTAAATGATTAATGTATTACAATGTCTTATTTAGAATTTTTATCCTAGACATGCATGACTCACTCCCTCTGTACTTGTCCTCCAAATGACCCGTACCATATCATGATAACCCTACATCTCCTAACTTTCCCAACAACCTTTCCTCCACACTATAACTCACACTAGAAGTCCATCTCCAATGTATGTGGGTCAAGACCCACTATTACACGCCTCCAAGTCCACTTATTCCCTTACTCTAGGGTTTTTCCCCAAAAACCTTAATTTAAGCCCAAGTGGCCCATCCTACTACACCTCACACAACCCAAATCATTTTTTAACACTCCATAAATCACAACTCATAGATTCCACCATCATCATCACACTTTAATCACCAAGTACACGTGCTACCACAAAAACCCTAAGTAGCTACACCAAACCCTAGCTAGGTCCCTACGTACCCTTATATTGCTCCATGTACTATTTTTCATTCAAAGCATTCCAACACCCAAACAACGCTTCTATTATCTTCCTTACATCCCAAATCAACTTTCATACATAAACTTTACTCCCATGCAGACGTTAACGTCCCCATGCAAACCTTCGAACTTTTTCATGCAAACCCTAACTCCCACGTGAAACCCTATATTCACCCTTACAAAACCCTAGATTCTTCCATCCAAAACCTTAGATTCCTCCATGTAAGCCCTAGATTTCTCCATGCAAAACCCTAGATTCCTCCATACAAAATCCTAGATTCTCCCAAGCAAAACCCAAGATTCGTCCATACCAAACCCTAGATTCAATCCATATAAAACCCTAAAATCTTCCATACAAAACCCAAGATTCATCCATACCAAACCCTAGATTCAATCCATATAAAACCCTAGCTTTAGATTCTCCCATTCATTCATTTTACTCTCACCCCCATTCATCTTCCACTGGCGGATCATTAACATATTTATGTCAGCTCACATCCTATAGTCAACTCATTTCCCTTTTAGTCAACTTACTCCTCTTTGGTCAACTCATTTTCCATTTTCAACCTTTTTCCCACACAATACCACTTTTATACATCCTCACATGCATGTCTAAAGGGTCACAAACCAATCACCACATACCACAATATTTCATTACATATACATAATATACATGTCATATAATAACACACGAATATACTTTAACTCCACGCCATTCCACACAGGAAATAAATATAATGATGAACATAGGATGCATAACATACAAATCATATAATGCACATCAACACACATAGGGCCTTGGTTACACCTTTACCTAAAACGACACCGGTCTTGGAGCACGCTCCTATGCCTCATTAGGGATTTGACTGGTCTCACCTATATGAGGGAAAAGCTAAAATGAGATTCCCTCCTACCAAAATACTATTAATTACTAACTTATTCTAATACTAGGTTTTTAATAAAATAATACCATATTAATAATAATGATAAGAATAATACTAAAAATACTACTAATAATAATACTATGATTCAAAACGGATGATGAAATAAGGGCTTCAACCCTTCACCAAAATAATGCTAATAATAACATTAGAACATTATTAATAAAAATAGGAATAATAATAATAATGAAATAATAATCGAAATTACAAAGTAGTAACAACAACAACAATAATAATAATAATAACCTAAACCGAGGAAACATAAAGTAGGGTTTTCGACCCTACTCCAAAATAGTAAAATTACCATTAGTAATAATAATAATGATGATGATGATGATGATGATGATGATAGTAGTAGTAGTCGTAGTAATAAAGTAGTAGTATTCAAATTACACAAACAAGGTGGGGCTTCAGCCCTCTAAATAAATAAATAATAATAATAATAATAATAATAATAATAATAATAAAACTCATAATAATACTAATAATATTAACAATACTAAAACTAATAATCTAAATAAGTTAAATAGGGTCTCGGCCCTAATAAGAAATAATAATAACAATATTGAACCTAATAATATTATTATTAATAATACATAATAATTATAATAATAGGTTAAAAATTAAAATAAAATAAAATGAACTTGATTAAATAGAAAAGAAGGGTTGAGAGGGTTTAAGGTTCCATCTTAGGCTGGTAGAGATGGGCGGCACCGACGGTGGTGGCATTGGCCTGAAAAAGAGAAAGAAAGGGAAAATTTTGAGGGGTGGGAAGAAGATAGGGAAAAAGAGGGTGGAAATAAGGGTGAGTATGGTTGTCTAGAAGGAGAGGAATAGAATGAGGGTGGCGGCGGCGGCGGTGGTGGCTGAATAGGGAAGAAGAAGAGAAAGAGAGGAGGAGAGGGAGGAAGAGGAAACGAAAGGTAGGGGAGAGAGAGGGAAGGGTCTATCAGGGTTTTTGGAAGGTGAAAGGGGCAGTGGCAACAATGGTAGTGTTGGTGGATGGCGGCACGAAGGGTGGCAGAGGTGGAAGAAAGGGCAGATCGGGGAGGAAACTTCGCATAAACGGGATGGCTTGTGCAAGGCAAATCAAGGGGCAAGAGAGGCATAGTTAGTTAGAGGGCGATGCAAGGATTAGTTGGGTGGGCAGAGAGGGCGGCGGCAATGGTGTCTAAAGTGGTGGCGGCATACAAGGGAGGAAATTCTGGGTAAGCAGCCAAAAGCTCGATACAAGGCAGGTTATGGGGGTATTTATAGAGAGTAACAGCGAGGGCTAAGGTCAGAAGGGAGTGATGGAAATTTAGGTCTGGTTGGTTAGGGTTACCGGTGGTAACGGAGGCTTGCGGAGTTCAAAATGGGCAGGGGTGATTGGCTAGAAAAAAAAGGACCGTGCGCGAGAAAAGGGGAGGTGTGGCTGGGTCAAAATGGCTGGCGAGTAAGCAAGGAAGAGGGAGAAGTGAAACAGCCAGTCAGCGGTGTGATTTGCGGCAAAAAATCAAGGAGCCAGGGCGGCGTAGTTGTAGGTAAACGTCGGGGAGGAGAAGAAGGAAGAAGGAGAAGGGCTGGTGTAATACCCTAAAATTTACTATTTTTTTTACACAAACCTTTAAATTTAAAACTCGTAAATTCTGGGGATGCTACTACCACGCTTAGTACCGGACCAGTTCACTCCTACCTTACAGTAATAAGTGCTAAGGCTAAGAAAACACTACCATCAACTCATATTAATACATAAATTAAGGTTCGTAATTTAATAATCAGAGTACGCATGAATTATTACATAATCGAAATATGAGAGAAAGTTTCTTAAAGTAGAAAGATGTCCATGACATTAAAATTGTTTCTAGAGTTCACAACATAGATAAAAGAGAAAAAGGAATATTAATCCCATTAACGAAAAAACGGTCACGCCACTCCAAAGACTTGATCTATCCAAAATCAAAACCCACCCCTGCCTAACGTCCCGTGGACATCAATAGCATCAAAGAACATGTCTCCTACCCGCAACACATCAGACGGGCCTTCTGCTCGTGGGAATGAGCAACACCCATAAATAGGGTGATCAGTACGCTACGTACTAAGTAAGGTAACCAAGCACTAAGACACACAAGTACATAAAATTATGTAGGATAATATTCATCTTACACATATTCAAACCCACACATATAATGAATAAATTCATATAAGATAATATACAACTTATAAATGATCAAGCCCATACATAAAGACCTAGTGAGTCCAGATTAATTATTTAATTAATCTCTTATCGGAAGTCAATTCACATGCATTTTTATCAAATCCATGTGAGTATGGGAACCTCCCACTATTTTAGCCAGAGGACCGGTCACTTGCGGGACATCATGTCCTCACCACTATTATTCGCTGATGGATTGGTCACTTATAAGGTAAAACCTTAACCACTATTCCTTACCGATGGATTGGTTCAGTTCTTATTCGCATAGCGTTCCACTGTAAGTAATTAGTATCTTTTAAGTGCCTTAGCAAAACTCTGGTTTGTGTTTATTGAGCTCGGGATCCCCCACTATCATAGCCGGTGGGTCGATCACTTGCGGGACATCAGGTCCACACCACTATTATTCACCGGTGGATCTGTCACTTATAGGGTAAGAACCCTAACCACTGTTCTTAACCGATGGATCGGTTAGACCCGACTCAATAATCTTTCACTTTAAATGATTAATATCTTAAGTATCTTATTCAGAAGCTTTCACCCAGATAATCAGATATGCACAAGTGACTTCTACTATTCTTATCCTCCAAACCCTAGTTAACCAGCACAACCCATAGTTAACCATAACAAACCCTAACTTAGTCTCCCCCATACCCTTATAATATTCCACGTATTATTTTCTATCCAATGTTTTCAAAACCCCATACGACACTTCTAATACCTTCCTTACACCCCATATTAACTTTCATACGTAAATCTTTCTCTCATGCATCCTTTATATCCCCCATGCAAACGTGCAAACTTTTTCTTGCAAAATCTTATGCTCACCTGCGAAACCCTAAATTCCCATGCAAACCCTAACTCCCATGCAAATCCTAACTCCACCATTCATCTTTCAATGCCACCATGCATGGCCATATAACACACAAACCAACCCCATATTATTACACTACCCATCATCATATTACAAAACCTATCATGCATGTCTTATGGGCCACACCATACCACAATAACAACACAACCCATACACATAATACACATGCCACAATTTAATGCATGATCTTGCCTCAACTCCACATCATGCTGCATATATGACAGTTATACAATTACACATGAAATACATTATAATTTCATATCACATGGCATGCATGGCATATAAAACACATAACATACAAACAGTCTTAGTTACTCCTTACCTAAAACATCACTGGTCTTGGAGCACGCTCCTACGCCTCTTTAGGATTTTGACTGGTATCACCTATATGAGGGAAAACTATAATTAGGTTCCCTCCTACTAAAAATACTATTACTTACGAACTTATCCTAAGGCTATGTTTATTTAAAGAAAATAATACTGTACTAATAATAACTACCCAAAATAATACCAAAAATGCTAATAATAATATTAATATGATTTAAAACGGATGGTGGTATAAGTGCTTCTACCCTCCACCCAAAACAATACTAATAATATCATTAAGACATTATTAATAAAATAGTACTAATAATAGTAATGAAGTAATAATCGAATTATAAAATAATAATAATAATAATAATAATAATAATGAAATGACTTAAACCGAAAGTAATATAGGGTAGGGTTTTCAACGCTACCCTAAAATAGTAAAAGTACCATTAGTAATAATAATATTATTATTAACACATATTACTTATAATAATATTAATAATAATAATGATAATAATAATAATAGTAATAATACTATTAATAATAAAAATAATAGTAATCGTACTATTTAAATGAAATAGGGCTTCGACCCTCTAAATAAATAATAGTAATAGTAAGAATACTACTACTAATAATAATAATAATAATAACAATAATAAAACTTATAATAATACTAAAAATATTAATAATTTGAAACTAATAACCTAAATAATTCATATAAACTCTCAACCATGATAAGAAATAATAACATTAATATTGAACCCAATAACAATAATAATAATAATCGAATAAGGGTTAAAAATTAAAATAAAATAGAATAAGCTTAAATAAATAGGGGAGAAGGGCTAAGAGGGTCTAGGGTTTCACCTTGGGTTGGCGGAGATAGGTGGCACCGGCAGTGGTGCACGGCGGCGGTGGCCGGAAAAGAGGATAGAAAAGGAAAAAGTTGAGATTTGGGAAGAAGAGGTGGAGAATAAGGGTGGAGGTTGAGGTGTTGGTGGTAGTCTAGACTGAGGGGATTAAAGTGAGGGTGGTGGCGCAGCAAGTGGCGGCGGCGCACGGCGGCAATGGTGGCATCCAAAATGAAGAGAAGAAGAAAAAGAGAGAAAGAGAAGGAGAAAGGAGAAAAGAAGGGTAGGGCAAGGTGGAGGAAGATTGGTAGCAGTTTTTGGGTGGTGCAAAAGGCAGTGATGGCGGCGGATGTGGTGGTGGACGACGGCGTGAAGGGTTGCAAGTGTAAAATTTGGCTGGTTGGGCAAGAAACTTTGCATGATTGTGGTGGCTCATGCAAGAAGAATCGAGGGAGATGGGTGGTTCAGTTAGTTAGAGGGCGGTACAAGGAAGACTTAGGTAGGTAGAACTGGCGGCGTAGTTGGCTGACGGGCCGGCGGAGGAAAGGGCGTCAGAAGTTGCGATGGTGCGTAGGGTAGGTTCTTAGGGTTTCGAGGAAAAAGTTTCAAGATCAATAAATATGGGGTATTTATAGAATTTGGAGGAGAAGGTAGGGCTCTGAGGGTCGGCAGGAAGGTAATGCACATAGGGTTTGGGGTAGCCGGCGGTGTCAATTGGCCGGTGAAAGTGTAAGTCGTGGTTAACTTTTCACATAGGAAAAAGAAGGGTTTTGCGCGGAAGAAAAGGAAAGTGGGTTAGGTCAGGTTGAACTGCGATTCAAGGGGAAGAGAAAGAGAGGAGAAATGGCCAGTCAAGTCAAGCATAGCCGGCGACACCATTTTCGGAGGCGACAATGGAGCTGCAGGTCGACGGTGGAGGAGGAAGGAGGAAGAAGATGGTGAACCGGCCGGCTGGGGAAAAGGAAAGAAAAGAAAAGAGGAGGGAGAATCGGGCCGGTCAGTGCCGGTTATAAAAATTTTAAATGGAACACGACGTTCCATGGGAAAAAGAAGCAATACGCAGCGCTCTGGCTGCCGAAGGGAGAAGAGAAAAGAAGCCGGTGGATGGGCCATGGGAGATAAAGAAAAAAAAAGATTGGGCCGTAGTCAGGCCCAACCGGAAGAAAGAAAAAAAAAGGAAAAGGGAAAAAAAGAAATAAAAAGAAATAAAAGAAAGAAAAAGGAAGAAGGAAAAAGAAAAAAAAAAGGGAAAAAGGAAGATAGGTAGGTTGGGGTCAATTAAATTAATTAGAATATTTTGGGTATTTAAAATAAAAATATTTTAAATAAAATAATCTTAAAATTTTCTTTTAAGCTAATTTAGGATTTTTAGAAGATTCTTCCTAAATTCCTTTCTAACTAGTAAAAATATCTAAATTTTCTCTTATAAAAATATTTATAAATTTATTCTTGATTTGCCCTAAATAATTTCTTCCTATTCCAATAAAAATAATTAATTAAATTAATTTCCTCATAATCCTTTTTAAATTATACTTCTTAAAATAAATATTTTTGGGGCATTTCAGCTGGACCGATGGTCCGAGGAAGAAAAGAAAGGAAAGAAAATAAAGGCAGACTAGGCTGGTGGAAGTAAAAAAAATGCCAAAACACGGCGTTTTATCCTGGGTTGCGCCGAAGGAAGAAAAATAAGGGAGATGGGCCACGATAGAAGGAAGGGGAGAAGCGGGCTACACCAAAGGAAAGAAAAGGGAATAAGGGCTTGGGCCGCTGGGCTGGCCTAGGTCGGGGGAGGGAAAGGTAAGAAAAGAAGAAGAAAGAAAAGGAAAGAAAGGAAAAAAGAAAAAATAGGGGATTCGGGTTGGTTAAATTAATTTTAATATTTGGGATATTTAAAATAATAATATTTAAAAAATAATAATATTTAAATCTCTTTTTAGGCTAATTTAGGATTTTTAGAAGATTTTTCATAAATTATATTTTAATTGCAAAATACCCAAATTTTCCTAATAAAATTATTTATTATTTTCTTCTTTATTTTTCCTAATTAATTCCCTTTTATTTTAATAAAAATAATTTATTTCATTAATTTCCATAATAAATTCTTATTTAACTATAACTCTTAAAATTAGGTTTTGGGGTATTTCAATACGACTTTAAAACCATACTGGATTGGCAAATCGGTCAGATCATCAACACGATTCCGCATAACATTTATTAGGAGATCATAACAAATAAAAACCAATCAAAAGCCATTCTAACCAATGAAAAATGGTGAATAAATCAAAAAATTGGTTGCGAGCCCATGAAATTCAAATATAATTTTTTTTTACTTAATATATATCACTGATTCGACCATTTCAAATTGTTAATCTGACTACTAAACTAGTAGATCAATTATGATATCAATTTGACGACTTATCGGATTTTTAAAACTATGGTCTAAAATCCTAAAATATATAAGATTGGGCCTAGTACATCTGATAGGACTAAAAATAAGTTATAAACTATCTTGATGGAGCTAAAAATATATATAAAAAGTACTATATTTGGTGTTTACTTTCTTTGTTTCACCTTGTTTGTATTTATTCCTTTTTAAATCGATCCAAAATATACGAAAGTTCTATTTTATAGGATGTTATTTTTATTTCATTTTTATATACCCATGATAAGTTGTAACACCCCCGAAATTCACTATTGAAAAATTTCGTTTTATTAAAATAATCAGCAGAAGCGAAATAACAAAACTGTAAATTTTGGGGATATTATCGCCACACTTAGTACCAGACCAGTTCACTCCTACCATTCTAGTACCAAGTGTTAAGGCTAAAAGAGAAAAGTACAACTTACGTGAAACTCAAACATATTTAAATCAGAGTAGCGTACACAACACTTTACAATAATAAAATCCACCAGTGGTGGTTGCAAAACAATGAATATATTGAAATAAGAATTTAAAAGAGAAAGAGGACAACCCTAGGACTTACCAGATAATTCCTTATGCTCTTTCTCGGGATCCCACTTGAATAGAACCTAAAAACGACCTGCAAGTAGGGCTGTTAACAAACTGAATCGAGCCGAGTCGGGGTAGGCTTGGGCTTGGCTCATTTACTAAACGAGCCTAAAAATAAAGCTTGAGCTTGGTTTGTTTATAAACGAGCCGAGCTCTTAACGAGTCGAGCCACACTTTTAACGAGCTGACTCTCGAGCTTTGGTGGTAAACGAGCCGAGCTCACGAGCTTTTGCATTCTAAACGAGCTCAAGCCTAAAATTATTAGGCTCAAGCTTAACTTGTTTAATAATCGAGCCGAGCTCGAGCCAAATTTTTAATCTTGTTTAATAAGCGAACCGAGCCGTTAACGAGCCGAGCCCAAAAAGCTCGCGAGCCGGCTTGGTTTGTCAACAGCCCTACCTGCAAGGGACACTACCCATTGAATAGGCAGGGACCCCATGAAGGGAACCCTTTAGTACTACGGTACTGTGCAACCCTTTAAAACACACTTAAAAGTTGGCCCGCAATGTAATACACGATACACCGCTATATTCATACATAATGACAGTTGTAAACATAATATTCACATCCATACATTCACATATTTGACAAGTCAATCAGATATTAATGGTGCATACATAATATTCACCTTCGTACATACGCATACTTAATAAGTCAATCAAATATTAATAGGTCATAGTGAACGTTTGATACTTTTAGGGCCTTAAAGCCATTAGTCCATCATTAATCAATCATCTCGGATTATAAATATCCATGTGAGTACTAGAACCCCACTATTATAGCCGGTGCACTGGAATACATACATGGCAGAACACTCTTGACCACTATTATTCACCGATGGACCGGTCTCCAGGGCAAAACACTCCTAGCCACCGTTATTCGTCGGTGGATAGGTCTGGCCCCGACTCACATGGTGTTCCACTGTAAGTACTTAGTGTATTCCCCATGTCTTATCGTTATTACATTTGACTTGTTGAGCACGGAATTTTCCACTAATATAGCCGGTGGACCGGAAATCATGCAGGGCAAAATGCTCCTACCCACTATTATTCGCCGGTGGACCGGTCTGGGTCCGGCTCAACAATCTTCATCTTTAAGTGATTAGTGTCTCATTCGTATCTTATTCGAAAGTATTTTACCATTGACATGCATGTCACTGACCTCTACTTCTATCCTCCCGAGAGGGCCCGTCCCATATCTTGAGACATTTGCGCCTCTTATCATACCCTAACATCCATTCCTCCTTACATCTACCTATAACAAAGACCCAACTCCTAAGGGTGTGGGTTGAGACCCATCACCTTATGACATTCAAATTCTCTTACTACCACTCTCTAGGGCTTTCCTTTGAAACCCTAATCGGATTTTTATCGTCTCACACTTCATCTCATTTAGATTCGACCCAAATCCCATCACTCTACTCACCAATTATACATGTGACTGTAAAAACCTAGTTGGCCACTCAAACCTAACACCTTTCTTTCACAAGGATCATCCCATACAAACCCTAGAAATCTCCCATGCAAGAGTTACATCATTCATTCATTTTATTCAAGTCCCCTTTTACTCATCCACTTATGGATCATGAGTTATTTAGGTCATCCCTACCTACGTCAGCCAACTTACTTCCCCTTAGTTATCTTACTTTCCCATTCTTTCCTTTTTCATCCTTCCATCTGACATTACCACATTAAATATCGTAGCATGCATGTCCTAGATGGTCACATTACATAACATCATACACACAACAAATATAATCATCATCCACGTGCCACAAGAAAGTCACATAAGCATATATTCACTCCAAGTTGCGCTATAAATGATTAATCATTAAGCATAAGTACGCAATATGGCATAAAACATGGCACACATGGCATGTAACCCACATATAGTTGTTCTTCGCCACACCCTTACTCGGTTTAGGTTACCAAGCTATTTCTCATACTTATTAGGTCACCACTCACCCTTCATAATTGTTACACTTATCATAATTCCCATTTGGTTGGTTAGATCACCAAATTGCCCTTCTCATTTGTTATAATTGCTAAGTTTCCCCTCTAGTTGAGTAAATTACCAAATTACCCTTTTACATTATCATAATTACCAATTTGCCATTTAGTTGGTTAAATTACCAAATTACCTTCTGTAATACCCCATTTTTAGAAATGTTAATTATAGACTAATAATTGTACGATTAGTTGTAATTATTATTTTATGAGGTTAAATATTAAAAGTGCTATTATTATTCATATTATTACGATGGTTTAGATATAAAAATAATCAGGTTAAAAAGTTGATAGAAATTGAATATTTATTTTAATCATAATTTTTACCTGTAAATCTTATCCTAATTATTGTATTGATAATCGTGACTCATAACCCGAAATAAATTCTTAAAATTTATTTCCGATAATGTTTATCTTTTTCGTTTTATTTAAACCTATCTGAGATTGGATTATTTTTCTTTGAATTATTTTTCTACCCGATATCCTAATTTACCTAAATTAAATTTAAAATATATTTATAAAATATATTTTCTTCTCTCTCTCTCTCTGCCATTTGCTATCCCATCCCTGTAAATACTCTCCCTGTCTCCCTTACTTTCTTCCTTTACTCCACCTCCTACATTGATACACACATACACACGCTGCTCTCCCACACACTCCACCTAAATATCCCCCAACCCACTATTCATCCCAGCGCCCCCTGCTACTTTCGACGCCCTTCCCCGAGCCCCAACCAAAAAAACCCCTACGCCATATACATGCACACACAGCGATGCACACTCCACACCCCAAACAGCCCCCTCCTATTTTCTCTCGGCTAACCCCCCTCGAGCAACACTCACCCCCGTCCCTCCCTCTGTTTTTGTTTGGCCTTCCCAACCACCTTCTCCCTTCTCCCTTGCGTCCATTTCCTAGCCATTCCCCTCCTCCTCCCCTCTATTATCTTCACCCAATTTTCCCAACCAAACAACCCCCATGTAGCCACCCTCTCCCGCACCTCCTGCCCCAGAACCCAGCCCCACCACTGCTCCCATCGCTCCCCCCTCTTTTGTTTGTGGTTTTCCTTCCACCCAAACACCACCGCAACACCACCCGCCTGCACCAGTAACTAGCACCAGCAGCTCCAGCACCCAACCTCCCTGCCACCTCCTCCATTCTTCCTGCAGCCACAACCAGCAACACCCATCTCGTCACCACCAACCTGCCCTGCACTTTCCGATAGCCCAACGGCTTCCACTGCCCAACTGCCCCCTCTGCTTGTTTGCCTTCGCAGCTAACCCGACCCTTTTCCCATAGCCTCTGCACCATCATCCATTGCAGCCACCTCTAACATCATCCTTCCCCTTGTCGCAACCCATCGTCTAGCAGTAGCACCACCCCAGCAACCGCCAACTAGCCACCAGCTCTGCCGACCACCACCTCTGCCACCCTCTCCCTTTCCCTGCCTTACCCGGCCAACCCTCGCCCAGCCAGCAGCATAGCCTCTTGGGCATTCATGGTTCACGCTGCTGTGCAACGTGAGTTGCATATATTATATTAGTAATTTTTGGTACCAATATTAAATGTAAGGGTACTTTGGTAATTTTAGAAATTAAATATTTTTATGCTATAATTATTATTTTATTTGATAGATATTAATTTGGTATTTGTGGTACTATTTTTAGGTACGAAAGTTTAATTAGCAAGACCTGATAAATTTTAGTAGATACCGCTAATTTTACGTTTTTGCTGGAATTCAGGTAACCGTTATACTCTACTAAAATAATAAAAATTGCGTGATAGCACATTAGGGTTTTTGGTGTATGGAATATATTAAGCATGATTTATTTTGATATAATTATGTATTAATTATTAGTATTATGAAAATGGATAAAACAAGTATGTTATCTAATATAAAATATTTCAGGTACAAAAGTAAGATTTAAAAATGATTATAATGACAGGAAAATATTTGGTATGATAATTATATATATAATTATTAGTTTAGCATGTTTAAATATAATTGTGGAATAATTATTATGAATGTGTGCCCTAGGGGCGATTTAGTCATTTTTATGTATTATAATATTTATCCTAAAAATCATGTCTAACATTTATTATTTGTTGTTGATTTTGCGATCATGTGTTTTGTATGTTCCAAAAGTATATGATAGGGTTTTGTAAGCAGAAACTTGTGTAAGGGTAAAATGGTCTTTTGACATAATCGATAATTTAAATTGTATAATAAATAGTTATATTATTTTACTTTAACCTTTTCACGATAAATTAATAAATAAAATGGATTTAGTATTTAAATGAATGATAATCTGATAATTATTGGCCTCAGGGGCATTTTGGTCATTTTCAGCCTAGTGCGCCCAAATGTGAATAATTGGACATAGGATGGCCTTAGACTTTTGGTAGGTTGACCTTAGTATTGAATTTGACCTCGTGTTAAATTTTTTACCTTCGGGTTAACTTGGATAAATAGAAATAAAGGAAAAATGAATAATTATGGAAATGAAAATAAATGTGTAATGCGTGTTATCTGTGATCACTTATAAAAATACTAATACATAAAGTGGAAGACCTCAAGTTTGGGAATCGTTTCTCTCTAGGGTAGCTACCCTAGAGACGAGGTAGGAGTCCTCGATTTGTTTGGTTTTCTGGTGTGCCGGTTGTGCCCCAATAAGGCCCTAGTCTACTCTATAGGTGACCTACGGGCCCTATAGGGGGTATCGATACTTAAGGATTAGGTGTCCGAGGTGAGGAGGGTATTGTGTGCCTTGTTCATCAGTATGACCAGAGTGTTGTTATGCCTCTGTGTTTGATGGTTGGAGGGTATCATGTTGCCTTGTGCGCCGGTATGACCGATGTACTGTTATGTCTCCGGGTTATTATTATATCCCTCTCAAGTAAATAAAAATAGAAATGATATGATTGGAATGATTATTACTGGATTTGGATTAGTTTGGTAGTAGTCGTTGTGCCTACCTGTGGTTTTGGGTAGTAGCCATTGTGCCTACCTGTGGTTTTGGGTAGTGGCCGTTGTGCCTACCTGTGGTTTTGGTAGCAGTCGTTGTGCTTAGCTATGGTTTTGGTAGTAACCGTTGTGCCTACTTGTGGTTTTGAGGTAGCAGCCTTTGTGCCTACCTGTGATTGTATTATATCCGTGAACATACATGTGATGTGATGGATTTTGTTATACCGCACCTGTAAGTAAGCCTATGGTGTTATGCATTTTATTATACTATACCTGTAAGGATACCTGTGAAGTTATGGATGTTATTATACTGTATTTGTAAGTATACCTATGAATTATACCGTACTTGTAAATATATCTGTGACGTTATGTATTTGGTTATGATGTTGTACCTGTAAGTATACATGTGATGTATGGATTTTATTATACTATACCTGTAAGTATATATGTGGTGTTCTGTAATTGGTTGGGGTTAATGCTAAGACATGAATTACGCTATAAATGTTATAATTGTGGTGTGGAGTGGGTTTTGATTATTGTTTCATAAAGCATCTTGGGATGCTTAGTTGATAAGTGTTATTACATTCTAAATAGGCACGCATGAACAATATGTAGTTTAGTGGCTATTGCTTATCTGTTATGATTATTATGTTGGATCATCTCATGTATATCTTAATGTTTATACCATGTATTGTCATGATACCTTATATCTTAATGTCCATTCGGTAAGTTCAGCTGTTTCAGAATAGTGAATATGAGCAGTCTGTGACCAAGATGGAGTTTGATTATCTGAATAACTACTGTATCTCAATTCTCGTATGTGTATGTATATGTCTCATACAATGTTAACGGTATGCCTTGCATGTGTTCCGTGCTGTTTATCATATTAGTTTGGTATAAAGGATTACTCAATACCGTAGTACTGAATGGTTCATTTTTGTGGGCCCCTGCCTATTAGATGGGCAGTGGACTTTGCAAGTCAGTTCCAGAGTCCAGTTGAAAGCTGTCAGTCGGTTCTAAGAGTGTAGGAATATCCGGTGTCCCTTATGTTATCTAGTCTCCAATTGTTTTGGACTTTTATGTCCTCCTATCATTTCTTTCTTAAGTTTTGGTAGACTGCTAACATTGCTTTTAACTAGTATCGTACTCATCTATTACTCTTTATATCTTGACTTTTGTCATCATATTATTTGAGTAAAGAAATGTTTTAGCCTTAGCACTTAGTATAAGAATGGTAGCGGATGCCAGACTTATACTGAGTGTGGCGATAATACCCATTGACTTCGTAATTAACGCTTCCGTGAAACGAAAAATTTTAGCAGTAAAAATGAGGGTGTTACACCTTCTCCATTATCAAAATTACCAAACTACCCTTTAGTTGGTTGAATTACCAAATTGCCCTTCTCTATTATCACAATTACCAATCTACCTTTCTTCATTATCAAAATTACCATTTTCACTTATAAGTCACCATTTTGCCCTTCAATTATGAAATTACCATTTTACCCTTTAATTACAAAATTACCATTTTACCCTTTTACCTCCAAAATTACCATTTTACCTCTTTACTTCCAAAATTACCATTTTACCCCTTACTTACAAAATTACCATTTTACCCATTTACCTCCAAAATTACCATTTTACCCCTAAGGATCACAATAATATTAACCATGCATTAAATATCACAATAGCATAATACAATATGGATAAATACTTAATATTTTCATTAATAACCAAACTCTTACCTTAAGCAATATTTCCATACATAGCATATAATCTAACATGCTTCCTTTTTATCAATCTCACAAGAAACTACATATATTATATTAAACCACATATATCAAGCATAATAACATATTAAAAAGCCTAACGTGCTAACGTACGTTTATCCATGCATTTAAGTGGGGTTTAACGATTACCTTAATTCCCGCAAAAATGAACCTAACCAGTATTCCGGTTAAAGGTTCAAGTTTTGATCTACAAAACCAATACCTGAAAATAACATCAATGTTTATTATATTAGAAATAAGAAACTCAAAGCATAAGACTTTGTAAAACTTAATTAATCAAATACTTAACTTAAATTATTATGCCTTAAAATTTATTAAACAAAACATAGCCAAGCATGCAACATGCAGCATGAGCTGCATGTAGAACAAAAGGAGAGAGGCTCGAAGGTGGGTGAAAGGAAGGGAAAAATTGTCTATTTTTGGGTTGGGGTTTTGGGGCTAGGAAAGAGGGCATGTGGGGGAGGATTTAAGGCAAATGAAGGGTGCAGAGGTGGAGAGGGGGTGTAGGTGGTGGTCAGGGATGGGTTGACAGCGACTAAGGGCGGCAGCGAGGCTGCAAAGGTGGTTGCTGAGATGAGTCGAGATGGAGGGGGCTGAGAAGGAAGGAAAAGGAAGGGGGAAATGAAGGCTTGCGGGTGGTGGTTTTGGCCAAAGGGGGTTTGGGGTGGTAGAGGGGGTTGCTGGGGTTGGTTTGGTAGCTTAGGTGGCGGCAGAGGCGGTAGAACAACGGTTGAAAGAGGCGGTGCAGGGTGGTGGCCTAGTGGTAGGGCGTAACACCCCCAAAATTCACTACTGAAAAATTTCGTTTTATTTGAAAGAGTTAGTGGAGGCAAATTATAAAATCGTGAATCTGGGAGATATTACCGCCACACTTAGTACCAGACCGGTTCACCCCTACCGTTCCAGTACTAAGTGCTAAGGCTAAAAGCATAAAACACAATTTACAATTCATTTTTAAATCAGAGTAGCGCATCAAACCATTTATAGGGATAGAATCCACCAGTGGTGGTTACTTTAACAACATTAACATTAAAAACCATGAATTTAAAAGAGAAGGAGAAAAAGCCTCACAGTACCAGATAATTCCTTACTCTCTTTCCCGTAGCCCACTTGAGTAGCACCTGAAAAGACCTGCAAGGGGCACTGCCCATTGAATAGGTAGGGGCCCCACGAAGGGAATCCCTTCAGTACTATGGTACTGAGTAACACTTTAATACCACACTTAAAAACAGGCCCGCAATGCAACACATAATGCAAGTTATATACATATGTAATAAGAGGTGCATACATAACAATCACATATATAACAAGTTATAAGTCACGATCGATACTTTTGGGCCTTAAGCCATGTCATAGTGTAAAATCAATACATTCGGGCCTTAAGCCATTTTTCCATCATCATTCAATCAATCTCATATTTTATATCCATGTGAGTGCGAGAACCCCACTATTATAGCCGGTGGATTGGTCGCTTATAGGGCAGAACGCACCTAACCACTATTATATGCCGGTGGATCGGTCTCTAGGTTAAAACGCTCCTTGCCACTATTATTCGCCGATGGACCCGTCTGACCCAACTCACATGGTGTTCCGCTATAAGTGATTAGTATTTTTCCATAACTTTATTCACATGCATAACTGGTTTTACTGAGCTCGAGACCCCCACTATTTTAGCCGGTGGACCGTAATACATATAATCATCATCCAGGGCAAAACGCTCCTGGGCCACTATTATATCCAATGGATCGGTACTCATAATCATTTGCCACGGCAACACGCTCCTGGGCCACTGTTATAACTGGTGGATCGGTACTCATTATCATAAGTCGACTGGGCCCGACTCATTAATCTTTCACTTTCGTAATTAGTGTTTTTCCTTTCTTTAATTAGCACAACAATTCTATTTATTTGCCTCGGACGGGAAATCAAAAACCCGGGACACAAAGGTACACCGGTCGTACTAGCGCATACAAGCTACTCGGTACCCTTCAACCACAAACCCAGGGACGCAAAGGTACCCTGGTCGTACTGGTGCATAAAGCTACTCAGTAGCCTACCGACAAGGACACCTAATCCATAAGTATGCATACCCCCTAACTAGGTCCGTAGAGCTAGATAGAGTAAGATATAGGGCCTGGTTGGTGCACAAAGGCACACCAACAAATACCAGAATAATCGTGGACTAAACCACGTCTTTAGGGTAGCGACCCCTAAAGAGTCACCATTCTCGATCTCGAGGTCTTTCACTTTAAGTATTAGTGTCTTAATTAAAGTGATTGCCAAAAGCACAATAATAAGATACTTATTCACTTTCAATCGTTCCGATATCATTAGTCATTTCTTATTTAGACGGTTATCCAAGATACCACAGAGAAACCATTAAGGCCATACTAATTATCAAATACTCTTACTTGGCTAATCATCATTATTTAAATCATATTATGAAATTCCACAGTCACAACGACATGTTAGGTACAAATTACTTATTTACCCCTTACTTATATAATTGCTAAGTCATCCCTTTCTTGCTTGACAAATTACCATATTACCCTTTAGGTTGCATAATTACCAAATTACCCCTTATCCAATTTAGGTTACCAAGTTATCTCCTACACTTTTTAGATCACCATTCACCCTTCATAATTGCTACACTTAACATATGTCCCATTTGGTTGGTTAGATTACTATTTTGCCTTTTTTTTATATTACCATTAACAACTTGCCCTTCAATTGGATAAATTACCCATCTTCGCTATTATGATTACCAATTTCCCCCTTTAGTAGGTTAAATAATTACTAACTCACCCTTTAGTTGATTAATTACCAAATTGCCCTTCTCCATCATCATAATTACCGAATTGCCCCTTGGTTGGTTAAATTACCAAATTTCCCTTTTCCATTGTCATAATTACCATTATACCATTCTCAATTATTATAATTACCATTTTACCCCTCTCAATTATTGTAATTGCCATTTTACCCCATTTCAATTATTATAAATCCCAAATTACCCTTCTTCATAATTACAATTATTAATTTACCCTCCTTCATAATTATAATTACCAATTTACCCTTCTCCATATTTATTATTAATTTACCCTTCTCCATATTTATAATTATTAATTTACCCTTCTCCATTCTTATAATTACTATATTTCCCTTCTCCATTATTAAAATTACCATAATGCCCTTTTATTGGTTAATTTACCAAATTACCTTTATCTATTATCATAATTATCCAATTACCCCTTTTTAATCATAATTTAATTACCAATTTATCCTTCATCGTTATCATTATCACCAAGTTTCCCCTTACTCCCAAATTTGCCATAAACATCATTTTATTTACAAAATTACCCTTCAACCCCTTACTTCCAAATTGCCATAATATCCTTTTATTTATAAAAATTACCATTGTACCCCTTACATCCAATTTTACCATATTACCCTTTTGCTTGCAATTTACCATAATACCCTCTTTCATCCGAAATTACTATTTTACCCCTTACTTCCAAAATTACCATTCTTACCACTTACTTATAAAATTACTATATTACCCTTTGACTCTAAAATTACCACTTTACCCTTTTCTCCAAAAATTACCATAATACCCCTTTACTTATAAAATTATCATTTTGTCATTTAATCATAAAATTACCATAATACCATTTACTTATGAAATTACTATTTTGCCCCTCTACCTCCAAAATTACCATAATGCCCCTTTACCTTCAAAATTACCATAATACCCTTCTTTCTCACAACTTACAATTTTATCCTTTTACTTATAAAATTATCATTTCACCCCTTTCTTTTGAAATTAGCAAAATGCCCTTTTACTTATAAAATTACTGTTTTTTCCCTTTTCTTCCAGAATTACCAAAATGCCATTTTACTTACAAAAATTACCATTTTACTCCAAAATTCCCAAAATACCCTTTCACTTATAAAGTTACCATTTTACCCCTTTATTACACCACTTTATTAATTTACCACCACTACATAAAATAATAATATTAGTACTTCATTTTTATCATCTAACTCCACCAACTTGTCATTATTCAACATAATACTCATTAGCAGCTACATATATTAGATCATATACTTACATAGACATATTACTAAAATACCCTTAGGCTCGTAATAACATTATTCATGCATTAATGACATAATACATCATAGACAAGCATTTAACATTTCCATCAATAATCAAACTCTTCCCTTAAGTATCATCTCTACATATGGCACAAAAGTTATCATACTTTTCTTTTTATCAATCAATATAAGCAACCATATATATATCGTACTAGGCACACAAAACATGCATACAATCATACTAAAATACCTAATGTGCTAGCATACATTTTTCCATGCATTTAAGGGAGTTTTAACGATTACCTTAATCTCGCCAAAATTAAACCTTACTGGTATCCCAGTTAAAGGTTCAAGTTTTGATTAGCAAAACCAATACCTAAAAATAATGTCAAAACTTATCATATCAGGAGTAAGAAAAACCAAAGCATAAAAATTTATAAAACTTAATTAATGAAACACTTAACTTAAAATGCTATTATACCTTCAAAATTTTATGTTAAAATACTTAAGCAGGCAGCAGCATGAGCTGCATGCAAAATAAAAAGGAGGGAGTCTCAAAGAGGGGGTTAAAGGAGGCAAATTTTGTTATTTTCGGGTTAGGGTCTTTAGGCTAGAAAAGAAGGTAGATGGGGGAGGTTTCAAGGCAAGGGAATGGTGCAGGAGTGAAGAGGGGGTGTAGGTGGTGGCTGGGGATGGTTTCACAGCGGCAGAGGGCGACGGAGACGGTGGCGGCAAGGCGGCGAAGATGGATGTCGGACTGGGCGTGGCTGAGAAGGAAGGAAAAGAGAGGGGAAAAATGGAGGGGTGAAGGGGCTGGTTTCGGGAAAAGAAGGTGTGGGGGTGGTAGAGGGGGTTGTAGGGTGTGGATTGGTGGTTTTGGTGGCGGTAGAGGTGGCCGGACAGCGGCGAACGGGGCAGTTGCAGGAGGCTTGGCGATAAGGGAGAAAATTGGGGAGAAAAAGAAGAGGTGGAGAAAGGAGGAGTTGCAGGGGCTCGAGGGTGGCTTGGGGGGTCTCGTGGGTGCGCAGGGTAGTAGCAGGTGGTGGTAGAAGGCGGCGCAGGGGCTAGGTGCGGTGGTTGGAATGACGGTTGGTAGGGCTGTTCACGGTTCAAATATCCGATATTTCGGATATTTGATTGTCGGATATTTGAAATTTCGGATATCTAAAAATGATATTTGATATTTGATTTGAAACTTCGAATATCCGGAAGATCGGATATTTGAATTTTCGGATCGGATATCATCGGATATCAAATATATCCGATATTATTCGAATACAATTTCAAATATAAAAAAAATCACCAAATGACAAATATATTTTATATTATCCGATTTGTTGAGCGAATGCTGAGCAAATATCCGATTCGCTTAGCAAATATCCTACTTACTCAACAAATATCCAATGTTAAAACTAAAATAAGAAAGGAGTGGATGGAGTATATCGGTATGCAGAGTATTTTTATTTTTATTTTTATAAATATCTAAAAAGGGATTATATTAAAAGTATAATTTTAATTAAATTAAATTTTGCCTCAAATAATAAATAAAGTAAGTAAAAATTATACACAGACACATCTAAATTTATTTATATACAATTATATATAAAATAAAAAATTATAAAAAATATATAAATATTTTTTCTTCGGATCGGATATTATTTGTATTTGTCGGATCGGATATTTGATTTGTTTGACTTTTCGTTGACCGGATCGGATATTTGATTTGAAAAAAAAAATCGGATCGGATAATTGTTTTTTCGGATCGGATCGCTTCGGATATCGGATCGGATAAGCAGATATCGGATAACATGAACAGCCCTAACGGTTGGTGGCGGCGTGGGAAAAAATAGGGAAAGATGGGGGAGAAGGAAGGAGAGAAGAGGGATATCGGGGAAGGCAAGGCAAGGCAAGGCAAGGCTCGAAAAATGGGGCAAGCAATGCTGGTGGGGAGAAGAAAAAGAAGAGGGAGAGGCAGGGGGAGTAGGTGGCCGGACGGGCTGTAGTAGGGTGGCAGGGGTGGTCGGTTGGCAGGGAGAGGGAAGGGGAGAAGAGGGAAAGGAAAAGGGGCACGCGGGCTATGGTACAGGGATGGTTTGGGTCCGAAAAGGAAAGAAAATGACGGGGAAGGGAGAGGAAGTAGCAGGGAGGCAGGTGGCGGCAGTTGCAGGCGGCCGGCGTGCTCTGGCATGGCAGGAGGAGATGCTGGTCTGGTGTGGAAGAAGAGAGAAAGGAAGGGGTGCGGACGGCTGGACCAGCGCAGGAAAGAGGAGTAAGCCGACCGGTTTGGAAAAAAAAAAGAAAGGAGGGCGGCTGGGCTGGACGTGCGTGGGAGGAGGAGAAGAAACGGGCCTTTGGCCCAGGCGCGCAGGGGAGAGGAGGACGGGTCGGCCTGGCGAGCGGCCCGAAGGAAAAGAAAAGAAAGAAGAAAAAGGAGAAGGGAAGGAAAAAAAAGGGAAATAATAAAAGAAATGGGAGAAAATAAAATAGTTTAATTTATAAAATAATAGTATTTAATTTTTAATAATAAATTTATTTAATAATTTAATTTAATATAATTAAATATATGGGCTTAAAAGGATAATTTTAGTAGAATATTGGTTTGAAAAAATATTTAAATAAAATGAGTACGATAAATTAATAAAATATTTATTTTAAGTTATTAAATATTCCTATCTAATTTTTATATAATCAAAATCCATATAATAATTAAACTATATAATTTTAAAAGCTAATTTATTTTAAATAAAAGCTATTTATTAAATTATTGGTTTTCTAAAATTTTGGGGGATTACATAGGGGCATGGGAATGGTAGGGAGAGGGAGGGGAAAAGAGGTGTAACACCCCCAAATTTACTACTGAAAAATTTCGTTTAAATCAAAAGGTTAGCGGAAGCAAAAGAATTAAAACCGTAAACTTGGGGGTATTACCGCCACACTTAGTACCAGACCGGTTCATTCCAACCGTTCCAGTACTAAGTGCTAAGGCTAAATCCGATCATCAATAAGTACGAATTATCATAAAACGCAAGATGACATTTAGCATAAATCGTTAATAAGATATAAGTCAAACAAAAGTTTGAATACAATTTAGGATTACAACCCCATAATGCTTTTTCTTTAAAAACGGGAAACGTAATACAAAATATAACTAACAAAACAATCCCTAAAAAGGATCAGTATCCGGATCGCCTACTCACTCAAGTCAAGCCTTCCACCCCAAGATAGTACCCGATCATAAACCTGCACAGGAAGTCTGCTCCCCACCATCGGTGGATCATCACAGGACCCATTCATTCAAGGTAGTATTAGTATGGGTCCAATACTGAGTAAGGGTGCAGGTGCGCTAAGGCCAAGCATACCATCATACAACATAACATGCACAACGCAATCACATAAGCAACATGATATATTATGAATGATGTAGGTTGGTTATGGTCCAATCCAACTTCTTCTTTTCATAACTCTGATAATTATAGTCGATTCACATCATAATCGTTATGAGTCCATGAGAGTGCGGGAACCCCACTATTATAGCCGGTGGATCGGTCACTTATAGGGCAGAACGCACCTAACCACTATTTTATGCCGGTGGATCGGTCTCCAGGGCAGAACACTCCTGGCCACTATTATGCCGGTGGATCGGTCTGGCCCCGACTCTCATAGTGTTTCACTGTGATTATAACGTATCTTTCCATGATTTATTTGTAAGTAATTTCACACCATACTATTTGTTAATCCATGCGAGTACGGAAACCTCACTATTATAGCCGGTGGATCGGTCACTTATAGGGCAGAACGCACCTAACCACTATTATACACCGGTGGATCGGTCTCCAGGGCACAACGCTCCTGGCCACTATTATGCCGGTGGATCGGTCTGGCCCCGACTCTCACGGTGTTCCACTGTAAGTATATAATATCTTTCCCATGATTTAATTACAACATACTGTTTGGTTTGTTGAGCTCGGGATCCCCCACTATTATAGCCGGTGGATCGGTCACGTATAGGGCAGAACGCGCCTAACCACTATTATAAGCCGGTGGATCGGTCTCCAGGGCACCCCGGCACCTGGCCACTATTATGCCGGTGGATCGGTCTGGGCCCGGCTCAACAATCTTACTCTTTAAGTAATTAGTATCTTATTCGTGTCTTATCAAATAAAGCTTTCCTCCCTTGACATGCATATCAACTACCCTCTACGTCTATCCTCCCCAGGGGGCCCGTCCCATACCTTGAGACTCCTGCACCCCTTATCACACCCCGACATCCATTCCCTTTACACTTACCCTTAGATGAAAGAGTCAACCCCTACGGGTGTGGGTTAGGCCCTACACTCATGACATCAACTCCACCTCCCATCACCCCCTAGGGTTTTCCCTTGAAAACCCTAATTGGGCCGATGTGGCCCAACCTTCTCCCACTTACGCTACCTTTACCTCATTCAACGCCCCACATCTTACCTCAATTAGATCATCTCCCAAAACATATCACTTTACCTTTCGATTCAGCACATAACCATGAAAACCCTAGTTGATCACCTCAACCTTAGTACCTTTCTTCTCCCACAAGTAACCTCTCTCTTTTCATCCCAAAGTCTCTTCTTCCACATGGGAACCCATACTCACCTTTTATATAAATGAAATCTCACTCTAACCCATACTCCACCCTTCCTTAATCATTCTTACTTTTGTACTTCCCAAATTTCCATTTTCTCCCAAAAACCCTAATCGGATTCCTTATACACCCTTGCACCAACCTATGTACTATTTTTCATCCCAAGTCTCCAATCGCTCCACAACTCTCCCATTCTCTTATTTACACCATAATTCAACTTTTCTCACATAAGATTCGCCCCCATGCAAGATTTAGCCATCCCATGCAAACAACCCAAGTCACCATGCCAATTTTACGACTCCCATGCATGGTTCCCCAACTCTCTTTTATTTTGGTCATTCCTCCCTTATTAAATCTTCTCTCATGGATCATGAGGTACTTAGGTCAACCTCATATCCCCCCTTAGTGAACTCACTTCCCATTTATTTCCTTTTTATCCTTTCATTCCCATATCATCATAACAATCACCCTGGCATGCATGTCCTAGAGGGTTATAACAAGTCACATCATCAACATCAACATCAAACATGGAGCATGTCATACACGTATAGTATAAGGCACACACAATATACCTCATTATCCATGCTGCACTACACAAAATAGGTTATTCATTACACATGCATAAATACACCTTAACATGGCATGCTCATCATCCATCAACACATCACACATAGCACAAGGCCATAGCTTCGTCCTTACCTAAGGCGACGCCGGGCTTGGAGCACGCTCCTCTAACTCCTTAGGGCTTTGGTCGGGGTTACCTATAAAAGGGGGAAATGCTAAGTATTAGTTTCCCTTATAAGTACCACAATTCATCATTCTAGTTTAGGGTTAGAGTTTTTATTACTAAAGAGGGTGTTATACAAAAACTAGGGTTTTTACCTTAGAATTAGTATACTAAATATTAGTAGTCAAAATATAGTTATTTATGATACTTATTGTTACACTTATTTTATTAAGCCCATTAGTTCCATTCTTATAATACTAGTGTTCACTAGTCATAGTAAAATAGTGATAATAATAATAATAATAATAATAATAATAATAATAATAATAATAATAATAATAATAATAATAATAAGACTACTAATAGTGACACTTATGTTTCAAGTAATAGAACTCTAGCGTTTTTAAGATTAAGTCTAACAATGGTGTTAGGTTTGAAATAATAATATAATAAGGTCACAATATTACAAGTAACTATTCCTAAGGGTGATGATGATAATAGTAATAATACTAATAATGATGATAATAGTAGTAATACTCCTAGTAGTAATGATAATAACAATAATACAACCAATTAAGGTTTAGCAACCACAATAATAACCGTAGTAAGGATAATAGAAGTAATAATAGTAATAATAACCATAATAACCCTAGCAATAATAATAACAATAACAATAACCCAGTATGGTTAAGTATCAATAATAATAACCTTAGTAAGGTAATAGAAATAATAATGATAAAATGTTAATACTAATAACAATAAGACCAAAGTTAAGTATAATACCAGTTAGGGTTTAAAAGGGATGTTAGTAGTAGTAAGAAAATAAGAACATTAATGATGGAGACCATAATAATGATAATAATGATAATAATAATAATATTAATAGTAATGAAAGAAATAATAATAATAATAGTATTAATATTGGTAGAAAATAGTAGTAGTTATATAAAAGGGGGTATTAGGGTTTGGATGAGTGGAGAACCACCCAGGGTCGGTGGTGGTCCGGCGGCGGCGCGTGGCGGCGACGACGGCGGCGGTGGAGGAGGAGAAGGGGGGAAAAGATGGAGGTGGTGGTTTGATGGGAGGAGAAAAGGAGGAGTTTGAGGTGGGGAAAGAAAGAGCAGGTGAAGGGGAGTGGAATGAGGGTGGTGGCGTGGCAAGGGATGGCGGCGCGCCGCGGTGGCGACGGCGGCCGAGGTTGGTGGAGAGAGGTGGAAGATGAGGGAGGAAGGAGGAGGGGGAGGCAGGGGAAGATGGAGGTATGGGAAGGTAGAGGGAGGTCTGCTGGGCATTTTGGAGGGTGGAGGAGGCTCTGGTGGCGGCTGGGCTGGCGGTGGAAGGCGGCGCAAGGGCGGCGAAGGCTGGAGGTGGTGGTTTCGGGATAGGAATCTTGCACGGCTAGGGCAGCATGTGCAGGGCAAGGGGAGGGGTGCTGGTGGTCTGGTTTCGTAGAGGGAAGTGCATGGATGATAACGGTGGGCAGTGGCAGCTCCTGCGGTCACCGGTGACGGCGGAAATCCCGTCTTTTTGAGGTGGCAGAGAGGTAGGGTTTTGGGGCAAAAATCGAAAAGGGGGCTGATCGGGGCTGCCAATGGGGATATTTATAGGCAATTAGAAGGGGAAAACGACAAGGGGAGAAGGAGGCGTGCGGGGCAGGTGTGCAGGTGGCCGGCCGGTGGCAGGTGGTGCAGGTCCTGCCATGGCAGGTTAGGTCGGGAAGGGGGAGAAAGAGGAAAGAAGATGGGCACGTGGGGAGGGAGCTGCAGGGGTTGTTGGGGTCGAAAAGAGGAAAGAAAATGACAGCGAGGCAGGGGAGGACGGTCGGCGCTGGTGGCTGCCGGCGAAGATCGTGTTGCAGGTCGATTTGCAGGTCGGGGTGCAGGTCGGGGAAGAAGACAGGGCGGGGTGGACCGGTCGGTCCAAGGAAAAGAAAGAAAGGAGAGAGGGGGCGGTTCGGCCGGCTGGGCAACGGGCGACGAAGGCTGGCAGGCCTGGCGCGCAAGACGAGGGGGGAGAAAGGGATCTGGGCCGGTGGGCTGGCCCAGTCGGGGGAGAAAAATGGGGAAAAAGAAAAGAGAAAAGGAGGAAGAAAGAAGGAAAGAAAAAAAAAAGAAAAGAGAAAAAGGAAAAAAAAAAAGATAAAATGGTTGGGTTGGGGTATTGGTCTTTATTTATTTATATATATTTATTTTAGATATTTAATTTTAAAAATAGTTATTTTAAGTATAATAATTAAATTAATTAGACTATTTTGGGTAAATTGTCCTTAACTCCCATTTAATTAGTAAAATGTCCAAAATTTTCTAAATAATTTATTTATTATTTTCCCCTTATTTTCCTCAATAAATTTCCTCTTTATTTAATGAAGTAATATATTTTCTTAATTTTCTCTAATAAATCATTATTTTGCCATAATTCCATAATTAGGATTTTTGGGGTATTACAAGAGGGGTATAGGCAAGGAGAGGGAGAGGTAGTGGGGCTGAGATGGGGCCAGAAAAATGGTGTGAGAGAGGGAGAGAGATAGGGAGATTGGTAGGGGGAGGAGGGTTGTAGGTGGGGCAGTCGGAGATGGCGGAGGTGGTCGGGTGCAGTGTTTTTGAAAGGAAGAAGAAGAAGAAGAAGGAAAGGAGGGGGAGGTTGGTGCGTGCGTGCGGGTGGGGTGAAGGAAAGAGGAGAGTAGGCCAGCCTGATCGGGGGAGAAAGGAAATAAAAGAAAGAAGGGAGGCAGGTCAGGCTCGTGTGGGGGATGAAGAAAGAAAAGAAAAGGAGGGTTTGGGCCTAACGACGCGGGCGGGGAAGGTAAGGAAGGAAGGAAATAAATGGGCCAGCAGCCCAGGGGCGAGGAAGATAGGGCAGGCTAGGGATGGCGCTCCGAAGGAAGAAAAAGGAAAAAGAAAGAAAGGATAAAAAAGGAGAAAAAGGAGAAAGAAAATGAAAAAGGGAAAAAGGGACAAAATAAAATAATTTAATTTATAAAATAATAAAATACAATATTTTTGGGTAGTAAATTTATTTAATAATTTAATTTAATTTAATATATGGTTTTAAAAAGAATAATTCTAGTAAAATAATGGTTTGAAAAATTATCTAAATAAAAAGGGTATGATAAAATAACAAAATATTTATTTTAATTTACTAAATATTTATATCCAATTTTTATATACTAAAAAATCCATAAAATAATTAAATTAAATATATTTAAAAGCTAATTTATCCCATATAAAAGTTATTTATTAAATTATATGCTTTTAAAATTTCAGATGATTACATAAGTAGAGACTTTTGTACACTTTCAATAAATAAATTCATTAATAAGGAGGGTATATATAACTATAAAATTAATAGTGTGTTATTATATCTAATACTAAATTTATTATTTGATTAATACTAATGAACATCAAACATCCTCAAATGGCAAAGGATGGAAATAGTTTTTTATTAAAGTACCAATTTTTTTTTTTATAAAAAAATTAGTTCAAGTAACTTATACTTTTAAACATTCAACCATATTTTAAAATTTTAACTAACTCCTAAACTAATTTTATTGATCTTGCTCTTAGTATGATCCGAATCATGTATATGATGACCAAATTAATTTTTTTTAAAGGGTATGATAACCTTATTTGAATTGAACATTTAAATGAACAATATATGGCATGATATTCATCCATACATTTACAAATATAATTGACATAATGATCAATAACATACTCCCTTCGTTTTAAAAAGTAAGTATTTTTAGCATTTTATATATTTTTAGATTCAAGAAATTATATCCTTTATAATTCAATTACACATTTCTTTAGAAAAAGAATATAACGACAAATACACAAAATAATAGAGAAAAAAAAGTCAAGGTAAACATAAAAATATGACCTAGACTTTGTTAAAAGAATTTTTTAAACAAAAAATTACAATTAAAGAAATATTATTTTAGAAACGAAATGGATTGTATAAAAAGGTGGAAATAGTTAATACTCGTAAATTTTAGGTAAAATGTCTATATTATTATTTTAGATAAAATTTATACTATTTTACATATTATTTTTGAAATATCATTATTCATATTGTCTACCATATTATTACTTCATAAGTAGGTCTTGCCATTTTTTTATTAAATATTTAAATTATTCTACACTATTATATTTATATCCTTATTAATTATATTCACCGGCCACCATTATTATAATTGCCATTATTATTCAATGATACTAATTATTGATATTAATAATTAATCATAATCATTATTAATTAATTATATACTATTTTATTAATAATTAATAATGGTATTATTAGTTATTATCAATATTATTAATAATTAGAAATATAATTATATATATTAATATTAATTAATTATTAATATGTATGTGTGTATATATATATATATATATATATTATAAATAGTTATTAGTATCAATCATTATTGTTAATTATATTAATTTGTAATGATATAGTATATGATGAGCAATATTACTAATTATTGTGATCGTAGGAGGCAGGTAATTTAAATCATTTTGTTGTTAATTGTACTATTGGCAAGTAAGAGTATCATTTTAAGTTGGAAATTGAGAGACTTACCTTTATCTGCTAATCACAAAAAGAAAATAAAACACAAATGCTAACTAAAACTCTAAACTCTCACAATAATAATAATAATAATAATAATAATAATAATAATAATAATAATAATAATAATAAAACACTAGAAATGAGAACAAAATTAGGACATAGGGAATTTAAAATTAAAAAAAATCTAAAATAAATAAAAGAAAACAATAAAAATAAATGAATGCAATTATGATGAATATGTTAGGAAAGTCAAAATCCATCACTAAAATTGGTCAAAATATAACAATCATTTATAAGTTATATTTTAATCTAGATAAAGATATTGACCAATTTGTAGGCCAAAAATATAACTATACACTATATATTAGTTACCTGAAATTATTAATGCAATAAATAATCAATATTAAATTATATTAAATTTTGCAGTATAGTCGTAAGAAGTAGCTCATATATTTAATTAGGTTTAAAATATTAAGTACAAGTAGGAAGAATGTCAATATAAGTAATAAAATTAATACTTTGTATTTTTCTCATTTGACCCACACATAAAAAAATATCACGCTACTCCGATTATTAATCACAAAATTATCAGGCGAGTTGTTATTTAACCTAACTTTAATTTATATATATAAATTCAAGTGCAGTTATATAGTCACTTAGGATGTGTATACTCTTGCATACCCTCGCTATATAATTTAACTTAATAGAATGATACATATAAACAATAGTAATTAAAATAGAATAAAAAAAAGTCTCATAAAACAAATGGAATTATTATTACCCTGAAATTATGGTCTAGGACTTCATTATGCTCCACGACAACAATAATTATTTAACTAAACTTAATAAATTAATTAATCACACAAAAAATATAAATTTTATATATATAATGGGTGAAAAAATAACCAAAAATAAATAAAAATAAAAATTTCATAAAATCAATCGGATGCGTAATTAATTATTCTTCATCCAAATAATGACTTATTTACAATTACTTATCAAAAATAATTACTTAAAATAATTACATATTTTGAAATTTTCTAAAATTAATTTTTTTCAAAATAAATAGTTATCTTGGATATCTACAACTCCAAATAAGCACTAAACCACTCGGCTTATTTCCTTTCTTCTTCGGCTTCGATCCATTTTTCTCTCGTTTACGCCTCCCTCTTCTATTTTTCACCAACTTCTACCGTTCTTTTCATGTTGGCTCTTTTCTTCTCTCCACTTTCTGCCTCTCCTCTTCTCTTTACGCCTCATCTCATCTAATCTCTACCACCTGTCCCTATTCATCTTTTCTTGCAAAAAAAATCGGCTGCCCTTTTTTCTTTTCTTTTTTTCCTCGTCCAGACCCTTCATTTCTCATCTCTTTTTTTTTTCTCCTATTTTCGGCACTTGTGCATTTTCTTTTTCCGTTTTTTCTTTTGATCCTTTCTCATTTTCTCTTCTTTTCTTTGTTGTGTCGTCTTTCTTGTGAAGGTGCTCAAGCAAGCTCTTAGAGTTTTATTTCAAGAAAACAATTTTTCTTTCATTGTACCTATAAAATAATGTTAAAAAATAATAAATAATATCATAACTTAAAGCCATCAAATTTTTTTTTATCATTTTAGTTCAACTAATTAAATGTATAAGATCATTATCATTTAAACACAAAATTATAAATAACATCACATAGTATTCAAATAAATGACCAATAATTAAAATTAAGAGAGTATAAAATATATAAAATATATATTCATTACTAATAATAATTAATTTTCATAATATGAGTTATTATTTTTTATTAATATTAATTATTATTATTATTATTGTAATTAACTATTATTAATTAATATATCTCATTAAATTTAAATCTATAAATAAATAAGTAATATGTTATAATAAAATAAAAAATGTCCAAAATTATCAATGTACATCAATTCATTTTAGATCGGATAAGTTCCAAAAGAGCATTATTATTTCAAACATAAATAGAATGTTTTTTGTCAAATATCATTATTATTTCAGACATATTATTACTTTTAACTATATCAAATTTTAGATGACAAAAGAGACGGGCATTAACTTAAGCTAGACAATATAAATTAGAGTCGATTATCATTAAGTTTCGAGTTTCTAGTATCATCTAGTGTTGTTGAAGTATGCACAAAGGAAGACCGATAAGACCATATTTGGACATCAATTGCTTGCTATAGTTCACCCTTAATATCTTTATATATTTTATTTTCACTAATAATGACTAAAAAAATTCATTTAAAGATAATGTGAAAATATTTGAAAATAAAATAAGGGGATGTCGCCGCCACATCATTCATGGGAGAGGTGTAACCATCATTGATACGTGTTTGACACAAAGTGAAACAAAATAATTACCATCACTAGAACAGATGTCAAATCATCACAACAACCACACAGATGTAGTATTAGTGTGGTGAAGTACTGGTAAAACATATCGTCTAGAATATAGTAAGGGTTCATGTTTCATATTAAAGCTGTATAATATCATAGTATGAGACATGCTTAGAAAAAATATCACATAAGATTGTGATTAACATATATAATGCAACAAAATATGCAAGATACACATAACTACTCATTCATGAATCAAAGGACAAGCCCTTCAGATTAATTCCAAATAATATCATCATCCAATTAGGGACTAGTGTAGGATAACAACTCTCACTGCCACTATACACTAGTGCTAAGGTACTTTTTTTCAGGGATCTTCAATATCCACCGCACCCGGTCTCCTATGTAATAGGGGATATGCTAAAATCTAGGTCTACAACACCCTAAATACATCTAATATATTTAAACCATAATCTATATCTGATATTAGAATGAACATATGACTACAACTACCACACCATTGTACAACAATGATAAGGGGCTTTCCTAATGATCTTAAAGTCAATGGGGGGTATACTCAAATTTGGGTCAGCAGCACCCACTACACATAACACTAATGCTAGGGAGCTTTCTAGAGGATATTTAACATACATCGAGCTTGGTCTCATGGATCAGAGGGCACTATTATGGTAACCAAACCCTGAGTATGTATAGGGGGAGGCATCTAAGATTCCATTATTAAATTTCATATATTAATCCAAATTAGTTTGTTTTAAGTGTCAACACCAAACACTAACTAAGGTAATCCAGACCATCAAAGCAGGTGTATATGAGATAACACCAAACTTATCCATGTAAGCATCGTAACTCATAAGATACACACAAAATTCAAATATTTTCTTTTATCTTTCTTAAATTAAACTATTAAAAGGTGAAGCCCTACGTAAATCCTCGGGAGAAAACCATCATTGTCCCTAAGGACCAAAAGAAAGGAAAATCCAAAAAGTAGGCTAAACAACTGACTAGAAACACCAACTGGTTAACCACTTAAAAGCATAGAAACAACCAAAAATGAATCACCTCAATCAACCGAACTAGTGGTTCTGTCAATCGATCATTCAAATAGCATGAAACAATAATGTAACATATAAATCTATTAGCAAGATAATACAGCTAAATGACTGGCAGTACCATTGACTAATGAGTCAGAGTAGTTGACCAATAGCACAATAGAGAGCATATCATATTTTCCATTAGCTAGTACATCAACTGAAGGCCCAAATCAGTCGACTCAAATAATTGTTCGACTGATCCATATGGCAATCCAATCAATGGTCATCCAACAAAATAAACATGTGAATAATTATACAATAAAGTTGAATTAATCACAAATGTAACACTCCCAAAATTCACTCCTAATTTTTTTTTGAAGACTAAAGCGGAAGCTATAATAGAATTTGGGGAATGTTACTGCCACATCTAACACAAGATAAATGTCCACCATCTATCTCATGCTAGATGCATGGCTAAAACCTATCAAACAAAATTTCAAACATCTATGCCGTGAGGATAAACTCCCACAAGGAGATATCCACAGACAGATGGTAAGTGAATAAATTCACTAAATAAAATCATTGCTGAATGAATTAGCGGAACCTGTGAAATAAACCTGGATTTTAAAAGCTTATCAGAGTGTGAGAAATTAAAATTCAATTCCAACACCCTTGAAATTTTAAATACAACACTTGAAACTTCCAAAAATAAATATGGTTAAATAAGACAAATCCCGATGGATCAAATTTCAAATTGCCTACTCTCTCAAGCCAAGCCTTCCACCCAAAAAAATAATATCCGATATCCAACCTGCACAAGAGGTCTACTCCCCACCATCAATGGATCATCACAGGACCCATTTAACCAAAGTAGCATCAGTACAGGTATAGTATTGAGTAAATCAAGACTACCCAACTCATGGAAGGAAATATGAAACACATAAGATATGAAAGACTCTATCTTACAATTCTCATGCTCAATTATACATATGATAGATGCACCATTCCATTCATACAATAATTCAGGCTCAATTATACAAGTATTAATACAATAAAACATAAGGTTACAGATTCATACTTATAAGTACATGACTAGACATGACGGCACATAAGATACAAGCGTATAAGAAATCACGACCGCATGCTAAGTAACACCAATCCAACAATCCAATAATAATCATTATTATATCCGATTTTATTTATTTACGATGAGTTCAGGGACCCCACTATTTTTAAACCGGTGGAACGGTCTGAAGCACCTCTCGGGGACAACATGCCAGAGCCACTATTATCGTCTGGTGGAACGGACCCTACACCTCTCAAGGCAAAACACTCCAGAGCCACTATTCTTAACCAGTGGAACGGTTTGAATCACCTCTCAGGGATAACACACCTGAGCCACTATTATTGTCCGGTGGAATAGACCATACACCTGGTACTGACTCACGCAATCTTCTACTTTAAATAATTAGTGTCTTATTTATTATTTAACTCATATCATATTCTTATTCATGTTGAGTATAGGGCCTCACTATTCTTAATCCGGTGGAACGGACTGAAGCACATCTCAATGATAGAATACCTGAGCCACTATTATCGTCCAGTGGAACGAACTCTACACCTCTCAGGGCAAAAAGATCCTGAGCCACTATTCTTAACCAGTGGAACAACTTGAATCACCTATCAGGGACAACACACCTGAGCCACTATTATCATTCGGTGGAATGGACCCTACATCTCGACCCAACTCACGTGATCTTCCACTTTGAATTATTTGTCTCTTATTCAAGGATTTTAACCGACCATAAATTAGGCCCACATGAATAATTCCATGACATAAAGATACAACATAGGGTATCATATAATTTCAATACATACTCAACCCTTCACATACTCAAATACATACCATATTCTAGTTTCATATTAACACGCATTCGCAATGAGGCTATACATTTGTACATACATACAATTACCACACAGAACACAGCATACGCTTGATATGATTAAATAATCTATAGGCATACTTATCACCTTCCACTCCGAACATACATACATTCCAGATTCCGCCATAAGTAAAGGTAAGTAGTGACTTACCTAAATCCGAAGCTAGCTAAGCAAATTGAAAAAGAGAGAGAGCTATCGAGAACTCGACAATCCACAATAAAGTTTTCTTAGATCGCCTATAGAAATAAAAACTAGGCTAGAAACCATCTTATCAATCAATAATTCACATATTATAATTAAATCCATATAATGGGACACAAACAATCTTTCTTGGAAAACGTGTCCATAACCTAGGACTCAAGAGCATTGCTCTATTAAGATTTAAGATTAAATATAAATCAAATCGGATTAAACACATATCACTTGGGACATTTCAAAATAATTTAGAAAGTCGGGGAAAGAATAATTGATTATAAGTTAATTTATCGAAAATGACTTATTCATTAGGTTTTACAACTAAATAGGCAAACCAACCATTTGCATAGAATCAAATCCAGATTGATTAGATTAAAACATAATTCAAATGATTTAAAAATCAAACCCGGAAATCGATTAGATAAAAGATGCATAGCATAATCAATTTTATAAAACCATATCCGACAAATCAGGGTTTTTAATGCTCGAGCTACGAACTGACTAATTAACCTTTATTATCTCAAATTGATAGCTTAAAAGTATGATTAAACAAATTTTAAATAAATCTAGATAATCAATTTCAACAAAATAATCTTCCGATTAGCCAATTCAAGACGATCCGTTTCCAAAATTAGGGTTTTAAAGCCCACGACACAAATTTGGATAATTCAAATCAATTAATTCCAATTGAAGGTATTAGAATGCAATTAGGATCATTTCAACTATCTCTATATATTCAATTTTAGAAAAACAACTATACAAATAACCAATTTCATAATCTCACTTGAAATCTAGGGTTTTAGGCCTGAAAATGCAATTCGGTTGAATTATATTAATTTATTTAAATTAAATGTTTAAAAATGCAATTAGACATATTTTATAACATATCATATAATCAATTGCTCAAAACCAATAAAAGAAATATCCAACTTAGCACAATTAGGGTTTTTTAGCCCGAAATATAAATCCAATCAATTCTTGCTAAAATATATAAATTGATGGTTTGGAATTATAATTAAATGTATTCTAATATAAATTATATAATCAACTGAATAAAACGATCCGATTATACAATCAAATTTAGACCCGCAAGAGTTTTGACCTAAAAACATAATTCCGATCAATTTCACACAATTTTCCCAAATCAACACTTGCGATATAAAATTAAATACATTTCAAATGATATTATAAAATTAATTGAGTGAAACGACTCAATTATGTGACCCAATTTCATTACACACAAATTTTGACCTAGGAATCAAATTCCGATTAATTCCGCATAAATTTCTCAAATTGATGGTTCCAATACAAAATTAGATACATTTTACAACATAACATAAAATTAATTTACACAAAATAGCTAAATCGGGCGAATTCGAAAAATTCGGGCATAACCCGACCAAAAATCCAATTTTCTAGAATTCCAACATAAACCATACGATTAACCTATCCAAATCAATCTTACAACATATATATACATAACCAAACAATCAATTTAGCTTATCATAAGCTAATTCATACTCAATTAGTCAAATCAAATGTTAGGGTTGTTAGAAATTTATACAAAACAAAAATTAGCAAATCGGGACAGGTGGAGGCCGGAGAAGCTTTGTCGGAGGTCCAGGACAGCTCGCCATGGGTGGACGGCGGCACGACCGGCGCGGCTCGTTGCTGCTTCTCACGGCTGTTGCAGCGCTGGATTCGGTTGCTGCTTGTTGCGGCTGATGCAATTGCTACTGGCTGCTTGCTGCGGCGTCGTTGGTGGCAGTCGTTTGAGGTCGACTGGCGAGGCGGCTGGAGCAGGGAGGAGCTCGGGTGTAGGGAGCAGGGCAGCCGGGAAGAGAAGAGAATGGGAGAAAAGAAGAGAGAAAGGAAAAGAAGAGGGGGGGTCGGGGGCACCAGTGGGTTGGGCTTTTTTTTTACTTTACAAATACAAGTATAAAATAAAATACTAAATATCTAAAATTATTATTGGAAGAATTTTATCTAAAATTTGTTCAACGAAAATCATTTTGTAAAAATCCAAAAGCTTGAGATCGATAAAAAAGCTATATAAAGAATTTCAGAAATATTTTCGAAAGAATTTACCAAGGAACGTAAATATCTATATTATTTACAAAAATACACTATAAGACCCCAAAATAATATTTAAAAACATATAAGAAAATATCCAATAGACTGAGACTAATTTAAATAATTTCCGAAACCGGTTTTCCACAAACCAAAAAGGGTAAAACGGAAGAAAATTAATTTCGAAAAGAAATTCATAAATAAGCTTCAAAAATCTTTTTAATTTAAAACTTCCCGAAAATCTTAACGATTTCGGAAACGAATAAATTTAAAGTCAGAAATATTTTCTATGGATAAAATCATTAAAATAAATTTAACTATTTAAACATAAGTTATATAATTTAAATAATATATTTCATTAACGAAATATAACTCCAAAATAAAGTCGTAATCACACGACAAAGTTATAATAAAAAGCGAATCTAAAATATAAAAAATTAAAATACGATAAAGACGATAATACATATTTTTAGCCGAAAATCGAAATCATATGAATATAATAAAATCATGGTCGTGAACGAATTTATATAGAATGGTCCGTAACGACAACGATTATATAAATTCAAATATGAAGTCAAAATCGTCGATTAATCCATAAAACAAATCGAAATTAAAATAATTAAATATTTACATCAAATTACGCTAATAAAATAATTAAGCTTAATAAAATTAGATTTCAAAAATACAGGGTATTACAACAACTCCTATCATGCTCCTAAACTCATCAATAACATATAAATTGTATTTTGACCAACAAATAACACAAATTCATTTTCATCAAATTAAAAACAACACCCTATCATGCTCGAAATCACAAAAATCATGATTAGAGGTTAATGAGTGATGTGTAAGATAAAAGGTGAATATCTTTCACAAAGGCGGGACCTTTAAGTTTGGTTTTATGATCAACAAAGTCAACTAATACTTAAGAAAACTTGAAGCTGGATGAGTTCAATGTTGATTTGAATGGTAGATTTTGACTCTTAGATCAAAATGAAATATAAAGAGAAACCTATAATTTCCCTAGATAATGACTCTTATATTTCACTCCTCACTTGAGAGAAAGATAGGAAGAAAGATGTCTAAGAGTTTTGACTCTTATTCCTCTTATTCATTAACTGTTTGGTTGAATGTCATTCTCCTTCACCACCAAATGTATAAGATATGTATATACATATATAGACACACACACACACACATGTGACAATGAGGCCAAGTCTAACTCTCCACCGGTCAATGGGCGGTGAGTGGTGAATGTGGTGGTACACAGTGGTGATGAGAGGCGTGGTACAAAAAAAATAGGGCACAAAATAGGAGGAAGGAGAAGAAAAAAGGGAAAGAAGAAAGGAGAAGGAAGAAGAGAGTTGTGCAAGGAGTTTTGGATAGGGTTGGGCAGGAAATGGTATAAGTAAGGGGGAAAAGGATAGTGTGTAGTGTGTGTGGTGTATACTAGGAAAAGAAAACCAGAGGGATGCGTGTGAAATGGTGTAGGTCTGACATGGGGGGTGGTGTAGGGAAATGATGGTTGAGTGTTGGGAAAAATGGTAGAGGGTGCAGTTGGGATGGTGATGGTTGTGCGTGTGTATTGTGTAAGGACAAGAAGAAAATAAATGGTGGGGAGTAGGGTGATAGGGGTGTAGATCGGTAGGGATAAGAGAAGAAGGAGAATAAGAAAAAAGAAGAAAGGAAGCAGGTTGATGGGTGATGATTGATTGCAAAAAAGGTGGCATAAGATTATGCAAGTGGAGAAGGGTATTGGTTGCATGTGCAAGTTACAACAATAAAATACTGCAGCGGGAGATGGAGAAGAAAGAAAGAAAAGGAGAAATAAAAAGGAAAAGAGAAAAATATTTAGGGATTAGTTTAGGTGGTTTTTAGATTAGCCAAAATAGTTGGGATTGGTGGAAATTTTAGCGTATTTGAGTTCGGTTTACAAAATACGATTTATCCGGGTCAAGGTTTTGGATTCGGTTAACGTTTTTGGATTAATAAATTGGGTTAAGGCTAAAATAAGGTTTATCAATATTAGAATCAAATTAGGGTATTAATAATGTGGAGTTAGGCTAAGCAAATTTTTTGGGTATTATGGTACAGACTATATTAAAATTCTAATTTTTAGTAATCTCCTGAAACATTGCGATATAAACATGGAATTTGGCACATTCCATAGATCACTACCTTTCATGAAGTACGTGTGTATCTATTTAACCCATAGAGTGTCATTCTTTAGGTGTAAGTTCCAGATAAGTCTTCCTGTAGCTGCAACATTCCACCATTCAAGATTAAACAGACCAATACCATCTTCTTACTTAAGCTTGCAGATAGTATCCCAAGTAATAGGGCTTTTTTTTTATTCTGATGCTTGCCATCCCATAGAAAGGATCCACATTTTGCATTGATAGCAGCAATAAACTTTTTTGATATCACATACACAAGGCTCCAATAGGCTTGGATGCAAAAAAGATTGATTTATCTAATTATAGTATCCCCGCATAGCAAAGAAATCGAGTACTTCAAGAGCTAAGTCTTTCCGTGAACTTCTCTAGGAGTTCATAATACTCCACAACTTTTAAGGAGCTACCAGTAAGGGGCATCCCAAAGTATCTAACTGGCAGGGTCCCTGGTGGTATGTGCAATAGCCTAAACAGAGATTATTTAGTCATTTTATCCATTGAACCACCATAATAAATGGAACTCTTATCAACATTAAGCTGCAAACCAGATATATTTGAAAACTTCATGAAAGTCTCATACAAAATCATCACGGTAGGAATATCACATCTACTAAAGAGAAAAATATCATCATCAAACAAAAGTGAGATTAACGTGACTTTCTTACCCTTCGGTTGTGGATGAAATAGTTGATTTTGCCATAATGTATCTAGTGCTCGGTGAAAACACTCCATCATAATCATAAACAAGTAGGGTGAAATGGGATCACCCTGTCTCAGACCTTTGTGTGCTTTAAATGGAGGGTGTAATACACCATTAAAAAATAGGGAGTAGCTCACAGTAGTTACACAACTCATGATAAATTTAACAAACTGTACTGGGAAGTTTAAGCTTAGTAACATATTCTCCAATAACTCAAAACTTGTAGAATCATAAGCCTTTTTCAAGTCTAATTTTATCATGCATCTAGGAGACAAATAATTGCTTTGGTAATCATGAACAAGCTCAGAGGCCATAAGAATGTTATCCCCTACGGACCTCCCCGTAGTGAATGCAGCTTGGGCTTCTCCTACTATACCAAGTAGCCATGGTTGCAGTGTATGAGTTAACACTTTGGCAATCGGTTTATAAAGGGTGTTACAACATGCAATTGGTTTATAATCCCCGGGTCTAGTGGCATTAGAACCTTGGGAATGACATTCAAGGTAATTATATTGATTAAGGTAGGCATCTCTCTAGTTATAAAGAATTCTCTAACGGCCTACCATACCTCTTCATCAATAATATTCCAAGTTGTCTTGTAGAATAATGCATTATACTTGTATGGTTAAGGGGGATTTTCATTACCCATAGATACTAAAGCTTTTTTAACTTCCTCCATCATGATTGGCTTCAAGATATCCATGTTTGCATTTGTATGTATTAATGGCTCATTATAGATAATCTCATAAGATAACTCTCGTGAGGTGACAATAGTGGTGCCCTGTAGTTACTTGAAGAAGTCCCGAAATGCACGAAAAATGCCTGATTGAGTTGTGTGAATCTGACCATTAACATTTGTAATTGAGTGAACATGGTTGGAACTTTGTCTCTTTTTCATAATGGAATGGAGATACTTGGAGTTATTGTCTCCCAGTTTGAGCCTGTTAACCCTAGATTTTTGAGCAAAAACTTTCTTCATACTTGGTCAGGAACTGTAATCTTTGTCTATACTTTTACTCAACTAGTATCATGTATGCATCAGTGGAAGAAGTATCCAGCAGGAGTTGAATTGTATTTAGTTCCAGCCTTACACTCTGGACTTGCTTGATATACTGCCAAATTTATCTTTATTGAGATGTTTTAATGGTGTCTTTAACCGTTTAAGCTTAGCCTATATCTATTACAAATTTTTTCCTCTATTACTATGCCCCCATGCATCTTGAACTACTTTCATAAATTCAAGATTTGAGACCCACATGTTGAAAAATCTAAAAGGTTTGGGACTTGACTGAGAGAGCTGATGAATGGTGATTGTCATATATGCATTATCATAAATAAGAGGAGCATGAAAGTGAGCATTTGAACATCCAAATACCTCCATCAATCTCTGATTATACAATACCCTGTATAATTTTCATGCAATTCTATTTTGAACATCTTGCCTATTAATCTAAGTGTACTACACCCTAGTATACCTTAGATCATTGAGTTGGAGATGTTGCAAATGGTTCTAGAATTCAATGTAATCTTACAAACCTTAACTATTTTCATTTCCATGTAAAACCACATTAAAATCAACTGGTAGGATCCATGGTTCATCTCCAAGTTAACGTCAGGGCTGAGCTCAGGGCTGAAAATGATAATCAACATTTATGTCATCGGGCCAATTACAATTTATTTATGTGAGTTAAATGAGTTGACATATAGTTCCGTATATTTGTACATGATATAATGTGTTAGGGGATGGGAATTATAGTTTCAAAGCACTAGCATATATTATAGTCGGAGATAAGAATCAGTGGATTCAGATCCGTATAAAATTATATCATGAGATATTGGTAAAGACGAAGATTGTAAGAGAATGTGTTCGTGTAACACCCCAAAATTTTGTAATATTTGATTTCGGGTGTTTGGCCTTTTTATTCAAAACTAATCTCTAAACTTTAGCCTAATTATTTTATTATTAACCTTTAACTCATAATCCAAATAATTTCTTAAATATTTTTCCCTGATTATTTTACCTTTTTCCTTTTGTTAAACCTATCCTAAACCTAAATATTTTCCTGATATATTTTTCTTACCTGATATCCTAACCTAACCAAGCTAAATCTAAAACTATAATAATATATCTTGCCTACCCTACCATTTTACCCCTCCCGATTTACCTTGCATGCTCCCATTTTCCTCCCCTAGACACTCTCCCTAATCCCTCCACTTCTCTACTTACCCATACCCCTCATCTGTCGAACCATCCCCATCATCTCAACTAGGGTTGTAAATGAGCTGAGCCAGTTTGGTATTAGGCTTAGATCGGCTTGTTAAAAGCTCAATTTGGCTCATTCGTATAGTTAAACGAGTAGAGTCTAAGCCTCACTTTTAGGCTCGTTTATTAAACGAGTCGAGCCCGAGCTCGAAAAAGCTCGACTCGGTTCATTTTTTGGCTTTAGCTCGTGAGCTCGCCTTGGTTCGGCTAGTTCGTTTAGTTAAACAATTCGAGCCCAAATCTTATTTTAGGCTCATTTAGTTAAATGAGTTGAGCCTAAGCTTAGGGGTATTCGGCTTGGCTCCGCTCATTTACAACCCTAACTTCAACCCATTTGCGCGCGCGTGCACACACACGTGCACCCCTTCCTCTCCTCCTAAACCAAATACCACATCATTCCCTCTCTCTCTTCCTTGTTCATGCCCCATCCCCTACCTACTCCCCTTTATTTTCATGTAATCCTTACACTAATCATCACCAACGCCCAATCACTTCCTCAACCATCCAGCCGCTTCCTTTTGTTTGTGTGGTTTCTCCCTAGAAAACACAAACATTCAGCCTCCTCCTTCATCTTCTCCTTACCACCACCATCCCAGCATTGTCTCCCTTCTCAGCCATTCACCAACCCCTGCCTCATGTGTCGACCAACGCCTCCACACTTACCCTTTGCATTTGTGTTGTCACCACCACCAAATTCATTCTCTTTTATTTTCATTCAACCAACATTACCACCCTTTCTCCCCCTCTCTGCCCTATTTTATTCCACCTCCTTGCTCTGGCTCCTTTCTACCTTCACGTTGCTAGCACTACCATAACTCCATTGTAGCCCAACCACCTTCTATTGTCACCACAGCCAACCCTCTTATTTTCCTTTTTCTCATTTTCCTCTCCTTCTCTCTTCTTCACTATTATGCCTTGCCTCTTCATCTCTTCACCTTCTACATTCTCCCCAGTACCCATCCCTCTACTTTGACTGCTCCCTTCTTAACACTCCCCTAAGCAATAGCAGAATCTATCATTGTTTTACCCTTCACTTATGGGCCCTTCCCTGTAGCACCACAACCCCTAGTGCTGCAACTCCATCCCTGCACCATCCTTCTTCATAGCCTCACCATTCATCTTTCCTATCCCAAGCAACCACCACCTCCACCATCCTCATCCTATCCCTGACCAACTGAACCACCTTCCCTCTGCTTCCTACACCACCCTATCCAACCTAGTAGCCACTCACCTCTCAGCCATCACCACCAGCCCAGCCTACTGAGACACCTCATCACTCCCCTTCCACCTTGTCTTCCCTCCTCTTCTTCCTATGATGCCCCATCAAGCCAGCGTCTCCACCGCCTCATCACTATCAGCTTTCATATAACACCCCAATTTTTACTATTAAAAAATATTGTCTTACAGGGGAATCATATAACCAAAATATTATGTGTTACCACTATAATTGACATAATTATAGCTTACTATAGTATCCTTACATCAATCATAAGGTAAAAATCATTAAAAGTAAAATAGCGTAAACAAAAACAAGAGCATCTTTATAAACATAAATACAAGTTTGGAGATTAACTCTAAGTACAATATCAAAATACAGATGAAAAATATACCATGGAACTAAGAGTTTAAGAAGGTATTCGGGTAAAAACTATCCTCCAGATAACATGACACTACACCCAAATCCCCGCTACATAACATCATTCTACCCTACCCAAAGGATCATACGCTATAAAATCATCTCGTGGGTCCTCATCAACCTGTACATTACCGTTAGGGTCATATACTCATGGAAATAAGCAGTGCCTATAAAAAGGATGGTTAGTACGCTACGTACCAGGTAAGGTGACAATAATATCAAGAAAAATGGTATTTTTAGATACTATTCTTAAACATATCAAATGATATGAAATACCTCCCAAGGACAACATACCTAGGCCACTACTATTGTCCGATGGAGCAGACCAATAAAATACCTCAGCCTGACCCACATGATCTTTCACGTTAAATAATTAATGTCTTATTCATTATTGATCTAGTAGGTACAAACATGTTTAAAGCATATTAAAGCACATCACAAAGATTATAAGGTCATTCTCTAGGGATACGACCCTTATATTCCTCAAAAACTTAAATTTCACATTTTAGTTATAACTCCTTTTTCTACCACTCTTTTATCACCCAAAATTAGTAAATTTTCCTAAATAATAATAATAATAATAATAATAATTATTATTATTATCATTAGTATTATTATACCCAAAATTCAAGGCCTAAATATACGTTATTACACATGTAATAATAACCCTATCTCAAGAGTAACTATTTTCGAAGTTTATAAAACCCTAAGTTTACAAGTACATCATAACTTTTCCTATAGGGCACATACGATTACCATATTCAATATATAATCCCAAAAATCTAATATTAACAACATATCCAAATTTTATGGTCTAATTCTACCATTTTACACATGTGATAATATCTCTAGGGTTATTATTCCTAAATCAATCCATTTTCTTACTTTATTAAGCTTAGGTCATTCACGACTAATCTAAACATTTCATAAAATTCCCTTATAATATTTAAAAAAATTTAAACATTAAAGTATCATGATCACGGTATTAAACCCATATTAATCAAAATGCCATTACCGAGAACCAAAACTCTTATTCCATGCAAATCTTATATATTTCGGTACCATTATTTCCAAATCCTCCATTCATCACCATATAACATACGTATTATTCTCATTTTACTCTTAGCATAACTTGTCAACCCATATTACAACCATAGATCACACCGAAGGTTTCCCATATAGAATATAATTGTAACGATATTACATAACCTCCACTTACTTATTTTTTTGTTATATAATATCACCATCTCATATCACAACATTAACAATCATACATTTAACCACATAATAATAATAAAATGGTATTACACACAATCATACCTAAAACTTAGCACCAAAATCCTAGACTTCGACAAGTATCTTTACAAAAAAAATGCTCAGGTCTCTAAGCACACTTATCCTATCCTGCCTCCCCCAAGACTTCTAGTAAATCACCTAATAAACAATTAGAAAAATTAAATTAGCAAGTAATGATATAGCTAAGGAAAATCTAAGTTAAATGGGAGTGAATGAAAGGATAAAATGGAACTAAGGCTCAAAGGAAGTCTTAACCAAACTTGTGTAACAAGGTGGGGGTTAGGTTGGGTTGCCAATGAGGAAGGGCTAGAAATGGCAAGGGAGGTCTAAGAAAAGGAAGGTGGAACCAGTGGGATTAGCCAAAAGGGTGGAAGTGTGGCTTGGTGGTTGGTACCGAAGGAAGGGGTGGTGTTTGGTTGTTTTGAAAAAAAGTGGAGGGTGGAGTTTGGTGGTTTGTCCTTGTGCTTAGGGAGTAGGACCAGTGAAGGAGGCTGAAGGTAGGTGGGGGAGTTCGGTTGGTTTTGCTGCAACAAGGGTGTGGGTTGTGGTGCTTGTGGCCAAAGGTGGTGGGGGTGTGGTGCGGTACTTTTGGACAAATGGTATGTGTGGACAGTGGTTGGTTTTGTTGTAACTAAGGGTGGAAAGAAAATGGGGGGAGCTGCAGTGTTTTGTGGCGAATGGAGGGGGTAAGGAGTGGCTAGTTAAACCAGTGGTTGTGGGGGAGTTTCAATGTGGAACACTGATGGTGAGGGCTAACGAAGGTGGTTTTGGGGGTTTTTTTGGCAATTGTGAGGTGGGAGGAAGGAAGGAAGAAAGGCGGTGTTTGGTGGTGGTGGGTTTCGACAACAAAATGAAGGAAGGAGAGGTGGTAGCTTCAGTGTATTTAATGTGTGCCATTTATATATAATACATGTAGAGGGAGTGAGAGAGAACATGGGAAAAATTAATGAAGATCCTGGTGTGTAGGAGGAGGAGGTGAGAGATAATGGGGGTAGGGAGTATCTTGAAGGGTGATGGGGGTGTAGCATGCATTGTTTGAGGATAATGTTTGGTTTAGGAAGAGGGGAAAAGAAAAGAAATAGGGGGTCGGCTGAAGGACGAAAAATGAAAGAAAAATAAAAGGGATAATAGGGAAAAGGAAAACGGGAATGATATTAGGTTTGGATTTAGAATTAGAATTAGGTTAATATAGCTTAGGTTAGGGTATTAGGATAGTTTAATTATCAATTGATCGAGATTAGGCCAAGATTGAAGGTTAGGTAGTTAGGGTAAGGCGGAAATATTAATGTTCCGAGGTTGTTATTAGGTTATGATGTTAATCACTTAAGATTATGTTTAGCTAAAATTTGAGACATTACATTCCCCACAACCACCACTTATGGATACAAACCTCCAAACAAGTCACCCAACACCACCCTTCCAATGGTCATCATTAGTTTCATCCCCTTCATATGCCACCACCATCTCCACCCCTGCCTCACCCTTCCTCCTCAGTCTATCAACCCAGCCAACACAACCCCTCCCCCTGTGCACCCCAAGCTCACGTTGCATGTGCAATGTGAGATAGTTTTGGTTGAAAAAAATTGTTGTCTATTTTTAAATGTAAGGGTATTTTGGTAATTTTAGAAAATAAGTATTTTATTAAATATTAATTCAACAATTGTGATATTATTTTTAGTTACAAAATTTTAATTAGTGGGACCTTATAATTTTTAGTAGAATATCACTGATTTGTATTTTTGCTGGAAAATAAGCAACTTTTATGCTCTACTAAAATCGGTTAAAAGAGATTGTTATCATGCGTAAAATATTTTGGGTACAAAAGTGTGAAAAAAATAATTTTTTATGATTATGTATGACATGTACGTGGAAAATAATAGGTTGAACATGCTTAGATATATTTATGGAATAATAATTATGGATGTGTGCTCTAGGGGCAATTTGGTCATTTTGGGTGTGTAGGGATATTTATCCTAACAAGCATGTCTACTGTGTATTATATGTTGTTGGGTATGTGATTATGTGATCATGGATTTATTAGATACGCATGCTAGAGTTTTATATGTAAATTCTTGAATAAGGAAAAAACGGTCATTTGGTTTATATGATAATTTAATTGCATGATAAACAAGTTAATAATTACGTCTTAACATTCTTTTTTATGAAAAATCTATAAATAAAATGGATTTAGTGATTAGATAGTAATAACCTATGGAAAGGCACTAAGCACTTACGGTGGAACACCACGTAGGTCGGAACTAATTGTACCTTATATACCAGTCCACCAGTGAGAATAGTAGCCAGGAGCATGTTGCCCTAGGTTTGTATTGTAATTACCAGTCCACTAGTAAGAATAGTGGTTAGGAGTATGCTGCCCTAGATTGTATTTTATTTACAGGTCCACCGATGAGAATAGTGGCCAGGAGCGTGTTGTCCTAGGTTATATTATATTTATCGGTTTATCGATGAAAATAGTGGGATCCCTGAATCCATGTGGATATAATTCGATGGATGAATAATTGTTACACTAATGGCTTGACTCCGAATAGTAATGAATGAAATATTATAACCTACTTATGTGCCTTTATATCTTGCTGCAGCATCATTAACTACTTTATTCCTACTTGATTATATTGTTACTTTACTCATTACGTAGCGTATTGCTCACTTTTTTTATGGGTGCAACTCATTCCCACGAGTAGTGTCCCCTCCTGAGTATGTGCAAGTGACTGAGGATGCCCTAGATGATTTTACAGCTTATGATGATACGATCAGGGCAGAGTGATGTTGTGGTAATCTAGGGTTGGGGCCTAAAGAGAGTGACATCTGGCTATTAACCATTTTAGCTTTCTAGTTTAATGTTTTATTTTAGTTGAACAATGTTTATGTATTGCAGTATTTTATAGGTAACAAACATTTAACCCTTATTATGTTATGAAACACTTTCCTTGCTATGTTTATCATGGTTGCACCTATTTCCACTTTGCCCTGTAGTTGCTACGAGGATGGCTTGGGGCCGGAATTATACCAATTACAACGATAACATCCCCTTTTATGGTGTATGATTCTACGTTTAAAATGAAAATTTTAAATGATAATTTTTGGGGGTGTTATAATGCCCTCTACCATTCCAAGGGCATCTACAACAATGATAATGACCGTTCAATGGGTAGAGACAATGACATCTGTTATTGATCATTAGGCAAGACAAAGACGCTCGTTCCAAGAGGAAGCTCAATTTTAAGGGGGGAACCTAAAGAGAGCTAGGCAACAACACATAATGTTGTTCCATGGCACATAATGCCGGCCTCCACACTCACTTATTTTTTTTTTAAATAAATAAATACCTTATGTTGATGATTACTACTTGCTAGATCTAAAAGGAAAGGTTAAAGAGATAAAAAATTTGAATAAGAGACGTGAAGTAAGGGGGAGATGAGAGCTAGACGATGACAATAATTATAGTTCCTTAGGCAAAGGCAATGATGTTTTTTTGTCAATTCTTGGGTGATGCAATAACACCATCTGCCTTTCCAGGGGAAGCTGCAATACATAATGTAACATCTTAAAATTTACTACTAAATTTTTTAACGGAAGCGTATTATCAAATTAGTTAGGTGTTACTGTCCTAATTGATATAAGTCCAGCTAACTATAATGTCCTTACATCAATCACAGGACAAAAAAAACATAAAACATAATAAATATAAAACTAAAGAAGCTTCATAAACTTAATATCAAATACATAAAAAGGAATACCATGGAGCTAAGAGTCAAAAAAGGAATCTGAATAAAGCTAACCACCATTAACACGACTCTACACCCAGATTCGATACACAAGAACACCCCTCCCCATATAAAGCATGATAAACATCGAAATCATCCAAAGGGTCATCATCAAATTACACAAAAGCATCTGGCTTTTCTGCTTGTGGGAATGAGCAAAACCCATAGAAACAATGATCAATACACTACATAATGAGTAAGGTAACACTATAATCAATAAAAGATACAAAGAATTATGTAATTTCACATCAAATAATAAGTGTACATGCACGTTAACATAAAATGATGCAGGGTAAATACTAATTCCATATATCATTATTAGATATAAACTTAATCTATTTTTTTATATTTAAGTTGAGTTTAAGGACCCCATTATTCTTAATTTAGTGTAGCGAATTAAAACACCTCCCAAGGCAAGATGCGCCTGTCCATCATTATTAAGTCAATGGAGCAAACTCTACACCTCCGAAGGCATAACACTCCTAGATACTATTATTAAATCGGTGGAATAGTCTAAAGCATCTCCCAAGTTAGAACGCTCCTGACTGCTATTATTATTCGGTAGAACGGACTCCTACAACTTGGTCCTGACTCTCGTAATATTTCACTTTAAGTGATAAATATATTAATCATTAGTTACTCATCTCATCATCATATTCTCATTAGCATTGAAATTAGGGGGCATTATTCTTAATCTGGTAGAACGTATTGAAGTACTTCCCAGGGCAAGATGAACCTGACTACTATTATTGTCTGATGGGAAATACATATAAAACATCTCACTCTAATTCACATAATCTTTAATTTTAAATGATTAATATATTATTCATAATTGGTTATAACATCATTCAGGACTCACATAGATATACACAACACATAATTGAAACATGTAAAGCACAAACACATAGTTATTAAGGAAATCCTCAAGGAATATGTCTACATTATCCCTAAGAAACCTTAATTTCATATTATAGGCATAACTTTTCCATATCAATCATTAATCCACCAAATTTAGTACGCCTTCCTTGAATATTATCATTATGATCATCAACATACCAAAAAATCAAGGTCTAACTCTCACGTATTACACATGCAATAACAACCCTATTTCCCGGCTTATTATAACACCCCAAATTTTGAAAACCTAAAATTTAAATATTTAACATTTTATTCGGAATAAATTAATCTCAAATTATTGATTTAATTATTTTTTAGACCTTTAATTTACAAAAAATAGATATAATTATTTAATATAATCACTTTTATCATTTTATCTTACTCTTTTATTTAAATAAATTCAAACCCATAATTTTACCAAAATTATTTTATTAAATTAATACCTTAATTTTTAGATAAATTAATTTAATATTTTTCCAATAGTCAATTTTAATCTAAATTCTAATCCTAACTCTAAAAATAATTTCCTTTTTGTTTCTTCCTTTTCTTTCTTTTCTTTTCTTCCGTCATCCTTGGGTCAGCCAAGCCCTTCCCTTTCTCCTTCTCTTCTTCTTATGCCCGAGCCGACCTACCCTTCTTTTCTTTCCTTCTCCTCACGGCTTATCCCCCTTTATTATTCCTTCTCCTCGTCTACACCACCTGAGTCAAACAACCCCTCCCCTCCCCTCACACACCTTCTTCCTATTCCTCCCCTACACCCCTGCGCCTCTACCAGCCTGCACCTCCGCCCCCTCTACCTATCCATTTCCTTGCCATTTTTTACCCAACATCCACCTGGTTCCCTTCCCTCACATGCCTTTCCCTTCCATTTTCTTTTTCATCCTCGTCCTTGTCGCCTGCCTGCCATGCTAGTCCCCTTCCTGCAACCTCCATCCATATACCCACCTAACTCTGTATACCTCCCTCTCTTCCTCTTCCATTTATTCTCATTATTTTATTCTTCTCTACCTCATTCTCCCTCGTGATCGTCCTTCTTCCTTTGATCCTCTCTTCTATTTTTCTCCCTTTTCTCCCACCTTATTTTTCCTTTTGGTGTTGCCTCCGTCGTCTCCACCACCACCCAACCACCATGCCGCCATCTCCTCCACCCTACCTCCTCCCTACACAACCCCAAGTAGCCAATGCCATCCACCTTTGCAGCCAACCCCCTCCTTTTTCTCCTTCTCCCCTTTCACTCCCCTACACCCGCTACCCTTAGCCACTTCTTCCATCTCCCTTTCCGCCACCACCACAACCTGAAATACCCTAGAATTAATTAATTTGGGAAATAAGTTATTAAATAAGAATTATTGGGGAATTTATTTAATATATTACTCCTTATAAATTAAAGAGGATTTTGTAGGGCAAGCTAATAGGAATTTTGAGATAAATTACAAGGGTATCTTTATACAAATATTTATATATAATTTTGGGCCCTAAATTAGCCTAAAAAGGAGGGTAAATATTTTATTATTTAAATATTCTTACTCTAAGTACCTAAAGTAAATACTCTAAATATTTATACAAAGTAAAATACTAAAATAAAATAACAAAAAAATAAATAATCCTTTCCTCTTTTTTTTCCCTTCCTTTTTCCTTTTCTTCTTCTTCCTCCCTTTCTTTTCTTCCTCTTCTCGCCGTTGGGCCAGCTCGCGACCCAACCCCCTTCTTCTTTCCCTCCTTCCCCCGCGGCCCAGTGCCGTTCGGCCCGCCCTCGCACAGTGAAATGTAGCGTTTCGCCCCTCCTTTCGCTGAAACGCTGCGCGCCGATTAATGAAGTAGTCGTTGCCTACCAGCTACTCGACGCCGCGCTTTGTCCAAATAACCACCAAAACGCCGCGTTTTAATAAGGCATTTTATGTCCGCTGAACCGGCCGGTTTCCCCCCTCTTTTCTTTCTTTCTTCCCGGACCGCCGGTCCAGGCCTTCTTCCTTCCTTCTTCCCCGCGTGCCGCTGCAAATCGTCGCCCAGCCCCCCTCTGCGCCGGCCAACTGTATGCGCCGCCTGCACGCCGCCTCCCTCTCTTTCCGACCTTCCCGCCAGCTTTTTCCGACAGGCCGACACCCCTATGCCTCACACAAGCCTGCTCCTGCCCCCTTCCTTTTTCCCGACCGAAACGCAGGTCTGCCATGGCAGACCAGCGCCGCCTGCCACCAACGGCCGGCGTGACGAATTTTCACCTGCCCGTGCCTCCCTCTACCCCCTCTCTCAATTTCCCCCCCAATTCGAGCCTATAAATACCCCCCGAGCCCCGGCGTCGGGCTTTTTCGAAAATTAAGCCCAGAAATCCCTTTTTTCGCCGCCCCTCTTCAGATCACCGTCCCGTCGCCGCCACTCGAACCACCCCCGAAATTCTTCCCTGCATCACCCTCCACCTACCCAAGCCTCCCTCAGCCCTCGGTTTACCCTGCACGCGCCGCCCCAAGCGGGCGAAGTGCCCTTCCCGACCAAGCCAACCTCAAACCTCGCCACCCTTCGCACCGCCGCCCACCGCCGTGCCGCCACTCCCAGCGCCCCCTCTGCCTCCCAAAACCACCAAGGGAACTTCCCCAACCTCCCTAGACCCTCTATTTCCCCTGCCAACCCCTCCTTTTCCTTCCTTTCCCCTCCACCACCTCCCTACCTTCCTTCTCCCCCTACGCCGCCGCCGCCGCCGCCACCGTGCGCCGCCATCTGTGCCACCAGCACCCCTAGGTAGTTCTCTAAACTCCCCAACCCCTAAACCTTTATTATACAAATGCTAATTATTTTTAGTAGCATTATTAATATTATTCTTACTATTATTCTTATTATTACTATTATTATTATTATTATTGTTATTATTATTATTATTATTATTATTATCATTATCATTATTATTAGTACTATTATTACTACTATTATTATTATTACTATTATTATTATTGTTATTATTGTTACTATTATTATTATTATTACTATTATTATTATTATTATTATTTAGCCTAACCTTGAAACTTTTATAACTATTGGTATTACTAATATTAGTGACCTATAACTTTAGTATTTTTATCTTAATATCATGATCGTTATTATTAATATTATTACTATTATCATTATTATCATGGTTATCATTATTATTATTAATATTAATACTATTATTATTATTATTATTATTATTACTATCATTATTATTGTTATTACTATTACTATTATTGTTATTATTACTATCATCATTATTAGCAACATTGAACTACTACCGTTAATAATAAATATTATTAAAATTACTTTAAATTATTGTAGCTACTTTTATTAGTAGTAGCATGATTAACTACTTTAAGGATATTGACCATACTTCACTTATAAAAGTAATATTACTATTCTTAGCCCTAATGGTAAGTAAAGAATAGGGGCAAGGTAAAATAGAATAGTGTTTTGGTCGAAGGAAAGTAACCCTAGTTTTCCCTCTTATAGGCGAGCCAAGTCAACATCCGGAGGAGGTATAGGAGCGTGCTCCAAGACCGGAGTCGCGTTAGGTAAGGACGAAGCTATGGCCTTGTGTTATGTGTGATGTGTTGTGTCGATGAATGATGAGTATGCCATGTTAATGTGTATTATGCATGTGTTATGAATAATCTGTTTTGTGTAGCGCAGCGTGGATAATGAGGTATGATGTGTGTGCCTTATATTACATGAGCATGACATGTTATGTATGACATTTATGATGTGTTGATATGGCCCTCTAGGACATGCATGCTAGAGTTTTGGTATTGGGGAATGGGACTAAAAGAATAACAAGAGGGGAATGGGGAGTGAGATTATGAAGGGGAGGATATGAGGTAGACCCAAGTACCTCATCATCCATGAGAGAAGCTGTACGTGGAAACATGTTTAAAACAAATGAAAGTTGGGAACCACGCATGGGGGCTTTAAAATCTGCATGGTGACTTGGGGTGTCTGCATGAGGTGACTAACTCCTGCATGGGGGTGTGTCTTACGTGAGGAAAGTTGAATGTGGGAGTAAATGAGAGATGGGGAGAGTTGTAGAGTGATTAGAGACTTGGGGATGAAAAGAGAGGGGTTACTTGTGGAAGGAGTAAGGCGCTAGGGTTTGACGTGGCCAACTAGGGTTTTGCTGGTCACATGCTAGATTGAGGAGTAAAGTATTATGCCTTGGGGTTGACTTGATAGGGGTGAGATGTGGAGTGAAGAATAAGTAAAGGGTAAGGTAAGTGAGAAGAGGAGGGGCCACATAGGCCCAACTAGGGTTCCCAAGGGGAAAACCCTAGGGGTTGAGAATTGGCGAGATCGATGCCGTAGAGTGTTGGGTTTAATCTATACTTCCAAGAGTTGGTCCTTCACTACGTGTGAGCTTAGGGGAAAATAATGTCGGGGTGTGATTTGGGGGTGCACGAGTCTCAATATATGGGACGGGCCTCTTGAGAGGAAAGCAGTATAATGTAGTGGGCATGCATGTCAAGGGTGTGTTGTGATTCAATAAGGCACGTATAAGACATTAATTACGTAAAGTGAAAGATGTTGAGCCGAGCCCGTGATCCGGTCCACCGGCTATAATAGTGGATCAGAGGCGTTATGCCCTGTGCGTTTATTTTCCGGTCCACCGGCTATAATAGTGGATCAGAGGCGTCCTGTCCTGTGCGTTTATCTCCCGGTCCACCGGCTATAATAGTGGGGGACCTCGTGCTCAACAAACCAAACGAATAAGTTAATCCATGGGAAAGATACTAAGTACTTAAAGCGAAACACCATGTGAGTCGGGGCTGTGATCCGGTCCACCGGCTATAATAGTGGATCAGAGGCGTTTTGCCCTGTGCGTTTATTTTTCGGTCCACCGATTATAATAGTGGATCAGAGGCGTTCTGCCCTGTGCGTATATCTTCCGGTCCACCGGCTATAATAGTAGGGCTCCCGCACTCACATGGACATTTGAAGAATGTGTGGAATGGACTTATTATCACTAATGAGAATAAAAGGATAAAAGCACCGAGGAAATATTTGGCCTTGTCCTGCATGTTATTGTATGTTATCTATGTGCTGAACTTGTATCATATGTCCTATGTGCTGGCCTTAGCTCGTCTGTTACCTTACTCAGTACGTAGCGTACTGATCACCCGTTTCATGGGTGCTGCTCATTCCCACGAGCAGAGGACCCATCTGACCTTGTGCAGGTAGGAGACCACGTGTTTGATGCCTACGATACCTACGAGGCGTCAGGTGGGACCGAGTGATGAGTCTGTCCTGGTTGGGGGCCGAGAGCGAGTTGGCCGGACCCTTTTATTTTTCCTTGCTGTCTTCTAACTTAGCTTGTTGCATTTATATTATGTATGTAATTTGAAAGTGGGATTTTTATGTTGTAATCTTAACGACACTCTATCGGTGGTTGACACCTCGTTTTCATGAACGCTTTGTGATAACGGTGTATTTATGCTTGATGTTTCCCATTTTTTGACTTTCTGGTTTAGCCTTAGCACTTAGCATCGGGACGATAGAAGTGAACTGGTCCGGTGCTAAGTGTGGCGGTAACACTCCCAAGTTTATAGTTTTAATTCAATTGTTTTGTGAAAACCTTGGTCTTAAATGAAATTTTTCAGTAGTAAATTTGGGGGTGTTACACAACCTCCCCATAACTGCCTACCACCACCTCAAACTCCCCCTACACCACATTACCCGAGCCACCCTATCTCTCCCCTTCTCCTTCTCTTCTTCTCCTTTCTTCCTCTTCTCTCTCCCTTCTCTACACCTTCCTCCTATCACCGTCGTCTCCGCTACCTCCGAGCTGTCGCACCACAACCTCCATCCACCACCCACCTCTTGCCTCACCTTTGCACCCAACAAAAAACACCAACATCCCCATCACCTCCCTCAATCCTTTACTCGAGCCCCCCATTCTTCCCTTTTTCTTCCCCTTGTCCATTTCACCTATCCTACATAACTCACGACACCTATGTAACATGAGCTATGCTGCGGTTTTTGGTATATATTTTTAGATAATATTAAGGTATGAGGTAGGTTGCTAATATTATATTTAATAAATATTTTTAACGAAAAAATTATTATTTTATTTATCTAATATTAATATTTCATTTGTGATATTATTTTTAGGTATGAAATTTTATTAAACAAGCCTGAGCATTTTAAAACCAAATATCGGTAAAGTTTGGTTTTTGTTAGAAATGAGGAAACCATTATAACCCACTAAAATGTATGGATTATTGTATGTTAGCACATTAGGATTTTTGGTATGTGATTTATGCAAATATGATGTGTTACTAATAATTCCATGATTATCAATGTTATATTGGAAAATGGAAAAGGATGCATGTATCTTGCAAATTTTGTGATGCATGTGAAAGGGGGATTAAGGAGTGGTCTAATGTTTGATGGTGAATGCTATGTGTATATAAAATGGTAGGTGGAGTATGGATGGACACTTCACACTTGTAGTAAAAATACTATTATTATGAGCCCTAGGGGCAATTTAGTCATTTGAACCCTAATCTAGATGAATAATGTGTTATATATGTTTCTAAGAATGGATATAGGAGTTTGGTAGATTATAAATATATGTATTAGTAGAAATATCAATATTTTATGGTCTAGAGGCATTTTGATAATTTTAATGTATTGCGGTGATCATCTTAATAAAAATGCTTGTTAAGTGTTATGTGGTGGTGGAAATGATAAAAGGGTTTGTGACATTAAAAATACATGTTTTAACATGATTATTATTATTTTATGACATAGAGGCATTTTAGTAATTTTGCATGTGTAATAGGAGTTAACTTAATAAATATGCATAATAAGTGGTAATTGATGCTAAGTATGATAATAGGGGTTTATGGTATTAGTAATGCATATTTGGGTGTGAATATTAACATTTTATGACCTAGGGGCATTTTAGTAACTTACTTTGTATGTGCAATGGGGGTTACCTAAACGATAAGTAATAAATGGTGCTAAGTATGTTAATAGGGGTTTGTGGTATTAGTAGTGCATGGCTGCACATGATTATCAATATTTTATGACCTAGGGGCATTTTAGTAATTTTACATGTGAAATGGAGGTTACCTAAATAAACATGCATGGTAAGTAATAATTGGTACTAAAAAAGATAATAGGGTTTTGTAGTGTTAGTAACGCATGTTGGGTATGATTATTAATATTAAATGACCTAGGAGCATTTTGGTAATTTTGCATGTAATATGGTGGTTAGCCTAACAAACATGCATGATACGTATAAAATGATGTTAAACACGATAATAGGGTTTATTGTCTTAGCATCACTTATTTGAGTATGATATTCAATAAAATATGGTATAGGGGTATTTTGATAATTTTGCATTTAATACGGTAATTGGTCTAATAAACATGCATGATGAGTATAAATCGATATTAAATATGATAATATAGGTTTATTTTCTTAGTTTCACTAATGATGAGTATAAATCGATGTTAAATATGATAATATAGGTTTATTTTCTTAGTTTCACTAATTTGAGTATGATAATCAATAATATATTATTCGTGGGTATTTTGGTAATTTTACATATAACATGGTGTGATTAGTCTAACAAACGTGCATGATCGGTATAAATTGATATTAAATATGAAAATAGGGGTCATTGCCTTATTATCACATGCTCAAGCATGTTTATGAATATTATAAGGTTTAGGAGTATTTTGATAAATTGGAGTGTGCCATGATGAACATGCTAATGACTACGCATAACATAGAGGTAACTTGGTGAATTGGAGTATGCTATGTTGTTATCCTCGTGAACATGAAGGAAGTGCATTGATTGTTGATCAAGCATGAGAATGTGTGTTTGGTTGTTCTAGAAGTGTGTGTTAGGGTTTCTGTATAAATGGTCATTTGGTGTGTTAGGTAACTTAACTTCATGATTAATAGTTAAATTATAGTGTGTTGCTCTTTTTATGGAATGTTGGTGAAATAAAATGGAGTTTGCGATGGAAATGAATGGTAAAGAGGTAGCCTTAGCCTTAGGGGCATTTTGGTCATTTTGATCTAAGGTGCCTAAGTGTGAGTATAAGAGCCTAGGATGGCCTTAGTGGACTACTGATGTTAACATTGACAATAATCTTGATTTTGGTGACTTCATAATGGTGGAAACAAATAAAAATAGTTAAGTATGTAATTAATGTGTGATTTTCGTAGTCACCCTACTTAAAATACTAATACTTAAAGTGAGAGACTTCGAGATCGGAAATGGTGGCTCTTTAGAGGTCACTACCCTAAAGACGTGGTTTAGCCCATGATTGTTTTGGATTTTGCCCGTGTGCCTTAGTGCCGTAGCTAGGCCCTACACCTTACTCTGTTTAGCTTTATGGACCTAATTAAGGGGTATGCATACTTATGGATTATATGTCCTTGTCGGCAGGGTACTGTAACACCCCCAAATTTCACTCCTGAAAAAAAATTTTTTTGAAAGAATAAAGCGAAAGCTAGGAGAGAATTTGGGAAATGTTACCGCCACATCTAACACAAGATAAATGTCAACCATCTATCTCATGTTAGATGCAAGGCTAAAACATGTCAAACAATTAAATCCGAATTGTAAAAGCTTATCAGAGTACGAGAAATTAAAAGTCAATTACAAAACCCTTGGAAATTTAAATACAACACTTGTAACTTCCAAAGATGAATACAGTTAAACAAAACAAATCCCGAAGGATCAATATCCGGATTGCCTACTCACTCAAGTCAGGCCTTCCACCCCAAAACAGTATCCGATCTTAAACCTGCACAAGAGGTCTGCTCCCCACCATCAGTGGATCATCACAGGACCCATTCAACCAAGGTAGTATCAGTACGGATCCAATACTGAGTAAGTTCCACTACCCTATTTTATAGGAGAGACGTAACTATACATCAAGTGCATATTAAATCATGGTAGAATACGTTGATACATTATTACGCATACTTAAGTCCTACCATACACATATAATAACCTGTGAAACGTATGTAACATCCTGTTCAAACATATAAGGGTGGTATGACCAAAATGCAGAGTAACTCATGTGCCTCAGGTAGGATTAATCCATATTATTAACAACTCATTACATAGCCCCAATCACATAAACCGCATGTAGTAATATAGATAATAAAAGTCGGTTATGGTCCAATTAGACTTATTTCCTTTGAATCTTTGTTAAATATAGTCGATTCACATCATAATCGTTATAAATCCATGAGAGTGCGGGAACCCCACTATTATAGCCGGTGGATCGGTCACTTATAGGGCAGAACGCACCTAACCACTATTTTATGCCGGTGGATCGGTCTCCAGGGCAGAACGCTCCTGGCCACTATTATGCCGGTGGATCGATCTGACCCCGACTCTCATGGTGTTTCACTGTAATTATAACGTATCTTTCCATGATTTGTAAGTCATTTCACACCATAATCTTTGTTAATCCATGCGAGTACGGGAGCCCCACTATTATAGTCGGTGGATCGGTCACTTATAGGGCAGAACGCACCTAACCACTATTATATACCGGTGGATCGGTCTCCAGGGCAGAACGCTCCTGGCCACTATTATGCCAGTGGATCGGTCTGGCCCCGACTCTCATGGTGTTTCACTGTAAGTATAACGTATCTTTCCCATGATTTACTTGTAACTTAATGTTTGGTTTGTTGAGCTCGGGATCCCCCACTATTATAGTCGGTGGATCGGTCACTTATAGGGCAGAACACACCTAACCACTATTATATGCTGGTGGATCGGTCTCCAGGGCACCCCGGCACCTGGCCACTATTATGCCGGTGGATCGATCTGGGCCCGGCTCAACAATCTTCCTCTTTAAGTGATTAGTGTCTTAACATATCTTATTTGAAAGTATTTTACCCTTGACATGCATGGCTAACTATATCCACACTCATCCTCCCAGGAGGGCCCGCCCCATATTTTGGGACTCTTGCGCCCCTTATCACACCTTGATATCCATTCCCCTTTACGCTTACACATAATGGGAACCAATTCCTATGGGTGTGGGTTAAGGCCCAACACCTCATGACATCCACTCCACATGTTATCTCCCTTTAGGGTTTTCCTTTGGAAACCCTACTTGGACATATGTGGCCCAGCTTTCTCTCACTTACACTACCATTACTCCATTTATCGTCTCACACCTCGTCTCATTTAGATCCAATCCCAAATCATGTCGCTTTACCCCTCGATTCCACATGTAACAAATAAAAACCCTAGTTGGCCACTTCAACTCTAGTACCTTTCTTCTCCCACAAGTAATGCCTCTCTTTTTCACCCAATATCTCTTCTCTCCCATGACACCCATAATCACCCCTTATACAACAATTTCTACTCTTAACCCGTACTCCACTCTCCCTTTAGCTTATTTACACCTTAATACAACTTTTCTCACATAACGATCATCCTCATGCAAGTTTTGTCCAACCTATTCAAACTCTCGAATTTCCCATGCAAACTCTAGAATTCCCATGCATAGTTCTCATCTCTTATTCATTTTGGTCAACCTCATATCCCCCTTAGCAACTCACTTCCCATTTATTTCTTTTTGTCCTTTCATCCCCATATTATGATAACAGTCACTCTAGCATGCATGTCCTATAGGGTTATATCATGTCACATCACATCATAATCACCATATAAGGATATCACACTCATGTCATAAGAAAATACATACAACATACCTCAACTCCAGGTTGCGCTACACACAATACAAGTTAAGGATAATCATGCGATACACAACATAACATGATACATGAAGCATCCAAGGCATACAAGTCACATAACACATAGGGGCCTTAGCTACATCCTTACGAAACACCCATAAATAGAGGTAAGTAGAGACTTACCTGGACCCAAAGCTAGCTAAGCGAGATAAGAGGGAGAGAGAAGATTACTAGCTCGAGGATCCACAATAAAGCTTTCCTAGATCGCCGATAGACATCAAAAACTAAGTTAGAAACTATCTTATCAATTAATAATTCACATATTCTAATTAAATAAACACAAACGGACACAGACGATCTTTCATGGAAAACGTACCCAAACTTAGGACTCAAAAGCATAGCTCTATCAAGATTTAAGATTGAATATGAATCAAACGAATTAATACAAATACCACTTGGGACATTTCTAATTAAGTTGGAAAGACCGAGAAAGAATAATCGATCATAAATTAATTTATCAAAAATAATTTATTCATTAGGTTTTACAACTAAATAGGTAACCCAACCATTTATATAGAACCAAATCCAAACCGATTAGATTAAAACATAATTTAAATGATTTAAAACCCAAAGATAGAAATCGATTAGGTAAAGGACGCATAGCAAAAATCAATTTTATAAAATCATCCCCGAAGATTAGGGTTTTTAATGACTAAACTACGAATCGACCAAACCACTTCGATTACCTCAAATTGATAGTCTTAAAACACAACTAAACTAATTTTGGATAAATCTAGATAATCAATTTCAACAAAACAGTTTTCCGATTAACCAATTCAAGACAATCCGTTTTCAAAATTAGGGTTTTAAAGCCCATGACACAAACTTAGGTAATTCAAATCAATTAATTCCAATTAAAGGTATTAGAATACAATTAGGATCATTTCAACAACTTCTATAAATTTAATTTTAGAAAAACAACTATACAAATAATCAATTTCATAACCTCACTTGAAATCTAGGATTTTAGGCCCGAAAATGCAATTCGGTAAAATTCTATAAATTTAATCAAATTGAATGTTTAGAAATGCAATTAAACACATTTTATAGCATATCAAATAATCAATTGGTCAAAACCACTAAAAGAAATACCCAATTTAGCACAATTAGGGTTTTTGAGCCTGGAACGCAAATTCGATCAATTCTTACCAAAACATATAAATTGACGGTTTGGAAATGTAATTAAATATATTCTAATGTAATTTATACAGTCAATTGAATAAAATAGCCCGATTACACAATCCAATTTAGACACGCGAGAGTTTTGACCTAAAAATCCAATTCCGGTTAATTACGCACAATTTTCCCAAATCGACACTTCCAATATAAAATTAAATACATTTTAAACAATATTATAAAATCAATTGAGCGGAACGACTCAATTATACGACCCAATTTTGTCACACACGAATTTTGACCTAGAAATCAAATTCCAATAAATTCTGCATAAATTTCTCAAATTGACGATTCCGACATGAAATTAGATACATTTTAAAACATATTGTATAATCAATTTACCCAAAATAGCTAAATTGGACGAATCTAAAAAATTCGGGCATAACCCGGCCAAAAATCCAATTTTTCTAAAATTCCAACATAACCATACAATTAACCTATCCAAATCATTCTCGCAGCACATATATACATTATCAAACAATTAATTTAGCTTATCACAAGCTAAATCATACTCAATTAATCAAATCTATATTAGGGTTTTTCAGAAATTTATACCAACGAAAATCAACAAAATCGGAGCAAAGGAAGGCCGGGGAAGCTTCGTAATCGTCGGAGGCTGGGGGTGGCTCGCCGGTGGTCAGCAGGGCCTGTCGTGGCCGGACGGCGGCGTACCCAGCGCGGCTCGTCGCTGCCCTGCTGCAGTTCGTTGCTGGTGCTGCGCGGCTGCTTCGGTAGCTGATGTTTCGGCTGCTGCTACAGCGGTTGTTGCTGCGGTTTGAGGCCGACGAGGGCTGGCGAGGTTGGTCGGAGCGGGGAGGAGGAGGCGGCTAAGGTTTGGGAGGCTGTTGGCTCGAGACAGGAACATGGAGCAAGGGTTTGACGGGAAAGGGAAGAGAAAGGGAAGCAGGAAAAAAAAGGAAAGGAAGAGAGGGGGGTCGGGGCACCGGCTGAGTTGGCTGGTTTTTTTTTTTTTTTTACAAATACTCATATAAAATAAAATACTAAATATTTAAAATTATTATTAGAAGATTTTATCTAAAATTCATTAAACAAAAATTATTTCGCAAGGTTCCGAAAGGTTAAAATTAATAAAAGAACTATATAAATAATTTCAGAAACATTTTCAAAAGAATTTACCAACGAACGAAAAATTTATATTATTTACGAAAATACATTATAAGACCTCAAAAAATTATTTAAAAACATATAATAAAATATTTAGGTCAAATTCAAATAAACCGAGACTAATTTAAATAAGTTCCGAAATCGGCTTTCCGTAAATCAAAACGCGTAAAACAGAAGAAAATTAATTTCGGAAAGAAATTCATAATTAATCTCCGAAAAACCTTTTTAATTTAAAACTTTCCGAAAATATTAACGATTACCGAAAACGAATAAATTTAAAGTCAAAAATATTTTCTACAGATAAAATTATTAAAATAAATTTAACTATTTAAATAGAAATTCCATAATTTAAATAATATATTTCATTAACGAAATATAACTCCAAAATAAAGTCGTAATCACACAACAAAATTATAATCGAAAACGAATCTAAAATATTAAAAATCAAAACACGAGAAAGGATGGGAATACATATTTTTAACCGAAATCGAAATCATATGAATATAATAAGAAATTCAAATATGAATTCGAAATCGTCGATAAATCCATAAAACAAATCGAAATTAAAATAATTAATTGTTTACATCAAATTATGCTAATAAAATCATTAAACTTAATAAATCGGGATTTTAAAAATACGGGGTATTACAGGTACTGTAAGCCTTCTTGTACTCATACGACCAGGGTACCTTTGCGTCCCTAGGTCGATAGTCGGTAGGATACTGTGCTGCTCTTATGCGACAATATGACTGGTGTACCTCTGTGTCTCCAGGTTCGTGATCTCCCCCTCGAGTAAATGAATGGAATTGTGTGATAATTAAATGGAAAGACACTAATTACTTACAATGGACACCACATGGATTAGGACCATGTGTATTATGTCTACCGATCCATCGGTGAGAATATTGGTCAGGAGCATTTTATCCTAAATTATATTATATTTACCGGTCCATCAATAAGAATAGTGTTTGGGAGAGTTATGTCCTGGATTGCATTATATTTACTAGTCCACCAGTGAGAATAGTGGCCAGGAGAGTGTTCCCCTAGGTTGTATTACATTTACTAGTCCATCGGTGAGAATAGTAGATATGAGCGTGCTACCCTAGGTTTTATTATATTTACCGATCCACCGGTGAGAATAGTAGGGCCCTCGAACCTTCATGGAAATAATTCAAGAGATTACTAACTTCTAAACTAATGGCATGAGTCCAGATAATAATGAATGAACTAATACGAGCCTACTTATATATCTGTAGCATCCTTTGTGCCTATCGTGATGGATGGTGTGTGGTATTGTATTGAAGGGCCTATGGGCCTACCTATGATTTGAGTGGATGGGGTGTATTGTTGAGGATGGTGTGGCTTCCTAATTATACTAGAAAGAGTGTCGCTTAGATGTTCCATTGGTAAGTTATGTTATTTCTAAGTGAACGAACATTGGTGACATTTGCTCTTGATGCATGTGGCTATCTGAATGATTATTTCATTTTAGTTAATATATGTATTATCCAATGCTTCATGTGATTGAGGTATTGCATGCGAGCATTGTCTATTAGTCTTGTATAATGGGTTACTTAGTACCATAGTACTAAAGGGTTTATTTCTTGGGCCCTTGCTTATTCAATGGGTAATGGCATTTACAGGTTAATTAGCTCGCAAGCACTCTTTAAGATTGACTCTCAGGTTAAGAGCATAGAATTATTTGAGAAAAGTTGTGTATTTCTCTTATAATCTCTTGCGCTCTCTTGTCACTGACTTTATTTTGTAATCACAATTAGTGGGTTGTATTCTCAGTATTCTAACTATTATGCTACTCTATTTTATGATTATATCCTTGAGTTTGTGTAAGTATATTTTTAGCCTTAGCACTTGGTATTAGAATGGCTGAGGAAACCGGTATGGTACTAAGTGTGGTGGCAGCACCCTAAAATTTACCATATTTGCTTCCGCCTATAATTTAAATAAATTTTTTCTATAGTAAAATTTGAGGGTGTTACCGTTACGATTCATATTATCAACATACCCGATTTACTTAAGAAACCCTAATTTTACAAGTTAGGTATAACTATAATACCCTGAATTTTTATAACCTTAATTTAGAATAGGCTTTTATCTAAAAAGTTTAACTTTTATATATTAATTTAATTAGTTTTGTTAACATGTGACCCACAAATCTAGATAAATTATTGAATAAATTATTATAATTAGTTTATCTTATCTTTTTTTTTAAACCAACCCTAAACCTATAATTTTGCCCGATCTATTTTTCCTAATCAGATACCCTAAATTCAGATAAATTAATATTATCCCAAAAACCTAAATTTAACATAGTTTTGATTCTAACCCTAAATATATTTTTCCTTTTCCTTATTTTTTTCTTCTTTTCTCTTTTTCTTTCTTTTCTCTTTCTTAATCTTCTCCTTTCATTTTTCTTTTCCTTCCTCGGGCCAACCCACCTTTTTCCTCCTCCTTTCTTTCTTCTCTTCCCACATCAGACCTAATCTCCTTTTCCTTCCTTTCCTTTTTCTTCTTCCCGATGCCTCAACATGCCATGCACACCATCCCTCAGTTCCTCTTCCAACCAAACATAGCCTCCCCTGCACCCTATCACCTGCCTCCCTTCCTTTTTCCTGACCTTGCAACCTACCTCCTTGCACCTTCTACCTCTACCATGTGCCTCCACCTGCAACCACCCATCGCCCATGCGACTCTCACCTACCTTGTTTGCACGCCTAAGCCTTGTCCCCCACCTTTGCTCATCCTTCATATTTCTCTTATCTTCTTCATTTTCCCTCGTGGCCCTGCCTTTATTTTTCTCCTTCACGACCAACCCCCTCATTTCCCTCTATATTTTCTTGTTTAAACAACACCTCCACCATCGTCGACCATCTTCTTCTTCTATTCTTCCTTCCTCTCTCTTTCTCTCCTACCACCTTGTTTTTCTTCCTCTGTTTCCTTGTTGTGATTTCTATCAATCCTTGCCTCTAACATTGGTTGCCCCTCCCACATCAACACTCAGGGCAATGATAATTTTTGCCATTGCCTTCTCATTCACTTCGACGCCATCATTGCCTCAACCATCACACTAGCAGCCACCCTCGTTGCTGACCGTTCCCTCTTCTTCCTCTCCTTTTCTTCTTGTCCCTTTCTCCTCCTCTTCCTCCCGACCTGGCCGCTTGTTTCTATCGCATGACTGTCTCCAACAATACCCACCTCCACCCATGCATCTCCACCCTTTACTGCAGCTCTACATCACCTCTCGCTACAACCCCTCACCCCTCTTACACCATCCCACCGCTGCCTCTGCCACCTTCACCTCCCATTGTAGCCCTTTGCACCAATTGTCAAAACTAGCACCACCCGACCACCATCTATAACCGTCACCAGCTAGCCCGAGCCCTTATGCATATGCATGGCTCATGCTGCACATGTAGCATAAGTTATGTTTTGATTTAAAAATTATTTTAGTAACTGTTAACATGTAAGAGTATTTTGGTAATATCGTATTTAATAAAGATTTTTAATAACAAATATTATTTTATTGATCAAATATTAAAATGGTATTTGTGATATTATTTTTAGGTACAAAAGTTTTATTAGCGAAACCTAATAATTTTTAGAAGGTTACCGGTTAATTGTGATTTTGCAGGAAATTAGGTAACTTTTATACACTACTAAAATGTTTGGATATCCTGTGATATCACATTAAGGTTTTCATATGTAAAATATATTAAGCATGATTCACTACGTATAATTATGTATTTATTATTGTTATCATGAAAATCGAAAAAAGGAAAACATGTTATCCTATGTAAGATATTATGTGTATGAAAGTATGATTAAAATGTTTCTAAAACCGGGAAGAAATTTTGTATGATATATACAGGTGAAAAAGATAGGTTGAACATGTTTAGATATACTTATAGCATAATTATTATTTTCATGTATCCTAGAGGGAATTTGGTAATTTAAGCATATCATAATAGTTAATCTTAATCAGAATGCCTAATATGTTCTAAGTATTTTTAAGTATGGTGGTACTTAATTTTATGCTCTAGAAATACGTATTTTAGTAGTATTATTACTATTATATGCTCTAGGGGTATTTTGATAATTTTGAGTGTACCATAATAATTATTCTAATAAACACACCTAATATTTATTATTGGTTGTTAAATCTGAGAATATGTATTTTAATGTTTTAGAAACACATGTTTTGACAAGATTGTTACTATTATATGGCCTAGGGATATTTTGGTAAATTTAAGTGTACTATGATGATTCTTCTAATAAATATGATGATATGTATTATTTGTTGTTAAACATGATAATATGTGTTTTGATGCTTTAGAAACACATGCTTCATCAAGATTATTACTATTATATGGCCTAGGGGTATTTTGGTAATTTTAACTATTCTATGATAATTACTCAAGTAAACATGCCTGATATGTATTATATATTATTAAACATGAGAATATGTGTTTTTGATATTTTAGAAACACATGTTTCGGTAAGATTATTACTATTATATGGCTTAGGTGTGTTTTGGTAATTTTAAGTATACGATAGTGATTATTCTAATAAACATACCTGATATGTATTATTTATCGTTAAACGTGAGAATATGTGTTTTGATGTTTTAGAAACAGATATTTCAACAAGATTATTACTATTATACGACTTAGGGGTATTTTGATAATTTTGAGTGTACCATGATGATTATTCTAATAAACATGTCTAATATGTATTATTAATTTTTAAACACACAAATATGTGTTTAGATGTTTTAGAAATGCATGTTAGGGTTTTAGTGCAAATTTGTGTATAAGGGCAAAATAGTCATTTGACATATCTGATAATTTAATGTAATTAAATTATGGTATGTTATCCTTTTATGATAAGTTGATAAATAAAATGGTATCTGTAATGGAAATGGATGATAATGTGGTGACTTTAGCCCTAGGTGCATTATGGTCATTTTTTACATAAGATACATGAGTGTGAATAATTGAGCCTATGATGACCTTAGTAGATTTTTAATGTTGACATTGGTAATGACCTTGATTATAGTTGTCTTATATGCTTGTAAATGAGTAAAAATGGTTAAGTATGAAAAAAAATAGATCTATGTGATTAATATGTGATCCCGTGGTCACCGTTGTAAAATACTAATACTTAAAATGAAAGACCTTGAGATTGTAAATGGTGGCTCTTTAGGGTTCGTTGCCTTAAAGGAGTGGTTTAACCCACAATTATTTATATATTTCGGTGGTGTGCATTAGTGGGCTAAATAAATCCTATATCTTACTCTATTTAGCTCTACATACCTAGTAGAGGGTATGCAGGTGTCCCTGTCGGTAGGGTACTATACTACATTTGTGTACCAGTGCAATCATGGCACCTTTGTGTCATTGGGTTGATAGTCAATAAGATATTATGCTGCCTTTGTGCGTTAGTATGAACGGCATACCTTAGTGTCTTCAGGTTAATATGATCTTCTCTTGAGTAAATAAAAATATAAATGATTATTGGATTGGTTAGTAGTAGTCTTTGTGCCTACCCGTGATGCCATGAGTTGTTATTAGTTTGTGCTAGTGAGCCTACCCGTGTTATGAGAGTTGTTGGCATTAATAACAAGCATTGTCACCATGGTTATCTACGAATGATGTTGTTTCTAATTATACTATAAATAGCACCACTTGGATGTTCCATTGGTAAGTTTTGGTTTATTCCAGATGAACGAACACCGGTAGTATATGGTCTTGATGTTATGTGGTTATACGAACGATTATCATATTTTAATTAATGTATGTATAACTAAATATCCACGTATTGTTGTGATGCCTTTTACGTGTTTTATGAGAACTTGTCATAATATTTGTATATAACGGGCTATTGAGTACCATTATACTGAAGGATTCCTTCTCACAAGTCCTTGCTTATTCAATAGGCAGTAACCTTTACAAGTTAACTTGCAATATCAGTTGAAGGCTATTATTTGGGTTGAGAGTATAGAGCTGTCTAGTTTGTTGCCAAGTATATTTTGATCTAGAAGATTCTGTATTCTGAATGTCTTTTTGTATTTTCTTTAAACAACATTTTGTAACAATTGATAATTGGTTATATTTGAAGTAATGTTAAATTACCTTAACTCTCTCACTACTTTGACTTATGACTGTGTTATTGATTTACGTAGAATGAGGCTTTTAGCCCTATCACTTGGTAACACGGTGGAGAAAACTAGATATGTACCAAGTATGGCGACAATACCCTGCGATTTATTATTTTAGCTTCCATATTTAAATTTTAAAAATAAATTTATTCAATTCATAAATTTGGGGGGGGTGTTGCAATAACTCTTTCTAGAAGATTTATATAATCACCAAATTCGATATATATTTCCAAAATACCAATATTAATAATATATCTGAAAATCACGGTTTAACTCCAACGTCTTACATATGCGACAATAGCATTACCTCTAGGGTTATTATTATAAACTTAAGTCATCTTCTCATTTTATTTAAACTTGGGACATTCATAATTACTCTAAACAGTTCACATGATATTATTAGCATATTTTAACTCATTTAACACAATAAAACACCAAATTTTTCATGTCAAAACACATATTGACCAAAATATTTTTAAGGATAGCCAAACACCATTATTTCACAAAAACTTTATATGTACGATATCATTATTTTTAAATACTCAATTTATTATATCGCCAAACATCTTAAATGTAATAATTTTCCACTTACCATACTCTATCAACCCACATTTCAACAACATATACCATAACAACTTACCTAGGGTTTACAGCATAAGAATTAACACGATGATATCGTATAAATACATGCTTTCTTATTCTCATGCGCTTTTTATCATATGATCCACATTATCATATCACAACATACAAAATATGAACTTAACAACATGATAATATCAATATGATAATACACACAATCATACATAACATTTAGCATGAAAATCCTAACTACGACTTATATCTTTATTGAAAAGGACACGAGACTTTAAGCAGATACATCCTATCCCGCCTCATCTGGAACCTCTGTAAAATCACCTAAAAAATGATAAAACACGATTATATCTTATGGATATTACTAAAGAAAGGATACAATATCAAATAGAGAATGAATGGAGTAAAATCCAAATTTCAAGACTCGAAGGTGTCTTGATAGAGCTTTGCGCAACCAAGGGAGGGGAACGATGGAATATGCCAAACTAAGGGGGTAAAAACGAAACTAGTTGTCGTTGCTAGGGGGTATGAAATGGCAATAATGGGTAATGCTCGATGGGAGGAATGGATGAGAGGGTCAAAGGTGTAGGGTAGTTTTGGTGGAAATGGCCAATGGGGTTAGGTATAACTTCGATGGTTTTGAGCAGTGCAATGGGGACAACAACGATAGCTTTTGTCATTTGTAAGGGGTGTGTAATGGTGTTTTTTCCCATTACAAGGGGTAGAAACGACATGGAGCATCAATGCTCAAGGGGAGGAATGTAAGAAAAAGCTAAAGGTGGTGGGTAGTGAAGAAAATGGGGAGGTTCAGTTGTTTTGACCGGTGTTAATGGGGGTGGCTTCGATGGTTTTAACCGAAGCTAGGGGTAGGAGTACAATAGAAATGGTTGGTGCACGAGGGGAGGAATGGCGGCGATGGCTGGTGCAAAGGAGGAAGGAACAGTGGAGTGTACGATTACCAATTTTTTGTGGCATTTTTGGAGAGAGTGAGAAGAAGGAAGGGAAGGAAAAGGAAGGACTTTCAGTTGATGTAATCATTCGACAAAAGATGGAGGGAGGAGAGGTGACTGGGGTCATTAAATGATTAAGTCTATGTGTTATATGTATATATACATGCACGCGGAGAGGGATAAAGGAAGTGAGGCGGGTAAGACTTTCAATGCAACATATCACTCATATGGTGGGAGATGATGGTAGGGGGTAGGTCATGGCAACAAGGTAGAGGAAGTGTTTCATGAAGGAAGAAAGAAAAAGAAGTCAGGCACGATGGAAAAGAAAAATGAAAAAGAAAAGGCGAAGGGGAAAATGAAAAAGAAAAAAGAAAAAAATTAAGCTTGGGTTTAGAATTAAAATTAGGTTATAATAATTTACATTAAATTAGGGTATTAGGATAAAATTAATCATCAATCACCCAGAGTTAGGTTTAGGCTAAAAATATCAAAAACCCAAAATAAATATTATGATTAGATTAAGATTTAGGGTTAAGGAATTTGGGTAATGTAAAAATATTAATTTATCGAGATTAGAATTAGGTTAATATATTAATTACTTGGGATTAATATTAGATAAAATTTGGAATATTACATACAACACCAACCTCTGCTGTTACAAAACACTCGCATATATGTATATATATAAAATAAATACCTTTTGTGTGTTGTTGATGCTTGCATTATTGATGCTCGTTAGATATGAAAAGAAGGGTGAAAGAGATGAAGAATTGAACAACTAGATGTGAAGTAAGGAGGAGGGAGATGAGATAATGAAAGTGTAACGCCATAGTTTTTTTTTACGAACCAAAAAGTTTCATTTTAAGCGAAAGCGTATTATTAAATAGATGGGTATTACCATTGTAATTGATATAAGTGTGGCTTATCATACCATCATTACATCAATCATAATGCAAAACAATAATTCAAAATACAAAAGAGATTCCATAGATCTAAGATTCTCAAAAGGTATCCAGTCAGAACACATCAGGATAACATGACTTTATGCCCATAACTCTAATACCAAAATCACTCCTTCACGTATAAATCATCAAAGGCTACAAATTTATCCACCGGGTCAACCTCGACCCGCATAAAGACACATATGTTTTCTACTATTGGGAATGAACAGCACCCATGGAATGAATGATCAATACGATACATATGAAGTAAGGTAACGGTGCAATCGAAGCAAGATTACTCACAATACATAAATTCATATCAAAGAGTAAGCATACATAAGATAATATAAAATAGGGCCAGGTAGATACTGAATTCAAGTCTCACTATATAAATATATTATATTCTAATCTTTTATTTACGTTGAGTTTAGGGACCCCACTATTCTTAACCCGGTTGAATATTCTGAAACACCTCTTAAAGATAAAACACCTAAACCACTATTATTATCCAGTAGAATGCAATTAACACCTCTCGGAGCAAAAATGCTTCTGAGCCACTATTCTTAAATCGGCAGAACAGTCTGAAACACTTCTCAACGACAACACACATGAGCCACTATTATTATCTGGTGGAATAGACTCAACACCCTAGTCCTGACTCGCATAGTATTTCACTTTAAATGATTAATATAATTTCCATTAATACTTTATCTTTTAATTGTATATTTACTTATGCTGAGTATCGGGCCCCACTATTATTAATCTGGCGGAACAGACTGATGCATCTCTTAGGGACAAAACACCTAAACCACTATTATTATTTAGTGGAACAGACCCATATAAACACATCGGCCCGACTCACGTGATCTTTCACTTTAAATGATTAGTATCTTATTAGATTTGATTGTGTATTCAAGATTATCATGACAGACTCATATAAGTATACAAGATATAAAATTTAATAATATTATTATGACTACATAATTACCCTCAAATGAACATATTATATAGATACCCTATCCAACATTATACCAAAAGCATACTTCCACAATCTCATTACTCAAGATATCATATCATAGAATAACATTAATCATAGAACATGTCCAGTATAATAGCACATACTCATACACACACACACATAAAGTCCTGTTCATAACATGTATCCTTACCAACAAAGCACCATGCTCCGTGTATGTAAATCCTAACCCCCCTTATTTGAGATCATTGGAAAATCACCTACAAAAAATATGATAATACATGATTAGGTTCGAATATTATAGACAGAAAAAGTTAAGGTAAAAGAGGGTACAAATGAAAATAACTAGAGTCAAATGGAAGCTTGAGTTGCATGGAAGTGTGGTAGAAGGTATGGTGGTGCTATGTTTAGATTTTTGTGGTGTTTGGATGTGTAAAAGGGGGTGCACAACTGAAAATAAGGGGCCACACGGGCGTGTGGCAGGTGGTGCACGCCTAAGATAAGAGCTGGGAACCTACACGGGCATGCGATGAGAAGAGGCATAGTCGTGCTCATGCAACATATTACATAGGAAATAACAAACGAGGAAGCACAAGAATGCAAAGGTCATGCGTGAGCCGTGTGAGTGTGCATGGGCAAGCTGTGCTAGCATGCATAAGCGTGCGATAAGAAAAAATAGAGGTGCACTGTAACACCCTTCATTAAAACATATTATAGAAGCAGAAAACACTTGGAAAAATTGGATGTTACCATCGTACCTGACATAGGTCAGATGTCTGCCGCCTACCCCCTATCAGATTTAAGGCTATAGCAACACAACACTAAAACAGCAGTGTGTGCAAATGATCATTTCATAGAAACGATTCCAAAGTGTGTAAAACAAGCGATCCTACAGGTTTCGATCAAATCTTTACATAATACATATATAAAAGTGCTGAATTACAAAACATGGGTTGGGGGCATGAGGCCCAAAATAGATACCAAGGTCTTCCATGGACCCTATCAAAACCTTTTAGATGTCCTCGCTCACAATCCCCGACCCAACTGAGGTAGGACCTTTACTAACCATCCCAAAAATTTTGCACATGGTCCTCTGCCTATAGGAACAAGCAGGTGATCGAGCAAATAGACAAATTAGTATGCTACATACTGAGTGAGCCAAGTTGCTCCCTTAATGTACACAAGCATGCTAATTTATCATTCATGAACATAATATACGTCATGCATCATGGTAGTTCATTGTGCATATAAGTAAGTGTGCATAAAACATGCTATCATATTCAACATCATCACAGCATAAACACCATGCTTAAGATACCATATCAATTTTGCATAACCACTCGCATGAGTAATAGCAGAGAATACTCCATCAACCCTTAGGGTTATTTCCATTTATTCCATTTTATTAAGACATATCATCCATTTATCCGTATAAAGTATAGGCCGATCATCGTAATTAATGTTCCATACCATGATTGGATAATCAAGTGCATAAGTGATGGACTATGTACCGCCCTATGGTCTCACATACCATTGAAGCCTATAAAAAAGGGACGTAAAGTCCCGGCCAAAGCCAATCACCAAGTGGACATAATTTTAGGCCGAAGGTAATCAACAAGCGGACATAAGTTCAGGCCAAAGCCAACCAACATGAACATAAGTCTAGGCTTTAGCCAACCACCTAGGTAACCAAACCCTTTAGTATCGATACCTCCTAGTACATCATCAGTGTCTAGAGTAGGTAAGGCACCGGGACCTCTCAAAATTCAAAGCCCAAAGGCACCAAAACGCTTGAAGGCAGACTAACCCCCGGTAGCTAATCGAGGATTGGGTAACCTAAACCCATGCTCAGCTTGACTTTCTTTCGCTTCAAGTGATTAATGTTTTATTCGTTAGGACGAGTGATCATACAAGGCCCATAAAAGTAGCTAAGGTAAATTCCCATATTAACTAATCCTTTTATTTCCATTTTCCTCAACCATATGGATATCTAATTGTCCTTGGCCAAATTTAGTTATATCCATCGTATGGTTTAATTCATACCCTTACTGATTCCCATTACTCTTATTTCCATATTATCACTTATCTTAAGTTAAGTATACATTTAGTCTTTATATTACTCATAATGTATGCCATAAGTTGTGATCCATTTTAATCTCTTAATTAGGCCAATAATCCATGTTACAATCAGTATCTTATCCCATTAATAATTATGGTATAGTCCCAATCATAATCCCCGAACATAACCAAATGACAAGGAAATAATTCATGCAAACCAGCCAAACTATGACTGGCCTGGCCCAACCAGTCGATTGATTTTGGTCGACCAGTTGATCAGTTCAACTCAACCAGACCATACTTTCTTTAAACTGGTCGATCGGTTTGGAAAAACCGGTTGACTGTTCATAGATCAGTTGATCAATTTTTCCAAACTGGTTGATGGGTTTAAGCAGAGAGTAAGACCAAAGTCTCTGCAGGCACACCAATCAATGTGTTAAGTCAACCAATCGACTGATCGAGGAACTAGTCGATCCGTTTACCCTAACATAACATCAATTCACAAATTTCATGTAGATTAAGGCATAAAAATAATTTCTACTCACATTAGAACACGCACCAACATCAACCAACATATTTATAACCATATTATCATGCCTTTCTTACCATAACATAATTATAACCATATTATCATGCCTTTCTTACCATAACATAATTATAACCATATTATCATGCCTTTCTTACCATAACATAATTATAACCTATTTTCTCCATTTTCATGTTCTTTTCTCAATTTATGTCATTTAAACATGCAAATCATGCATATAAATGCATTTATTCATACCATCATGTATCAAACAACAAAAGGTATCACCTTTCTTGCAGGAACACATGCTAACATTTTAAGAGCAATAATTACTTACTTGATGTAGGCTAAATCCCCTTAAAAGCAAAGTTTCTAAATCCGTGAAAATTTCAACTCTTAAAACCTTAAAACAACAAATTTTAAACTCAGATATTATACCAAAGCTTCATCAAATTTTGAAAAAAGAAAATAGAAGGGAATAAGGACATACCACTAAGACAAAAACAGAGGAAAGTTCAATTGGACCACTTGATCTTTTTCTAAAATCTAACTATGTCTTGCTTAGAAATCGAAACACTATAGAGCTAGAGATATGATCAAGAGAGTGTGCAAATAATTTGGCAAGTGCTCGAAGTGTGGAAGAAGAGAAGGAAAATAAGACTTAAGGAATTTCAGTGGCTGAAAGAAAGTGAATTGCAGGGATGGTTGGGGTTATTTATGACTAATCAATCGAAGGGAAACACAAAGGGTTCAAAAGGTGACTCAAAACCCTATTTATGACTGCTTGAATTTGATCAAAATGGATGGATTTGCTGACCTAGTCTCCCGAGCTCAATTTGTGACTCTAGGGAACTTAAGTCAAAGAAGCCATAATTCTCATATATAAATGAAGAAATGGGAGGTCGGTGTGGAAGGAATCTTCCAACTACTCAGAAGCATGCCTAAGGTCGAATCAATTGATCTCAGAATCAGACAAAGGAGAGAGGATGAAGAAAATAATGGTTGAGGTCACCTCTCTCCCTCATGTGTCTCAATTAACGTTCAAAACAAATTGAGGCAATATTTTGGGTTAAACACGTTATGAAAATGGTTAGGAATCTCTTAGGAACAATCAGTTTAAGTTAGTAATGTTCCATTTTAGTGTAAGAGATTTTTATAAAAGAAATAAAATTCAAAAACGTGACCTGCTCGACAAACCAGTTGATCGATTTAAGTCTACCAATCGACGTTTGAATTTTTCTTACTAGAGCAAAGAAGGAGAATAGGGGACATTAAAGGGGTATTTATATATAGAAAAGAGGATAAAGTAGGAAGAGGACTGGTATAATTTTACCGACCAACTATGGCAGGCTAGTACAAGCATACTAAGGTGCATAGTATAAAGCTATAGGTGGGGCAAAAGGAAGGGGAATAGGCATATAGGGGAGCTAGGTCGATCGATTTCCCCTAACTAGTAGATCAGTTGGTTGATGAACTCAATTTGGCTAAAATGAACAACCGGTCGATTGGTTCATGGAACTAGTCGATGGGTTTGTCTATAAAACTAAATGCACTTTATTTTCCAACATGATTTCAAATTCAATTATATTCCAAATCAAATCATAATATTGAATTAAAATCAAAGGTCCGAATTTTGACAAAAATTCTCGTCCATCATTTACACAAAAGTGTGGGATATTATAACACCACTCCCTTAAAGAGGTCGTGTCCCCGAAGCCTATAAGAATTAAGTCACACATTACACATAAGGTCATACACATGCCATACTCATAGTTAAGAAAGAAGGGTACTACCTTGAAATACTCCAAAACCTTAATTTTGAGAATTATGGCTAATTAAGGATTTATTAGGTAAATTAATTAAATAATTTATTTTATTAAAATAAGAGGGATTAATTAGGGTAAAATCAATAGGAAATTTATAAATAATTTAATTGGAGAAAATTAGGGTGTTTTGCTAATTAAAATGGAATTCAGGAAAAATCTTTCAAAAATCCTAAATCAACCCAAAAAGGGAATTTAATTATTATTTTATTAAAATATTATTATTTTTAAATATCCTAAAATACCAAAATATTTTAAATACCCCAACCCACCTATTTTTCTTTTCCCCCTATTTTATTTTCTCCCTTTTCCCTTCTTTCTTCTTTTCTTTTTTCCTTTCCTCCCCCAGCCTGGGCCAACCTAACCCCCTGCGGCCCAAAACCCCCTCTCCCTCCTTTCCTCATGCGTGGCCCAAGGCCTGCACGGTCTCTCCCTTTCCTTCTCCCCCTCCCAGTCCGGCTACCCCTCTTTTTTTTCCTTCCCCTGGACCACCCGGTTCACTGCACGCCCCATCCCCTCTTCTCCCCTGACCCTTCCTCTCCCCGATGCCCAACCATCCCATTTCCCGACGCAAGCACGTGACATCTGTGCCGCCAAACGCTAGCCTGCCACCCTTACCCTCTTCCTTGACACCCCCTCTCTCCTCCACCCAATCCCAACCTCTCTCTCTCCTCACACATGGCTCTCTCTCCTCTCCTTTTCCCCTTCCTAAGCAGCCTAGCATACAAATTTCACAGGCCTTCTCTAGCCATTGGGCCGGCGTCGACGCCGTGCATGCCTACCGCAGACCTCCCCCATCCCCCCTCATCCTTAGCTTATAAATACCCCTTTACCACCCCCGTTCACTCTTTTTTTTCAACCCATAATTCTGCCCCCTTTTATCGCCGCCGCTTCAGCCACTTGTTACGTCGCCACCACCCAGCACCGCCGCCCGAGCCACCCAATAAAGCACTCCCTGCATTACCCTCCACCACCCTTGATTTGTCCTGCACGAGCCATGCTGGCCATGCAAAGTTCACTCACCGATCAGCCACACCCCAGCCACTACCGCCCTTGCGCCGCCGTCCACTGCCACTCCTGCTGCAACCACCACCCCTTATACCCTCCAAAATCACCTGCAGACCTTCCACTACCTTTCCCTACCCTCCTTTTCCCCTTCCTCCCTTCCTCCCTTCCTCCCTCTCCACCACCCTCGACCACCACAACACCATCGCCTTTGGCTGCGCCACCACCACCATTCCAACCCTCTTAGCCCGAGCAACCTCTACCACCTCAAATCCCCCTCTCCTAACCTAAACACTCAACTTTTCCCTTTCTCTCCCTCTCTCCCCGCCGCCGGTGCCACTGGTCACCACCAACCCTAGGTGGTACCCCGACCCCTCTCAGCCCTTAAACCCTAATTATACAAGCCTTGTCCATTTCACTTGTATTTATATTGTTATTATTATGTATTATGTATTATTATTATTATTATTATTATTATTCATATTTATTATTATTTATCATAATTATTATTATTTACAGCCTCAGAATATTAATCTTATTATTATTAAGGGGTCGAAACCCTATTTTATTATTATTTCGATTTTCATTATTATTATTATTATTATTATTATTATTAATGCTAGCTTTGGCATATTCTCATTTTTGTTGCTATTGAAAATATTCAAACCTTATTGTTATTATTTATTATTCAAATATTACTATGACTAATATTATTCTTGACACTTTTATTATTATTATTATTGTTACTATAGTTATTATTATGATTATTATTACTATTACTATTATTATTATTACTATTGCTATTATTGTAAAAACATTCAAACCCTTATTATTATTATTATCCTTAGAAATATTAGTATTTTGTTAGTATTACTATTATTATATTGTTACTTTTATCCCTAATCTTATTATTAGCCTTAGCCTTAAAAATACTAGGGTTTCTATTACTATGAGTACTAGTATTACTACTATTATTGATATCACTATTTTTTCTATAACTAGTGTCACTACTATTATTAGAAGAAATAAAGCTATTAGATTTAATAATATAAATATGGCTATAAATATTAACATAAACCTATTTTAACTAGTAATAATCTAGTAGGCTAACTTGAGAATAAAAACCCTATTTTCACTTGTAAAGTTTCTATTAATAATAGTAACCCTCATCTTAGAATAAAATATTAAATAATAGTATTTTTGGTCGGAGGAAAACTAATCCTTAGTTTTTTCCTCTTATAGATGAAACCGATCAAAACCCCAATGAGGTGTAGGATCGTGCTCTAAGATTGGTGACATTTTAGGTAATGACGTAGCTAAGGCCTTATGCGTGTTATGTGTCTTGTATGCCTTGGATGTTATGTATTATGTTATGTTGTGGTTATCATTAAACTTGTTTTATGTGTAGCGCAGCTTGGATTTGGGGTATGCTCATGTGTTTTCTTATAGCATGTGTATAATATGTATATGTTGTATGATGTGATGTAATGTGGCCTTTAGGACATGCATGCTAGGGTATTTAATATAATGACATTGGGTGAAAGGATGAAAAAGGAAAATATTAAAGTGAGTTGGCCAAGGGGAAATAAGTTGGCCAAATGAAAGTAAGTTGACCAAGGGATAAGGGATTAACCTGGATATCTTATGATCCATGAAAGGAAAATTAAAAAGGGGTCTATGAATGAAATAAAAGAGGGGGTGAACCTTGCATGGGAGAATCTAGGGTTTGCATGGGGATTCTAAGGTTTTACAAGAAAACTTTGAGGGTTTGCATGGAGTCCGCATGTGGATGAATTTTACATGTGAAAAGTTGTATTGGGATGTAAGTAAGGTAAGGGAAGAGTTGTTTGAGTGATTAGAGGCTTTGGGTGAAAAATAGTACGTGGGTTGGTATAAAGGTGCACAGGAGACCTGAATAGGGTTTGGGAGGAAAACTCTAATTTGAGATGGTGGTGAAGGTAAAAATAAGTGAGGGTGAATGGTGTATGGGATGAGGGTGGAGGAATGTCATATGTAGGGTGAGTATGAATATCATGGGAGAAGCAAGGGTGGAAGGTGAGAAACGGAGGGGTGACAGGTGGAAAGAAGGATGTCAGGGTTAGGTGTGCCCAACTGGGGTTTGGTGTGGCCACCTAGGGTTTGGTGGTCACACGTGTATTCGGGGGACTAAAGTGAAATGATGAGGGTTGAATCTAAGGGATGTGATGTGTGGGGTGTTAAACGACCTTGGTTGTGGGAGGTAGAGAAGGGTGGGCCATATAGGCCCACATTAGGGTTTCTAGAGAAAACCATAGGGTAAGGTAGTAAGTGGACTTGGAGGCGTAGGGTGTTGGGCCTTAACTCACTCACTTAGGAGTTGGGCCTCCAATGTGAGCAAGTGGAATAAAGGAAGGTTGCTGGGGGCGTGTTAGGAGGTGCAGAAGTCTCGAGATATGGAACATGCCATCTTGGGAGGATAAGTGTAGATGGAGTTGGTCATGCATATCTAGGATTAAGCCATTGAATAAGACACAATAAAATACTAATAATTTAAAGTGGAAGATTATTGAGTCGGGCCCAGACCGATCCACCGACATAATAGTGGCCATATACTAGTGGTCAGGTGCGTTATGCCCTGTACGTGACCGATCTACCGGCTATAATAGTGGGGGATCCCAAGCTTAATAAACCAAATCCTAGGTTTGATAAGACACGTAAAAGACACTAATTACTTACAGTGGAACACCATTAGAGTCGATGCTAGATCAGTCCACCAGCGAATAATAGTGGCCAAGAGCATCTTACCCTAGAAACTGATCCACTAGCATACAATAATGGTTAGGTACGTTATGCCTTGTATGTTTTTGATCCATTGGCTATAATAGTGGGGTTCTCGTACTCGCATGGATCGATAAAGAGTATGGCGTAAAATGAGTATTGATCAGAGAATAAATAATCAGTTCAGTTGGACTATAACTTGGCTCTTATTTATCTGTAATGATTGTATGTTGTTATGCGATCATACTTGTGTTACCTGTTTTTATATGCTTGGTCCTAGTTGCATGGTTACCTTACTTAGTACGCAGTGTATGTACTACCATTTTTATGGGTGCTGCTCATTTCCACGATCAGAAGGCCCCTCTGACTTTGTACAAGTTGGTGATACTATTTTTGATGTCTTCGAAGCTTACGAGGCATAAGGCGGAACTAAGTGTTGAGCATTGACTTGGCTTGGGGATTTGAGAGAGTCGTGGCTAGATTTACCTTTTATATGTCCCTTTATTTTGTACTGGTTTACTCAAACTTAGTTTTTATCATACTATAACCTTTATTCCTGTTGATGAATTTTAATTATGTACTCTAGTTTGTAAACTATTTTCCACATACTCCAATTTCCATATTATGAACTTTCTAATTTTGTTATGAAATACTGTGTCTGACGATAATCCTCTTCAGCCTTAACACTTGGTACTGGAACGGTAAGAGTGAACCTATCCGATATTAAGTGTGGTGGTAATATCCCTAGAATTTATAGTTTTGTTATTTTGCTTCTACTAGTTCTTTAATAAAACGAAAATTTTTAGTAGTGAATTTTGGGGGTATTACAAGAAAGAAGGATACTACTCCCTTAAAGAAAAAAAGTTTACACTTATGATAGCAACTGGGAAAATAGCTAGATACTTGACTCAAATTTCATCCTCACCCTCCTAAGTAGCCTCCTTTGTACCATACCGTGACCAAAGGACTTTCACCAAGGGAACAGTCTTCGTACGTGTCTCTCCTGTCTTGGTGTCCATAATACTTATCGGTCACTCTTCATAAGTCAAAGACTCATCGAGCTCTAGTAACTCCACTCAGATAACCTGCGAAGGATTTGCTTTATACTTCCATAGCTGAGATATGTGAAAGATGTTGTGCACACATGCCATTTCCACTGGTAAAGATAAGCGATAAGCAACTTCACTAACATCGTCCAAAATATCGTACAGTCTAATGTACCTCGAACTAAGCTTACCCTTCCTACCGAATCTCATGACTCCTTTAGTGGGAGGGACCCTCAACAAGACTTTGTCACCCACCCACCTTATAACCATCAGTACATCTCTTCAGATCTGCATAACTCTTTTGCTAGTCTTGGGTGGCTCTTATTCGATCTTGAATCAAATGAATGTGTTTTGTCGTCTCCCCAACCATCTCAGGTCCTAGCATGATTGTCTCATTGATGTCGTTCTAGCACAATGGACTATGACACTTTCTTTTGTATAAGGCTTCAAAAGGAGCCATCTTGAAACTGGCGTGATAACTTTTGTTATAGGGGAACCCGATCAAGTCCAGACGATCTTTCTAACTTTTCCTAAAATCTAGCACACACACTCGCACCATGTCTTCCAGAGTCTGAATGGTCCTCTCAGTCTGATCATCCGTAGCTGGGTGAAAAGCCGTGCTCATCTTCAGTTGAGTACCAAAGGCAGCTTGCAATTTCTGCCAAAAGTGTGACAAGAACCTGAAGTCTTGATCGAACACGATGTCCTTAGGAACTACATGAAGTCTCACCACATGCTTCTTATATGCATTGGTTAATTGCTCCATGCTCCATACTCCATGTCATTTTCATCGGTATAAACATGATCGACTCAGTCAAATGGTCCACAATGACCTAGATGGAATCATAACCACTACAGATTTTTGGGAGTCCAACCACAAATTCCATTGATATGCTGTCCCACTTCCACTTGGAAACTTCCAACGGTTGTACTAACCCTGTCAGTCTCTTGTGTTCGATCTTAACCTTTTGACACGTTAGACATTGAGTAACAAACTCTGCCACTTCCTACTTCATGCAAGGCCACCAATATATTTTCTTCAGATATTTGTACAACTTGTCCCCTATAGGTTAGAGTAAGGAGTGCAATGTCCTTCCTCAAGGATCTTCTTCCCGAGCTTTACACAACCTTGTGGTACACACACCTACCACGGTATCTGATGCTCCCATCCTCGTAGATCTGGCATCCTTCAGCTTTGCCTTATACAACACTGGTCCGGATTCTCTCGAGCTTGACATTACCAACCTGATTAGCTCGGATCTCTTCGAATATTGAAGGTGTAATGATAAGTGCACTCATTCTTACCTTTAGACTTCCAACCGCGACCGATTCGATCTCCATCTTTCTGATTTCTTGATACAGGTGATTAAAGGTGTACAATTTTTTTGAGATTAGAATCGAATTAAGGTATTAATTATATGATATTATGTTTAGTAAATTTTTTGGAAATTATAGAAAGATATTTGAGACATGGAATAACCATGTCTATTATCACTCTGTTAAGTAACTATTAAAGAGAGGGTATTTTGAAAAAATTTTCGTTAATATTTTCTATACAGTAATTAATTATTTTTTAAATAACAGCTACGAAAATGTATTATTTTTTTTGCCGAAATTAAATGAAATTATACCAGCAAAATCAGACCCGGACAACTCGCCAGAATCTATCCTTTCCGAACAACACCGTTACCGCCCTTCAAAACATACACCTAACCAGAGAGGCGCTTCCCCGATCTTAAAAAAACAACGCCTGCTCTTTCGTAACCCTGTCTCTGAGAGCACACGTATGACTTTTGTCGGCTGATAATTCAGCAATATCCAGGCGGTTTTCTCGGTCGAACTTCTGAAAAGTGAATTGGTTGATTGGAAGCTCATGGTATCCTCAAATTCGTGTTTTCCTCTTTCTCATATAGCAATCGGGGTTTGGTTTTACCTAGATATTGGATATTGTTCTAATCAAATGCATGCAATTTCAGAAGAAGGCAGTAAAATAAAGTTGCGGACTTTATAGTTAGCATGTTAATTTAGTAATATTAACTTAGGGTTTTGGGTTCTGTTGTTATGTATCAATATATATATATTTCAGCATCGTGAGGCATGATCATTTTAGCGGCCGCCAAGTTTTTTTTTTTTTTTTTTGGCACTGCAATGTTCTGCCACGTTCTTTCTGTTGCTTTTTTTTTTTTTTTAACTCTTGGGTGGTTGCCTTAGCCGTTGCTGGAGTTCATGTTTGGGGCTTGTTGGAATCTTTTTACTGATTCATCTATGTTTACATATGATGACAATAGATAACAGTATTTTAGTTATCAAAATTGGTTATTAGAGATTTTGATCGAAGTCTTGCACTAGTCTTGTTCTCATTTATGTCTTCTTCCCCTCCCTCACTACGCCTCCTCGCTTGGGAAGGCTTGATGCCTTGCCTACCACTTGGTGATAGTGTTGAAATTGCATCTACCTACTGATGAGAATTACTGTCTGATACTGAGAAAAACTCAATGCTATAATCTGAAGAATCCCTGAATTTCAATTGCCCATTTGTGTAGCCCCTATAACAACTACGTAGTACCAAATACCTAACTAGTATTGGTATAAATGTACACAGTTAGGGGTCCCAGTCTGTTTGCATTGAAAGTTTGAGAGTCTTGGCCTGCAATTATATTGTTAATAATATTAGCGTACGTGTGGTATGTGAACCATGAACTGGAAGTCCATAACGTTGGTTTTTCTTCAGTTTCTCCACTTTTATCGCATTCCCATCTTTTTATCTCCATTTACTCGTGTAATCTGATTACTGAAAAACCAGTCATTTTGGTTATAACAAAAAATAGGAGGTTGTGACAATTGAATGAATTGTTAAACTGTATCATGTAATCTGTTTACGTATGTCATCTATTAATAATATCTTCTGCTTTGCAGGAGGTCTTGCTTGAATTTCGTGCTGGTAAAATGTCTTTGGAGGGCAAACGTGTGATCCCAGACACACGTAAAGGTCTTGTTCGCATAGGAAGGGTATGAGTAATAATGTTTAATAGTTTCATACAACTGAGTTATGTTTATGTCAGTCATACTCATGCATATTGAGAAACTATAGCCATACATACTGAGGTTGTTGTTGAATAAATGAATTAAAATTTAGTGTGAGGCTTAGGTTGTTAAATTGTGTTTTACTTTGGCCTATCAGGGTGAAGAAGGACTGATCCATTTTCAGTGGCTTGATCGGGTACAGAATGTGGTCGAGGATGTATCCTTTTCTTGTCCTTGGATATTTTTCGAGTTTCCATTTGTCATCGTCACAATTGCTAGAATTTGACTTCATGATTAGCTTTACTTGAACAATCTATCCATAAATCATTGATCAGGTTTCCAGTTGCATGGATATGTGTATTGCAGTTATCTGTTCTGTGCAAGCTGCTGTGCATTTTGCTTCTTAGGCAGACTATCCGACCCAATAGTAATCTTTACAGTCTGGGTCTTCCATGGGGTGAAGCTATTATTCTTGACTTTCAGGAATAGTGGTGTAAATAGCTCGCCTCATTTAACTAAATGAATGAGCTGAGCAGAGATCACGAGTTTAATGTTTAAACAAGTTGAGGTTGCAAGCTTATTATTATAAATAAGTTGATCCTACATTTTTATGTGCTCGGGCTTTAAAGAGCCTAAAACTAAGGCTCGAGCTTAGCTCATTTAACTAAACAAATGAGTCGAGCTCGAGCTGGCTCATGAACAACTTTACTTATTTACAAACCTATTGAGGAATGTGTAATGGATAAGGCCTTTTAGTTTGGTGATCGTAGAAATGTCATATTTGATGACATGTTTGGGTGAATTGGGTTTCCAAATTTGAAGCTGATAGTTGTTGCATTTGTTCTTGGGTTAGGAACTTAGGATTGGGAAAGATAATCTAGCTTCATATATTTTGATTTTATCATACAAGATAAAAGATAAATCAATGAAGGCATTGTTCTTGGCATGGATATTGGATAGTTGAAATGGAGGAGGACATTAGGATCTTTTGGGACAAGAAAATATTGCTCAGACTCAAGGAAAAATTGATAGAGCGAATATAAGATCAACTATGTGGTATGGGGCAGAATATTGGTCAATTAAGCAAACCCGAGCTAGTAAGTTAATGGATTTGGGGATCAGGAGGCTTCATTGGATGTGAGATAGAATCAAGAATAATGTAAGAAGGGTTAGAGTTGGGGAGGGGGTTGAGTTCAATAGAATGTAAGATGCTAGAGTTGCGACTCTAATGATTCAGACATGTTTAAAGACAATATCTAGAGCCCCTCAGGGTTGTGAGAAAATTTCTTTTGAGGATTGTAGGAGATAAAGAGTTGAGTTAGGTTGACTTGGGGCAAGGTGATCTAGCACTATTTGAATTGCTTAGGACTTATGGAGGACACAATCCTAGATAGGAAGTTATGGTGTTAGAGGATTAGGATACATGGCTTTAGTATTATGCCACATTTGGTTTGGGGTGAATGAGGGTTAACGGAGGTAAATCAATTGATTCATCCCGTTTGGGGACGGATTTTGTTAACCTCAACTAGGTAAATTGGGGTTAAAGTTTTATCTCGTCAATTTCGTTTAACCTTATTTTTGTAAACATTCGATTTCAAGGGTAGCGGAGGTGAAGGTAAAAATATAAGTAAATTTTATACTTCATCGGACAAAATTATCCCTAGCCCTATTTGTATCCAAATTGATGCAAAGGATTTATCTATTTAATACAGGGTATAAATGTCATTTGTTTTATTTTTTTAACCTTCATTCACCTTAATCCAAACAAGATTTTTAAAACATTCACTCCGATTCACTCAGGTTAAGTTAATATCATTCAAATAATATTTTAAAATATTTACCCTAATTCACCTCTATTCCCTTTACCTAGGTTAATTTTTAACATTTATCCTCACCCTGATTCAGCCCAATCCAAACGAACTATTAGGATAGTAGGTCTTGTTTCTATTATTAGATAGGTTTGTTGTGTATATCAATTGATATCTTAGTTGTCCTCTCACTTGTGTTGTTGGTATCACTGCAAATGTTTATGATATTCACCTATTTTACATATTCATTCATTCATTCTGGTACTTTGATGTTATTGTTGTTATGTTATTTATGTTTTTATTAATCTATTGGTGTCTTTATTTGGTTATTCTTTGCACGCTAGTTTTGCTAGTTGTACTTGTATTGTTATCATATCATCTTATTCATACAATATTTTATCCCATCCTTTTGTTCCCACGTAAAATAGTTTTATGTGGTTCCTTTGAAAGTAGTTCACTGGTAGTCCCTAATTAGTAGAAGTGAGATTGAATATAGCTAGAAATTCTCTTTGGCAGCTGTAGTTGTCATTAATGGTACCTGCATTTGCTCTGGTGAAGTTCTAATGTTATGTGCCTTCATGTCTTATCCTAATAATCAGGGATTTGTCATTTACTTTTGTGTTCCAATGTTTAGCACTTTGGTTGGAGGGAAACTCTAAATTATTAGGATCTTAAGCTCTCTTGTGAAAATCGCAAAATCTAAAAGTATAAAATTGTGATCAAGATTGGTTCCTATTAATGGATTGCTCTGTGGAGAAGTTTGAATTTTCAGGATTTTAAGCTCCCTTGTGAAACATGGAAAACCCAAAGAAAACTAGTTTTCTGTCTTTGGAATGCTATGTGAAATAGTATAGAGGGACAAGGAAGAATCTGTTTTCGTCTTCGTTGTGTGCTGTGAGTACTGGAAATCTATGAAGCTTGGAAGCACCTTTTAGTTGCCATATCGCGCCCTCACAACGTTTGAGGGACAGAAATGCTTTATTACGTCTGCTGAGTATTTTTGTAAAAGACATTGGGCCCAAACAGGCAATACTTAACCATCTCAGCTGTTTGCCACCATCTTTGTTGCTGATCACTTGTTGTGGATGAGATTTGTCAATGTGGGGCTTTGGTTTCGACATCCAACTGCTTTCTTTGACCTTTGAATTCAACCTCGGGCCAACTGACTTCGACTGACTACTGTCATTGTCAGCTTTGCATCAGAGGAAGCAGGGGAGAACAAAGAGGGAGGGGGAGAGAGCCAAAAGTGAGGAGAGAGAAAGGAGAAGCAACTGGTTGAACTTGAACATGTTTTGGCAGCTTTGGGGCGAATTAAGGTTGGATATTGCTTGTTTGGCCGATTGTATTCGTCATTTGTGGATATTTTTTGTTCAATATTCTTCACAGTAAAATGTGGCTACTTTAGCTAAATATTTATATTTGTTATGTTTGATAATATTTATAAGTTAAGAGAATTGGACTACGATTACGTGGTGGAACATTGGAATCATATGTTTAAAATGCGTACATTTAATTTAGAATAAATTTTATTTAGGTAATATGACATTTGGTTTAATTCTTTACAAGTATCATGTGGTTTAAATTATCTCACTTTGGTATCTTTACATTTAAAATTATTATCAGTTGGATACCTTTTACATTAACAAAGTTAGATTATGTCAAATTTAATGTAATTATAGTGTTTTTGATAAAATATATATATATATATATATATATATATATATATATTATTAAAATATGATATTTTTTGAAAAGAAAAATCCCATTTAGATGCCTCTACATTTGAAATTATCACTTGGGTACCTTTTACATCAACAAAGTTAGACTATGTTAGGTTTTATATAATTAATGTGATTTTTAATAATAGAGACTAAAAATAAAAATAAAAAATCTAAAAATTAAGCATATCTGTATTTTTTTTTTAATTCAGAATTTTTATCAATAAAGTATATGTTTATAACAATTCTGAAAATATACTTAAAAAAATGAAAACTTTTAAATCAATTTTTTTAAAAAGGATTTTTTTTTTAAAAACATATCAATTTTCTTAAAAAATATGATTTTTTAAATCTTTTTTTTTAAATATGAAAATCTTTTTTAATTATAAAAAACTAATCAAATCATAAAAAATCTAATAAATAAAAAATCTGAAAAAAATTCTAATTTATGTTGGGTTTGTAAAAATTATTCAATTATTATAATTTTCATTTTTTGCATTTTTTTTGAGAATTTTATATATTTTATTAGCATTTATTATCAAAAATACCTTCATTACATTAATTTAATCTAATCTAACTTTGTTGATGTAGAATGTACTAAAGTGATAATAATTAAAAATATGGAGCTATCTAAGTGATAATATTAGGATGTCCAAATAGAATTTATCCTTTAAATTGAATTTGTAATTTCTCCTGGTGTCTTTCAGTGTCCCTGTTTACTATTTATATACTATTTTTTTCTTTTTCTTTTTCTTTTTGAGAATTGCTGTGTCCCCTGTCCTCGTGCGACCTAATTGGAAATTGGCCTCAATAACATTCTGGTATGCCAGATTTACAGATATCTGTGCTGCACGTGCCAGCTGGTGGCATGCATACCATTTCTTATCTGATTGAGTAGGCAAAAGAATAACTGGAAGTGATGTCGAAAGGAATTTTAATTCCAAGTCTTCCTTCCTTTTGGAGTTGCCCTTTGTCAATGTTGTCTCTGTTCAATCTTGATTTGGTTCCTCCGACTTCGTTACTCTCCCCTGCTTTGTTTCTTCTATTTGTTAATCTTGCAAAGCTTGACTTGCCCTTCCTAACTTGGTTTTATATGTTTTATCTGTTTCTCATCTACTTAAAATCTTATTGTGGATTTAGTTGATTTTTCTCTTCCTATGTCTCTCTACTGTGCCTTAACCTGCCATAGGATCAAATTGTTTTTCCTGATGAGGCAATTTTTGAGAAGGTAATTCCTATTTTTAGTTTTTACATTCCTCTTCTTCCCTTTTGGTTGTAATTTCATGGTGTGATTCATTAAATGTGTGGATAATCAGGTAGAGCAAGCATCTGGACGGGTGTATAAATTAAAGTTCAACACAGATGATAGAATATTTTTCTTTTGGATGCAGGTTGGATTACTAATCATGTCCAATTGATTGTTTGAGGGATTATATGTACTCTTAATATTCCTAGATTTAATTTTGCTATTTCTTGTTTGCTCAGGAGCCAAAAGCTGTAGATGATCAGCAATTGTGTAGCTCAGTCAACTTCCATATCAATCAACCATTAGGTCTGTAAATGCCAGTGCAAGTTATAGTTTGGATACAGTGTTCTTTTGCTGTTCTCAAGAAATTGCTTTGTTGGAAGATTTTTTCTGATATTTGATGGACTGCTTTCATATGCTGTTGGCTCAAATAGTTGGATGTATGAGAAAATATTGTTGTTTTCCACCTCATTGTTGAATGTTTTACGGGCCTGTTTCTGGCATCTCTATTCGGTTAACATATTCATTTTATTTTTTATTTTTCATTATTACGTGGACAATGGGTATATTCATCTGTTTTGGTATGCCTGACTCTGGATATGTTGTATAGATTGGTATTTCGTAAGTGAAATTATGCCAAAAAGGATGTTATGTCAAATTAAATGGCTGCCCCACCTTTTGGCAGAAAGGGGAAAAGAAGTTTAAATGTGTAACAAGCCAAAAAGAGCATCCATGTTATGCTTCATTTGGCAAGCTAAACGTTACCTGTCACATTTTGGAAAAGTTCAACAATATTCTTACCTTTTATCACAACTTTCAATAAAGTGCTCTCAAACAAAGAATATTTCATACACATGCGTGAAAATGTCTGTATATCATTTCATTTTCATTTTGGCAGATTATTTAACAAACAAGGCCTTATATTCATTGAACCCTATTCTGCTGAAATGGTACACAAATGTAGCTTTGTATTTGACTTGGCCTCTAATTTATATGTACTGTGCAGTAATTTAAGTTCTATTTAGTTGCGGCAAATCTGTCATAAGCTAAGCAGCTTCAGCTATTCTTCTTACTGTAGAAATATTTTAATAATGGAGTGGAGAAAATGCAAGTGTGAGAAGGGGTGAAACCTGATACATCACTCTTTATGGGCACTTATCCATCCTGTTTTTGATGTGTTTGACTTCATTTGTGAGCAGTTATATCAGATCTGTCAACATGTATGGTAAATTATCAGAATAAGCAGCTGCAAATGCACAGAAGGCCACTTAAGTTTATTTCACCCGAGATAGAGGCCTGATAATGCTGACCATGAGTAGTCAACAGGATTGAGGGAATGGCAATTTTTTAATTTTATTTTTTTTACACCCTCCATCCCACCCACCTTGTTTGCGAGGGTTTGAAATCGTTAATAGTAATTAAACAGTCAAAATGGCATTAACTAAAATTTCACATCATTAGTCTTATAGTTGCTCCTTATTTGGCCTTGTTATTAATGAATTTTTTCATTCAAACTTTATTGACGATCTTTAATAAATACGGGCTTATAGAAAAGAGAATATCTAATGTCTTATAAATGGAAACCTTTTAAATATTTTGGGCCAGCTTAAAAAAGAATAAGCTGCAAACAGTATGGGATTGGTTGGCTGATCTGAACTTGCTTAGACTAGTTTCACAATCAAGCAGTTTGTCAATCACTAGATGCCTTGTTGCTTTATGCTGTAAAGGAGCACTCTACCAAGATTTGAAAATAGGCTATGCATGTATGCAACTGTAACTGTAGAAAGCTTCTTGTATTACCTCCGCATCTTAAGTGACATATTACTATTCATAAAAAATCTTGAAAGTAACAACATTTTCAAAAAAGATGCTTAAAATATCTATGCTAGACTTGTATAATTCATATAACCATCTGCAAACATTAGGTGAATATGCTGTTCTAACATTTCTCAAATTGCTTTCTTTCCTTGACTAAAGCCTCCAATTTTTTATTTATACCTTCTATTTTATCATTATCTTTTGACTAAAAGTGTCTTCCTCTCTCGTTCTTTGAAATTCTTTTTGATTCTGACTCCGATCCTGTTATTCACTTATTGCCAACATACAAATTCTTCAACTTGTTATTTTGCATTGATTTGCTGAGGTACAATACTCCGCTAAATGCATTGGGCACCATGCTTCCTTTCTCAAGACTTTTGGTGTTCATGTTGCCCTTCCTTATGTGCTATTATATTTTACATGTGATGCACAGCAACATGGAAAGAGATATTGCATCATATTTATTGGACTTTAAGCTCTCATTGATTTGATATTTAAATGATATGTGACCAAGATAAAAATATCATTTGTTTTGTCCATGAAAGCCAAAAATGCAAAAGGGAAGCTATAATGCACGTGATTTCTCAGTAAGTTTCATTTGAGCCCTAAGTCGTTATTTTTGATCTGTTTGGTTTTAAAGAGTCCAACCAACTTGCATTACAGCTCGTGAGTTAAGCTTAAGAAATATAATCACAAAATGCTTATAATAAACCCATATGGGTTGACCTAGTGGTTGAGTCACTTGGTTTGAGCTTGGTGAGCCTCGAGGTCCCAAGATTGAGCCCTGTTAGGTGCAAACAACTTGGGTAAGGGCCATGCCCCACAGATTTGACCGTTCTTGTGTGAAGTTGTACTAGGGCTCAAAGATTAAATAAGGTGCAAAGCACATCAGAACTCTGAATTAAAAAGAAAAAAACTTATAGTAATAGTAAAAATCCTCCACAATACCTGGGGCATATTGTTATGATGTTACCATCCTTGATGCTGTGACATAGCAACACCGCAGATGAGACTGCTGTTGCAGCTTTAACTGCTTATTCATGGGATGCATAGTATTATTTTTGTTTTTTTGGCTTTGAGTTAGTCTTATTTTACAGAGGTTCTATCTATTTTCTTTTGGAAGCTCTGCTGGTTTGTATTTATTTTCACATTGGTTAGCTGGCAGCTTCTTTGATGGGCCTTTATTGAATCACTCTTTTTTATTAAGTTGTTTTATATTTATTTGGCTGTGATTCTACTTCGGCCATAACAAGATGTCAATGTTGACTTTCTTGTGCATGCATCCTTGTTAGCTGATGATGATCCAGTGACTGCACCGACTGAAACCTTTGACGACATGATGGAGGATGATATATCATCAAGGTATGCCTGATAATATAGGATTGTAGGTTCGATTCAGTCTTTACTCTTGTTCAATGGTGACAAATGAAACGTCTCTCCCTTGCTCTTACTGCTTGTTTGAGTGCAGTTGTCTATTATTTTACAACCTGTTTTTGGGGCGCTGGGTTATGGAGTTTCAGCCCTGGATTTGGGTACCAACACCAAAGAGGGGATCAATTTAAGTATAGCTTTAATGTACTTTGTTGCTACTTGGATAGTTGGATTAACTTGTCCGATGTGGTTGCATCTTCATGAGATGTTGGAATGTTTGGATGTGGAGCAAAATAATGATGCTGGTTTGTAGTAGTTTTTCTTAAAAAATGTTTTTTCATTGCTGGTAATATTTCTGTTCATAGTTGGCATTTGGCAGACTAAAATTTGAAAGCACGCTATGCGGGCATCATCAAATATATACTAAATGACAGTGATTATCTAAATGACTAAGTTGTTGATTGGGGTATGTGAAAGGTAAGTTGGGTTATCATATATGTGTGTGTGTATATATATATTAAATTGGAAACAAAATTTCACATGCATCACAAATAATATAAGCAAGATGATATGCTTGAATTATGCTTCATATAATTTGAAAGCATACATCTGTTCAACTATGTACTAAGTCACAGTGATTATCTGAATGACTTAGTTGTTAATTCGGGTATCTGAAGGGTTACTTGGGTTATTAAAGTATAGATATGGGTATGAATATAGATATAGATATAGATGTAGATGTAGATAGATGTTCAGTTCAGTTGGAAACAAAAGTATGTTAGGATGGTCTCATCAGGGAATGCCAGAGAAGAGGGACTGGTTATGACTATAAATAAATAATTGCACAATACACTAGTCTTAGGGCGGGAATCAAAGTCTGTTAGTAGAATGCCGAGTCACCATTTAATTCTGTTATATGATTGGTTGTGTGTTGATTGGCTGAGGCATAGTGTGTTGTAGGGGAGAAGTTGCTATATAGCAGAGTCAGTTAGCAGAGGGAGACACGGGAAAGTTGAGTTGTGGGAGAGGTCCATGCTCTTGGATACCTGGAATTTGGGAAAGACCAAGCTCTCAAGCACCTTGGATTATCATTGTTACTTGCAATTTTGAATACAATTGTCAGCTGTGTTTTCTCTTAATTTTCATCTCTGATCTCTGTTAATTGCTCTAACTGGTATCTATCAAATCTCAAATGTGTCACGAATAATATAAACAAGATGATATGCTTGAATTAGATTACATCTTACATGTATAAAGCAAACCCATACTAATTGAACTATATTAAATAACGTTTGTAAAAAAAAAAGAGGGGTTAAATGAAAAGTTAATAAAAATAATATAATAAAATTGATGTGCTTCATATACGTCATTTTTCCCCACGGTTTGATTTATAGAACTATCTGCAGGTTTTCATTTTCATGTTTATACCACCTGTTGTGTGACTTTCCCATATATTTCTCTGTTGGCATGACATCTCCTTAGTGACACTTATTTGTTTCTTGTTTGCTTGCCTGACATGCATTATAACGATTTTCTTCCCTGATACAATCCTTGGATGCCCCTGCTGGTCTACAACCGTCAACCTCCAGCACTATAGATAAGCTCTTGCCTAGCTGCAAATTTACCAACCCTGTATATTGTGATGGTATAACTAGACCTGACAAAGTTGTTCCAATACGGAAGACCTGACCCAAACCGAAATGACCCAGTTTGAAAGAACCCGATTCAAATTTGATCCATACTTGAACATAAACTTGAGATTGACTCAAACTAAAGTTAAATTCAAACCACCAAGATTACATTTTATTTCATATAAATTGCTACGTAAACAAATAATTAGGCTAAAATAGTAGATAACTATCATAAAAGCTACATAAACATCAATAAATTATCTTAATAATATTTTGTGTAAAAAGAATATGGTAATAAACCCATAAAATAACAAATAAAAGAAAAGTAAACAACATGTAAAACAAAAACACTAATACTCTATTTTCCTTATTTTATTTCATATCAAGTTTGCACCAAATAGATTAGATTAGATTATACTTATTGTTTTTATTATCAGTAGTGTAAACATAAAAATTATAATTATATCCACATTTATTATAGTTGTTAGTATAATATATATTACTATTATAATAATAATAATAATAAATTTATATTTCTAATAATAATTATTATGATTAATATGATAATTATAATTATTATAACAGTCATAACAATACTTATAATAATAACTATAATAATAATAATTTGTGATTAATATTATATTATGTTAATAATTGTTATAATAATCATAATAATAATAATAAATCACAATCTTTAACTTATTTGTTATATTAAATTAATAAGAAACAATTGTAATTTGAATTTTGAAACAAATTTACCTAACCCAAACCTGGAGCACGTGTCTTGAATTTGATTCGGCCCAAAGTTTGTAGATCCAAATTAAATTCGAACCTGATGGGTTTGATATGGGCTCGATCCAAAATCCCAACAACCCGAATTGACTTGACTCAACTTGAACCTGACCCGAGTAATCACAAACCCAAAACCCAACTTGATCGCATATCAAAACCAATTTAATCCTACCCAAACCTGGCCCGTTTGTCACCTCTAGGTATAACTCATGAGGAGGACCTATGATTTCCATGCTGTCTACATGTCGTGTGACATTTGCTTATTTTTTCCATCCTTTGGAATGATTGACTTGAGTTGTCTAACTTTATGATTACTGGCTATGCTGTGCTTGTGAGTACGTATGTCCACTTATGTTTATCCCGTTTATATTTGTGAGTAGAAACCAAAGAAAATGATATCTGCTGTCCTTGAATTGAATACATCATATGGCAATGAAAGTTTGGGTCTGTGGCTTGCTGTGTTTGTATTAATTTCAAACCTATTATTTTCTAAAAGAATTTATTTAACTGTTTTACTGTAATAAACTATTTTCAAGATGAAGGCAATACATGTCGTGTCACTTTTAAAACATGAAAAAACGACAAAATAGTTGCATCATTGTTCAAGTTTCTTTTTAGTAAGTTTCCGGCATCTAAATTTTCATCTAATCGTGTCAGGGCTGGGGATTTGATTGGACCTAGTGTGGGCGCAGAAGCGACAAGTGATGTAACCTCTGCCCCTGGGCCTGTAAAACTGGCAGACTTGCAGAGGATATTGAGTAATATAGGTTCTGGAGGTACAGTTGTTATACTTGTATGGCTATGCAACCGGCCTGTGTGCTAACTCTAATTGTCTGCTGTCCTAATAGACTAGTTATTTTCTGACAGATGCTGGAGGTGATGCTGAAGATCCAGATGGAGGTATGACTATGCTTCATTTTAGTACTGAGCTATCATCATCGTTTACTTGTTGCAGTTTCTTCTTTCCATGTGTTGTGCAAACCTTCAGCATGCAAATGGTATTAAGTCTTGCATCTGGTCCAGAATTGTTAATACAGGAAAATTCCTAATAATGACTTGAAGGGCATGGATTTGGAGGAGAGAAACTTAGAGGCCTCTCCCAAAGTTAGAAAGTGATTGGTTGTATTGCCAGGTTTCTAAAATTAAAATAGCCATATAACTTATCTCATTTTCTTCGCCAGCAAAATACTTCATTTTTTTACAAATATCTCATATTGCTTGCCTGTTACCTATCACGTGCATAAATTTGCAAGACACAATTTGATGCCTAGAATGTAAAAATAAAATCCCATTTGAAGAACTTTCAATGGATCAATATTAATCAGTGAGAAAGAATAGGTTCTTACTGGCAAATAATGCAATCACATCGTTTCTGATAAGATCCAATTGAAAGCACAATCCATGGTGGAACAAAGAATCTCAGGAAGCGAACCAACATTCTAACTGATATCCCAAGCAACTCCAAACATCGTAATTTGGCATTGATTGATACCCATAACAAATTTCAACGAGTGAGAGAGTATAGCGGGAATGGTATGCTTTCCCTGATGCTATTTTTACCAACGTATACTTCTGTTCCTCTAGCCACCCATGATGGTTTGGTGTGTGCTTTAAGTGTTTGTAACCTTTTTAGGGTATCACAACATCTCTGCCCTTATGTCTTAGGCAAATTATTTCAACCGTAAATTTCTCCATATTAGGTTAAATTTTGGAGAAATGATGTTTCTCAATTTTCTTTATTGTTAGTTATATTAGGGTAAAAATCAGATTCTGGGTGGAACTGGAAGGGAAATAATTGATTGTTGACTTTGATATGTGGGTTGGAGGAGCAAAGACTAAGAGGACCAGGGGTTCATAGTTGTGTTAGAGATTTTGGAATGGACCGTGGGGTGGCTGCAGCAGTGATGCATTGATACCAAGATCTTTATCACAACCCCATTTTAGCAAGTACCTTCATTATAGTTACTTGGAATATTAGGAATTAGGAGTTGGTGCATCTTACTTTCCGAGACTCTACCTCAAAATATCATGTACTTCTAAATAATGTTTGGGAATGGAACTTATTTGTGTTTTTTTTTTTTTAAACACATTAAGTTTACATGCCATTTAACTTTGTCAATGGTACTTTTAAGTCTTTAACTACAGTAAATGCACACACAGTGGAGGCATTTATGATAACAGAACCTTCTATTGTAGTATCCTGGTACATTGAAACTAACGGTACCTTATAAGCTCAAAAGTGTTACTTATTCCTTCTATAGCTCTTGCTTGAGTAGGAAATTTGGATAAATATGATGCACGTATTTGATAAGTAATGTTCAAATTAGATGAGGCTTTTACAAGGACCCAGTTCATTAAGAAATATGCTATTTCCTGAGTAAAAGGAGTTGATGTTCAAATGTTTAAATTGACGTTGGTTTTCAAATGTGTGCCAATTGGTTGTATATTTGTATGTCCATCTGCAGTGTTGCTGTTATCTGGCAATTTGATTTAGCTTTGGGAGGCGAAGAGGTGGTTTTACTAAACATTGGAACTAAAATTTATCCATCTCTATTGCCTTTCCTTCCAAGGTGCACAAACCAGTTCAGGACTCAGGAGGGAAACTTTACTATAGTTGTTGAGACAAATGTTAAGGTTCTTACAAGGAAAAGTTGTGTTTCGAAAATATTAATCTTGAATTCAAAATGGGTGCCTAATCAAAAGTTTTCTTTCAAAATTTCCCCCCTTTTAAGGCCTAATCTTTCAACATGTGAATGAAAACTTCATCTGCTTAGAAACTTGGTTCCATGGTCATAGATTTCTTGCATATAAAGATTTAAAGTTGCTAAAACTCTCTGCTGCAGGCCTAGCATTAGGGGATATTTTGAAGCCAGAATTGATCTTACCATTGTTTGATATGTTATCGGTAGAAGAGCGACTGGCACCATATATGCCTGAGGTAAAACAGTGAATATTTTTTTCTCATTTCCTTAATAGGTTGCATGCTGAATTAAATTGAAGTTACAGGGTCAATGCACATTGGCTGATTTGATAGAGTTGCTGCAATGCCCTCCTTTCCGGCAGCAAGTAGATTCCTTTACCTATGTATGATATAAGGCCCCATTATTCTCTTCTATCTTTATCCTGAGGTTTTTGTTATTGTACTGTTGATAGAGCATCAACTTTATTCTACTTTCTTCACAGGTTTTGCGAACAGGGCAAATAGATTTGACTCAGTTTGGTATTGATCCAAGTAAATGTAAGTTAATGACTTGACTTCCTTCCTATGACATAAGAATCACGTTAAATGATGCTTGTTTCGCATTTTACTGCTGGTTCTTGCTTTGCCTTATGAAAAAGGTGCAAGTAAAGAGAGTATAGTGGTGAGAGATGAATTTCCACAAGTATTTCTCAGAGTTTCAGAAGTTTCCCCCTTCCTTTCCCTCTCTCTGAAAACTGAGGGTTGTAAAAGAGCAAGGTGGATAAGAATGCCTCATGGATTGTTAGTGTTCAAGTGTATGATTCTAAGCATATTGTTTCGGGTTCAGCCCTTTGTTACATGGTGAATATAGTTTTTTTTTCTTCCTGGCTTTTATGGGCAAGTGCAGTACATGCCTAGCTTTGTTATAGGAGAATCTTTGCTTTTGGTGTTTAGTGTATCCCCCTATTTCATTTGTTCGGGCCTTTTTTTGTTAGTTCCTTTCTCCTTCTGTTCTTCCCTCTATTGCCATGTTTGTCTCTTATCCTAAAAATTTTGCACGATCAACTGAAGTGCCTGTGAGATACTACGTTTTGGCTTCAACCCAGTGCCAGATCCCTCATAAGTCATTCTTACTCTATAATTTCTCTCGTGACCGCATCCACCTCAAAATTATCATCTCTCACACACTCTATTTTCTATATATATTGATAGTTAGTCGTGCAACATTTTATGACATGCAAGATAGACAATCTCATAGGACGATCCTTATTGACTCAATGCCAAACCAGGGAGCATAATACAAATACTTCTATGGCCACGAATTTCTTTAAGTTTTGTTTGAATGTGAAACTTCAGAAATGAAAGGACTGTGCAAGTGATGAGATTTTGAGGGATTCACTTTAATTTTTTTTAGCTATAAATTCATTATTTGGATAATAATAAAGACAAGGAATTTAAGTAAAAAAAAATTGGAAAGCTTCTATCTTGTAGTTTAAAGTATCCAAATAAAGTATTTAAATTAAGGAAGTTCATTAATTTTATTTTAAAGTGAAGTTCCGTCTCAAACTACTCTATCCAGACTAATCCTAAGTTTTATTTTCTTATCATTTTATTCTTTCGTGGGTTTTTTGGTTCTATTGGTCTGTTCTGTAACTTTCTTGCGTTCGGAGTGATACAGAAATGATACATGATTGAACTATCTTTTCAAAATCGTATGAACTTGAAGTTGTATCAACTCATTTGTGAAGAATTTTGTTGGTCGATGAGATAGTTGTGAACATGGCTTAATGCATGTGATGATTAGCGTCTTACTTTTTTTTACTCCTTCCTCCTTTGCAGACAAGTTCACTGTTCTTTCTTTCTTAGAAGCACTTGAAGATTCTGTTTCTAAGCAATTGGAGTCTGGGGAATCGAGTCTTGGAAACAAAGACTCAGTCTCAGGGTTGCAATGATCGAATGGATGAAGGACAGTAGCAGACCAGCCGGAACTGCCATTCATGCCATATTGCGCTGTTCTAACGCCATCTTGTTGATTGGATGGTGCAAAGGTGATTCAATGTTTCGTTTGGGCGATACCAAATGAACGTTTGCACGTAAACAGTGAAAAAGCAGCAACCTTGATGTAAACGTCGAATATAAGGGCAATTTTTATCCAAGATTATTTGTTGGATGTTTATTCTTGGTCTTATTTTTGTCATCTACATCCACATGTTGTCTTAAGAGATGAGAATCTCTAGGGCTCTTGGTGGATGATTAGGGCCGCAAATGAGTTGAATCGAGCAGCATACCCCTAAGCTCGGATTTTACTCGTCTAAAAGTTCTTGAACTTGAGTTCATTTCGAGTTTCGATAAAGCTGTTTGAGTTTGACTTGATTATGGTCTATGCGTTGCTCGACTCAGCTTGTGTATATTCATCGAGCTATTTTGACTTGGACTAGCTTATTTGTAGCTTGTTAAATGTTCGTTTAAAGTTCATTAACGATTTAATTTTTGGCTCACTTTAGGTATAATTTATCTCATTTGTAGCCTGAATCAATATTGACTTCAACAAACTAATGTATTCTATCTCATGCACCTTCACATAAATTTATTTATAAATTGTCTTTTTAAAGCTTGTATAATATTACCACAAATCTATAAAAAAAAGACTTAAAAATCTAAATAGAGAAACAACTACATCAATACAAATAAATTAAATGACTTTAATGTAATACTCCATTCTTTGCAACTATTGTTATTGTGGTGGAATTATCTATCAATTCACTCTTGAAAATAACTTGCATCAAGTTATATATCTTTGCAACTATTGTTATTGTGGTGGAATTATCTATCAATTCACTCTTGAAAATAACTTGCATCAAGTTATATATATATATATATATATATATATATAATTAGCAAGGTTTAGAAACATAATATTTACATATCAGATAAAAACTTTATACATAAATTTAAAAGTATAATTAAAAAAGTGCATGAATAAGACAAGAAGATACTAACTCTAAGATTCTTTAACCAAAGATATATTAAAATATATGATGCAAATTTCAACATTCCTTAACTAAAGATATACTATCTAGACTCACTCCTTCCAAACCAATTTTAAATTAATCATAGTTTTAAAAACCCTTATTGGCTTAATAATAATCTTTAGCGATAACAATCACCAGCAATCAAATCTTTCTTAGGATAATATGAATGCTCTTAGGTTAAAATCATGTCACCCTACTAATGACATAATTTACCAATAACACGACTCATACTTTCCTTTAAGTTAGCAACAATTCAAATGAAAAAAGGATATGATGAGGTCAAAAAGTCAAGATTCAAACATATTTATATGTTTTTTTTAACCAATACTACTACTATATTTTTATTTTTATTTTGTAACAAAACACTTGATTATCAAATTAGCAATCTTTATTTTGAATGACAGCAAAGTACACTCAACATCACCAATCATCAAATTCTAGAGAACATACCAAAATAAATTAGAATTAGATTCCAAACTCTCGTGCCTAACAAAAAAGGCATGATCCAAAACCTACAACAAAGGCTTGAAACGTTCCTATTTAATGAAAATATCATTGATTAATATGTACAAATAAACAAACTAATAAAGTTGGTGTCATCATAGAGTCAAGTAACTTATATTAGAATATTACCAACTAAATTATGACGAATCTATTTCTTTCACAACTTCATATTCTTTTGTGTTAGTTTTTTTATATAAAAAAATAGGAAGCTAATAGAAATTATATCAGTAGCTACACTTAATTAGGAAACATGGATTAGATAACTAGCTCAAAGAAATAACAATAAAATAATTACCTATGTTTTTATACAAGTCATTATTACGAACTCAATCACCAACACAAAGTAGACCTTCAACTATTTTGGGATCTAAAGAGGCTTGATATGGATCAATTGATCTTTCACTAGCACTAAAAGCAGCTTCCGAAGTAGGGGTGTGCACCGGTCCAAAATCGGACCGGACCAGAACTCAATTAAGGACCAAAATTTTTTGAAGTTAGGACCGGGGATGAGACCGGAATTACCTATCGAATTGAAATCAATTAATTATATATTTTGTATATTAAAAAAATATATATTTAGATAAAATATTAATGAGATTCTGGGTTGGATAAGAAAATTGGATCGGTTAGGATCGGACTAGAAGCGGTTAAGAACTATTTTTTTTTTACTTCGGGACCGAAATTAGGATCGGAGACCAAAATATCAGTCCGATCTTGGATCGAAACTCAAAATAACTGGTCGGTCCAGACCAAAATTTTGGTCCGGATTGATTTGTGAACACTTCTACTCCGAAGCAACTAATGTAATAGAAATTGACAAAATATCATGTACTACTTGAGATAGTATAGGAAACTTCAAGGTATTTTCCTTCCACTAGTTGAGTGTAGAAAAATGAGAACATAACCCATCCTTACACATATATGCACCCTCCTCTAGGTATATATCCAACTTCAATTTACTCGATTGTTGGGTGCTAGCACTTATAAAAAAAACTTTTCAAACCTTTATTTGCTACACAATAATTATTTCTCAATCATATTACTAAGCTTAAACTCACTAATATCCTTCTCCAATTCATTTTCAACATTACTCACATAATATCCAATATAACAATAAAAAATCTCTCTTAATTTTTTTTTCACCTCTTCAACATTTTTCCCAACATCAAAATCTTTGCAAGTGATAGGAAATGTATAGTTAATCAATATCATCTCGTACCAAGGATTCAAAATAAAAGCAAGAGATATCAAAATATTGCATTACTCCAATACTTATCAAACATCTCTTTCATTTTCATAGCTGTTACTTGCATACAAATCTCGTTATAATTTACTTTCTCATCTAATGCACTTTTTATCACCAAAATCTCTGCAATATACAAGTTTGGTGTAGGATATTTACTTTTTGAGATAACTTTTGTAATCTCATTAAAAATAACAAGAAATCCACACACCCTCTACTTGTTTCTAGTCATCAAGATCTAGTAACCGTTGGTAACTCAAATCTTGTTCAGCATATTTGGAAAACACATCTTTAAACTCTAAAGTTGTGGACAACAATGCATAAGTTGTATTCCATCTTGTTTTAACATCCAACACTAATTTTTTTTAGGCAAACACACTAGCTTAGAAATATTGCTAAATAACTTTAAATGTGCTTCAGAATATGCCAAATACTTCACAATTTCTCTCACATTCGTAGTAATATGCTCAATACATCCAATCATATCTTTTACCAACAAATTTATTATATGGGTACAACATATCACATGAAATTTTTTCCCATCAAAATACATCTTATTATTAGAAGTAAAGTTATCTCTTGTTATCTTGACAACTCTATCATCAGTGGTTGTATTATCAATAGTAATACTACATACTTTATCCTCAATTTTTCAATCCGTGAAACATTTGTACAAGGCATTGAAACTTGTCATACAAGTACAAGGAGGGGCCAAGTGGAAAAAAAATTCAAAATATATTTATTCAATACCCAATCATCACTAATGAAATGTGTAGCTACAACTATATAATGGATTTTTTGAGCATTAGACTTCCACATTTTAGTGGCAATACTAATCTTTTGCATCATATCTAACATATTCTTCATTTTTTTTCCTTATAATGATCATAAACAACAAAACAATCTTGTTTTACCATAACATGTGCCGCTTTTTTGTAACAATGAGTGAGGCTTTTCATGGGTTCATTGAACATTTCATGTTCAATCATATTGAGTAGGTATTCGTATACAAGAACGTCTTTAGCCCAATCCTCTCTCGACTTTGCATGGTCCTAAAGTAGGTAGTAGAACTTACCCCATCAATTTTGTCAAGGATAACTCTTATTGACCTTTTGGCTTATGGATGCACAAGTAAACAAGCACCTTCTCAAATGGGAGGTAGTATCACTAAAAACAATGAAAAGCTTGCCACAACAATGATTACACCGCACCTTGTTCATTCCATCTTTTAATACAACTTCCTTGAAGTTTGTCCATACGATTGATGTTCTCTTTTAAACCGTTTTCTTTATGTAACAACTCTCATCTTCTTCGTCATCACCAATTCAATCTTCAATACCTTGTTCCATCTCCTCATCACATGACTCTTTTTCTCGAACTTCAACAATAATATTATTTCCTTCTTTCATTGTTGGGCTTGTGGCAGAAGATTCTAAATGTATTGATGTTGATCCTTTTTCAGAAGAAGAAAATTTTGAATATATTAATTTTGATATAGTGACAAGTTATACATGATTATTGAAAAATAAACCAGAGAAAATTGGTAGTAGGAGCAATATCAACACTTATAAGACTAATACTATAATAAAATAATTTAATTTTGTAAGTTATACATACAGTTGAAGCAATTTGATCCTAAATTTGAATTATAGAAAAAAAATAACTCAATATTACAAGTCTTAAATTTTGATTTTATTATACATGATAAGAAAATAAATAATAAATTCAAAAAAATAAGTACTTACAAAGAAAATTTTAAACTTCTAATATTGTTTTATTAAAATAAAAAAGGAAAACATGTTATAAAATAAAATTTATAAATAAAAACACCAAAAAACTAAAAGTGTAATAAAATAATTTAAAAAATATGGTGTTGCTAATACTAGCTACTAGCTAAGTTTTTTGTAGGCTTCAGTTCTTCAACCACCGATGTTTGTAAAATTCTTCAACCCAATACCAAATAAAAATAATGCTATTCAGACAAGCTTTTATTAGTAATTTAAGCATCAAATATTGATTATATTAATATAAGATTGAAGTTGTGAAACTTCCATGTGGAAACCATAAATAATGGCCACATAAGACGTCTAACCATTAGTATATAGACCCTCTATTTCAATACACTAAACCTAGTCTTAAAAAAAAAGTTTTATTTCAATATCGAGCAATGCAAGACCACAAAACAAAAGATACCACTCATAGACAAGCCAAGATAAATTTAAGAAATAAAGAAAAGAGATGGAAACACGTCTTTACCTGTTATGCCAGTACTCCAAAATTTATAACTGAATTTTTGTTTAAGTGGAAGTGTAAAACAACTTAAGTGGGTGTTAACACTGTATTCGACATAAGTCTGATTTACTATGCCATCCTTACATCACATACAAGGTAAAATAACTAGACACTTAAAATATGGTAAAATAAAGAACAAGTTAGATTTTATTAATTTAAACAAGCGTTTGGTGGATTACTATGAGTACGAAAGAAAAAAAATACATAAAAGAAACACGTTGGGGACTAAGAGTCCCGAAAGGGTATACAGACCAAACGCGTCACCCGGATAACTCGACTCTATGTCATAAGCCCCAAAGGTGAAATAGTCACTCCTCCCAAGTAGCGCATCATATGCAGCAAAGTCATTTAAGGGGTCCTCAATGGCATGCACAAACTCAATTAGGCCCTCTACTTGTGAAAATGAGCAATACCCTATGAAAATGATGATCAATACGCTACATACTGAGTAAGGAGACAATATAGCCATATCCAATTTACATAGAATATATAAATCATATAGATGAATGAGTAGGCACAATAATATATAATGTAGGATAACAATGATTTAGAATTCCATTAGTAGGTATAACCTCAATCCAGTTCTTATTTACGTTGAGTTTTGGACCCCATTATTCTTAATCCAATGAAAGGGATTGAAACACCTCTAAGGGTAAAATGCGCATGACCACTATTATTAAGCCGGTGGAACGGATTCAATACTTCCTAGGACAACACACTCTTAGTCACTATCCTTAATTCAGTGGAATGATTTGAAGCACATCTTAAGGCAAAAAACACTTAGCCACTATCATTAAATTGGTAGAATATATTCAACACCTTGATCTTGTCTCATGTAATTTTTCACTTTAAGTGATTAATATTTTATTCATTATTACTTATCTCAAGATTATATTATGTTTACGTTGAGCCCAATAACCGTATTATTCTTAAACTGATGGAACAGCCTAGAGCGCCTCCTAAGATAAAACACACTTGACCACTATTATCGTCTACTGGAACTGACACAATATATACCTCAGTTCTTGCTCACGTAATCTTTCAATTTAAGTACTTAGTGTTTTATTCATTGTGATATATATCAAGTTCATTATGCATACATACATGTAGATATGTAAGATACATGTTCCATCTTAACATAAATATTTAAAATACATAGAACACAACCATGATAAATACCAAAATATTTTCCCAAGGCTAGAGGCCAAATCCCCCTTAAAAAACTCTAATTTCATAAGTTAAGTATAACTTCTTTCCAGGTACTCATTTTATGACCAAATTTAACACCCATTCTTAAAACATTATTAATAAAAACATGTCCAAGAGTTGCTATCTAGCTACAATATTTTACATGTGCGATAACAACCAACCTTTAGGGTTACTATTTATAAAATCCTACGAAACTGTAATTTTATAAATTAAGAATAACTTTTCTCATAAGTCTCATATAGCCACCAAAATTAATATACATCCCTAAAATGTCATTATTAATAACATACCAATAAATTAAGATCTAAATCTAACAATTCACACATGTGATAATGATCCCCTCTCTAGGGTTACTATTTCTAATTTAAGGCATTTTTCTCATGAATTGGACTTAGACTATTTATAATCACTCCAAACATTCCATGTAATGTATTTACCATATTTTGAACTAATTATCACATTAAAATGTCAAATATTTGATTTTTGAACCCATATTGAATAAATCACCCTTAAGATAGCCAAAATACCCATATTTTTACAAAAGCCTTATAAGACCCAATATGAATGATTTTTCAACCACAAACACACACATACACCCACACACCCCACCACCATCATCATAAAAATACATAACCACTATTATATAAATACCACAAATCACAATTTATGCCTACCAACAATATACACAAACACATGTTTTCACAACTTTTTGCTTTTTCAACATATAACACCACATATCATATAACATTATTGTAATGCCCCCAAATTTCACAGTTGAAAATTTTTATTTTATTTAAAAATTAGCGGAAGCAATAACCGTAAATTTCGGAGATGTTACTGCCACACTTAGCACCAGACTGGTTTCCTCCTATTGTTCCAGTACCAAGTGTTAAGGCTAAAAGGAACAGAATACGATTTATACAAATTCAAATTCTATTTAAATCATAGTAGCACATTGAATTCGTTACAAAAGATATAAACCCACTATTAGTGGTTATAAGAGTAACATCATTTACCAAGGAATTAAAATGGTGGAAGAAAAACCCTAAAAGTTTCCTAGATAATCCTTACGCTCGTACCTGATGCCCTCTTGAATAACATCTGCAATAGTCTTGCAAAGGACATTGCCCATTGAATAGGTAGGGGCCCATAAATGGAACCCTTCAGTACTATGGTACTGAGGAATCCTTTATACCAAACTGAAAGGTAAGGCTCACATGCAACACATAATACAAAATGGTGTAAACACAATAACCTACGCGAGCACAGAGACAACCATGAGCAACTGAAGAATAATACACAGTGTAACGCCTCATACAATAAGAAATGCATAGTACAAGGCTCATTCACTTAGCAATGCCATCACATACCCCGAGAGAGACTGACACCAAGGCTGAACTTATATTATAACAACATATCATGAGGATGAAAGTAACTCCCTTGGTCTTAAGCCATTAAATGAATATCGCTCAATATCATCTATCAAATTATATTCATGTGAGTGCTTAGTATTTTTCCATGATTTATTCACATCCAAGATTTGGTTTATTGAGCTCGGGATCCCCCACTATTATAGTTAGTGGACCGGAATACACATATACATCTTCCAGGACAAAGGCGCTCCTGGGCCACTATTATAACCGATGGACAGGTACACACATACATCTTCCAGGAAAAAGCGCTTCTGGACCACTATTATAATCGGTGGACCGGTACACATATACATCTTCCAGGGCAAAACACTCCTGGACCACTATTATAACCAGTGGACCGGTACACATGATATAATCCATCTAGGCCCGGCTCAATAATCTTTCACTTTACATGATTAGTGTCTTCCATTTAATTAGCACAACAAATTCATTTATTTAACTCGAGGGGGAGATCAAGAACCCGGAGACACAAAGGTACACCGGTCATACTAGCACATGCAAGCAACACAGTACCCTTCAACCATCAACCTAGGGACGCAAAGGTACCTTGGTCGTAATTGTGCACGAGGACACACATTACCCTACCGATAATGACACCTAATCCATAAGTATGTATACCCGCTAAATAGGTCCGTAGATCTAGATAGAGTAAGATGTAGGGCCTGGCTGGGGCACTAAGGCACACTTGCAAATACCAGAATAATCGTGGGCTAAACCACATCTTTAGGGAAGCGACCCCTAAAGATCCACCATTCCCGATCTTGAGGTCTTCCACTTTAATTATTAGTGTTTTAATTAAGGTGACCACGAGAAATACAATAACCACATACTTATTCACTTCCATTTGTTTCCATTATTATTAAGTAATCCTTATTTATACAGTTATCCATGTTAACCTAAAGAAACCACTAAGGCCATCCTTATATGATCCAATTCCAATTCAGGATTCATTTCCATTTATTCATATGCAGTAAGGGATTTATCACATCATGATCATAATACGATCTTAGAGCCTGGTTAGTTCACATAAAAGAATCATGGCACACTTAACCCTAACATGCCTTTATACCACATCCAGCACACAATACCATGTATGATTAATGATTAAGACACCTCTTTCATGAATAGAGATAAACACCATATCACACCCTTAGTTGTCCATCCAACCCTAGGTTATGTCATGTTCTTGTGATACTCACTGATTTATCAAATCTCCTTTTATTATTCAATGTTACTTATATTTGATTACGGAGACTTATTTAATCCATTGACAAGATATAAGCAAATTATCGATTTACCCCATCATCCTTACAAAATTACTAAAATACCCCTTATTTGTAAAATTACCAAGTATCCCTTTTCATTTGCCAAATTATCATATTACCCTTTATATTTGCATAATTACCAAATTACCCCTTGTATTTGTTAGATTACCAAATTATCCTCCATACTCATTAAGTCACCAACTTTACCCCTCATACTTGTTAAGTTACCAATTTATCCTTTTCAGTTGGTTAAATTACCGTACTGCCCTTTATAATTGTTTAAATTACCAAATTGCCCCTTAGGCTTATTAAGTTACCCAAATCATCCTTCATACTTGTTACATTTACCATATTGCCCATTTGGTTAGTTAAATTACCAAATTACTCTTCATACTTATTAAATTTATCAAGTTGCCTTTTTGGTTGGTCAAATTATCAAATTACCCTTCGTACTTATTTAAAATTACCAAATTTCCTTTTTAGTTGTTTAATTTACCAAATTGCCCTTCCTTTATGCCAAATTACCAAAATACCCTTCTTCTTTATTAAATTACGATTTTACACCTTTATTTTTACAAAATGACCAAAATACCCTTCCTTTATGCCAAATTACTAAAATTTCCTTTTTCTTTATTAGATCACCATTTTACCCCTTTACTTTACAAAATTACCTAAATACCATTTCCTTTATGCCAAATTACTAAAATACCATTCCTTTATGCCAAATTACCAAAATACCCTTCCTTTATACTAAATTACCAAAATACCCTTCCTTTTTATTAGTTTACCAAAATACCTTCTTACTCACAAAAATTACCAAGTTATCCCCATTTCCATGTAAAATTACTAAAATACCCTCCTTACTTATCCATTTACCATTTTACCCCCTTTACTCTTTTAAATTACCATTTTATCCTTATTATGTCAAATTTACCTAAATACCTTCACCACATAAATATTAATATAAATGGACCATATACATCCTCCAACACCACCAACTATTCTTATTTATCATTAAGGCTCATTAGCACCTATCACACATACTTATTTAGGCTATACTTTCATACAAGAGAAGTTACTAAATTGCCCCTAGGGTTTACATTAATATTATCTATGCAATAAATGGCCACATTAGCATATCATACCATACATATGTATTTAACATTATCATTAATAACAAGGCTCCTTCCTTAAGCATTATTCTACACATGACACATAAATTAACATGCTTTTCTTTTCATCAACCAACATATGCCACTAAATACATTATACTTAACAACATAGATCATGCATATAAATATATTAAAAACCCTAATGTACTAGCATATGTATATCCACACATTTTAGTAGATTATAATGATTACCTTATTTTTAACAATAATCAAACCTTACTGGTATCCCAGTTAAAGGTTTGAGCTTTGATTAGTAAAATCAATACCTAAAAATAATATCAACATTTATCATATTATAAGTAGAAAAATCAAAAGAATAAATTTTATCAAAAGCTTAATTAAATATATAATATTAACCATTGTTATACCTCAAAATTATTAGCCAAATTTTCTAAAGGGAGGTAGCGTGAGCTGCATGCAAGAAGTAAGGAAGAAGGGTCGAAGAGGGAGAAGTGGGGAGAAGGGAGGTGTTGTAACAACCCCAAAATTCACTCCTGAAAAAAAAAATTGTTTAAAAGAATAGCGGAAGCTAAAATAGAATTTGGGGAATGTTACCGCCACATATAACAAGATAAATGTCCACCATCTATCTCGTGCTAGACGCAAGGCTAAAATCTATCAAGTAAAAATTCAAACAACATCTATGCAGTGAGGATAAACTCCCACAAGGAGATATCTACAAGCAGATGGCAAGTGAACAATTTCACAAAATAAAATTATCGCTGAATAAATCAGCGGAACCTGTGAAATAAACTCGGATTTTAAAAGCTTATCAGAGTATGATGAATTAAAATTCAATTACAACGCCCTTGAAATTTTAAATACAACACTTGAAACTTCCAAAAATAAATACGGTTAAACAAGACAAATCCCGATGGATCAAATTGTGGATTGCCTACTCTCTCAAGCCAAGCCTTCCACCCAAAAAATAATATCCGATCTCCAACCTGCACAAGAGGTCTACTCCCCACCATCAGTGGATCATCACAGGATCCATTCAACCAAGGTAACATCAGTACGAGTCTAGTACTGAGTAAATCAAGACTACCTAACTCATGGAAGGAAACATGATACACATAAGATATGTTAATCTCTAGCTTACAATATTAATGCTCAATTGTACATATGATAAATACACCATGCCACTCATATAATAATTCATGCTCAATTATACATATGATGCATACGCCATTCTACTTATATAACAACTCGTGCTCAATTATACAAGTATTACATATAATCAAACATAGGGTCACAGATTCATGCTTATGAGTACATGACTAGACATGATGGCACATAGGATACAAGAGTACAAGAAATCATGATCACATGCTAAGTAACACCAATCCAACAATCCAATAATAATCATTATTACATCCAATTTTATTTATTTGCGAAGAGTTCAGGGACCTCACTATTCTTAACCGGTGGAACGATTTGAAGCACCTCTTAGAGACAACACACATGGGCCACTATTATCGTCCGGTGTAACGGACCCTACACCTCTCAGGGCAAAACGCTCCTGATCCACTATTCTTAATCGGTTTAACGGTTTCACCTCTCAGGGACAACACACATGAATCACTATTATTGTCCGGTGGAACAAACCCCACACCTAGTCCTGACTCACATAATCTTCCACTTTAAATAATTAATGTCTTATTCATTACTTAACTTATATCATATTCTTATTCACGTTGAGTATAGGGCCCCACTATTCTTAATCCGGTGGAACAGACTGAAGCACCTCTCAGGGACAAGACACCTGAGCCATTATTATCGTCCGGTGGAACGAACCCTACACCTCTTAGGGCAAAACGCTCCTGATCCACTATTTTTAACCGGTGGAATGGTTTGAATCACCTCTTAGGGACAACACATCTGAACCACTATTATCGTCCGGTGGAACAGACCCTACACCTCGGCCCAACTCACGTGATCTTTCACTTTAAATTATTTGTACCTTATTCAAGAATTTAACTAATTATAACAGCACTTAGATCACTTCCGTCAACACAATAAATTTCCATTATTATATCAATTTCAAGTGGCGTTAAAGCCAAGCGGCATTAAAGTCGAACCACCCAAGTGGCATTAAAGTCGAACCAATTCAAGTGACACTAAGGCCAAATAATTCCATGACATAAAGATACAACATAAGACATCATATAATTTCAATCCACACTCAACCCTTCACATACTCAAATACATACCATAATCAAGCATTATACTAACACACATTTGCATTGAGGCTATAAATTTGTATATACATATAATTACCACACAGAACACATCATACGCTTGACATGATTAAATAATTAATAGGCATACTTATCATATTCCACTCCGAATAGACATACATTCCATATTCTGCCATAAGTAAAGGTAATTAGTGACTTACCTAAATCTGAAGCTAGCTAAGCAAATTGAGAAAGAGAAAGAGCTATCAAGAGCTGGACAATCCAAGAGAAAGTTTTCCTACATCGCCGATAGAAATCGAAAACTAGGTTATAAACTATCTTATCAATCAAGAATTTAAATATTATAATTAAATAAACACAAACGGATACAAACAATCTTTATTGGAAAACGTAACCAAAACCTAGGACTCGCGAGTGTAGCTCTATTAAGATTTAAAATTAAATATTAACCAAATCAGGTTTAACACATATCACTTGGGACATTTGAAATTGATTTGGAAAGTCGGGGAAAGATTAATAGATTATAAGTTAATTTTAGCAAAAATAACTTACTCATTAGGTTTTATAACTAAGGAGGCAAACCAACCATTTGTAGGGAACCAAATCCAACCCGATAAGATAAACATAATTAAATTGATTTTAAATCAAAGACAGAAATCGATTAGGTAAAAGCTGCATAGTACAATCAATTTTATAAAACCATATTTGAAAATTATGGTTTTTAATGCCCGAACTATGAACCGACTAATTAAATTTTATTATATAAAATTGATAGCTTAAGAGTACAATTAAACAAGTTTTAAATAAATCTGGATAATCAACTTCAACAAAAACAATCTTCCGAGTAGCCAATTCAAGACAACCGGTTTCCAAAATTAGGGCTTCAAAGCCCAAGACACAAATTCAGATAATTCAAATCAATTAATTCCAATTGAAGGTGTTAGAATGCAATTAATACCATTTCAACTATTTCTATAAATTCAATTTTAGAAAAACGACTATATAAATGACCAATTTCATAATTTCACTTGAAATATAGGGTTTTAGGCCCAAAAATGTAATTCGGTTGAATTCTATTAATTTATTTAAATTGAATGTTTATAAATTTAATTAGACATATTTTATAACATATCATATAATAAATAGCTCAAAACCAATAAAAGAAATACCCAATTTAGCATAATTAGGGTTTTTGAGCCGGGAACACAAATCCTATCAATTCTTGCTAAAATATATAAATTGATGGTTTGGAATTGTAATTAAATGTATTCTAATGTAAATTACATAATCAATTGAATAAAACAACCCGATTACACAATCCAATTTATACCCGCAAGAGTTTTGACCTAAAAATCCAATTCCAATCAATTTCACAAAATTTTTCCAAATCAACACTTCCGATATGAAATTAAATACATTTCAAAGGATATCATAAAATCAATTGAGTGAAACAACTCAATTATGCAACCCAATTTTATTACACACGAATTTTGACCTAGAAATCCAATTCTAATTAACTCCGCATAAATTTCTCAAATTGACGATTCTAATATGAAATTAGATATATTTTACAGCATATTGTAAAATTAATTTACCCGAAATAGCTTAATCGGATAAATTTAAAAATTCGGGCATAACCAGACCCAAAAATCCGATTTTCATAAATCAACAAAATGCACTACAATTAACCACTCTAAATCAATCATAGAACATATATATACATAATTATACAATCAATTTAGCTTATCATAAGCTAATTCATACTCAATTAATTCAAATCAAGGGTTATGGTTTTTATAAATTTCTACCAAACAAGATTAGCAAATCAGGACAAGTGAAGGCCGGAGAAGCTTCGTCGGAGGTCGATCGGTGCTCGCCGGAGGTCGACCGATTTTCTTCGACCATCACCTAAACTCGCTGCAGCCGGACGGTGACACCACCTGCTCCGAATGTTGGTGCTGTGTGCGGATGCTGCGGGCTACTGGTTGCTGGTTGTTGCGGCGGTGCTGATGGATTTTCAGCCAATTGGAGGAAGTGGGGTGGTAGAGGAGGTGCCGAGGAGAAGATTGGTGGTTGTGGAGGTAGTGGAAGAGGAAGGAGGGCAACAGATGGTGGTGGTGTAGGGTGGAGGTCGAGAAGGAGAGGAAAGAAAAGAGAGGAAGGGAAAGAGGCTATAGGGGCAAGTGAGGGTGATGGGGGTGGTGCAAAGAGGTTGATGGGATGTCAAGGAGGTGGTTGTGGTGGTTGGCTAGGCGATAGAGGTTGTGGTTGAGGATGGTGGAGCAAAAATAGGGGAGGAGGAGATAAGGAAAGAAAGAAAAGAGAGAGGGATTTGTAGGGAGGTAATGGAGCTCGAGGCAGGAGAAAAATGAGTAGGAGAGAAGAAGAAAGAAAAGAGGGAGAGGAGAGGAGGTATGCGCCAGATAGGTGGTGGCAGGGGGAGGTTGTAGCTTGACGGGTAGGGTGGCGGGTTGCGAGAAGAAGGAAGGGAGAAAGGGGAAGGAAGTGGCATGTGAAGGGTTGTAGTGCTGGGGTGTGTATGGCTCAAAAATGGAAGGAAAGGGATGGGGGAGAGAGAGGGAGAGGGAGTAGGGTTGCAGGGGTGACAAGTGGTAGCAGGCGGTGAGTTATAGGCAGGCATGGGGGACAGTCGAAGGAGAAGGAAGGAAGAAGAAGAAGAAGAAGAAGAGAAAAGAAAGGAGAGGCGCAGGCTGGCCGGGCAAGGGAGAAAGAAGGGGGAGCGGGCCGACCCGCGTGCATGAGGGAGAGGGGAAAGAAGGAGGGCGTTAGGCTAGCCCAACCGGGGGGAAAAGGAAAAGAAAAATGAGGGGGAGACGGGCTGGGGTGACGATGCGAGGAGAAGGGAGAGGAGATGGGCCAACGGCCCAACGTGAGGGAGAAGGAGGGCCGCAGGCTTGGTGACCCGAAAGGGAAAGAAGAAAAGGAAAAGGAGGAAAGAAAAAGAAGAAGAAAAAAGAGAAAGAAAAAAGGGAAAAATAAAATAAAATAAAATTTTAAATAATGACATTTAGTATTTTTGATAAATAAGTTAATTTAATAATTTAATTTATTAGAATTTAATATTTTAGTTTAAAAAGGATAATTTTAGTAAAATGTTGGTTTGGAAATTTATTTAAATAAATAAGTATGATAAAATAACAAAATATTTATTTTAATTTATTAATTATTCATATCCATTTTTATTTACTCAAAAATCCATAAAATAATCAAATTAAATAAATTCAAAAGTTAAGCTATCCTAAATGAGGGTCATTTATTAAATTATAGGTTTAAAATTTTTAGGGTATTACAATCATCCACATAACCATTTCAACCATGATATCACACATAGGTATACACATTGCACATACAAAACTCTACATATGATATGTTTCATTATTAAAGCTTCTCCGATCTCTAAGCATGTAAGACCTATGACTCTTCATCCAATTTCATCAAAATATCACCTAGAAGCTAAAATATAACAAGGTTAGACTTAGAAAAATTAACTAAGGAAAAACTAAGGCAAATAAGAGAGAGGGAAAATGGAGATAATTGAATAAGTGGAATAGCTTGTGTAAGGGGTGGTGCACATTACTGCTAAGGTGGAGGGCACTATGGTGATCAAAGGAGAGGAGAAGAGCGGCACGATTATGCACTTAAGACATGCATGGGTCAAAGGGAAAAACGGTGCATGGGTTGCGACGTGAAGCGTGCATGGGATAGAGTGTGTTGTGCGGGGGTTATGCGAGGGAGGGTATGGCCATGCGTAAGGGGTGTAGGTTTTCCACCTTAACTAAACTGAATGGCAGAATGGGGCATCTCAGAAAGAGGGAAAAGGCTTGGCTTAGGATGGTGATGGACGGGCGACAACGAGGGAGGTTGATGGGGATAAGGTGGTGATGATTGGGTGATAAGGTGGCGGTGTTTGGTGGCCGGTGATGGTGAGTGGCATGGTGTTGATGTCAATGAACCATGGAAGGTAAATAAATAAGAAGAGAAGAAGTTTTTGGCTCACTTCCTTAGGCGACAAGAATGGAAGGGAAAGAAAGGAGAAGAAAATAGGGTGATGCACATATACACATATATACAAGTGCATGCGGTTAAGATGAGGGAGATGGAAGCCAAAGGCTGAGGTTGGGGGCTAGCTAGTTTTAGTGTGTGTGGTGTGGAAGGTGTGTGTGTAGGTGGTGCAAGGGTTGGTTGTAACATCCCAATTTTTACTACTTAAAATTTTTATTTTTTGGAAGTATTAATATCAAAGTAATAGGTGTTATTTCCGCACTTTGCATAAGTCTAGTTCCCTCATTTTCTTATGCCAAGTACTAAGGCTCAAAACAAGTTAGATCCAAAACAAAGGAGTAGAAATAAAAGAAAATAACATAGATAAAAGTTACAGATATATAGTATATATACAACCAAAAAAATTAAAATACAACAAAGGACATAAGAGTCTAAAGGAAAACCAATTACAATAAAAACTAACACCCAAATGTACAAAACTAGTTTGCGCTAACTCTTAGAGCCATAAGCCCATTCAAATAATGAAAACTCTTCCCAAGGTCTTCACTTATCCTTGCTACTATTATACACCTCAAACCACTCCACACCCTTCAGAAGTCATCTACAAATGTAGTATTGTTATGACTTTTTTGTACTAAGTAAATCACAATACCTTACAAGCCACAAGAGGTAGCATGTCCACATTGGACATAATCACACAATAATCTGAAAAAATTTTCAAAGCACAAATCATATGCCATAACAATATAAGATAATCATGGGATAAGATATATACAATAGAGATGGCAATTTTCCTTATGGGTTTGGGGGGTCGTTCGGGTTCATGTTTGGGAAAAGATTTTGAAGAATTTTTAGGGGATGGGGCGGGGACGGGTTTGGGGTCCCCATCCCCAATTTTTCCTATATATTTTATATTGTTCTATATTATATATATATATATATATATATATATATATATTATAGAATATAAATTAAAATATATTATGAGAAAATAAGATCGGGTATCGGGGATGGGGTTGGGTTTTGGGTATCACGTTGGGTTTTAAGGTCGAGGATGAGAAATTTTTTGGGGATCGTCTCGAGTATAGGGGTTTGATCCCCATTGGGATAGGGTCAGGGATTCCCCAATAAGAAAAAAGTAGGGATTGGGGCAGGTTCGAGGATGATTTTACTTATCAAGTTCGGGATGGGGATGGGGTCCTTGTCCCCTACCCGACCCGTTGACATCCCTAATATACAACATCAAGGTCTTATGCTTATTAGTCAATCATACTTGACCAATTCACATCATCTCAAAGTGCACGATAACCATATCGAAATCCATGACCAAGACCAACTAATCAATTCAATTCCAAATACTAAGGTAAGGTATTGAGAAGACTACCGAACCATCCTAACAAGCTAAGTAGAGCACAAAGGCTACCGAATCTCTACCTCAATAATCCATTTTATTCCTATTCTTAAACAACAATTACTTTTATTTTTAATTACTCGAGGGGATAAAATTAACTTGGGGACACTGAGGTACACCTGATCATATTGGTGCACATAGGCAACGTAATACCCTTATGCACCGTTTGGTTTGGGGTAAATGGGGGTTAATGGAAGTGAGTCAATTGATTCACCTAGTTTGGAGACAGATGTTGTTAGCCTCACCTAGATGAATCATGGTTAAAGTTTCACCTTCTTTCACCCCAATTCACCTTATTTTTATTAACTTTTGATTTCGGGGGTAATGGAGGCAAAGGTGAAGACATAAGTAAATAACCTTCATTCACTTCAATCCAATTAGAATTTTTAAAACATTCACTCTAATTCACCTAGGTTTGGTTAATATCATCCAAACAATATTTTAAAACATCCACCCCAATTTACCTTCATTCCCTTCACCTAGGTTAATTTTTAATGTTTACCTTTACCCCTATTCACTCCAATCCAAACGGATTATTACTTTAGAACCCTGTGACATAATTGTACATATGGTCATACTAGCGCACACAAGTAACCCAATGTCCTCCAATATTGGTCGCCTAATTCTAAAATATTGATACTCCCTATAGGGTCTGTATGCCACCTATAGAGTAGACTAAGGCTTTACTGGGCCACATTACTACACCAAAGAGCCAAACTCAAACAAGAACAATACCTCACCTCTAGGGTAGTTAATACTAGAGATAAAACATTCCCACACTTGAAATTTTCCACTTTAAGTGTTAATGGTTTACAATGTGATCACAAATATCACACATTGCATAATAATTTCCATTCCCATATTTAACTATTTTTCCTTCATTTTCAATTATTTGAGTAATCCCTAAGGTCATTGGTCTATGTCATAGTTAAAGTCAACGCTAAGGTAATCCTATTGCAAGTCTAAAGCCATCCTATGCCTAATTATTTATATCAGGCGCATTAGGTCGAAAATGACCAAAATGCCCTTAAAACCTAATTTAACCATTATCACCTAATTTTGTAAAGAACATTATTATTGTGATAAATTATTAATAAAAGGCTAAAATCTAATTATTTATAATATTTTTGTATGTAGGTAATTTTTAAGATTACGAGATTGACTATATCTTCCCTTTAGCATGCATTTAGCAACTTACGTGTGCAAATCTTAATCACGTGTTTCTAATATGTCATGTATACTATACAACACACAAATATATATTTTTTTTAGCATGATAAAACATTTAAAATGACAATTATCATCATGGCGCACATAAGGGAGCATTTCTACCATAGAACATGCAAATAGTACTTATCGTATTTGAACCTTAATCATGTATGCATAATTTCATGTTATTTATATCAACTTTACTTACACATGCAATGATAACCATGGCACACTTGAAATAGCATAGATATAATATCTTTGCAAGGTTAAAACTCTAGAAAAACCCTAAATATGCATATTTTATCGTTTATAAATTTATACATGCATTTCATAACATTTACATAATATAAAACTCCAGCATGATTCTGATATAAAAAACCTATCATGCCTGCACATAATTTTTATCATCTAATTAGATTTACTTAAATCCAAGTTACGCAAAAGCATAAAAGATTGTATTCTCTATGATACCTCAAGCATTACCTTAACAATCAACACCCACCAACACATATATTAGTATATAATATAACAAAACAATAGCCAAAATTAACTAAAACCAACTTGGGAAAATATTAGAAAATAACTGACGTAAAGGAGCTATGTGAGGTGACAACGGATCAACAATGACACAAAGTCACGCAAGAAGGGGGAAGAACGATGGCAAAAAACCATGCTAAAGAGGAGGATGGAAACGATATTAGTTACTATTGTAAAAGAGGGGCACCAACACTTGTTTTCATTGCTAAGTAGGAAGGATCAATGATTCTTGCCGCAACAAGGAGGGGTGCACTAGTGGTATTACATGTGTCTGGTGAAGAACTAGCACGAGCTAAGCATGGTTATGCGATGAAAAGATCGAATGTACGATCTTGCATACAACACATGCATGGGTTGAGAGCATTGAATGTGAATTATTGGGGTGTGTGGGATGTGTGTGGATGAGAAAAAAAGGGAGAACACGGTTGTGTGCGACACCATGCATTGGTTGTGTAAGAGGGGCAAAACTGGGGCATGAGAGGGTGCATGGCAGTTTGCCTCAATGAAAACAAACAAAGCATGATGGGGATAGGAAAAAAAGGGTTGGGGTGGCAGTCGTTGGGCAACGATGATGATGGGTTGGTAGTTGTGGTTGGTTTTCTAGGGCAACAGTGGTGTTTGGTGATTGTTGGTGGCGAGATGCAATGGCGATGGTTATGCTACTTTGAAAAAAACAAGAGACATGAAAAAGGGACAAGAATATCATGGATCAGGGCCTTAGCTTTGTGGGATTCAAGACACAAAATGGTGAGGGATAAGTAAGCTTGTATAAATGATGGTGTGTGACCGAACAAGAGAAACATACATAAAGGGAACATGAGGTAGAGGTAATGTGCAGGGGAAAGATGGCGTGAGGGAGAATTATACATAGGGGGAGAGGGGTTGTAGAAGACCAAAAATCTCAATAGGATAAGGGGTGCTATTTAAGAAAGAAAAACCAATGATAAAAACATCCGGTTATTGGTTCCTCGGTAATACAGATACAGGTCGGGGTCTCAACTATGGTTAAGACTAATAATCCAAATCCTATCCAAATTTTAACCCAATTAAATTTATGCATATAATGAGCCATAATAATATACATAAAAATAGTAAATTTTACACATAGCATCATAAAATAAAATATTATAACTAATTACACATACTTTTTAGTTTATAATTAAGGTTTCTACAAGAAGGGTATTACACTGGTGTAGTGTAGGGGGATGGTGTAGGGGAGAAGGTGGTGCAGGTTGTAGGTGTAGTGCAAGGTTGTATGGTTGGGAAGGAAAATGGAAAGGGACATGCATGCATGGGGAGAATAGGTGTGCATAACCCAAAGAGGAAATGAGGAAGGGGTTATGCTACGTAGGTCAATAAGGAAGGAGGAATAAAGAAAAGGAAAAGGGAAAAGGGAAAAGGAAAAAGGGAAAAAAAGAAAAAGAAAATTTTGGGTTTAGGCCTAGGATTGGATTTGAGTTAAAAAAAATTAGAGAATTTGGTTAAGACTAATATATCAATTATTTGATGTTAGGGTTAGGTTAAGAAATATAAATGACTCAAAATTAGAATTTAGATTAGGTTAAAATATTAATTAATTGAGATTAAAATTAGACAAAATTTTAGAGTATTATAGCTAAATTAAAAGAACCACTCCTTGATGCTATAAGGAAGGATAATACTCTATATACTTCAATTTTTAAAATTAAAACTCTAGATCATTTTTGTTTAGTCAAATTATTTGATGGTGACAAATTTTAGATTTTTTAAGTTAAATACCTAGCAATTTTTAACAATTTCATTTAGCAGTCTCATTAGGACTTTGAAAGAGCTAAAAATGCTTATACTTCCCCCACTCTACAACTTCTTCGTAAGATAGTTCATCACAATTTTAAGTATAGGATTTTGAATTCTTTCATCTGTCCATCATGAGAACTAATAGAGTTTATTCATTTATTCGCATTTCTTACAATATTAAGAGTTATATTCTGGATTTTATTCCCACAATAGCAACACCAATTTAACATTCCTAAATACCTGAATTACAATATGACTAGTTAAAATCTATTATGAGTAGGTTAGGGTATTAATCAAATCAAATTAATGGCAATTATTTAATCGTATTCACATATTGTTGCGAGACCTTTTGAAACAATGTTAGTTAATTGGATATTATTTAATTAGATCAGCTTAATTACCTAAAATAATAAACTTTTATGAGTAATAATATAGAAGAATAAAAGTAAATAAATGATTTTCCCCTAGCATGTTCTTCAATTGTAACAATTAACAAATTACCTCAATCAAAATCAAAGGAAATAACTGTTCAAACAAAATATAAAATATTTAAGCACTACGAGATCAAGTTATCTGCCTAAATAAGAAGAAGACTTGAAAATTTGGAAGATGGAAGTCAAACTATACCAAAATCCTTGTGAGCTTGTGATTTGTGACAATGGAGGTTGAGATATGACACTTGAGAGGTTGTACATGTAATACTTTAAAATTGTTCCTAGGAATAAATAATAGAATAATAAAATATTAAACAAAGTAAATTATAGGTGCACATAATAATAATAATAATGCCTATAATAACAAAAAAACGGGATTTAAAAATTTATTATTATTTGGAAGCATTATTTTAATTATCTAACCTAAAATAAATTATAGAAAAATATTAATTATAGTAATTTTTAATTAATTTTAATTATTTTTATAATTATTCATAAATCCCCTATAACCCAAAAGATCCCACCATCTCCCTTCTTCTTTTCTTTTTACCCTTCTTTCTTTCTCCTTTTCTTTTCTTTCTTCTTTCTTTTCCTTCCTTTTCTTTCCTCCTTCTTTTTCTGTCTTCTTCCTCCGTTTGGGTTGCGCCCAACGACCTAGCACCTCTCCCTCTCCTCTCTTCCTTTCCTTCCCCAACCCGCCCAAGAGACCTTTTTTTTTCTCCCCTCCCCCATGGGTGATGGCCCAGCCGGCCTCCCCCTCCTCTTTTCCTTTTCTCTCCCTCCCCTTTTCTTCTTTCCCCTTTCTCTCCCTGTCCCTTACCTCTTGCTTGTGCCCCCTACACGACTTCCCCGCTGCCATTTTTGCAGCACCCTCAACCACTCTCCTCTCCCCTTTCCCTTTTCAACCATGTAGGTCATGCATGTTGGCATGCCTTTAAACTATCCCTCTGCAAGTCTCTCTTCCCCCTTGCTCACCTACACCCTATGGCTCTGCCACCCCCTGCATCGTCCTTCCCTTCCCTCTCCGATCGCCCAGCGACCGACCCCTTGTCCTTATCCCTCCCCTATCGACTATAAACCCCCCACTCTTTTTCTCTTATCATTCTTCCCTTGAATCACCCCCATGCAAATTTCCCCCACCCTGCCTTCAGACGTCGTCCCCCAAGCCCTACTCCCTTCCCTTCCCTATGACCCCTTGCATCCATTGAGCCCTTCACTTTCCCTTTCCTCCCCTTCCTCTTCTCTCCTTGAGCGGTTGAAGTGGGAAGCTCGAGTTGCCCTGTGTCACCCTACGCCACCTCACACCGCAGGCCCCACTAACCCATTCCCCTCTCCTTACACCTCCCCTCCTACACAAGCACATCTCTTATGCAGCCATCCCTCTCCGCCACCCTTTTCCCTCCGTTTCTCCCTTCTTCTCCTCCCTTCCTCTTAGTTGTGCCGCCACGAGCATTGCCACCGCAAAACACCACCCTTCCCACTAGTCCACCCAGTTCCAACATCATCCTAAACCCTAAAGAACCCAGCCCCACTCCTTTTCCAACCCAAAATCCCTCCTCTTTGCACTACTGCCACCCTTACCACTATCGTAGCCATGAGCGCCGCCACACCACACTCCCCTCATCTTGCTTATTCTGGGCATATTTCCCCCCTTTTTACTTATTTTAAGCCTTTTGACCTAATTTGTTATTATTTTGACCATTATTTTTATTATCTTTATTATTTTTATTAAGGAAAAGAGAAAAGGGATAAATTAACATAAGTTGGGTGTTCTTATTTTTAGGTACTGAATCGATGATCACTAATGAGGAGGTGTAGGATCATATTGCTTCAAGACCGGAGCCATTTAAGTAAGGATACAGTTATAGCTTGGGTTTGTGCTTATGTGCTTTGGTTGTAGAATAAGTATACCAACATGAACTATATGTATATAATCTAATATGGTTGTGCAACATGGCTTGCAAGGACTTGAGATAAATGTATGTGTGGTCATGACTGCTTGGCTATATGTTGTTGTAAAGCTCTATTATGTGATAATTCATGTCTTGAGAATAGCTGAGAAATTGTATATTTAAGTCCATGAGTTTTAGGTAGGTTTTGGTGGCCATGGAAATTTGGAACAAGAGGGTGGGAGATAGCATAAGGGAAAAAATTTAAAGAGAAAAAGTATTCTAAATATTCCTTTGAAAAAATGTGGAGTAATAAGAAGGGTAATTATAAAAGGGGGGATTTGGGTAAAATTTGCATAAGGAGAGTGGACCCCACATAGGGGTAAGTCCAACCTAGTATGGATTTGGTTGGGGTGACCAAGGGAAGGAGAGTTGTGAAGAAATAATTAGGAGGATGATGAGGGTGTTGTTGGGTAGTTGGTGGACATGGGGGAGTTTTTGGGATACTGAAAGACAGGAAGTGCATGGGGGTAAAATTAGGGTTTCGGGGGTTCAAACTCTAATGATAGGTCATTATCGCATATAGGAGTTGGGTTGTGCCCTTGGTTTGTAATGAGGGGTACACTATATAGAGGATGTGGGTCCAATCAAATGGGTAGTGGGGATGTGTAAAAGAGGGTACCAATGAAAAAGGGAGATTAGTGTTTCGGGCATAGCCATTTGGGAGGTTGTTATCGCATGTGTGAGATGAGGGAGTTGGGATGCAAGAATTTGGGATAAGGATGATCCTGGTAACTTGCGCATGGTCGTAGGATTTTAGGGCTAAATAAGAAGTGGATGAGATATTAGTACCATAAAGGCCAAAATTTGGGTTTTATGGGGGGTAACCCTAGAGGGTTATGATTATCACATGTGAAGAATAAGGAAAGCAGGCTATGACTCACGAGTAACAGGGTTCTGATGGCATGTTTGGGTTGGTGGTTAATTCTAGAGATTTAATGGATCATTCGGGAATGAGGATACCTCAATTTAGGGAATTTAGGTTTCCACAAGAGCAGGGTTGGCTGGGGTGGTTGTAGGACAGGAGTTTAACATGGTTGATGTGTAGATGTGTGTCTGATAACCGAACAATTAAGATACAAATAAGACACTAATCACTTAAAGTGGAATATCCTCAAGTTGGGCCCATGTGTATCATATGTATCGGTCCACTGGTTATAATAGTGGTCAAGAGCGTTTTGCCCTGGATTGTATTAGGCTTACCGGCCCACCAGTTATAATAGTGGTCGGGAGTTTGCTGTCCTGGATTATATTAGGCTTACCGGTCCACCAATTATAATAGTGGTCAAGAGCTTGTTGTTCTAGATTACATAGTTATCGGTCAATCAGTGAGAATAGAGGGGGTCCTGAGCTCAAATAATGAAACCTTTGGATGATAATAATCTACAAAAAATACACTAATTAGTAATAGTTCACTTGTTATAATAGTTATCAGGAGCATTCTGCCCTAGATTGTACTATATTTACCGGTCCACTGCTTATAATAGTGGTCAGAAGCATTCCACCCTGGATTGTATTATATTTACCGGTCCATTAGTCATAATAGTGGTCAGGTGCATGCTGCCTTGGATTACATGGTTATCGGTCCACTGATGAGAATAGTGGGGTTTCCAAACCCATGTGGATATAATTCGAGAGATGTATAAATGCTAAACTAATGGTTGTAAGCCCCTGATAGGGGTAAATAATCTATCATAATCTGTTGCATGCATTATATCAGTATCATGTACTATTATGTTCCTACTTAACTATATTGTTACCTTATTCAATACATAGCGTACTGATCACCCATGAAATGCCCCGAAAATTTTCTAATTTTAAAAATTATAGTTAAATAAGGTTTTATTAGAAAATTTAATTAAATAAATTATTTTTATTAAAATAAACGGAAACCAATTACGGTAAAGCAAGAAGAAATTTATAAGTATTCTAATTTAGAAATTTTTTGGTATTTTAACTAATTAAGGATTTTATTTTGAAAATTAATTAATTAAATTATTTTATTTAAAATAAGAAGGAGAAAATAGTTCCAAATTAATATTAACTTTATAAATAATTTAATTGGAGAAAATTATGGTGTTTTGCTAATTAAAATAGAATTTATGAATTACCTTTCAAAAAATCCTAATTTAGCCTAAAAAGGGATTTAAATATTATTATTTTTAAATATCCCAATTAACTTAATTAACCTAATCCACTATTTTTATTTTTCCCTTTTTCCTTTTCTTTCTTCCTTTTTCCTTCCTTTTTTTCTTTTCTTTTCTTTTTCTTCCTTACCTTCCCCAACCTAGGCTAGCCCAGTGGCCAAAGTCCTCCCTCCCTCCTTCCTTTCCTTCGGCGTGGCCCAGCCCGCACAGTCGTTCCCCTTCTCTTCCCCTCTTGCATGACACTTCCCTTCTTTTTCCATCGAAGCGAGTCGTTTGATTTAAGAACTTTAGCCCTCGTGCCCGATCGGTTTCTTTCTTTCCTTTCCTTTATTTTTTCTCAGCCGACCGGTCCAGTTGCCACCTCCTCCTTCTTCTTCTTTCTTCTTCCCCACCATTCACACCAGCCATTACCGTCAACCTGCAACTCCGAAAATCTCGCCACCGATCTCGCCGTTTGACCGTCCGTTTCTCCCTTCTTTTCCCCGTCGTTCTGCCAACCATATTGACCCAACCAACCTTTTCTCTCTTTTCGCGCACTATCCTCTCTTTTCTGTGCCACTTCCCTGCCTCGGCCCAGATTTTCGCCGGCCAAATGACGCCACCGACGAACCCTAACCCTACTTGTCCTACCCCCTCGTCGTCCCACAGACCTCACCCTATCATTTGAACCCTATAAATACCCCTTACCAACCCTAGAGTCCAGTTTTGTTTTTCGAACCCAGGAAATCATTCCTTTTTGCCGCCGCCACTTCAGACGCTTCGTTCGCCGCCATCAGCCAACTCCGCCATCCAATCCGCCCACCTAAGCCTTCCTTGCATCGTCCTATACCTAACTATACCTCCCTCATCCCTCGATTATTCATGCACAAGCCACCCTAGCTGTGCGAAGTAGCCCTCCCAATCAACCCTCTCTTCAACCTTTTCCGCCCTTCGAATCGCCCTTAGCCACCACTTCCACCGCAGCCGCCGCTCCTTTAACCTCCCAAATTATTCTACAGACCCTCCTCTACCTTCCCCTATCTTTCTTTTCCTCTCCCTCCCTCTCCTTCTCTCTTTCTCTTCTTCTTCCTCTTTCGGCCATCACTGTCGTCGCTGTGCGCCACCACCCTCATTCAACTCCTCTCCCTCTAGGTAGTCTTAAACACCCCAACCCCCACCTTCTTTTTCCCTATCTTTTTCCCCGCATCCAACTTTTCCCTTTTTATTCTCTTTTTCCGGCCGTCGCCGCCGTGCACCACCGCCGGTGCCGCCTGTCACCACTAGTCTAAGGTTGAACCCTAGACCCTCTCAACCCTTTTACCCTATTTTTACAAGCCTTAATATATTTTATTTCATTTATTTGAAATATATTATTATTATTATTATTATTAATGATTTTATTATTATTTCTATTGAGGGCCAAAGCCCTATTATATTTTTATTTTTATTTTATTATTATTATTCTTATTATTTCTATTATCTTTATTATTAATATCAATATGTTATTATTATTATTATTACTATTTTGAAATTATTATTATTATTATTCCATTATTATTATTATAACTATTTTACTATTAGTTTTGCTATTATTATTATCAGTGTCATGCGATTATTATTATTATTATTATTGTTGTTGTTGTTGTTGTTATTATTAATATTATTTTCATTATTATTATTATTATTACTAAATTTTGTTACTTATTTTACTAATGTTATTATTAGTATTATTTTGGTAAAGGGGCCGAAGCCCTTATTTCACTATGTTTTTGAGTAATGCCCTTTTTTATTATTATTGTTACTATTTTTATTATTCTTATTAATATTAATATTGATATTAGTTTTAGTATTTTTGCTATTATTATTTTAGTATTTTATCAAAAGCCTAGTCTTAGAGTAAGTTAGTATTTAATAGTACTTTTAGTAGGAGGGAATTTAATTTTAGTTTTTCCCTAATATAGGTGAGACCGGTCAAAGCCCTAAGGAGGCGTAGGAGCGTGCTCCAAGACCGGTGTCGTTTTAGGTAAGGGCGTTACTAAGGACTATTGTGTGATGATGTGCATTATATGTTTTGTATGCTTTATATTCTATGTTTATCATTATAATTATTTCGTATATGGTATGATGTGGAGTTCAAGCATATTCTTGTGTTGTTATATGGCATGTATATTATGTATATGTGATGACATGTGTTGTGACCCTGTAAGACATGCATGTGAGGATGTTAATATGGTTTGTGTGGGGGAAGGGATGAAAAAGGAGAATGGGGAAATAAGTTGACAAAGGGATGTGCGTTGACCTAAGTATTATAATGATCCATGAGTGGAAGAGTAAAATATAATTTATGATTTTATATGGGAGAATGTAACACCCCCAAAATTCACTACTGAAAAATTTCGTTTTATTTGAAAGATTTAGCGGAAGCAAATTATAAAATCGTGAATTCTGGGGATATTACCGCCACACTTAGTACCAGACCGGTTCACTCCTACCGTTCCAGTACTAAGTGCTAAGGCTAAAAGCATAAAACACAATTTACAATCCATTTTCAAATCATTTATAGGAATAGAATCCACCAGTGGTGGTTACTTTAACAACGTTAACATTAAAAACCAGGAATTTAAAAGAGAAGGAGAAAAAGCCTAACGATACCGGATAATTCCTTACTCTCTTTCTCGTAGCCCACTTGAATAGCACCTGATAAGACCTGCAAGGGGCACTGCCCATTGAATAGGCAGGGCCCCACGAAGGGAACCCTTCAGTACTATGGTACTGAGTAACCCTTTAATACCACATTTAAAAACAGGCCCGCAATGCAACACATAATGCAAGCTATATACATATGTAATCAGAGGTGCATACATAACAATCATATATATAACAAGTTATAAGTCACGATCGATACTTTTGGGCCATAAGTCATGTCATAGTGTAAAATCAATACATTCGGGCCTTAAGCCATCATCATTCAATCAATCTCATATTTTATATCCATATGAGTGCGAGAACCCCACTATTATAGACGGTTGATCGGTCTCTAGGGCAAAACGCTCCTGGCCACTATTATTTGCCGGTGGACCGGTCTGGCCCGGACTCAAATGGTGTTCCACTATAAGTTATTAGTATTTTTCATAACTTTATTCACATACATAACTGGTTTTACTGAGCTCGGGACCCACACTATTATTGCTGGTGGATCGGAATATACGTCAACATCATCCAGGGCAACACGCTACTGGGCCACTATTATATCCGGTGGACCGGTACTCATAATCACTTGCCAGGACAACACGCTCCTGGGCCACTATTGTAACCGGTGGATCGGTACTCAATATCATAATTCATCTGGGCTCGGCTCATAATCTTTCACTTTCATGATTAGTATTTTTCCTTTCTTTAATTAGCACAACAATTCCATTTATATGCTTCGGATGGGAGATCAATAACCCGGGACATAAAGGTACACCGGTCGTACCGGTGCATACAAGCTACTTAGTACCCTTAAACCACGAACCCAAGGACACAAAGGTACCTTGGTCGTACTGGTACATAAAGCTACTCAGTTCCTACCGACAAGGACACCTAATCCATAAGTATGCATACCCCCTAACTAGGTCCGTAGAGCTAGATAGAGTAAGATATAGGGCTGGCTGGGGCACAAAGGTACACCTGCAAATACCAGAATAATCGTGGACTAAACCACGTCTTTAGGGTAGCGACCCATAAAGAGTCACCATTTCCGATCTCGAGGTCTTTCACTTTAAGTATTAGTGTCCTAATTAAGGTGATCACAAAAGGCACAATAATCAGATACTTATCCGCTGTCAATCGTTCCGGTATCATTAGTCGTTTCTTATTCAGAAGATTATCCAGGATATCACAGAGAAAACATTAAGGCCATCATAATCTCATCTAATTCCAAATTAGGATTTGTTCTCGTGATACTTACTGGTTATTAAATACTCTTACCTTGCTAATCAGCATTATTCGAATCATGTTATGAAATTCCACAATCACAGCAACATGTTAGGTATAAATTACTTATTTACCCTTTACTTATATAATTGCTAGGTCATTCCTTCCTTACTTGACAAATTATCCTATTACCCTTCAAGTTGCATAATTACCAAATTACCCCTTACTCGGTTTAGGTTACCAAGTTACCTCCTACGCCTTTTTAAATCACCATTCACCCCTCATAATTGCTACACTTATCATATTTCCCATTTGGTTGGTTAGATTACCGAATTGTCATTCTCCTTTGTTATAATTACTAAATTAGCCCTAAGTTGGATAAATTACCAAATTACCCTCCTTCATTATCATGATTACTATTTTGTCCCTTTAGTTGGTTAAATAATTACCAATTTACCCTTTAGTTGGATAAATTACCAAATTGCCCTTCTCCTTATTAAAATTAGGGTTGTTCATATTATCTGATATCTGCTTATTTGATCCGATATCCGAAGCGATTCGATCTGAAAAAGAAAATAACCGATCCGATTTTTTTTTTCAAATCAAATATCCGATCCGGCCAACGAAAAGTCAAACAAACCAAATATCCGATCCGACAAATATAAATAACATCCGATCCGAAGAAAAATATTTATAAATTTTTTTATAATTTTTTATTTTATATATAATTGTATATAAATAAATTTATATGTGTCTGTGTATAATTTTTACTTTATTTATTATTTGAGGAAAAATTTAATTTAATTGAAATTATATTTTTAATACAATCCCTTTTTATATATTTATAAAAATAAAAATAAAAATACTCTGCATACCGATAGACTCCATCCACTCCCTTCTTATTTTAGTTTTAACATTGGATATTTGTTAAGTAAGTCGGATATTTGCTAAGCGAATCGGATATTTGCTCAGCATTCGCTCAACAAATCGGATAATATGAAATATATTTGTCATTTGGTAATTTTTTTATATTTGAAATTGTATTTGGATAATATCGGTTATATTTGATATCCGATGATATCCGATCCAAAAATTCAAATATCCGATCTTCCGGATATCCGAAGTTTCAAATCAAATATCAAATATCATTTTTAGATATCCAAAATTTCAAATATCCGACAATCAAATATCCAAAATATCGGATATTTGAACCGTAAACAACCCTAATTAAAATTACCATAATGCCCTTTTATTGGTTAATTTACCAAATTACCCTTCTCTATTATCATAATTATCCAATTACCCCTTTTTAATCATAATTTAATTACCAATTTATCCTTCGTCGTTATCATTATTACCAAGTTACCCCTTACTCCCAATTGTGTGCCATAAATATCCTTTTAATTTACAAAATTACCCTTCTACCCCTTACTTCCAAATTACCATAATATCCTTTTATTTACAAAATTACCACAATATCCTTTTACTTATACAATTACCATAACACCCCCTTTTTACTTTACAAATTACTATTTTACCCTTTTACATCCAAAATTACCATCTTTATCTTTCCTTACAAAATTACCATTTTGCCCTTCTTTTCCAAAATTACCATATTACCCTTTACTCCCAAAATTACCACTTTATCCTTTACTCCCAAAATTACCATAATACCCCTTTACTTATAAAATTACCATTTTGCCATTTGATCATAAAATTACCATATTGTCCTTTTGCCTAAAAAATTACCATAATACCCCTTTTTCTTACAACTTACAATTTTATCCTTTTGCTTATAAAATTATCATTTCACCACCTTTCTTTTGAAATTACCAAAATACCCTTTTGCTTACAAAATCACCGTTTTACCCTTTTCTTTCAAAATTTCCAAAATACCCCTTTCACTTCCAAAATTACCACTTAACCCCTTTATTCACCACTTTTATGAATTTACCACCACTACATAAAATGCTAATATTAGCACTTCATTCTTATCATCTAACTCCACCAACTTGTCATTATTCAACATAATACTCATTAGCAACTACATATTTTAGATTACATACTTACATAGGCACATTACTAACATACCCTTAGGCTCACAATAATATTATTCATACATTTATAACATAATACATCATAGACAAGCATTTAACATTTCCATCAATAATCAAACTCCTTCCTTAAGTGTCATATCTATGCATGGCACAAAATCTAGCATGCTATTCTATTTATCAATCAATATAAGCAACCACATTTATCATACTAGGCAACACATAACATGCATAAAATCATACTAAAATCCCTAATGTGCTAGCATACGTTTTTCCATGTGTTTAAGTGGAGTTTAACGATTACCTTAATCTCGCAAAAATCAAACCTTACCGGGATAGGTATCCCGGTTAACGGTTCAAGCTTTGATTAGCAAAACCAATACCTAAAAATAATGTCAAAACTTATCATATTAGGAGTAAGAAAAACCAAAGCATAAAAAATTATAAAACTTAATTAATGAAACACTTAACTTAAAATGCTATTATACCTTCAAAATTTCATATTAAACTACTTAAGCAGGCAGCAGCTCATCCTGCTCATGCAGCATGAGCTGCTTGCAAAATAAAAAGGAGGGAGTCTCGAAGAGGGGGTTAAAGGAGGCAAAATTTGTTATTTTTGGGTTAGGGTCTTTAGGCTAGAAAAGGAGGTAGATGGGGGAGGTTTCAAGGCAAGGGAATGGTGCAGGAGTGAAGAGGGGGTGTAGGTGGTGGCTGGGGATGGTTTCACGGCGGTAGAGGGCGACGGAGACGGCGGCGGCAAGGCGGCGAAGATGGTTGTCAGGCTGGGCGTGGCTGAGAAGGAAGGAAAAGAGGAGGGAAAAATGGAGGGGTGAAGGGACTGGTTTCAGGAAAAGAAGGTGTGGGGGTGGTAGATGGGGTTGCAGGGTGTGGATTGGTGGTTTTGGTGGCGGCAGAGGTGGCCGGACGACGGCGAACGGGGCGGTTGCAGGAGGCTTGGTGATAAGGGAGAAAAGTGGGGAGAAAAAGAAGAGGTGGAGAAAGGAGGAGCTGAAGGGGCTCGAGGGTGGCTTGGGGGGTCTCGTGGTGGCGCAGGGCAGTAGCAGGTGGTGGCAGATGGCGGCGCAGGGGCTGGGTGCGGTGGTGTAAGCGGCGGTTGGCGGCGGCGAGCAAAAACTAGGGGAAAAATGGGAGAAGGAGAAAATGAGAGAAGAGGATCGGGGAAGGGAAGGCAAGGCTCGAAAAAAATGGGGCAAGAGTTGCTGGTGGGGAGAAGGAAAAGAAGAGGGAGAGAAAGGGGGAGTCAGTGGCCGGTCGGCGCTGCAGTACGGTGGCAGGGCTGTCGGTTGGCAAGGGAAAGGGAGGGAAGAAGAAGGAAAGGAAGAGGGAATGCGAGCTATGGTCCAGGAGCTGGTTTGGTTCGAAATAGTAAAGAAAATGACGGGGAAGGGAGAGGGAGTAGTAGGGAGGTAGGTGGTGGCTGTATATGGCAGTTGCAGGCAGCGGCTGGCTTGCTCAGGGTGTCGGGCGTGGAAGAAGAAAGAAGGGAAGGGGGGAAGGGTGAGAACGGGCGGATCAGCACAGGAAAGAAAAAGGTAGGCTCGTCGGTCAAGGGGAAAAACAAAAAATAAGGACGGGCGGCTGGGATTGGGCTACGCCGCACGGGAGGAGAAAAGGGGGAAGGAATGGGCCTTTGGCCCAGTGCGCAAGGAAGGGAGAGAACATGCTGGTGCAGGCGGCCCAAGGAGGAGAAAAAAAGAAAAAGAGAAGAAAGAAGAAAACGGAGAAAAAGGAGAAGGAAAAGAAAAAAGGAAAATGAGAAAATAGGGGAGGATAATTTAATTTAATTTATAAAATAATAAAATGTAATATTTTTAATAAATAATATAATTTAATATATTGGTTCGAAATTGATACTTTTAGTAAATATTAGTTTGAAAAAATTATTTAATTAAGAACACTGTGATAAAATAATAAAATATTTCTTTTTAATTTATTAAATACTCCTATCCAAATTTTTACACTCAAAAATCCATAAAATAATTAAATTAATTAATCTTAAAAGCTAATTTATTTCAAATAAAAGTTATTTATTAACTTATAGGTTTTATAAAATTTTGGGGGATTACAGAGAATCTAATATATGATTTTGCATGGGAGAATCTAAACTAGGGTTTGGTATGGATGAATCTAGGGTTTGCATGGGTGATTCTAAGGTTTTTACGTGGACGTTTTAGGGTCTGCATGAAAAAGTTCGAAGGTTTGCATGGGGAGGTGAGCATCTGCATGGGAGTGAAGTTTACGTATGGAAAAATGATTTGGGATTTGAGGAAGGTAATGTAAGTGTTGTTTGGGTGTTTGAACACTTTGGATGAAAAATAGTACGTGGAGCAATATAAGGGTATGTAGGAGACCGAGCTAGGGTTTGGTGTGGCTGCTTAGGGTTTTTGTGGTATCATGTGTATTTGGTGATTAAAGTGTAATTATGAGGATGGTATTTACGATTTGTGATGTGTGGAGTGTTAAAATAAATTGGGTTGTGTAAAGTGGAGTAAGATGGGCCACTGAGGCTTAAATTAGGGTTCCTGGGGAAAACTCTAGAGTAAGGAAATAAGTGGACTTGAAGGATAAGTGTAAAGGGAGTGATTTATGCATGTCTAGGGTTAAAATTTTACGAATAAGATACCTTAAGACATTAATCACTTAAAGTGGAAGATTGTTGAGTCGGACCTAGACTGGTCCACCGACGAATAATAGTGGTTAGGGCATGATGTCCTATGTGTAACGATCCATCGATAATAATAGTGGTCAGGCTTTGTACTTGTGTGTTTTTGGTCCACCGGCTATAATAGTGGGGGATTCAGTGCTCAACAAAACTGAACATATTTGTACCAAGACATGGGAAATACACTAATTACTTACAGTGGAACATCGTGCGAGAAGGGGCCACACCAGTCCATCGACGAATAATAGTGGTCAGGAGCTTTATGCCCTGTGCATTTCTGGTCCACCAGCTATAATAGTGGTCATGAGCTTTATGCCCTGTATGTTTCTGGTCCACCGGCTATAATAGTGGGGTTCCCGTATTCGTATGGATTTGATAAAAAGTATGGTGTGAAATGAGTTCTAATAAGAGATTAATTAAATAGTTAATCCGGACTATAGATGGGCTTTTATATATCTACTTGAATGATTGATCGATATTATGTTATCATGATGGTCTTTATGTTCTTTTATTCTTATGCATTGTTTATGTGATTTTATGTGTTGGCCTTAGTGCTCAGTTACCTTACTCGGTACGTAGTGTACTGATCACCCTTTTCATGGGTGTTGTTCATTTCCACGAGTAGTAGGCCCTTCTGACTTTGTGCAAGTGGGCGAGACATCAGTCGGGGCTGAGCTTTGAGCTTGTATTTTGGCTCCAAGTCTGAGAGAGTCGTGGCCGTATTCATTCTTCATGTGATTTTATTTCATTATATTATTTCCTTTGTATCGCATTTATTCTTTTTGATTTATTACCTTGTATTGAGTACTTTAAATAAACCTTTTATTGAATGTAAGATTATTCCTTACGAGGAATTTTGATTTCGCAATCTAATTTTTATGGTATGATCTTTTTAATACATTTTATGAACTCTCGGTTTAAGTGTGAAAGTAATCTTTTTAGCCTTAGCACTTGGTACTGGAACGGTCGGAGTGAACCGGTCTGGTACTAAGTGTGGCGGTAACATCCCTAGAATTCACAGGTTTTAAATTTTAAATTCTTCCGTTTTTTTATTAAAAATAGTAAATTTTGGGGTGTTACAACCCATTTCATGGGTGTTGTTCATTCCCACAAGTAGTGACCCCTCCTAAGTATGTGCAAGTGATTGTTGATGCCATAGATGACTTTGCTACATATGATGACTTGGTCGGTGTAGAGTGATGTTGTGGTATTCTAGGGCTGGGGCTTGAGAGAGTGTCTTTTGGACTTGTTTTCCTACCAGTTTCAATTTATGTTTCCTATAACGGAACATTGTTATGTATTTTCAATATTTCCTTACATCGACACTTAACTCTTTTATATTCTGTATACCCAATATTTCCTTATATCAATGCTTAACTCTTTTACGTTATAAAGTTTTTCTTGTTGTGGTATTTTGGTTGAGTTTTATCCATTAGCCCTATAGTTAGTATGAGGCTAGCCGAGAGCCAGACTTATACTAAATACAACGATAATACCCCTTCTAGTGGTGTATGATTTTTAGAGATAAAATGAAAATTTTCAACTGTGGTTTTTGGGAGTATTATAGTACATCAAATATTTTAAAAACAAATCTAGAAAACTTTACTAAAATAAATGATGAAGGAAGAATACATATCTACGGGGACGAAGAATAAGCGAAACGAGGAGTCGAGTATGAAGAATGACACTGGTCAGTCGATCGGTGGTGTTACTAAGTTGGGATAGTCTGCCAGTGTCACTAAGGAGTGAGGAGGAGTGGAGGGATGAGTGGAGGAGTCTAGGGATGAGGGAGGATGTCAAGGAACAACAAGAGGAGAGGATTATTAGTTGAGAAGTAAGGAGGAGTGAGGTTGAGATTTGAGAAAGTGAAAGAAGTGAGAAATTAGAGGGTCGATGTTTGTGGGGTTGTGGGGTGTAAAAAGACTTTAGTCCGTTAGAATTTTATTTACTAAAGCACAATGTTTTAATTTAAAACCCAAGATTTTATACGTGTTAATATACAAGCTTATGAACGAGCTTTTAATGAACGGATTTTGAGTTGAGCCTTAAACGAGCCAAGCCAGGCTAAAGATACTTAAGGTCAAGCTCAACTTGATTAATAAACGAGCTAAGTTCAAATAACTCAATTCATTTACAATCCTATGACTGATATATGATATAGTCGATCCAAAAATATAGTTAAGGCGAATGCATCTGCTCTCCATTTAGTCGGGAGTGCGTATATTAATGTGACTTGCACTTCTTGATATTTTAGTTTTGATATTTGAGCGAGCTTTGAATGTTTGCTTTAGGAGACGATAAATAATGTTTTCATTTCTTTAGTACTCAGGGTGCGGTCTATTTTCTGTAGAAATAAATACGAGTCAATAATCATTTTCACTTATTTATTCTTTCATTGGTTCTTGATATTATCAGAAGTCTCCTAGCTCATCATCCTTGGTATATTTAAATATATCCCAAAACATATTTGTGAGCTCTAGGGCTATCTCTGATGATGTTCGTCTTGGTCTAGTTGCTTATTCTTCTAGTCTCTTGGCTATTTGGAATCCTTGTGTAATACCCCCAAAATTCACTACTGAAATTTTTTGTTTTATTAAAAGAAAATAACATAAGCGAAAAGCAAACACTTTGAATTTTGAGGATATTACCGCCACACTTGGTACTAGACCAGTTTTTTCCTATCATTCCAGTACCGAGTGCTAAGGCTAAAAGAATAAAATACAATTTCCCTGAAACTCAAACCATATTTAAATCAGAGTAGTGCAAATAGTTTCATTACAATCATAGAATCCACCAATGGTGGTTACAAGAGTAAAGATTACATTTAAACCGGGGATTAAGAGGTGAAAGAGTGAAACCCTACAGGTTCTAGATAATCCTTACTCTCTTTTCCACTGTCCACTTGAATAACACCTGCAATGGACTTGTAAGGGATACTGCCTATTGAATAGGCAGGGGCCCACGAAGGGAACCCTTCAGTACTATGGTACTGAGTAACCCTTTAAACTAAACTGAAAGGCAGACCTGCTTGCAACACATAATACAAGGACTACATAGGATGATAACATACGGGCTAATACACAAGGCGATACCTCATACAATGAGAGATGCGTAACACATAATCCATGTAGTTAACAAAGCCATCACGTACCCAAGCATGGACAAGCACTAAAGACAATTTCAGGTCATATCATTAGATCATCACGTGAAATCAATACTTTTGGTCTTAAGCCATTAAATAAATCATTATCCAATCATCATCTCTCGAATTATATCCATATGAGTGTGGGAACTCCACTATTATAGCCGATAGACTGGAAACATACAAGGCGGAACGCACCTGGCCACTATTATTCGTCGGTGGATCGGTCTTCAGGGCTACCTGCACCTGGCCATTATTATTCGTCGGTGGACCGGTCTGGCCCCAACTCCCATGGTGTTCCGTTGTAAATTATTAATGTCTTCCTATAGTTTTATTAATATCTAACGTTTGGTTTATTGAGCTCGGGATCCCCCACTATTATAACTGGTGGACAAAAAAAAATACAGGGCAAAACACACCTGACTACTATTATTCGCCGGTGGACCGGTCTCTAGGACATCTTACGCCCGACCACTATTATTCACCAGTGGACCGGTCTGAGCCCGGCTCAACACTCTTTCACTTTATGTAATTAGTACTTTATTCGTGTTTTATTCAAATGTCCATTTATTAAATTTGAGGGAAGGGGAAATGTTACAAATCCAGAGACACAAAGATATACTAGCCATATAATCAAGCATTCCATATCAAGGATCATGGCATACACAAACCCTAACACATACTTTAAATATATTTAACACACATTTCTATGCACACTTACTTACCAGTCACCTCTTGCATAATTATGATATAACACCCTATCATTCAATCAATTGATATGTTAAACACAAGTTACCGATTTACCCCTATCATCTTTACAAAATTATTAAAATACCCCATTGTCTGCAAAATTATCAAGTCATCCCTTTTTACTTGTTAAATTACCATATTACCCTCCATGTTGCATAATTACTGAATTGCCCCTTAATTGTGTTAGACTCCCAAATTATCCTCCATACTTATTAAATCACCAACTTTACCCCTCATCCTTGTTAATTTACCAATTTACCCTTCTAGTGGGTTAAATTACCGAATTAATCTTTATACTTATCTCAATTACCAAATTGCCTCTTAGGCTTATTAAGTTACCAAATCACCCTTTATACTTGTTACACCTATCAGATTTTCCATTTGGTTAGTTAGATTACCAAATTGTCCTTCTCCATTATTATAATTACCAAATTGCCATTTTTGTTGGTTAAATTACCAAGTTGTCCTTCTTCATTACTATAATTACCAAATTGCTCCTTTAGTTGGTTAAATTACCAAATTACCCTTCTTCATTATTACAATTACCAATTTGCCCTTCTTTATTATTAGAATTACCAAATTGCCCTTTAGTTGGTTAAATTACCAAATTGTCCTTTATCCATCACTATAATTACCATTTTGCCATTTTAGTTGGTTAATTTACCAAATTACACTTCTTCATTATTATCAGTACCATTTTGCCCTTCTTCATTATTATAATTACCAAATTGTCCCTTTTTGTTGGTTAAATTACCAAATTGTCCTTCTTTCTACAAACTACCAAAATACCCTTTCTTTTATATCAATTCACCATTTTATCCTTCTACTTTATTAAATTACCAAAATAACCTTCCTTTACACCAATTTACCATTTTACCCTTCTACTTTATTAAATTACCAAAATACCCTTTATTTGCACCAAATTACCATTTTACCCTTCTACTTTATTAAATTACCATTTTACCCCTTTACTTTACAAAATTACCATAATACCCTTTCCATTATATTTAATTCACCAAAATACTTTCTTACACCCAAAAATTACCAAGTTATCCTCTTTCCATGTAAAATTACTAAAATGTCCTTCTTACTTATCCATTTACTATTTTACCCCCTTTACTCTTTTAATTTACCATTTTGCCCTTATTATACCACTTTTACCAAAATACCCTCACTACATAAAATATTAACATTCATGCTTTATACCCATCATCAAACTCCACCAACTATTATTAATTATCATTAACACATATTAGCACCTACCACACACATATTTAGGCTACACCTTTTGCACATGCAAAATTACCAAAATGTCCCTAGGGCTCATATTAACATTATTTATGCACCAAATGGCCATATTAGCATATCATATCATACATATACTCTTAACATTATTATTAACAACAAAACTCCTTCCTTAAGCATTATAATTACACATGACACATAAATTAACATGCTTTTCTTTTATCAATCAACACATGCCACTAAATACATTATACTTAACAAAATGTATCATGCATATAAACCATATTAAAAACCCTAGCATACATATATCCATACATTTCAGTAGGGTTTAAGGTTACCTTATTTTCTATAAAAATCAAACCTTACCGGTACCTTGGTTAAAGATTCAATCTTTGATTAGTAAAAATCAATCCCTAAAAATAATATAAAAAATTAGCATAATAAAAGTAGAAAATCAAAGGAATAATTTTTATATCAAAAGCTTAATTAATATATAATAACACTAACTATTTTTATATCTTGAAATTAACTAAGTTTGGGCTAAAATTAAGGCAAGGTCACGCTGCTCATGCAGCGTGAGCTGCATGCATAAGGTAAGGGAGAAAGGGGAGTCAAAGAGGGAGTTGGGGAAATGGAGGGAGTTGGTTCAAGTTGGGGTTTTGGGGGTGAGTTGGAGAGCAGGTGGAGGAGAGTTAGGGTGGAGGCTGGGTGCAGGGGTGGAGTGGGGGTGTAGGTGGTGGTCAGGGGTGGATTATCGGTGGCCAAGGGCGGTAGAGGCGGCTGTTGTAGGGCTGCAAAGTTAGTTGTAGGGGTGGCAGAGGAGAAGAAGGAAGGGAAATGAAGAAGAAAAGGAGGGGTTGTAGGGCTAGGTTTCGGCCAATGGAGGTAAAGGGGTGGTAGGGGAGGTTGCAGGGAGTAGATTGGTGGCATTGGAGGTTGCATAAAGGTCGCACACGGTTGTGGTGTAGGGTAGAGGTCGAGAAAGGGAAAAGAAAAAGAAGAGGAAGAAGGGTGGTTGCAGGGTGGTAGTAGGGGGTGGGAGGAGGTGGTGCAGGTGGTTGGTTGGGCGGTGGTAGTGGTGGAGCAAAAACAGGGGAAGGAAAAGAGAGGAGAAGAAAGGGAGAAGAAGGGGAGGTCTGCAAGGGGGCGAGGCTCGAGTAGGGAGGAAATGAAGCAGAAAAAGAAGGAGAACATAAGAGGGAGAGGATACAGGCATGGGTGGGTTAGGTAGAGGTGCAGGGGAGAAAAAAAAAGAGGAACTGGGTCGGCCCGACCGGGGGGAAGGAAAGAAAGAAAAGAAAGAAGGGGGATGGGCTGGGGAGAACTATGCGGGGAAGGGAAGGAGGAAGGGAAGGAGTGGGGCATTGGCCCACGGCGAGGGGAAGGAGGTCGCGGCCTGGCTGCCTAAAGGGAAGGAAAACGGAAAAAAGAAGGGAAAAAAGAAAAAGAAGAAAAAAGGAGAAAGAAAAAAAAGGAAAAGGAAAAGGAAAATGGAAAATGGGGAGGAATAAAATAAAATAATTTTTGGAATAATAGAATTTAATATTTTTGATAGATAAATTAATTTAATAATTTAATTTATTAAAATTTATTATATTGGTTTAAAAAGGTTAATTTTAAATAATTATTGGTTTGGAAAATTATTTAAATAAAATGAGTATGATTAAATAACAAAAAATATATTTTAATTTATTAAATATTCATATCCATTTTTATATGCTAAAAAATCTACAAAATAATTAACTTAAATAAATTTAAAAGTTAATTTATCCAAAATAAATGCTATCTATTAAATTATAGGCTTTAAAATTTTTTGGAGTATTACACCTTGCTTGCTCAACATTTTGTCAATGTGTAAGGTTAAAGATGATAATGGGGTGGGTTAGAGGCTGGAATCCCATCCCTAAATCCTGTAAGCAAAATAATTTTTTATTTCATCCCAATCTCTATTTTTTTCATTGAAATTCATGTTCCCTGATCTATTTTCCGTCCCTAACGTTAAAACACGACTTTAAACTTGAAACCCTACCCTATCCCTAATACTTGATCTCATCTCTGATATTTGATATTTATTTTTATTATAATATACTTTTTAAAATACCCAAAAAATTCTAATTTTATTATTTATTATCAAATAAGATTTTATTATTAAAATTAATTAAATAATTTATTTTTATTAAAATAAAAGGAAATTAATTAGGGCAAATTAATAAGAAATTTATAAGTATTTTAACTAATTAAGGATTTTATTTTAAAAATTTATTAAATAAATTATTTTATTTAAAATAAGAGGGAGAAAATAGTTTCAAATTAATATTAATTTTATAAATAATTTTATTGAAGAAAATTAGAGTGATTTGCTAATCAAAATGGACTTTATGGAAAATCTTTTAAAAATCCTAATTTAGCCTAAAAAGGGATTTAAATATTATTATTTTTAAATATCCTAAATATTTTAATTAATTTAAATACCCAACCTAATTATTTTTATCTTTTTCTTTTTCCTTTTTCTTTCTTCTTCTTTTTCTTTTTCTCCCCGACCTGGGCCAGCCCGCGGCCCAGTCCCCCTTTCCTCTCCTTCCTTTTCCTTCGGCCCAGCACAGCCGCGCGACCGACCTCCTTCCTTCTCCCTCGCCGCGCCGCGTTTTGATTCCTTTTTTCCCTGTACGCCGCGTTTCATTTAAGTTAACCACCCACTGTGCCTGATCACCCAATCTCCCTCTTCTTTTCTTTCCCCCGAACCGCAGGTCCAACCCACCTTTCTTTCTCCTCCTTCCTTCTTCTTCCCCGATGCCGCATACCTGCAACTCCCTCCGATCGGTCGAAAATTTCAGCGGCGACTACGCACGATCGCTGCCCACCTCCCCCTCTCTTCCACGTAAACTCATCGACCACACCTGCCTGCCCATTTCCCCTCTCCTCGTACGTTTCCCTTTTTCTAGCCAACTACCTGCCACATTTTTTTTGAATTTCGCCGGCAATCGTTGCTGTCGGCGAGCCCAACTGACCTGTCGATCCTCCCATTCTCCCCCTTTGACCTAACCCACCCTTTTCCTCCTATAAATACCCCCTACCCAGTCTGCAATTGAGTTTTCCCTGAAACCCAACTCTTCCTGACCTTTCCACCACTGCCCCTTCAGACACCAATTCCGCCGCCTCCGGCCAACACCGCCGCCCTTTCTGGCCACCCGTGCACTCCTTGCACCGCCCCCTAACTAACTGTGACTTCCTCCTCCCTCAATTCTTCCAGCACGAGCCACCCCGGCTGTGCAAAGTTCTCTCCTCAACCAAACCATTTTCTGCCACCGTCGCCTTTCAAACCACCATTAGCCACCTCCTTCGCCGCTTCCGCTGCTTCTTTTACCTCTCAAATTATTCTGCAGACCACCCTCTACCTTCCCCTACCCTTCTTTCCCTCTTCCTCCCTCTCCTCCTCTCTTTCTCTCCTTCTTCTCCATTTGGCCACCACCACCACCGCCGTGCACCGCCACCTTTGGCTGTGTCGTCACCTCCATTCTACTCCTCTCCCTCTAGGCATTCTTAAACAACCCAATTTCCACCTCCATTCTCCCTATTTTTTTTTCCAGCATTCAAAATTTTCCTTTTTCTTCTTTTTTTCCGGCCGCCGCCGTTGCCTATCCCCACTAGCCTAAGGTTGAACCCTAGACCTTCTCAGCCCTTTTCATCCATAAGTTATGGCTGGTGGAACTGATATGGATATTTAGTAGTCAAAGTGTAGTACGAGTATGATCCATCATCCATACGATGACAAGAAGATCTTAGATAGTGTCTTTTATGCCACAAAGTTTCATCCAATTCCACCGGCCATAACTTATGATGTACAACTCTTCGTTAATTCCAAGTTTATGAAACAACTTTCTTTTTCATGTATTGAAAATTAGTTTTTAGCAGAAGTTTATCTTTTTCATGATCCTTGACATATTTTAGCCAAAATTAGTACAAATTATGGAAAGAATAAATAAGTGAAGTACAAATTTGATGCCAAAAATTAGGCTTGTTCTTCTTGTTTGAAATTTTAATTTGATCGGATCAGATATTATAAAAACTGATTTGATTTGATAATATTTTTTTATGATTATAATACTACTCATTATTATTATTATTATTATTATTATATCTATACTTTAATTATTATTATAAGTAATAGTTGTTATAATCAATAATATAACTAATAATAGTATTAACTATTACTATATTAGAAAATAACAAAAGTCAATTTTATAGTAGTGGTAGTAAATAATTACTATCATCTAATTTGATCATACCTAAAAATAAACTAAGGAAAATTGAGACCAACTTCCTAGAGACATGGTGTGTTTGGTAAGAAAAAAAAAACTTATAGCTTATGAAAACTATTTTTCTTAGAAACTTCGTTTGGTAAAAAAAATGGGGAAAGAAGAGAATGTCACAATTGCCCTGAGCCGTTCGAGCGTCGTCGAAAAACTAAAACAGGACAGGTAAAACCAGCAAAAGTCGCCCGACGAGAACTCGTAATGTCTGGGGCTCGAACAGGGTTGGCGGTGCTACCTCCATTGCCAAGTGTTCGAGCATCACGAGCAGCAGGGCTGAGCGGTCAGACTTCGTTTAGAAACCCCATGGAAGCGCAAATTTATGCAGAGGCGAGCAAACCTTATCACCATTATCAGCATACCCAACCATGCAAGTACGGCAGATGGACTGCGAGGTACATGCTCTCTCTCTTTCTCTCTATCGTTTCTCCGCCTTTTGGCGAAACCTCATTGACTGAGAAAAGCATGGATTCGTTGGGATTGAAAACTTCAATTTCCCGCCCCAGGGAATGCTATGAATTTATGTACTCGAGGCCTTGGGAAAAAGTGAACCAATTTTACTTAGAATTAGTGAATGACCGCTCCTCGTTGTCAGAGTTGGTGGGAGCCGAGGTTAGTACTTCCCCTCATTCTCTTTTAATTTCTCCAATCAGCTAATGTTCTGTCCCATTAGGTCTAGCGTCAGGCAATAATATGACATCAATCATATAATTAATATATTATTAATACAAATTTATCCACAGTTAAATTAAAATTTATGTAAAATCCTAATACATAAAATAACAAACTTTATGCAGAACTAAGATTATAAAATACTATATATAAATTATATACAGCGTATCTCTTGCCATTGATAGAATTAATTACACTCAATTTGTAATTTATGATTCTGGAGTTGAATTTTATAGTTCTACTCCATTTTTCTCAAATCTAATGGTGCGTGCTTATAATAAGGAATGAGAATGGTGACCTTCTTTATATTTTTTCGTTTTCTTTGATTTTACATAGAAATCACTAAGAGAACCGAAGAAAAATAGCCTTTTCTTTACTTTCTAATGGATATTTGTGTGTGTGTATTCAAGAGAAAATTATTTCTGCAGAAAAAAAGAGAGAGAGGAACACCACACACACCCTATTGCAAATATGGGTTAAGTGCCAAAATTGTGCTGAAGTTGGTTATGGTAACCAACCACAATTTCCCGCTCAATTTCAAATAAGATTTTTGAAATAATTTAATAATTCATTTAATTAAATTATTTCCTTTATTTTCTTCACTTGACACACACATATATTTGTATCCATAATGACTTAATTCTAATTCTACCATAAACAAATACATAGAGAGATATAGGGTTAGGCTTGATTACTAACATATTACCATGTAATATAAACTTTATGGTCAAATTTTATATCTAAACTAATATGGACCACACCAAGAGTTAATATATATATAAAATATAAAATGCTTTACTTATAAAATAGTAACAATAATTTTATAAAGCAAAAAATATATATTAACATTCTCTCAGTTGGTCCATATAAATTAAATTATCAACATGGTTTCCTTATGTTAGTACATACTGAATGATGAAACCGATATACGGATCATGGTGACAAGATTTTGACATTCCAAAAGTTATATTCCATGTATCACAATGTACTAATTTCATCCACAACTTTAACTTTATGAATAAACCTAATGTTTATTCAAGGTCCTTTACTTAATTTGTTATTTCTCAACAATCCATTTGTATACAAACCAAATGAGAATTAAATACGGCTTTACTTGAAACATCAATATGTATCATAACAATATAGTTACATAGTGGGTCAAACACCATATTACACACATGATCCTTTAACTTGCTTGGTGGAATACCATAGTTAAATGATCAGCTGACATACAATCAGTGCCTATGTATTTCAGGACCAGTTTCCCTTTTGAAATACGTTCCTTTATCTTTAAGTACTTGATGTCTATGCCCTTGGCATGACTACCACTTTTGTTGTTCCTCGAGATAAAGATAACAACTAAATTGTCACACTTGAGTATCAAAGGTCTAGAAATGGAATCAACTATTCTAAGACCCGATATGAAATTCCTTAACCACGCACCATGTTTTGTGGCATCAAATGATGAAATGATTTGTGCTTCCATTGTTGAGGTGGCCATGCAATCCTGTCTTTTCCTTTTTTAGGATATTGCTCCACCAGCTAGTAGGAAAATGAATCCAAAAGTAGACTTGCGTGAATCTATACAACCAGCAAAGTCTGCATCCAAATAGCCTACAACCTCCAAATCCTCAACATGATGATACATTAGCATATAGTCCTTAGTTCCTTTCAGATACCTCATAATTTTTTTTTGCATCTTTCGAATGGTCAATTACTAGATTACTCTGGTAACGTCCCAATACTCCAACAGCATATGCAATGTGATGTCTTGTGCAAACCTGAGCATACATAAGGCTTCCTACTGCAGAAGCATATGGGATGTTCTTCACGTGATCTCTTTCTAAGTCATTCTTAGGGCATTGACTAAACTGCCATTTGTCTCCCTTGACAATTGGAGCCACCTTTGGTGTACAATCTATCATTTTGTATCTTTCTAACACCTTATTGATATATGCGTCTTGAGATAGTCTTAATATCCGCCTAGATATATCTCGATGAATCTTAATGTCGATGATATAAGGTGTATCACCCATATCCTTCATATCAAAATTGTTAGAAAGAAATTGTTTCACCGCATATAGCATCCCTTTATCATTGTATGCAAGTAGAATGTCATCCACATATAAAACCAAAAAACAAACCTTACTCCCATTGACCTTGATGTATGTACACCGATCCATGGTATTCACTTCAAATCCAAATGAAGAAATGACACCATGGAACTTTAAATACCATTGTCGGGAGGCTTGTTTCAACATATATATGGCTTTCTTAAGCTTGTATACAAGATTTTTGTCTTTATGAGAGGAGAACCCTTCAGGTTGTTTCATGTATTCCTCCTTCTCAAGCTCACCATTCAAAAATGTTGTTTTCACATCCATTTGTTGTAACTCAAAATAAAAATGAAATAATAATGCCATGACTATACGTAGGGAAATCCTTGGTGGATACAGGAGAGAAAGTCCCCTTGTAGTACTCTCCTTCTCTGTGAGTGAACCCCTTAGCAACTAGTCTAGCCTTGTACCTATTAATATTCCTTGATGAGTCTTTCTTAGTCTTAAAGATCCACTTACAATAAATAGGTTTAGCCTTCTTTCATGGAATTCATCTCTTCCTTCATGGCATCATACCATAACTCAGATTTCGAACTACTCATGGCATGTGAAAAGATTTCGAAATCATTAATAACACAAATGTCACAGTTAGACTCTTGTAAGTACACATAATAGTCGCTAGGTATAGCTAGCCTTCTTTCCCTAGCAGATCTTCTTAAAGTTGGCCTAGCATCCTCTTGGGGAGGTTGCTCAATAGCTGGTTGTTAAAAAACTTTAGGAAGTTCCCGAGCAACCTGATTTACCGGATTTATGTCAGCATTCTGTGGAGGTTCATTGACTTGTCGTTCAACTATGATTGGAACTGGAAGTGCACGGTGAACAAAAGTCACTCTATCACATGAAGTAGAAGCTTCTTCTACTGGATGAGCAGATTTAGGAACTGGGTCCCTGATCTGATCACTCCCACTGATTAAGTCATGTTCAAGAAATTTAGCATTTCTTGACTCCACAAATCTAGTGCTATGTGATGGACAATATAACCTATAACCCTTAGACCTTTCAGCATATCCAATGAAATATCCACTCATGGTCCTTGGGTCTAGCTTCCTTTCTTGTGTATTATAAATTCTCACTTCAGACGGACATTCCCAAACTCTCATATGTTTTAAACTTGGCTTCCAACCCTTAAAAAACTCAAATAGCGTCTTAGATATCGCTTTGGTTGGAACTCGGTTTAAAATATATACTGCCGTCTTAAGTGCTTCATTCCACAAAGATCTTGGAAGATTAGAGTTGCTAAGCATACTCTGGACCATATCTAATAATGTCCTGTTTCTTCTCTTAGCTATGCCATATTGGTCCGGTGAACCAGGCGTAGTGTATTAGACAACTATCCCATTATCTTGATGAAATTTTGCAAATGGACCAGGTGTTTGTCCATCCTCAGCATACCTATCATGGTACTCTCCACCTCTATCAGACCTCAAGATTTTGATTTGCTTATCACATTGTTTCTCTACCTCAGCTTTGAATTTGTTAAAAGCATCTAACGTTTCATACTTATTGTTAGCAAATAGAGATACGTTTATTGTGAATAGTCATCAATAAATGAGATGAAGTATCTCTGACTGTGGGAGTCCGTATTAGGACTACATATATTGGCATGCATAATCTCAAGTAGTTGAGAACTCTTATTGGCATCTCTTTTAGACTTGTTCGTTTGTTTGCCATTTATACAATTTATTCAAGTGTTAAAGTTAGTAAAATCTAGAGCACTAAGTATTCTGTCATTCACCAATCTTCTTATTTTCTCAACGGAGATGTGACCTAATCTTTTGTGCCAAAGTATTGATGAATCCTCATTCATAACACATCTTTTTGAACCAATGTTCAAATTCATTGCAACATATGTATCATCGTCCATTAAGGCAATAGAGTAAAGACCTTCAGACAATGTACTATACCCAACACAATTTGCTTTATAAAACAAACAAACTGAATTGTTTTTGAAAACAAATGAGTATCCAAATGGTACAAGTCTTGAAACATAAATCAAGTTTCTACTAAAACTTGGAACATAAAATGTCTTGTCTAAAATTTATACATGATTACTAGAGAGAATCATCCTACATGGGCCTATTCCTTGAACTTTTGGATGTTTCTTGCTACTGGTAAAGATACTTCATTCGTTGCCCAATGATTCCCTCATCCTTGCCATAACTTGCAAGGAATTGCAGACATGGGTTGTTGAATTAGAATCAATCCACCAAGTGTTATGATTTGTATCTACTGTATGAGATTTAAAACATACCAAAGAAGTTACATTACCTTTCTTCATAAGTCAGGCTTTATACTTAGCACAATCTTTCTTCATGTGTCCCTTATTCTTACAGAAGAAACACTTAGATTGCTTCTTTATCTCACCTTGGGGTGGGACCTTGCCTTTATCCTTTTAGCTTGCTATTCTTTTGCTTTCTTTACCCTTGGTTGTCATCACCACAGTCTCCCATAATCCATCAAAAGTCTTTCCTTCTCTTGCACGCAAATGGTCATGAGTTTATTAATTGACCATTTCTCCCTTTGTGTGTGGTTGGTGACTTTGAATGGCATATATTCTTTTGGGAGTGTATTTAAGATGAATGGACTAGGAAAGCTTCAGATATGTCAACTTTCAGAGACTTTAGCTATGCTACCAAATCCCTCATCTTCATGATGTGCTCACACACACTCTTAATTGTAGTGAGCTTGATGGATGAAAACTTCATTATCAATGTACTAGATAAGGCTTTGTCAAATTGGATGAACTATTCATCTATGGGCCTTAGCAAGTCATTGACATCTTGATGGTGATTAACTAAGCCTCTGATGGAAGAAGACATCTTTGTCTCTATGTACATGCAACTAATGCTATTGGCTTTCACCCATCGCTCATGTGCTGTCTTTTCCTCATCAGTGCTATCCTCAGTAATTAAGGCTTTGGATACTCAATAGCCTCATCCATATCACAATAACTAAGCTTCAGGAGAATTCTCTCCTTCCAAACTTTATCATTCTCTCTTTTCAACTCTAGGACAATTGAATATAATCTAGGACAATTTACTACAAAATTTAAATACACATACATGCTCACAATCAATTTGAAGCCAAAAAACATGTATATGCTCTACCAATGTATAGCATATCAAAAACACGATTAGCATGAATCAAATACATTTAAATTGCCTGTGGACTAAGTATTTAATTCAAATAGACTCACGCATCTCAATATTAAAACTATTAATTCATCCCATAATTTTTCAATCTCTGCAGGGAAATTGAAAATAATGACTTAATATTTTAATCCATTGTATTATATATATATAATAAATGATCCTGTGGGACAACACTTTTTATATACATAAAATATATTGCAATTAGTATCATATTGACCATATGTGACAAATTAAATTAAACACATTAATGTATAATTTCATATGATAAGGAGTGTTGTGGCTAAGTCTAAAATCACATAAAATTATACTATCACATATGATACTTACATAAATAAATTTAAAAATATCCAAACTCGGCCTTAAGGTACATGGAAATACAACCGTGAAGTAAAATAAGCCAAACATGGCCTAAGGATGAGAGCACGGCTTAATCGTGCCAATAGGCACAAAAATAAGCGAACAATGCTACCCAGTAACGGACATTATTAACCAAATAGTTCATGAAACAAGCACAAGTGGTTATGGCGTGCGTTATTAGGTATGGGCAACAAGGAGGTTGCAAGATCGATCCCCAATGGTCGCACGCTAGTGCTAATTTTTATGTCAACATCATATTATACGCTCAGTGAAATAATACACAAAATGAAAACGGTTATGTATTAGACAATGCGCGTAGCCCAGACGACAACGGGCAAACAACACCCTTTTGTGGAGCGTGGGATCAAGCCCCGATGAATGCTCTTTTCAATTTTTTTTGGTTGAAAAAGAACAACGAACATGGTTGTTCTCTCCAGCGATTTTTCAACCCTTGACAACCATAATTAAATACCCATAAATACAATTAACGATCAAGACAGAGGCCTTATTAGGCTCTAACACCAAATGTTAGGCAATAATATGACATGAATCATATAATTAATATATTATTAATACGAATTCATGCACAATCAAATTCAAATTCATGTGAAATCCTAATACATAAACTAACAAACTTTATGTGGAATTAAGATCATAAAATGCTATATATAAATTATATATATAGTGTACCTCCTGCCATTGAAGGGATTAATTGCATCGAATTCACAATTTATGACTTCCAGAGTTGAATTTTGCGGTTCCACTCCTTTTTTTTCAAACTTGATGGTGCGTGCTTATAACAAGGAGTATGAATGGTGACCTTTTTTATATTTTATCGTTTTCTTTGATTTCACATAGAAATCACTAAGAGAATTGAAGAAAAATATCCTCTTCCTTACTTTCTAATGGATATATGAGTGTGTGTATTCAAGAGAAAAATGTTTCTGTAGAAAAAGAGAGAGAGGTACACCACACACACCCTATTGCACATATGGGTTACGTGCAAAAATTGTGCTGAAGTTGGTTATGGTAACCAACCACAATTTCCCTCTCAATTTCAAATCAGATTTTTGAAATAATTTAAGAATTCCTTTAATTAAATTATTTCCTTTATTTTCTTCTTCACATGACACACACGTATACTTGTATCCATAATAAGTTAATTCTAATTCTACTTTATTAAATTATTTCCTTTATTTTCTTCTTCACATGACACACACATATACTTGTATCCATAATAACTTAATTCTAATTCTACTTTATTAAATTATTTCCTTTATTTTCTTCTTCACATGACACACACATATACTTGTATCCATAATAACTTAATTCTAATTCTACTGTTTATATCTAATTTAATATGGACCACACCAAGGGTTAATATATATATAAAATGTAAAATGCTTTACTTATAAAATAGTAACAATAATTTTATAAAGCAGAAAATATATATTAACATCTAGGTGAGGGGAAAAATTGTATTGGTTGCTTGGGAATTAGGATTGAGAATCAAGGAAAAAAAAGGAACAGAAAAGAAGGCATAAAACTTTAGTAGAGTTGAAAGTGAATCCATAAGCGAACCCCCCCCCCGGGGAACATATTACCTTGTAGCCACTTTTGGCGGTTACTTATAATGTTATGCATGCAGCCCAGATCAGTGTTTGAAAAAGCGCGCCTGAGGCGCAAGGCGATGGGGGGGGTAGGGCTTTTTTGGTGCTAGGCGAGGCTAGGTAAGTGAGGCACATATAAGGCGCGCCTCAGGCGCAGAGGCTATGAGGCGCACGCCTCAGCATAAAATCAAGCAGAAACTTGGGAGATCAATAGACAAATAGGGAGGATGGACTTAGGGAAGAGGGATAAAAAACCTTTTCAGCAGAAAAAAAAATTACATGCAGACTGCAGAGACTTAGGGGAGTTAAATAGTCATTTGTTGGAAAAATGTAAGTCTATTTATAGTCTTGATTGCAGTAAAAATATTCTGCAATTAATATGGGAATTGGGGAGAGCAAGAGTTATTTTGGAAAAGTTAAAAACAAGCTGCAGAGACTGTAAAGTCTGCTATCACCAATTTAAAGCAAGAAATAATTATTTTGGTATATGTGCATATATTTTTTGCAGATATAGAGGAAAACAGATAGAGCATTAGGGAAAACCAAAGGTATATCTGCATATATTTTTTGCAGATATAAGGGAAAACAAATGATAGAGGGAAAAAGAAAGGTCCCCCCTTGTCCTATATATTTTTTGCAGAAACTTTTTCTTCCTAATGTAAAAAAAAAAGAAAGAAAAAAGAAAAACAACAACAAAGGGAAAAACAATGTACCATTACATCTGAAAAAAAAATAGAGAGAGCATCAAGGAAAACTGGAAAAACAAAAGTATATATGCCAACAAAAAAAAAAAAAACACTAGGCGCCTCACATCGCCCAGGCGTGCGCCTTCGCCTAGCGCCTCGGTGCGCCTTAAGCCTTTTCAAACACTGGCTCAGATTATCATTAATTGCTGTTAACTTTCTCTTGTATTTGGGCATCTGTTGCAGAAACATGGTTGTAATAATGAATGGAAGATGGAAGATGCTTCTCATGATTATGAACCTCAATGTGCTTTATCTAAGGATCGATTTGGTAGGTGGGCGAGACTAAATTTTCAGATTGTTGTTTCTTATAGTGGGAATTCCTTTGATGGGTGGCAAAAGCAGCCTGGGCTCAACACCGTTCAAGGGTATGCTTTTTATTGTTGACGTACCTAGGAAGGAACTTTGCTCTGCATATCTTCTCCCTTTGTCATTTTCAAGGATGATTGTGACGTCCTATATTAATTGTTTGATTATCTTCTGACCTTTCAGATTGTACTATTTCCTGACTAGAAATATTGTTGACATTTTGTTGTATAAAACCTTTGCTTGAGGCTAGTTTTTACTTTTGAGAGAAACCAAATTACACATAATAGTAGTGTGGATGGCACTGAGGGCTTATTCATTCTGGTAGCTAGATGCTCGTTCTCTTGTTCTCATTGGCGAATAAATGTTATTGGAGACTTCTGTAGCTCTACCACTGGTGCATATAGGAACTCAGCATAAATGTTTAGATTTCACGAGGGAGAAAGCTAGGGTGTGGAGGTTAAATATTACAGGACTTTCCAAAACTTTTCTTTCTGGACAGGAACAAAGTTGACGATGTTTGGAATTGTCACAGTTAGCAAGGGGTCTTTATTTATTTTTATTATTATTATTACTTTTTTTGGCACTTGACTTCCTCTGTTATTTGTATATTATTAAAGTTTTCAGGCTTGTGTGTGTAAGTTTTGTATGTGCTTATAGGTTCTTGTTTCAATTCATTTTTTTTTTCTTTCTTGATATTTTTCTTGCAGGGAGGATGTAGGTGTTTTGTTTTTGTTTTTTTTTGTTTAGGGGAGGGGGGCCTGTTGGTGTGTATGAAGGAACATTCATGAGGGAAAACAAAGGATTTGGTCTTTTCAGCTTTTATCTCCAGAGTTTCTATGAGCTGCTTGTTCTAATTTCTTGTGTTATTTCTTTTTGTTCTGTTGTTCCAACTGCATATAACTAATTACAATGCTTTGCGCAGCCCTCATCTCAACTTTGATCATCTTTTAAGTGCTGATTATATTAAAGATAATATATATGGAGGCTAATAATGACTATCAAGGCTTGAATATTGATAAACAGCTGCTATAAAATTCAACTGCTTCAGTGTGCATAATTTTGGGTGGTCTTTGACAGGGGACACTGTTATCCATTTGACAAAAATGTTTGAGAATTTGGTCAACAGACAGTTTTGTTTCAAGGAAGCAAAGTGTATACAGCTCTACGAGTATGTGGAATACTTGGTTTGTTAATCATAATTATGTTTCTGAAGTTAAATTTCTAAAAGGAAGCATTCCAGAATGAGATTTTCGATCTTTCAACATCGGCCTATTATTTTTTCTTCAAAATATTTGTTTGGTAAGAAAACAAAATATTATGCCATGGGATTCTTCACCTTCATGAAATGCTTTTGGTGGGCCAAATTGCTGTGTTCTACTATTCTTAGTCCTCTCATTAGACTTGGTGCTAGAGATTGGACTCGTTTGATGTTATTTGATGTTGGCAGCTGCTATTTCTGAATAAAATCCTGGGTTGGTGGGCTCTATTGCATTAATCATGAATTCTACCTAGTCTAACATAGTCACTTGATGTTCTCTGGTAAATGGTCCCGCTACATTCTGATTGCGGCTAACATTGCTTGCTCCAAGGCTGCCATCTTGTATTCTTCTGAACCACAGTGGGACTGTTATCCATTTGAGAATCTGATTTGTTTATTCCTTTCCTCCATTTCCATTCACCTTGTGCAATATGCTCTGATATTGTAATTTCTTTTTTCTGTTCCAGTGATATCATGCCTCTATTCATTGTATTGTTCCATGTAAAGCTCTTCTATTGTGAGCTAGCACAGCCCTTGCTTTTGCATTCAGCGTCAGACTTCTCACATCTGAGACTCTGGATTCCACTCCATTGCAGCTACTGCTTGTTTGAGATAGAAATCCAGAAATCTATTTGTCTTTTAGAGGGAGAGAATTAAGGCAGATATATATGTAACTTATGTGTTTCATATCGTTGCTTGGAAAATTTATGCTACCAATTTTAATGAACATCTTTTAGGTTGGTGACTAGCTGTAACTGCCTTATGAAAAATGTAATTTCTAAGGTATACATATGTTGTAGCTAAAGGTCTGTTCTGATCAATGTAGCTGTAAAATTGAATGATTATTAGGTTTATATATGCTGGTGCATTAGTCTTTATACTCAAATCTCTTTCTGATTGGTCATAACTTTTAACCTAACAGATTAGTGGAGAGATCTCTTGGGAGATTTGTTGATGACAGGAAAGCTGAACAGCTAAGGAATAAAGGTTCTCCCATTGAAGGAATGGCTGTGGTTGCTGGGCGAACTGACAAAGGGGTTTCAGCTCTGAGCCAAGTTTGTTCGTTCTGTATGTTTCCTTATTATATTGGATCCCAACTGTCATCAATGTTTGCTGCCCTACTTTCATAGTGGCTCGAGTGAGAAAAATATGAAATCAACTGGAATCAAAAAAGAAAAGAGCAAGACGTAATTTCATCGTTCAAAATTATGCAAACCTATATTTTTATGGAACTAATAAGGTAGCACCTTAGATTCCCACGTTTCTTCCATATTCATTTTCCCTCTCATGTTACTAATTCAAGTATAAACAAGAACTTCAACACCTAAAGTCCAAATTAATTTAAAAAGTTGATGTGTTATTATCAGGCACCTAGTTTTATGCCTTTATGTTCCATTTGTAACCTTAACGCGCCCGTTTTCTTTGACCAGTGATTTGTTTCATGCGTAGATACTTGGCGGAAGGATGTTAATGCTACCGACATTAAAGAAGCCATTGACAATGCAGCACCTGGAAAACTCAGGGCTGTGTCTGTTTTTCAGGTCTTGCGTTGTCCACCGATTGCATTTTTATCTTGGGATGTCTATTTTAGCTATTGGTATGGGATGAAGTAGTTGTGATGTTTGGTTGATATCATGGTGCAATTTTACTTTTGGAGAGGCGCAAATCCCAACCTTTCTAGGCTCAAAAGTAGATTATGGCTTTATAATGAAATTCAACCATCCTATAAGGCATACATTACAACTGTGCTTGCATGCATGTGTTATCTGTGTTCTTTTGTCTCAAATGTGAAATTGTTAAAAATTGAAGCCCTGTTTATGGCTTGTTTGGGTACTTAAACCAACAGTAAGGCTCCAAATATGGTCTCAACCAACTACACCCATTACTGTTTGCTATTAGCCAATGCTTTCTATGTCTTGTTTAGGTGTTGAAGTCTGGGGGTGAATAGCATCAATGTTTTCATAAATTTTTCTTTCAATTATCATAGGTTTCTTGCACGTTTCAACCTTATTTCTCTGCCAAGTGGAGGTGGTATCTTTATATTTTCCCATTTAATGGAGAGGAAGAGGAATTCTTTCTTTTCGACATGAAGATGAGCAAGGAAATGGGAATAATGAATGAAGATGATGCTTAGGAAATGGATATGGTGGAAGGGGAAGCTAAACGAAGAAGTTTCTCCGTGCTTAGAGCTAATGGGCTGAGCAACGAGCATTTGGACTGGATGATTAGTATGTAGTGTGTCGTTTTTCATTTCTTGTACTTTTCTTTCTTTTCCTCTATTTAGTGGTCTGTTTGGGTCTTTAGAATTCAGCTGTAGTAGTGAGTCTATGAGGCTGTTATTGGGTCATATTTTTTCTGTTATTTTGCTTTAGGGTCATAGGAATGCGGTGCCATCTATATAGAGGAGTGGTCTAGAGGTGGGCGAAAGAGGGGGAGGAGAAGAGTATTGTATGGGAGGGGTCAGGACCAATAATATCTAACATTTTCTCTCTGTCTAATCAAATCCATTTCTATGCAGCTTAAGTGTTTTCACCTAAGTACCATGTAATACAACTGTTGTCGTAGTATCAGAGTGTCGTGAATGATATTTTATATATCGTAGTTATTACGGCGTGATTCTTTTATTTTTTTCATAATAAATATTGGTAAATATCGGTCGATAATTGATATATCGCCGATAAATACTTGAAATTATAAAACCGTTGTGTATTGTCAATTTTGCGTATCGGATGACCCAAAATCTGACAAATATTAGCGGATATTGCATATTGGGATCGATATTTAATTGTATGCTGAGTACCCGAGCTTCCTCCTATCATTATGGTATTAGAGTGAGGCTTGAGACTCAATGAGATGGCCTAAAAGAAGGTGTAAGATGTAGAGGAGAAAATGGGGTTGCTTGAAGAAAAATTAACTATGGTGTAGGGAGAATGCTAGAAGGAGATTGATGTGATTAAGGGAGATATAGGGAAGATACCTCAATTAGAGAAAACCATGATAGAGGTGTTGAGTAGGCTGGATCAACTGATGGTTCAAGGAGGCCGTGTATCATCTTTGAGAAATATGGAAGTGTAGAGAACTGAGGAAGTTGCTACAGATTCACCTAGGATAGAGGAACCATGATAGGAAGTGGAGGTGCAATGCATGGAGAATCGGTTGACCTGATAATTAGAGTTTCCACTCTTCAATGGAGTTGATCTGATGGATGGTTATTTCACGCAGAGAGGTACTTTAATATTAACCAACTCATTGAAGCTGAAAGATTAAAAGTAGTAGCGGTAGCTATAGAGGAAAAAGCGCTGGCCTAGTTTCAGCATGTGGAGGAGAGGAAGAAATTCACCACTTGGAAGGGATTTTGGGAAGCTTTTTTCACTCGATTCTCATCAAAACATGAAGGATCACTAGATGAAAAGTTTTAATAATTAGGCAGCAATCATCGATCGAGGAGTATCTAGAATTGTTTGAGCCGCTCGCCGCTCCGTTGCAGGGACGAATGCTGGAGTAGGTCTTCAAGAGTACTTTCCTCAATAGGTTGAAGCTTGCTCTAAGGGCAGAGGTCAGGTTATTAAGATCCACGGGACTGACCGAAATAATGGAGGCAACCTAGTTGATGAAAGACTAATATTGTATAAACCCTGGCAACAAAAGTGGGCCAAGGCGAGCATGCGGATTGGGATTGAAATCAGTGGCTAAAGCCAAGCAATTACTAACCCAAGGCATTTTTCATCCTCAAGCTCAGCCGGATCCCCTTTCCTAAACTCTTATACTTAAACTCCTCTACCGAGACCGCTAGCTATGAGTTCAAATAACCATAGTTGGGTTGAAGAGTCACAAGCAAGCAGGTGAAGCTTTGGATTTAAACGCATGTTTGATGTTGAGTACCTGTGCCGGTAAGAGAAGGGGTTGTGTTTCTGGTGCGATGGCTCGGTCATTTATGCAAAAACCGATTGTTCCAAGTGTTGTTTTTGGATGATGTGGTGGGCAGTGATACGGTGAAAGAAGGTTTGGTTGAGAATTAACCCTCGAAAAAGAGGAGACTGAGGATGTAGTTGAACTTTCCATGAACTCTGTGGTGGGGTTCACCTCACCCAGAACCATGAAGATGAAGGGAATAATTCAAAGGAAGCAGTGGTTATTTTAATTGATTGTGGCATTGCCCATAATTTTAATGCCACCGACTTGGTGGAGAGGCTACAATTATCGAAGATCGTCACAACTTTATGCAACGTCCTCATGGGCACCGACTTAGGAAATTTGTAAAGGATTATTGCTGCCTTTGCAAGAGGTTGAGGTACTTGAGGATTTTTTACGTAGAAAATTAGGAAGTGTCGATGTAATATTGGGAATGTAGTGGTGGGAGAGATTAGGGGAGATGTAGGTAGATTGGAGAAATTTAAAGATGAAGTTTATGTTGGGAAAAGAACGGGTGACTCTTAAGGGGGATTTGGAATTGTGCAAAATGCAATTATCCCTCAAGTCCTTGGTTTGGACAATGGGAAATGGTGGACAGGGCTTTTTATTGGAGGGTTGTGCTTTGGGCATGGAAATTGACACCGCAATTCCCTTGCAACTCCAGCTAGTGATACAATGTTTTCTTGAAGTAACCAGAGAACTCTTGGGCCTTCCCCCACCTCGGAAACTAGACCACCACATTCTCCTTTTTTGGGCACCAAGCCAGTGGGTGTTCGTCCTTATAGGTACCCATAGGTGCAAAAGGATGAAATTGAGCGTTTAGTAGGAAAAATGTTAGTAGCAAGATCATTCAACCTAGCCATAACCTGTTTTCTAGCCCAATACCGTTGGTAAAAAAGAAGGATGGGAGTTGGTGCTTCTGCTTGGACAATCGGGTGCTAAATAAGTTCACCATTTCTGATAAATTTCCCATTCAGGTGATTGATGAGTTGTTAGATGAATTGAACGGGGAAGTGGTATTCTCAAAGTTGGATTTAAAGTTCGGGTATCAACAGCTTCGGGTGAGTCCAGCTGACATTTCAAAAACAGCTTTCCGCATGCACGAGGGACACTACAAATTCTTGGTAATGTCCATTGGGCTTACAAATGCGCATTGATGAATGAGGTATTTAAGCCCTTCCTCTATAAATTCGTGTTGGTATTTTTTGATGATATACTCGTTTACAGTCCATCCTTGGAAGATCATACCCGCTGCCTTATCTTGGTCTTAGAAATGCTATGTGCCAAATCTGACTGTGAACATGAAAAAGTGTGTTTTTGGGAAATCTGAATTGAAGTATCTTAGGCATATTATATTCAGTAAGGGAGTAGTGGCAGATCCGTCCAAGCTGCAATGCATGAAAGACTGGCTGGTACCCAAGCCATTAAAGGAGCTAAGGGGTTTCTTGGGATTCACCGGCTATTATCGGAGATATCTGTGGTATTATGGTCATATCGCAGCCCCCCTTATAGCTCAATTGAAGAAAGACGGTTTTAGGTGTAGGGGGGGGGGGGCAAGAAAAACTCAAGCAAGCCATGCTCACAGTGCCGGTTTTGGGGCTGCCAAATTTTAAGGAGCCTTTTGTTGTAGAGACTGATGCTTCAGGTGTGGGGTTAGGGGCTGTTCTAATGCAAAGGCAGTGGCCCATTGCCGATTTCAGTCAAGCATAGGGTCAGTTTGTGCATTTGAAGTTAGTTTATGAGCGGGAGCTGAAGGCGATCGTGCTTGCCATGGGATAGAGGACAGATAAAAAAGCTTGAAGTTTTTGCTAGAGCAGCAGGTCTTTCTGGAGGAGCATTTGAAATGGACTTATAATTTCAACAGAGTTTAAGCCAAGCTGCAAAATCAAGGTATGCACTATCAAGGGTAGAGGCAATCAGAATCACAGTGACTACTACTTGATTCACGGGAATTAGATGTACCGCAACTGGTTAGTGATACCCTCCCAGTCACTTTTGAAGCAAAAAATACTGGCAGAATTTCATGGGGGTGGTATAGGGGCTCGATTGGGGGTGCTAAGGACTTCTCATAGGCTTGCCAGGGAGGTGTACTGGCCAGGAATGAGGAGGGACATGCAGGAGTTTGTGGCAGGTTGTGCAGCGTGTCAACAGAATGAGTACCAAGCCTTACGCCCTGCTGGACTGCTCTAGCCATTGTCCATGCCACAACAGGTTTGGGAAGATATATTGTTAGATTTTATCAAGGGATTACTAAACTCAGATGGGTATGATTGTCTCTTGGTTGTGGTGGATCGCCTAACCAAGTAAGCACATTTTATTCCTTTGAAACACCCCTTTTCTGTGCTGACATTGGCTGCCACATTCATTAAAGAGATCATTTGATTACATGGGGTTCTCAGATCTTTTGTCTCAGATCGGGACAAGGTATTTACAAGATATTTCTGTAAGGAACTGTTTAGGATGCAATGGATCATGCTAAAGTTCAGCTTGGTTTATCACCCTCAAACTGACGGTCAAACTGAGGTGGTGAATTAGAGTGTGGAGACGTACTTGCATTGTTTTGCAGGGAATTCATCCAAACAGTGGGTGAAATGGATTCCTTGGGCAGAATTTTGGTATAATACCTCCTATCATTTAGCTATACAGACTACACCCTTTAATGCTTTGTGTGGTAGAGACCCTCCTCCTGTATTGTGTTATGAGGCGTGCAGATGCTGTAGAGCAAGACCTGGTGGACAGAGATGTGATTTTGGAAGAGTTAAAGTATCACCTCCAGCATACGCAGACCAGAATGAAACAAGAAGTTGATAAGAAGAGATGCGAACAAACTTACGCAATAGGCAGCTGGGTGTATGTGAAACTCAAACCATATTGGCATAGATCTCTGGCCAAGCGGCTGAATGAGAATCTTGCACCTAGGTACTTTGGCCCATATCAAGTAGTAGCGAAGGTGGGGGAAGTTGCTTAGCACCTAAATTTATTGGAATCTGCATCTATTCACCCAGTTTTCCATGTGTCCATAACAAGAGTTTGACCTCCTTAACCAACAGTTTATGGCCTTTTACCTTGAGGACAAGGTGAAACTTCACGGGGGAAGTATTGATAAGCCCGTCATTAAATTCACCTATGTCAGGAAGGGTGAACAGGCTGAGCAACAAGCATCTGGGCTGGATGATTTGTATGCAGTTTGCCGTTTTTCATTCCTGTCCTTTTCAGTCTTTCCCTCTATTTAGTGGTCTGTTTGGGCCTTTAGAATTTAGCCGTAGTAGTGAGTCTGTTATGCTGCTGATGAGTCATCTTTTTTCTGTTATGCTGCGTCAGGGTCATGGGGAATCTGTCACTATCTTTATAGAGGAGTGAGTGGTCCTGAGGCGGGAGAAAGAGGGGGAGGAAAAGGGTATTGTATGGGAGGGGTTGGGAGCTCTAATACCTGAGATTTGCTCTCTGGCTAATCAAATCTCTCACAGATTCCCACAAATGATTTCATTCTCATTGTGCTGATCCATTTGTGTGGCTGGAGTGTTTTCACCTGTGTACTCTATCTCCCTCTGATCATCGGCCAATACTTTCTATGTCTTGTTTGGGTGCTGGAGTCTGTAGGTGAATATCATTAATGTTTTCATAAATTTTCCTTTCAATTATCATAGGTTTCTCGTGCGTTTCATCCTAATTTCTCTGCCAAGTGGAGGAGGTATCTTTATATTTTCCCATTTAATGGAGAGGAAGAGGAATTCTTTCTTTTTGAGCATGAAGATGAGCAAGGAAATGGGAATAACAAACACTGTGATGAAGATGATGCTCGGGAAATGGATATGGTGGAAGGGGAAGCTAAACCAAGAAGTTTTTCTGTGCTTAGAGTGAATCAACTTCTGCAGCAATTAGAAGGTAAGATGCTGTCATACAAGATGTTTGCACGAGACACAAAGGCTTCAAGGAATGAGTGAGTATTGGATTTCCAACTGATTGTCTGTCTCATTTTTTTTTCATTAGATGCTGCTAGACAATGATAAAAGCAGAAATTTATGTTAAAAAAGTTATAAAAGGAAGCTAAGAAGGTACGTTGGCGCCAAAATCTTTTGTCAACCGCTTTACCAATGGCAAGCCAAAGCTGCGTAACTAATGGAATCTGAGATGTAGCAACCAAATTCGATAAATTGATTGAGCATTCAAAAAAATATAAGTGTTAGATTTTGAGTGTCCCAATACGCTAACAAATTCACATATTGTGAAAAATAATGAAAATTCACGTTGTGACAATCACGATATATAAAATATCCTCTGCAACACTGATATTGCAACACCGCAACCACAATTGTGATTGCGACCGTGAGCTTGAGTGTTATTAAATTAAAAAAGTCAAATTGTGTAACTAAATATAAGGGGAGCTAGAATATGCATTAAGGGTAAGGCCTCATTTGTGACCCACCAACTTCAATATTCTTAATTCCCCACCCGTTTTCTTTGCTATATCAAACTCTCCAATATCCATATTTTATGTTGTGATTGGACGTTATGTTTTTTTTTATATATACTCCTTAAATTGAGTTGAAAGGTAAAATTTTGTAATTATTATAGATTTTTTTTTTCTTCAGATTAAGCAAAAACCAGAAAGAAATAATTATCATTAGAGCTGTCTTAAAATTCATAGCTCTGACTGTGACTATGTAACCATCCTCATATGTTTTTTCCTTTATAAATGAGGCACTATTTCTTTTGTTTAGATGCATCCTTAAGAGATGGAATTTCTTTTGAAGATTACAATTCACAGGTTTCCTTTTAAGGGTAAAAGATGCACTTTAATTGTTTAAGGAAGTGAAGACCGTTAACTTACCATCAAATTTGTTTAAGTTAAAAAAAAGTCACATCATTTTAGATCATGAGGAATATTCTTGAATATAATATCCAGTTCAACCAACATATGTAGTAGAGGAAATTTATTGACTTATTGTCCTTAAATTTGTTATCATTTGGAGAAACCATCCAAGGATATTATAAACAGAACTCTATCCGTATTAGTAATCAATCCATTCTTTATGTGCAAAATTATTTCTTCTAATCGTATTTACTAGCTCTAAAATTTGGGTTCTGAAAAATGGTCCACTTGTTGGGATCGCTGCATCTCAGTTTTTCATGATAATAATTAGATATTTAATTGGCGCATCTAAGACGATCAGGTTGTTGGTAGGTTGGTAGGTAGGTCACTTGAAGTACATAATCTGACCTCTACTACCTTGTGGATTGACCTAGGGACTGTTTATGGACCTGCAGAGAATACTGCATGAGGCGAGATTCAAACCAGATCTCTTATTCTTAATTACCAGGCTCCAACAAACCACTTTTCTTAATTGTCATATAACTTTTAGATCCCGATTTTGATAGGACAAGATAAATAAGACATGATGCTGCTGCCAAAGGGATAGTCACAAGCAAAATAGCTTGTTATGTGAAGTTAACACATATTTTTGTACCTAAATGTTGATGATTGTGAATTCCATTGGACAGGGAACAATGATGACAGCACTAGAACAATTAATTAATGAATTATTGATATGAGGTAGAATATTTCAAATCATACTAAGATATGTTGGCATATGACAAGCAAGATGAGGAACAATGATGACAACAGAGGAACAATCAAGGAATTAACTATTGATATGAGGCAGAATATTGCAAATCGTACTAAGACTATATTGGCATCAGACAAGCAAGAAGAACCAAGGTTTTGTCGAAACGATCATGACTAATCTATGCAGAAGTCTCATACAACCTCAAAGAAGGAGATATTTATAATGTACCTATTAGGGTTCTATATAAAGAAATTTGTATGATATGATCACAGCTCAAGATTGCCACACAAAAAACTACTTTTATTAAGATGATAAAATGTTTGCAAATGCCTATATCGATCAACATCTTATATGCCGCTGCTACTTTGACTAAAAGACTAACTTATAACAATACATGGCTGACTTTGTGGATGTGAGTAATGCTAGATATGGTGAAAACTTTTGGTAAAATAGTTCTTAGCTCACTCATGGTAGTGATTTTGATTTGTGGACCAAATTTTGTAGCAGATGCATTGATCGTTGGTAGAATTGGAGCGAGCTCAGTAATACATTCTATAGTACTTGTGATGTGAGCATGGTTGAGTTGTCAAGTTGACTATAGCCAGATTAATATGAATTTATAATGCCAAGGCATACATCTGTTAAAATGATACAACATTACCAAATTCAGTCTAGAATTGTGCTAATGAAATTGTTGTGATTGCAATGTATTTGAAGCAGATGTGTTGGCTAGAACAATGTTCTGTTTGGCACAATTGGCTGATGAGTTTGCTTAACTAGGGGTTTGCAACTTTAGCACGGGTAGAAAATGCAAACCAGAGAAATCAGATTTCGCCATGGTCCGCCAAAGTGGTTATATTCGGTCTGGTCTTCGGTCCTAGGATTTTGATAAACTGATCCTTCGGTTCAGACCAAACAGGGCTACATATGATGTGATGCATTTTTTGCAAAGCTTTCCTTACCTTTTATCACACTTTATACTAAATCTCATCTTCATGTATTAAAATCTCTCCTACAATCGCAAACAATTAACAAGTCTTCTCTCCCAATGTTAACCTTTTGACTGAATTATAACTTGTGTTTAAAAATATAAAATCCTACTAAAGTACATATCTAAAAACGTTAATATATATCACATCACATCATCTTCATTTTTGGAACTTAAGTTATTAAACAGAGCTATTGTATTTTAGGTATATTTTTAAGTTTCTATTGTCGTGGCCCTCGAATTACGTACCATATCCTTTCTCTTTTATTTTAGTTCATTGCTAGAACTTTTAACCTTTTAGGTAGTTTATGGTTATATTAAACAAACAAAATTCTGATATTTGATGATTATAATCATATAAAGTTTGATGATTATAATTGTAAAATTAAGAATTAAGCAATGGGTATTTCAAACCATGTCCTAGCTGGTTTGGTTCAAGCCATACCGGTTTTGATTCGCTTCAGTAATTGCTCCTAGATTTTTTAAAACCCTAGTCCAGTTCGGTCTTAAACCTGTGTATACCCCTAACTAATAAGCTTTTTAGAAGAATGTGGTAAAATTAGTTGTGTAACTAGCTAAACACATTGACATGAAGAGAGTTTTTTTGGATGGTCCATAGTTCCCCATTTCTTAGCACCCCAGTTAATGTTTGAACTTGTGAAAAGACAAAAAGGATAATCCTTTGTAAGGCAGATGGTTGCATGGGCTACTAACTCAAAGGCTTAAAGTTATAATCCCTTAGTATCTGTTTATTAACCTATATTTGATGCTGTCTGAAATAATAGTAATAATATGTAATAATTTGTATAATGTGTGTAAGTAATAATGATGTTTGGAAGATATCTTATTTATATATAAGTTGCTGAAGTAATAATGGTGTTTAACAACTAATCTAATATGTGTATTGATAGTTTTGGTTATGAAATATTTATTATTAAGTTATAGTTATAATTAATATCACTCTTATTAATTTTCTATTTAAGATTATAATTAATTTTTTTTGCATTGATTAACTAACTATAATTAATATGATTTTTAATATTTGTTAGTTTATCATTACAATTAATAGTATTATTTATAACTAATTAGTTATAGTTATAATTGTAATTAATATTATTATTTTTGATTATTTAACTACAATTAATAGTAATAATAATTTTTTATTAATTATTATAATTACTAAATATAATATTCTTGCTAATTATAGTTAAACATTATTATTTATAATTATGATTAATATTCTTATAAGCAATTTATATATCATTAAAAATAATTTTATTGATATTGATTAATTAATTATAGTTATGATTAATCATATTTTATTAAGTATTAATTTATAGTTATAATAATTAATATCCTTATTAATTAGTTGTTTGAGATTATAATTAATACTTTTTATCGATTAAATATTTATAAATATGATTATTATTATTTTAATTATTTATTAATTATACTTAATAATTATTAAAAAATTATTCTTGTTGATTATTTGTTTATAATTATAATTAACATTACTATTTATCATTAAGAATAATATTTATCTTATAAACATATTATATATCATTAAAATTAATATTATTTGTACCGATTAATTATTTATAATTATGAGTAATAACATTTTTATTAATTATTAATTATTATTTATAATAAACATTATCCTTATTAATTTGCTATTTATGATTATAATTGATATTTTTTGCATTAATTAATCAATTATAATTATGATTAATATTATTTTTAATATTTATTAATTTATATCAACAATTAATAATGATATAATTAATTAATTAATTACAATTATAACTAATATTATTTTTATTGATTATTTATTATAATTAAGATTAGTTGGTGATGGGTGGGTAATTAATAAAGGTATAATGGTAATAGTGTAGTATAATTTAAATATTTAGTGAAAAATAGTGGGGCCTACTCATAAACTTATAATGTAGTGGATAATATAGATAATAAGGCTTGAAAATAATATAGAAAACAAATAGTTGAAGTCTGTATAAAGTAATAATATAGAATATAGATAATGAGGTTTTTTCCAAATACACACTTAGTAGGGTCAAACTCGAGACCTTGAGGATGGGGTGATGTTTCACTCCATGCCCAAACCAGTAGATCTCAACACTAGTCCAACCTTAGTAGGGTTGATTAGGCAATAAAATCAGTGTCGTGGCTGCCATTGCGACCGCAATCGTGGCATTGCATTGTGTAAGTGTCACGGAGGATATTTTATATATTGTAGTTATTACGGTATAATATTTTTTTTACAATAAATATCAACAAATATATCTATATATATTGGCCAAAAGCGTATTGTAACAGCTGATATATTGGTGATAAATATGTGGTTTTTTATAGCCATTGCGTTTTGGTTGTGTTATGTATCAGTTGATCCAAAACCAAAAAATATCGACCGATATATAATATCAAAGTGATGTTTCATTGTATGGGGTTAATAGACAAATTTATATCAGGATCTTGACACTAGGTAGTCGAATGGAAATTCATTTCATGGTCACAAATGGAAAAAATATAGGAGTTAGCTTATATCTTATGAGAGCTTATTTTGTTACATCCATAAAACTAGCTTATTTCTGGTTGAACTACCTACTAGAATTTATTTATTGTTCAAAAGGACCACCTTGATTAAGCTAATAAGATCAGATTTAGTTGATAAGCTAGTTTATGTGTATGCCAAACACACTATATGGCTTACAAAATAGACAATTGTTTAAAGGGAATGCTTTAAGTTGTGCTTGCCAAACACATTATTGCTCAAGGTTGAAGAAAACACAGGTAATCAAAGTCAATGCCATTGGGATTTTAAGCCCAAGCCTCATATTCTTATCACAACTTGTTGAATCATTCCCTCAAGAGTTCCTTAATGTGTCCGATGTTAATATGATATTATTCAGGAAGTGAAAAGAAGATGTCGTTGAAGTCTAAAAAAATGTAGCATTTGTGGACAAATAAGTTTTTGGGATATTAGCTAATTTGCAAATTGGGCACACTTCATTTGGACTCATGTTTGAGGTCAAAGCTCTTCTTAGATGAGAAAGGTTTTTTAAAGGCTTTAGGTTTTATCTAAAATTGAAACGGACCCTTGTAAAGTTGTCATAAAAGCTGAATGAGATATCAGACATCTCAAATACATGTCTTCTTCACCAAATCATGCTCAAGTCTATCAAATTAAATGACAAAATCTTGATAAATATGGATTTAGTACAATCAACATGGGCAGTGTAGGAAAGATCCTATCTTTTGAGTCTATTAGTCATTTGGAGAATGGAGAAAGGATTATGAGAATTTCAATTTTACCTAAAACACTTAGGCCTGATCTCCTCTGCTTAGTTTTAGGAGACTAGTTCAGATCAGTTCATAGAGATCAATAAAATTTTAATAATTAAAAAGCCTATATAAAATTAATGATAATAATTATTATAATGATAGTAATAATGATAACAATAGTAACAATACTAATAAGGATTTTTTTTAATTATGATATTAATAATAATAGTAAAATAGTAATAATATTTCATTGAAAATTTCTGTTCCGATTATTTCCGATCAGGTTAGAAAAAATAAGTCAAGGAGAAATGATTGATAACCATATCAAAATATAATTTTTTTTGAGAAATTATTTATCATATTTAGGCTTGAAAACTTGTGCTTTACTGTGCTTTTATTTGGTCATTATTGATGATGCTTAGTGACTGGTCATTTTCATTATCATCTTCACATCTATATTTCATATGGTGAGTTTTTAATTTATTTTGCTTTGTTGTCCTTTGGATTTGTTACAACATCATGCAGAAATGGCAATTATGATGAATCTTAATAACACTAGAATTGCGTAATTTGGTCAGAAATTGAAACATTTCAGTTTGAATTGATTATAATTATCAATACACGCAATTGTAGGGTAAAGCTAATAAAATAAAAAGATGAATTAAGGGCTCAGCCTTCAGTCCTTGTGTAAAGTGAACAAAAACCCATAAAGAAGCAAAGGGTCCCAACATATCATTTTTTCCAAAGAAGCAAAGGTTTTCCCAAATTGGCATCTTTCACTTGATAGCAATAGTTTAAACTCGTCATAGTTTTTTTGTGCATATTATAAAGCAAGCACCCAAAACACCAAACACACATCTGAGATCATAAGAAGTGCATGAAGTGTTTATATATGAGGTTTGATCCATACAATTAAATATAGGTTTTGATACGCAATATCAGTCGATATTTATCTAATTTTGGGTCAGCTGATATGTTAAATTGGTGATACGCGACGGATTTATAATTTTACATATTTATCGGCGATATATTGGTTATCGGTCGATATTTGTTGATATTTTACCGAGATTTACCGATATATGCCAATATTTACTGATATTTGCTAATATTTATTGAGAAAGAAAAAATCACGGCGTGACCACCACGACATATAAAATATTGTTCATGACACTCTGATATTGCAATCGCGGCTGAGATTTTATTGCTTGGTTTAACAATCATTAAAATCATTCTTTTTGTTCCTAGGAACCGTGAGCAACATTCTTGCAAATTAAGAAACATGGATCCATTTTTCTTGGTTCTTGTTACAATAAATGATGCATTTATATTTTTATGATATGCTTGGAAACAACTTTTATGGTAATAAATTCTATTAAGATATCTAAGCTTGGACATTTTTTTCCCTATTGCATTTTCTTTCTTACCATTTATTTGTCGTTTATTGTTTTCCTCAGAGGTCCACCAACCGAGTGTTTCTTATACCTCGCTAGAGCAGCAGAAACTGTGTTACCCTGTCTGGTAAAGTTTCTACTTCACACTTTAATTGTTCTTTTTCAGTTTCTCTCTCAGACAGGGAGAGAATGTGCAATCTTGTAGATGGATATGAGATTCTCAACCAATTGTTGTACCATGGCAGAATATATTGTTTGTGTTAACTATATCGATGCGGGAGCATCATCCTTGATTTTAATTTTTATTATAAAAAATTATAACGAAATGGCTGTTGTTCTAGGCGCACGCATCAAGAGCCCTTACCCTAGGCTAATAATATTTTGGTTATTAATTTTTTTCTAAGTTTGAAGATCACCGAACTCTTCTTACTTAGACAAAATTAATGGACTGACATGAAAGCCATGCAAGCCTAGTTTATAGCCACCACTTTTTGTACCTTTGAGTGGCTTAATTATTGGCTCAAATATGGCTTCCCAAGTTAGCCATGTGGAACAAAAAAACCAAGCCAAATTGCAGCAGCAACAGCTTTCAGACAAGGCCTACTAAGTCAGTGTGTCAGGCCACTTTTTGGGCTGAATTGACGCAGAAAATCAAGGGACAACAAGGGCAAGTAGTAGTTCTGATTTGTGAAAGTGTGTTGCGGCAATTATGGACAGCTTTTGGGGCATGTTGGTCACAAAAACTCAAGCCAAATGAGACAGCAGCAGAAGGTACAATTTGGCAGGGATTATGGTAGAAAAGCAAGTTTTAATCAGCCTATCATTACACTTTAAACTTGCCACATAAAAGACTAAGCCTAGCATTACTTTTTGTAAGATAATCATGCCATAACTACTAGTTTAGCTTATTAACTTGTATATCAAGTCAGATGTAAGAGCATTGGGAAGGTCCCTTACAGTCCCTACAACCCATATTTTCATTCAAGTCAACCATAATATCATTATGGGGTTAATTTGCTTTTGGTTAGACATCAAGTTAGCTACTTTTCTTCTCTTAAATAACCAATTAATTTTATCGTAACTAAGTCAGTCCAACATAACTAGATCAGTTAGGTTGTAAACTGATCCTTGCTATGTTTTATAAATGCCAAGTTCATACAATGAAAGAAAAATGGACTTGATTATGAAGCATTATGTGCCATAGGCTAATAGCTTTCTATCCTCATTCTCAAGTGAAGAGTTTGAGAGTTATATTTCAAAGTTTCTCCTTGTTTTATCCTAAGATGTCTTAAGTCTTAGGTGGTGTTTGAGAGTATATAATCCTTAGGAGGGGCCTAAGATTGTTTAATATTAACTCCTTTTCTCATCTCCTTTCTCTTTTTTAATTCGGTTGAAATCAGCCCTAAACCACCATTAATCAAGCATGACCCAATTTGTTTCCTATATGTATCAAATTTTGATGAGGGAGCATCCACCTTATTTTTAATTTTTATTATAAATATTATAATGAATTGGTTATTGTCCTAAGCACATATCAAGAGCCCTTACCCAAGGTCAACCCCGAGTATTTGATAATATTTTGGTCATTAATTTTCCTAAATTTGAAGATCAGAACTCTTCTTACTTAGAATTAATGGACTGATTTTTGAAGCCATGAAAGTCGTGCAATCCTAATGTAAAACCACTAGCTTTTGTAATTATTGGCTCAAATATGGCTTCCTAAGTCATCCATATGGGACGAAAAAGCCAGGCCAAATTGCGGCAGCAACAGCTACCAAACAAGGCCTGGCCAAGTCAGCACGTGGGGCCACTTATTGGGCTGAATTGGTACAGGAAATCAAGGGACAATATGGACAAGTAGCAGGTTTGATTTGTTGCAGCAATTATGGACAGCTTTTGTAGCATGTTTGGTCACAAAAACTCAAGCCAAATAGGACATCAGAAAGTACAGGTTAGCACAGATTATGGAAGAAAATCAAGCTTTAATCAGCCGATCATTACACTTTAAACCTGCCGTATAAAGACTAGACCTAGCATTACTTTTTGTAAGATCATCATGCCATAGCCTACTAGTTTAGCTTATTAGCTTGTATGACTTAATCAAGTCATATGTAAAAGCATTGGGAAGGTCCCCTATAACCCATATTTTCATGCAAGGATTATTATGGGGTTGATTTGCTTTGGTTAGAAATCAAACGAGCTAGTTTTCTTCTCTTAGATAACTAATTAATTTGATTTTAACTTAGGCAGTCCTATGTTACTAGATTAGTTAGGTTGTCAACTAATTAAAAGTGATGTTTGGCATGTTCTATAAATGGCAAGCTCATGCAATGAAAGAAAAACAGACTTGATTATGGCTGAGAGCCTTCTATCCGCATTCTCAAGTAAAGACTTTGAGAGTTATCGTTCAAAATTGTTCCTTTCTTTATCTTGAGATGTCTTAAGCTTTAGGCGGTGTTTGAGAGGATACAATCATTAGGAGCTGTCTAAGATAGTATGAAATTATCCTCCTTTTGGCATCTCCTTTCTCTATTTTATTGCGGTGGAAATCAGCCCTAAACCTTGATCCAATTTGTTTTTCATCACGTAGGTTAGGTAGTTAACATATTTGGGTATATAATTTATTATTAATTAATTTATATAAAGTTACTTTATAGTAATGTGTGAAAAAAAGTAGGGGTGATTTTGAAAAGTTGTAAAAAGTAAGGTGTCTCGACATTTGAAATTAATGAATAATATGGTTACCCAAACACATGCTTAATGGCTTGCAACCTGAATGGTGCCTAGGAAATCTATAAAGCTAATATGTTATAATTGTTCTTGTTATTGGATAGAAAAAAAAAAATCTTCTGCCTAAGACCAAATACCCTTTTGGGGTTATGAAATTTGGCCTTCATAGATAGCCATGTTGGGGGTTCCTAGACATAACCTGTCAAAAGTATGAATTTTGTGGATGTTACTCCTTCATTCCTTTATTCACCATTTATATTGTAGTAAAGTGTCACATATGTTCATTTTTATTTTCCTTTCTTGGAAACAGCCCACCATTGGCATAAGATAGTGGGAGTGAGACTACAAACACCTATAACCTAGACCATATTATGTATTTTTTTTCCCTGTTGCATGACTTTGCATGTCTTTATGCCAATTCAAAATTGTGAATAAAAGTTGGTGAACTGGCCACCGAGTGTTTGGAATAACTTTGCCTTAATTTGATCATTTCAGTCAGGTAAATGGTAAATATATTAAACTGAAACCTGTTACATATATGTTGGGCAGCCCTAGGTCAAAAATAGCTTACCACATAATTGGTAGCTTAATACAAGGGTTGGATGCAATAGTAAGTTACCAACTAACACCGAATACACAATTTAGCTACATACTCGGTGTTATAAAAATGAGGGACCTATACACATAAGTCTGAATCTGCACTACAAGTCCCGAAATATCAAGATCCTTAGATTGAAAGATAGCAGCATTTCAGGCGCGCCCCACCATGTAAATGGTAGCAGCTAAGGTAGTCCTACAAGTTCGAGCAGTGAACGGGCGATCCTTTCTCTGTCTTCTCAAAACTCGGGCGGTACTAGGAAGCGTGGAACATCCTCTTGTAATACACAACCAAGACCGGATAGTCAACCAAAGATGACCAACTAGAGGGCACCTAAAAATTAGGTGTTCATGAGTTTCATCTCTCGAATGGCAAAAGGGACAAACCAGTGGACCATGAAGATAGGAGAGGCGGTCCCTAGTTTTTAGTTTTTGTAGCAAGGCAAGCCAAAGAAAGAAAGAGTAGCGCTTGGTCTGGCATCCCTTCTAGACGACATGAAAATCCCTCCAAGGTTCAGCCTTCAATCGTAGGAAATCATAAGCTTTCTTAGTGGAAAACCACCCCCCAAAAGACCAAGAAGAAAGGAGAATCGAGGCCTCTTCATGTGTCCCAGCATACTATAAAAGAGATTGGTACACCAACCAAAGTTTCTTCATAAAAGGAGACGAATCATGGGAGGGTCTAAAAGAACCCCAAGGCTGGCCCTTAAGATAATCGGTATGAATCCATTTAGCCCATAAGGTTTCCTTTTCATCTTGAATGACCCATATATACTTACAGAGGAAAGCATTATTCCAAATATGTAGATCCTTCAAACCAACACCTCCTTTTTTCTTAGGGAGACATAAGGTCCTCCAAGCCACAAGGGGTTGTTTACCTTGCCAAAGGAAGCTTTGACAAAAGAAAATTACCTGGTTCAGCACCACCTTTGGCAACGGAAAAATACCCAACCAAAAGCTCATAATCCCCTGAATAACAGAATTGAGTAACTCTAATCTCCCAGCAAACGACATAAGGTGTGTCTTCCATAGCTTTAGATGCTCACATACATCATTAATCAAGACTTCATAGTTCATTGCCCTCAACTTACTTGGATTAAGTGGAACACCCAGGTAGCGGAACAGAAAGGAACCCCGAGTCATGTTAGCAAACCCAAGAATTTGAGCTCTAGTGCCCTCGTCAACCCCTGCCAAAAAGATTTGGGATTTGAGAGGGTTAGCAGCAAGCCCAGAAATCGAGGAAAACTCATTAAGGGTCTGCAACAACACCCTCACAGTGGACAGATCACCCCTACCAAAGAGAACCAAATCATCCGCAAAAGCAAGATGAGAAATTTCCAATTGTTTACATCTGGAGTGGAAAGAAAAAGCTCTTTAAGTAGAACGCTTTCCGAGAAGGCGAGAAAAATACTCCATACTTAGCACAAACAAATAAGGGGAAACAGGGTCTCCTTGCCTCAATCCTCGGGCACCCCGGTACAAACCCATTAACTATCCATTAATCTTCAAGGAAAAGGAAACCGTAGTCACATACTCCATCAAGAGATCCACAAATTGCACCGGGAACCGAAGATTGAGGAGGATGGATCTCAAGAAGGACCATGATAGAGAATCATAAGCTTTCTTTATGTCCACCTTAATCAGGCACTTGGGAGAAGTTCGCTTACAAGAATACTCCTTTAATAACTTCTAAACCAACAGGATATTTTCCGTCATGAGCCGCCCATTCACAAAAGCTCCTTGTTCTTTACCAATAAGATTATCCAAAACTCTAGAGATGCGAGTAGCTAACAACTTAGAAATCACTTTATAGATCGTAGTACTATAAGCAATAAGCCGGAAATCATTTATCGTCAAAGGCTTGGAACATTTAGGAATCGTGGCAAGAGCAGTGTGGTTGATGCGCTTGAGTAATTTCCTTGTTTGAAAAAACTCCAAGATAGCGTCACAAACATCTTGCCCCACCACCTCCCAAGCACTCATAAAGAACTTTGCAGAGAAGCCATCCGGCCCAGGGGCCTTACAATCTCCAAGTGAAAAAATAGTCTGCTTGATCTCCTCTTTAGTAATCAATATTTTCCTTAGCAATGAAGACTTTATTTCCTCGGGGTGGCACAAATTCACACCTCATGGGCGGTACATCAGCGAACAACTTAGCATATGATTTAGTAGGATCCGATCTTACCTTCGACCCCTGTGGAAAAATATGTTGACCAGTTGATCTTACACGGAGATTGACAGCAACATCCAACAGACGTTTGGAACCAGCTTGAATTGGTCCTGGAGATTCTCGAACATAGGAACCCGGGGCAACATCCAGGCACTGAAGGGAAGGCAAGTGTGGGTCTTGGCCTGGAATTGGAGAGGCATTATGCAACTTCAAATGGGCCAGTGCAATCTGGTTGGAGAATGGTTCCAATGACACTCCAGTAGCACAACCTTGATTCAGCGGGACCGACAGACCAGCGACATCACCCAAAGAAACCAAATCGACTCCAGCGGAGACTTGCTTCTCCGGAGCAGTTACACACAGGGGCGAAATTCAATGGCGAAATATGAGTTGTCGACACCTCTTTGGATCTTGAACCCAAACATGCCCCCGCAGAACCAGGACCCAAGTCTACATGCTCAGGGGAAGACTGAAGTTGATTGTGAATGGTAGGCGAGATACCAAAATCCGAATCATTCGAACTAGAAGAAGGAGCATCTTGCTTAGAATCGCTCAAATCTAAGACTATCTTAGGTCGAGGGAGCGCAAGACCTGAGCTTTTACTACGCGATGAATTTTTCTTCGACCCCATAAATACACAAGACAAAACTGACGCAGTTAAAGGTAATGAACAGAGAATTTTAATTGGGGGAGAGCATTAACAGCACACGGTGGTATCTCGATGGCTAGATCTACTCACTCCATGCTTTCTCTAGAGAGAGAGCGGGAGGTTAGGAGAGAGAGAGTACCGAGATGGTGATTAGTGTTTTAATCTGATCATTTCAGTGTTTGGCCTCTGATTTGTCATATTTGGCCGAATTGGAAATCAAACTCTACGGGTTAATTACTACTGTTATTTAGAAAAAAAATCATAGTATTTAGAAAGCATTAAGCCTTAAAATGACTAGTTGCTTTTCTCCTTCATCGGTGGGTTTACTTTCCTCTTCCTTTTTTACTCTCCATATCTTCCAAAATCTGCATAAGCAAATGGAAAGACAACAATTTAAAGTAATGGGAACACAATAAGATGAATCACAAATTCATTTGTCATCGATCGATTATAAGCTCAACAAATAGGTAATGTATTTTTGTAAACATCCGTGAGTCATTTTGTAAAAACTAGCTCACAAATAAAATCGAGCAGCATAAGGTTCACTCTAGGACCAAAACAAACTAAGAAGTTAATGCCCTGGAGTACAAGCAACTTGGTCTAGTATGAATAGTGTCACGCTATTTCAGCCTCAAAACTTGCGTTTCACTGCCCTACAATTTTCACAATATACTTCTTAACTACTTATCATGTTCTATGTGATGTGGAACACACATCAATTAGTTTTTGTGGAATTTATAAATAAGAGAGTTTTTAATGACAGAGAAAGTATTCTCTAATTCTGATAAGTTGTAAATGGACTTGAAATATTGGTGGAAGTCATGTGATGATTTAACCATAGAAGTTTTAAGAAAGGACAATGGTAAGAAAGGAGAAAGGGTACGGATAAGATGTGAAAGAAGCAGTTTATATGTCCATATTAGGTTTGTGGATGTAGATGGTGTACAAGATACAAGTATAAAGAAGTGTGGTTGTCCCTTTTAGGTTATTGGAGCTGATAACAGCGATGGAACATGGCAGAGAGTAGTTAGCAGCAGGAGATGCAACCATGTGTTGGCAAATTACTAGTAGGCAGGTTGAAAGAAGATGAGGTGAAATTGGTTGATGAACTCACCTGAAGTCATCTAAAGCCACAATGGATCAAAGTACTTTAGAAAGAGTTTTTAGAAAATATGAGTGAAGCTTAATAAAAGCTTAGGTTTAAAAGCAATGGATGGTCAAATGACGTTACATCACCTCATGAAAATATTAGTTGAAAATCAAAATTTTAAATGGATGTAAAGGCTATTGTAATCACATATTCTAAGCGAGATTCTATTTGCAAACCATGCATTCATTATTGTTTTATATGCATTTCCTTTTATTTTAGAAATGGATTGCACATATAAGACACATAGATATAAGTTGTTTTTACTCGAAATTATTGGAGCGACACCAACGTAGTAAAATTTCAATGTTGCCAACCACCACTCTTAGTAATTGGGAACTTGAGATGTTTGCTATATCTATTATTGTTGCCAATCACCACTTTTACTAATTGGGCACTTGGCCTAATTTCAGTTGTTGAATATGTTTTTCCGCTTCAAAATAGACTTAATGTAAACAAAAATTTGGAGTTGTGCAAAAAAATTCTTCGATAGCGTTCCCACGTGCTTTTTTTCCCCTCATTGGAAAAATATAATACACTTATATTTATGATAAGAAAAAATATGAGGAACGACTGTTGCCACTAGCTACAGATTATGAAGACATACCTATACTACACATCCACATCCATGCATAAAAAAAAGATTGTTTCTGGTTGGGTCAATAAGATCTTTTGTATTCATAAGGGTACTATGAACATGTATGGAATAAAGTTTATATTTATGATTTTTTTTACCTATAAAATTACATGAATAGTTAATTTATGAACTAAATTAAAACACTCTTGGCTCATTGAAGAAGTTCTTGGAGATATCAACCAACAACATCAATATCAGTTTATTACAATTCCGCACGTTGTTGATATTGCAAAGTGACAACATTGAGCTTCTCTGGAAAGGACTTGTCTTAATATTTCTTATTTTGCTATTAATGTGCTTTATGCCAATTTAAATGGTTTTATAGCCATATTTGTATTGGAGTTTATTGATGTAGGCACTAATAAAGCCCTATGTGGATGTTATATACATTGCACACATGAGACACCGTTTACCCACAAATTCTTTACTTACATTCATATCTTTATTTCAATCCCTTTGTCAGTTATTCATCCTTATCATTTATGGAAGAAACTTAATTTCAATAAAGTGATTAATTAACTAATACTAGAAGAACCGATTGAAGCCTCTTGTCATCATTCAATTCATGTTTGTGTTTCTCTTATCTAATATTGTGCTGCATTCTTATTACTGTCTTGTACATCCATTATCACGGTCCAGCTCAAATTACTTTAGCTGACCTACTTCTAGTTTTGCATACTAATTGAGTTTCTTATTCCTTCCTTTACCCCTTTTTTTAATATTTTTTTTATATTATGTATGATTTTATCCTTCCCCTTCAGCCTTTTCCTTATTCAACCTCCCATAAGAAGGTTTGGAAGCTGAGTTGGCAGGCTATGCAATCCTTGTTGAGTTCATGCTGACAAGAGCAAAGTAGTTAGGACATTACTTTTTAGTAAAGGGAAGAATTTGATTACCGTCAACTAACCTATGATGCACATTTAATTAATTTTATTTTTAAGATACGGGTAAATTTTCCAAGTTGATATGATGATGCAACATGTTTGACATTTGTGTTTCTGTTCCCTTACTGTTGACCATTCTTCAGTAGAAGGGTCGTCCATTATCATTTACTTTACTCATCAAGAGCTACTTTACTCATTTGTGTAGCTTGCATTTTAAACTGTTAATGTGGGATGTACACTTATGATTTTGGTTATAGTGAGAACAAGAGGAGAAATAGCTAGACATAGAACCCTAAAACGCTTGACGTTAGTTCTACATTGTGATGCACCCTTCTCATCTTCTAAACAATTGATTCTTTTGCTGTACTGTTTTCCAGCTAGCTTGGTTTCTGAATGTAATTTTCTATCTGATAGGGCCATACACATCGCACCAAGGTTATGTATGTGGAGCTTGTGGCTAACCGTTTCTTGCGTAAGGTAGTTATCAATGCCTTTCTTTTATCCTTTTTCCTTGAGTTCATAACTTGTATGATACTGCAGGACCATGGCCCGGTCATTTGTGAGTAATGATTGCATTGCCTTCTGTCTTTGAAGAGGCATTGTTACTGTGATAAAATCTTAAATATATATGTGAAAGTTTCTGTTTGTGGTTTGTGTTTTAGCCTAAAAAATTATGTAAGCCAATTACATAGAGGTGACAGTAAAATAAAAGTTAGTGGTGCTGTCAGTCAGTCACTGACATTGTTGGATCAATGCTTTCAAGCAATGCCCCTGTTATTATCCCGTTTTCTGTGATATGGCATAAAAAATTGTAGTATGGCTTGCAAGGGATGGGCATGAGTGAGAAACCTGTGCTGTGTGAAGAGCTGACGAGCTTGAAAGCTGCAACAGCATCTAACATCTGTTGAATGTTATGTATATGTGAATCTACTACTGCAGAACCAGTATCATGTGACGTATGTGTTGTTGATGTGATATGCTGTACTAGTTGATTGGGTGAATTGTGAAACACCAACACCACCCCCCCGGGGGGTGAATGACTTCTTCAGCCGGAAGTGATGGGTGTGGGACGTTGTTGTCAATTGTGAGGATGGGTTTATCCAACAATCTGATCTTTTGCTACATTTTTTCATGCTTTCTTTAGCTTCAGGGGCAGCATCCTTGATGCCGAAAAAGAAGTTTGTCTGCAATTGCTCTACACCATGGGGCCTTTTATCCCCTATGCGTGTCTGGCATTCGCCATATTTGCTGTAATGTTGTTGCCATCCATAATATATGTGTAAAACAGTTTTTTCTTTCCTGACGCCTGATAAATTTTCTCTTTCCTTTGCTTCCTCCAGATGGTACGTGTGCTTGTGGCTACAGCAATAAGAGAAGCAGCTGCAGGTGCAGAAGATGACATACTAATAAGGCTAATGGATGCAACATGCAGACGCGCCACTGCACCCCCTGCACCGCCTGATGGCCTCTGCCTTGTTGATGTTGGATACACAGATTTTGACATGGAAAGATGCTTCATTAAAGCGTAGTTTTTGGGAATGCTTCATGAAGCTCTGATGAAAGACCATAATTCAATTTGGGAGAATATTTGTTAGCTTTTGATACGTTAAAATATGATAAAATGTCATTTTAAGTATTGGAATATATTAACATATTGGAATGTTGTATTATATATCCCCATGGTATAATTATAAAATTATATCATAGTCATACTCTTTTTAAATAAAAAATAAAGACAGTAATATTGTTTGTATTTCCGTAGGAAATATAAGCTTCCTTTTATTTTCTCCCCCCCCCCCCACCCACCTCCCCGGCGATTTGAATGCCTTTTCGATGGTAACTATTCAGTATGAGTTCTACTGATGGTGACTAGGTTTGGAAAGGTGTAGGTATACCTAAATTTACGCCGATTAACAGAAATGCTAGTGAAGGCCGGACTTTTTTATTCATTATTATTTTTGCTAGATCCATGTATGATGTTGCATCTGTGAACGGAGACGGAAAGGTTAATTTTAGGCTAGTCTTCCATCCTAACATGTCAGGTATCCTCGTCAAGCCAAAATGCATTACCAACAGACTCACACCAAAGTCTGTGTTGGTAGCAGCGTTATTTGCTTAAATTAGACAACTCGAACGCTATACGCACTAGAATGCTACTACATCGGTTGTTTATTTTGACCTGGATTCTGGAACAACAATTCGATATAAATATATATATACGTTTATATGTGGAAAAACAAACTGTGACATTAACGGCATTTGCCAACTTCGATCCCTAGCTAGTTTTTTTTTCCTGTTCCCTTTTGTTTCCTGTTCGGGCGCGTGATCGGGCTTTCATAACCTTCTTCGTTGTGAAGATTAATCGATCGTGTTCTGCTTAATATGTATTTCGGAGGAATCTGAGTAAGTTCAGGAACGATCAAATTCGAATGTTGCGTATGTTAGTAAAAGAAATTAAGGGGAAATGTGGAGCCCGAACAAGAGAGAGAAGGTAGAAAAGGAAGAACAGGTGGTCGTCGCCATCGACAAAGACAAGAGCAGTCAATATGCTCTGAAATGGGCCGTCGAACACGTCGTCGGCAAAAGCAAAAACGTCACATTACTCCACGTTAAACAGAAACCTTCATCCATTCCTAGTATCAGTAAGTCATCACCATCACTTTATTTATTTATTATTATTACTATTATTATTGATCGCGCGCGCACGTACACGCATATATATGCTTTTGTTGGTATGTCAGTATGGCCATAGTCACGATACATTATTAGTAATACACGGTTTTTTGCCCTTTCGCGACGATCATCACGTGCGTGATGTGATGATGATGAAGAGAGGGGACAATTGTCGTCATCTCTGTGCTGCACAAATTCATCGCTATCTGCTTTTGGAAATTATGCAGCCGGGAATCATGTCTCGATCTCCGATGCGAACGAAGACGTTGCCAGAACGGTCCGACAGCAGCTTGACATTCACGCTAAGGAATTGCTCCTTCCTTTTCGATGCTTTTGTAACCGCAAAGATGTAAGATCTGTGTCATCGCTCGTTTAATTTCTGCATCTGCCGTACTAATATAGTGTATCGTTTAATTTATTGCTTCTTGTCTCTGTTACTGACAATTGTGTGTGTGCGTGAATTAGATCAAGTGCCAAGAAGTCATCGCTGAAGATACGAATATATCGAAAGCAATAATTGATTATGTTGCCACTAATATGTGCGAGATTGTCGTCGTCGGTGCTTCTTCTCGAAATGGCTTACTTCGGTAAGTCTATAATAATATACCTAACTTATGCACAATTGTCCCCCCCCCCCCGGCGGGTCTAATGCATTGAGTACTTCAGAAGACCCGAAAAGAAAAGTGAATGTCTGAATTTTCAATTCGGCAGCGGGGTATATAATTAATACAGCCCTTCCGAGAAAACACAACTTTCCAACGTTCATACCGTATCTGACCATTACAATTGCAAAAATTATAATTAATTTTCATTAAGAAATTCAGCTCTTAGGCCTCGGACCACAAAGGTGTTGTTTGATGTTTGGTGCCAAAAGAGTAATCGCGCGCATTATTTACAACGTACAAAATTCGGTTGGACGTGCCATACTTTCACTTTGGGTTATTGTGCATCAATTACATGCTCGTGATCAAGGAATTTGGAGATTTTACTTTTATTAGAAATTCTAATTGACAACTAATTAGGGGTCGTTTGATACAAGGGAAGAAACTCTCTTAGCAGGCCGTACTTTTATGGAACTAATTTGGTGGGAAGTTCTTCCTTGGAATATAATTTTATATTTGGTTTAATATTATATCACCTAGGAAGTAGTACATAAATTATAATAACACTCTTTAATAATAAATGCAATTAATATTATTTTTCTTATAAAAGTGAGGGTAGAAAAATAATTGCTTAGGAAGTAAAACTTATTTGGATCTACCTAATTAAGTCAACTCCAAAGAAAATATATATAAAATAAGATAAAAAATAAGCAAGACTTACTTTTGATTCTACTCACTGCTAAGTGCTAACTAAATAAACCAACTTTTATCACTTTCCATATCTAAGTAAATCATCCCCAAAAAAATATATTTATAAAATAAGGTCGAAAGAAAGTAAGACCTATCTTTAATTCTATTTCGTGCTAATTAAATAAACCAACTTTTATCACTTTCTAGAAAACACTACTTCTTTCTATCTAAACAACCCCTTAAAATATATTCCACGCACAATAACTTCCAGTCCGACGAATATAATTATCACTCATTAAGTAATCCATGCACCGATGCAACACTTTAACTCCTCGGTAAAAGTTAAATATCAATTAATTAATAAAATAATATATATATATTACATTCTATTTCATCAATTGTTTCATGAGCAGAAGGTTGAAGGGATCGGATGTACCTACGGCTGTATCTAAAAATGCTCCAGATTTTTGTACCGTCTATGTAATCTCAAAAAGAAAGATTATTTCTGTTCGCTCTGCTACCCGTCCTGTACCTGTGAAAGGTTCCTCCAATGCTGCCCAACGCGGATCCCCAAGAACTTACGATCCTGCCGCTAATCCAACTGCAGTACCACTTCCAAGTAATTCAGGTGATCATGGATATCCGATCTACAACAATTCACCAAGAGGTACGAATATGTTTACGTACATACATACATACATAAATAATTAGCAGTTTGCTAGCTAGCTAGTTAGTAATTATTAGGCGTAATTAATTAGGCCTACGTTTCAGTTATTATCTTTCATACATATGTATGCGTACACGCAGGAGGAGGAGATAGATCGATTGCTGCTTCTCCGTCTCGGAGAGACATGGAAATCAGATCACCATTCACAAGAGGCAGAGCGGCAAATGGTAGGTTATATGGAGAACTACCGCTGCCGTCAGAAACAGATATCTCATATGTTGGCAACTCACCTTCGAGGCTACCAATCAATAACCGGGCCGATCAATATTTAGCTCATTCAGCCGATCGTACGTTCCAAGATACAATAAATTATATTGACGGCGGCATAGATAATCCTCATATAAGACGAATACCTCGACTCTCGACGGGTTCGAATCATGAATTAGATCGTTCGAGTTTTGGTTCCGATAGAAGATCTATTGACCTTAATTCATTTAATGATCAGTATTCACCTTCTGCCTCTAGTATTTGTAGTGGATTCTCAACGTCATCGTTGGTCGTGGTGCGTAATCGTCGAGACTTTTTTGTGTATATGAAGCAACGGTTTGTTTGTTGAGTGTTGTTTAAGTAGCGATCTAAGCGGGTATGGCGGTTGGAATTTTGCAGGATGATGTGGAATCTGAGATGAGGAGACTCAGACAAGAATTGAAGCAGACTATGGACATGTACAACGCAGCTTGTAAAGATGCAATAATGGCTAAACAAAAGGTAGTATATGTACACATGAAATTAATTTAATTTGCATCAACTTGATCATAATTGTATATATACTCCTCATATATATATATATATATAGGCTAAGGAGCTTCAAGTATTGAAAGTGGAGGAGCGTCAAAGATTAGAAGACGCACGTTCAGCCGAAGAAGCAGCCTTAGCCTTAGCCGATAAAGAAAAAGCTAAATGCAAAGCAGCACTGGAAGCGGCAGAAGCCGCACAAATGATAGCAGAACTCGAAGCACAAAAAAGAATGTCGGCAGAAATGAAAGCGATCAAAGAAGCTGAAGAGAAGAAGAAAGCATTACAAGCCTTAACCACACAAAACAATGCAGACGTACGTTACCGAAAATACACGATCGAAGAAATCGAGATCGCCACTGATTGTTTCTCCGAATCGCTCATAATCGGGGAAGGCGGTTACGGTCCTGTCTATAAATGTACATTAGATCACACACCGGTTGCTATCAAGGTCTTGCGTCCTGACGCAGCTCAAGGACAGACGCAGTTCCAACAAGAAGTTGAGATACTGAGTTGTATAAGGCATCCGAATATGGTGCTTTTGCTCGGCGCGTGTCCTGAATACGGTTGTCTAGTCTACGAGTTTATGTCCAACGGCAGCTTAGAAGATCGACTGTTCTGTAAAGGGAATACCCCGATTTTGCCTTGGCAGGTACGGTTTAGGATCGCTGCCGAGATTGGGACCGGACTGCTCTTCCTTCATCAGACCAAACCTGAACCTCTGGTACACCGTGATCTCAAACCGGCTAACATTCTCTTAGACAGAAACTTCACTAGCAAGATCTGTGATGTTGGGTTAGCCAGGCTGGTACCACCGTCCGTGGCTGATGGTGTGACCCGATATCGGATGACACAAACTGCCGGTACGTTCTGTTATATTGATCCTGAATATCAACAGACGGGGATGCTTGGGATTAAATCCGATATCTATTCATTAGGGATAATATTGTTGCAGCTTGTTACGGGTAAGTTGCCGATAGGATTGACACATTATGTGGAGAGAGCTATTGAGAAGGGTAATTTGGTTGAACTACTTGACCCTCGTGTTAAAGATTGGCCTATTGAGGAGACTGTTAAGTTTGTTAAGCTTGCTTTGAGATGTGCTGAGTTGAGGAGAAAGGATAGGCCTGATTTAAGGAAGGTTGTGTTGCCCGAGCTTAATAAGTTTAGGGAGTTCGCTGAGGATAATATGGTTGCTGACGGCTCTCTTGGTTTTGGTAACTTGTTGGCTGCGACTACTAAGTTGGTGCCTCATCATCCCGGACCTACACTTCAAGTAAGTATTAGAAGTACTACATTCATGCATATTTATTACTAATCATTTTCCTGTCTTTAATTACGTAATTCCTATATATGTGCATATGCAATGCAGGAGGTGATAAGTGATCCTCAGATGGTGCGATCTGGTTCTGATACTCCAAAAAGTCGATCAAGCTCGTCGTTTTTAACTAGTGCAGTATAGTCAAAGCCGTACTTTTGTCTTCCATTTCCATACACCTGTCTCTCTCTCTCTCTCTCTCTCTCTCGATATATATATATATATATATATATATATATATATATATAGATTTATCCTGTGTGATGAACAAATACTTATTTTTATAAAATGTAATATAAATAGTAATATGACAAAAATTATTAATAATATAAAAAACATGCTTTCTACATATTTAAATAGTCAGTAGTAGCATTAATCTAAATTATGAAATTAAATTTGAGGACAAATAATTGTGAAAAAGTGTAAGAGCACCTACATTGCACCATAATAATTTAACACGCTTGTAAATTTAATGCAACTGAATTTTTATGTGCAACAACGTGAGAAAAAGTGGTACATCTCAAATTTTAGATGCAACCAAAAAATCGGGTGCTGTATGTGGGGAAATAGAGCGAGGAAGCGGCACAATTCAGCATCTATCGAGCAGCGCTTGTGTTGAACATATTAACCTAACCATTTGATTCTAGTTTATTGTATGCTGAACAAATAAGCTTTCTTATGAACCTAATAGGTTTGTGATATGAACCTAAGAGAACAATGTTATGAACATGTGGATGGCATTTATAAACAAACCTTGATGAATCTGATGTTATTGAACATAAGCGTTTACTGTCACGAATCTAGCTCTATTAAACCTAATTGTTTTATTTAAAATATCTATTATTTTAGTATATGTTGAACATAATTGTTCATGATAGCACCTTTGCTTGCCTGAATCTCAAATGTTCATAGCATGAACCTAGGGTTTCATGTTTTAAACCTAATCATTTTATACGGCAAACAAGTCAGTTCGTCGTTGTGAACATATGTGATTATTATCATAAATGTGTGCATTTCCCATCATGAATCTAACATTCCCGTTAAACTTACATGCTTTATATGATAAACCTGTGGGATTACTATAATGAACCTATGCGTTTACTATCATGAATCTAGCTTTCTTGTGATACGAACCTACGATAAACCTATTTATTTAATAGGTAGAACCTATATATTCGACACATTGAACCTAAACATTTGTGTTGAAAATCAAACTTAAAAATTGTACAACTACATGAACCTAACATTTTAATACATTGAACCTATGTATTATTCATCCTAAACATAATCAATGTTCATAGCATGAACCTAGGATTTTCGTGTTATGAACATATTCATTGTATGTGATGAAGATGTCACTTCATCACGGTGAACCTATGTAATTTTTATCATGAACATGTGTTTTCTATCATTTAACATTCTTAGTGAACTTATTTGTTTTATTAGATGAACCTATGTATTTACTGTCATGACTCATGAGCCTATCTCTCTTGTGTTATGAAACTATGATGAACCTATTTATTTAATAAGTTGAACCTATATATTTGGCACACTAACATTGCTGCAAAAAAAGCCATAGACATTGGCGGAAAAGAAAGAAAGATGGTGGAAGAAAATAGTTGTGAAAGTCATAATTGTCTATACTATACATGATGGTTCAGAACACAACTATTTATAAGTAAAAATAAGTAAAATGGTGAGTTATGGAAGAATATAGATGACAATTGTCTCTTTAAAGCTGCCATATATAGCGACGGTTTTCAATAACAATCGTTATACAAAATCTTATGTTTATTATATATTGAACAATATAAGGCAACTTTAAGCTATAATAACCATCTATGTATGAATATAGATGGTAGTAAAATGTTTCACATATTCCCTGCAAAGAAATAAATGATATTTAGAATCTAAAAACCGTCATCTATAGTGTTTTTAAAAAAAAATACATTACACCTACTTACGACAACATTTACAATTTCCTATACACAAAAACTTGTATATATTTCTAACTGATACACAATCATCAGTGTTATGAATTCCATTTCATAATATACATTTTTCCCTGTGTATTTACATCAACTAGCCCTATAACACATGAACCAGCCACTCATTACATTAATCAAGTTACATTAAAATTATTAACATCAACTACTTATATGAATAATAAAAAAGAGCACCTTCTATACCTCTAAAATTGTATAAAAAACTCATCATTTTTATATTAAAAGACGATTTAAGATTATAACTACCGTTTAAAATAATAATAATAAATTAAGCTTTAGATGACAATTATAGTATTGTAACAATCATTTATATTGCTAAAAATAAAGCACCCCGAATCTTCCATGCTTTTCTTTTTTATTGGGGATTCTGTATGTGGTTGTCTATAGTATAAAAAATATATGTGTGTTGTCGTCTATTTCAATTTTTGCAGTAGTGTGAACTTGAGCATTTGTGTTAAAAATAAAACATAAAAATACACAACTACATGAACCTAATCATTAAACATACTGAACCTAACCATTTAACACATTGAGTTGTGTATTAATCATCCTAAACCTAATTAATATAATAAATATAACCTAGTATAGTGTAAATACATGAACCTACACATTTAGTATAATGATCGTGAATGTTTTAAATAACAAACATTTGTATTTTATATAGTAAACATAAACTGAAATCAATCTATGCACTTCTATGAGCTAAGAGAACACAATGTACCTAATGATAATGCAAAATAGTCTTCCTATAGTGCCTCTTTGGTGCAAAATTATTTCGAGATTCAACTCCATATGTTGGTTGAATGGATCAAATTTCCATATGAATGTGCCCCGATCTTGTATTTCTTACATTATAGAAATATGAAATCACAATTCAAATTTTGAATTCAATTTGATAATTGGTTGAAATCAAATTATTCGATTGTGATGTGTTTAAAAGAATAAGAAGAAATCAAATTCATATCAGAATTAGCTAGTTGAAAAGAGTATATATCAATTGGTTGAAAGGACCTTCAATTTTGAGATTTGGAAAAAAGCATATATCAACTAACAATTTGAGATCGATAATTGGATTATGTGTTTGTATTGATTATATATGTTGTATTTACTTATATATTTGTAATATTATTTTGTCAAACTAGATGCAACTATTATTAAAGTAATATATTGTATTTGTATTATTAATGTTGTATTATAAAAACCAAAATAAATTATAACTGGTTTTTAAAAAAATTATTCAAATCATAACTATTTTTTTTAACAATCATAGAATTTTTATGTAAAATAATGGTCTTTAAATTTATTTGTAAATTTATATTAATTAAAACTGATTATATAAAATTATTAATTGATATGTATAGATTATTATAAATTAAGAGTTAAATAATTTCAAGTGTAAATGATTGGTGACGTGATTGATAAAAGAATTGACTGTTGTAAATTTGATTTAGTTGATGTAGAGTTAAAAATTAAATTTGAGATAAATTGATAAAATTACTAGAGAGAAGAAGAAAAATAATTGGGTAATACAATTAGGTGTTGTAAATTTAATACAATATTGTGGATGCTCTAAGATACAAAAGAAAAATAAAAATGATAAATTTACTAAAAATTATAATTTAGATTATATCTTCTTTTATGCAAGTGTGTGACGGTTTCAATTTCGAAATTAGTTACATGCTCATGACAATTTTGATGATCCAACATAGTTTCTATGTACCAAAAAAAAAAGGGTTAGAGATCTGGAATGAAAGTAGAAAGATTGCGATTAAGTGCAATATATATATATATATATATATATATATATATATATATTATTGTTCCACAACTTTTTTCTCTTATATATTATCGTTGTCTACCTTTTTCTTCTAAATTTTCTAATAACTTAATAATACATGGACAACATAAAAAAATAGGGGAAAAAATTGTGTTGGAAAACTATAAATATTGATTAGCCAGTTAGAATATCCACAACAGAAGAGGGAAAAAAATTCAATATACTTTTTTTAAAATAATTTTTACACTGCTACGAATCAGTTTGCGTCGGATCAATTTTTGCATTGTTCTTCTTCTAACAATTTTTTTTGCGCCAGATCAGTTCCATGCGCTTCTTTGTATATTTTGATCTTTTAAACTGTTGATGCAATATTTTGCACCGAATCAATGGGCGTAAAAAAACTTTTGTACCTCCGTCGTAGACAATCTTAGAGACATTTGATTGAGCCAGGTCGGTCAATCAGTCCAAATATCAAACTTGTTGTCTTTCCGACATCCATTCCATGCAACATGACACAAATTTAATGCTATCCATGAGAGCTCATTTTCATTAATTACTTTTTTTGATTTTATTCACTTTTTGGAAATAAGTACAACTTACTATTCTCTTTAGTTGCATGTGGTTAATTACCGTCTACAAAGTACGGTCTAACCAATTTTATATACCGAGGAACGTTCGAACGTGACACAAACTATATGCATTTAGTTTGACAGTCATTGCTCACCGTCTTCACAAATTAGAAAAATCAATAAATTTAATTAAAGATATAACAGTCATTCACGCGATATATTATTAACCATTAGTACATTGTTAAGTCTGCGTATTAGAATGAATAAACAACTATCGGACTATCAATATCTCAATAGCTTAAGTAGAAACAACTAAATAGCTTCCACACATTCAAATCACATCGCATTTTTCTTTTGTGGATCACATTATTATATTTATTATATGAGCTTATTTCATTGGCATCAACTCTCATGAATGTGGAAATATAAATCAAAGTCTAATATACAAAAAAGTTTATATTTCCATTTCTCTTGTTTTAAATCAATTTTTTTAAAAGGGCATATTTGTAATAATATTATTAATAATATTGAAATAATAGAAAATTAGTCATTAAATATAAAAATAAGTAAGAGCATTATTAAAAGTAATAACAAAAATAAAGGAACCTAATGGTCGCCAAACTTCACCGTCCTACAAATTTCACCACAATATATGGATTTCTATATACTTATTTTTTTAGGATATAGGTTTTTGTTTCTTATAACTCACTTTCCTTCATATTTGAAAATTCTATAAAAGATAGATATAAATTTATATTATTATCATTTTGATCATTCTAAAGTAGTGGCAAAAGAAATACTATTTATTATTCTTCCCCTTTTTTATTTTTTAATTAACTCATTTTTTAAATATGAAATAAAACTTCAACTATTTATTATTATTATTATTTAAGAGGAAAACTTCAATTATACAACGGAAGTTCACATATTTGGCCATTGAATCTCATCCCAGTACCCCAACGAAAGCCCGGACCACACAATTGATCAATAAGTGTCGTATATAAGCTTCCCCCGCCAACCCCCCCCCCCCCTTAGGGGAATATAAGTGTTTTTTCCTTGTGCATCCATCCATTCACACAATGATAAACAATACACATTAGAACTGGGGTCGAAGACATCATCATGGGTGTTCATAGAACCTATTTTATTTATTAAGTTTATACATGATACATTGTTTATTATAAGTTTTGAAATTGTTATTATTTTTATTATAAATTACTATGAAATGACTTCAAAAAAATATTAATAATAGAACATATAATCAAAAATATAAATTTTCTAACAAGTGTTCAATATTACTAAAAAGTAATATGAAACTAACAATTAACGCTTGCAATCTATTTGTATTTTTTAAATAAATGTACCTGTTATACTACTTTAGGTAAGTAATTTAAGTCTAAACAAATGTTAAATGACATTCGTGAGATAAACCATTAACAATATTACTCTTTCTGTATTTAAAAAGCCATCGTCCTGCATTTCAAAGATAAAGTTGATCATTAATTTTTTTCAAAATATAAAATATTATGATATAAAAAGATGTAATTATAATATTTGTACTTAAAAATCATAAAATAATTTTTAATATATATTAAGAGACATTAATAGTCAAACTTTATCCTTGAAATATGCAGTAATATTCTTTTGAATATGGAGGTATAATATACATAATTTTAGATTAGATTTAGATCATCAAGGCCATTCAACACCAAGTATAGTATGTGCAATTAGATAAGACATCCAAAATTTAGGGGGTTATATTTGATGTTTGTTTTGCTTTAAAAAAAACATGTTTCCATTAGAAGAAATATGATGCTTTTTAAGTAAAAAATTGTATTAAAAGGTTATTAAAATATACATTTTTAGAGTTATGAGAAATGTTTCTTAGTTTCATAAGAAAATATTGTAATATACTTATTTTTTGCCATAAATTATGCATTTTAATAAGTATGTCTAGGTACATATTTTTATTAAATAATCTCAATTTTTTATTTTGGAAATGTATTTGATGAGATAATAAGATGCTAATTTATTAGACAAACCTTATATTTCTAGTTAAAAACATGTATTTTGAGTCCTTGACAAGTGAAAAGGAGTAATTAAACTCAAAACAATTGATCAAATGAAGAATTAATCACACTAGTTCATAATCAAGGCTCTATTTGATTTGAGAAAAATAAGAAGGAAAGAAAAATGATAATGAGAGAAAAATAAAGGAAAGAAAATAATTTTCTTTCTCTTGTTTGATTGTTGACACAATTTTGTGAAAATTTTAATTCTTGAAAAATATTTTCAATATTTGATTTACAGAAAAAAAATTCTAAGAAAAGTTGAATGTTATTATTTAAATACTTTTAAATATTTAATAAAAAAATAAAATAATATATTGATACATGGAAAATTTCATAAAGTTTATAATAAAATGATAAAAAATTATATGAACTCAATACTAATTCTAATTTTTTTTAGAAAATTTTAAAATATTGCATGCATAACTTATAATAATTTTGAAAAAAACCATAAAATATCAATAAGCTTCAAAACTTCCTACTAATAAGAGATACATTAAACAAAAATAAAATAAAATAAAATAAACTATCCTACTTTACTCACCAATGTAAAAATTTAAAAACCAAGACTCATGCAAACCAATAAAGCTTCTACATATTAATATATCAAGATATCTAAAAAAGAAAAAGAAAATATACAATTCATAATTATTAGTAACTAATTGAACAAGTCAGAGTGATACATTAGTATCATAAAAAATGTTAGAATCAAACTCCACATACAACCATATAGCTTTGTCTTCTTGTGGAAGACCAAGAAATGTTCGAGCGAAATTAATATTTGCTACAAGATTGGTATAAATTTCCATCAAAGGAACTTTCTTTAACTCTTAAACCTTCTTAAGCTCATAATATAACTTAGATTTAGTAAAATTACGTGGATTTCCTCTATCAAGAGCAGCTGCAACTGCCTCCATCCCTTATTTTAGAGTCTTCATCTCTTCAGATATATAATCACTTAGTTTTCTTTTCTTTGTGGTTCTTTATCCAGATGCACTAGCCAAAGGAGAGGTTACGTAATTATGTTGTTCTTGTTTAATACTTCGATCATCGGCTATTGATTATTCATGTTCTTGTCTCTCTAAGCGCATACGCCTTTCTTTCATTTCTTAAAGAAGCATGCCTTAGATTGAAAAGCTCTATTGCATTCTGAGGACATTGAACGTTATATTCCTTGAGATGGTATCGAGTACCACGATATCGTGTAATAAATCCAATATTCAACTAAAAACCTACATCACCTAAGTAAAATTTATCCAATGGCACTACCAATTTGTCCATGTCTCTAAATAAAGCATTGTTTAGTATTCTTGAATCAAATGCCAACCCTCTCCATCCCGACAACACATATAAAAAATTCAAGTTAAAAGATCAAGCAACTAACACATTTTAGGTTGGAACAAGGAGGGTAATAGAGTAATTTGTCAACAAGGAGGGTAATAGAGTAATTTATCAAGCAAGGAAGTGATGACTTAGCAATTATATAAGTAAGGCGTAAATGAGTAATTTGTACCCAACATGTTGTTGTAATTGTGGAATTTCATAGTATGACTCAAATAATGCAGCTTTAGTAGGGTAAGAGTATTTGATAATTAGTAAGTATCACAAGAACGAATCCTAACTCCGAATTAGATGAGATTATGATGGCCTTAATGATTTATATGTGTTATCTTGGATAACCGTCTGAATAAGAAATAACTAATGATATCAAAACGATTGAAAGTGAGTAAGTATCTGATCATTGTACTTTTCATGATAACTTTAATTAAGACACTAATACTTAAAGTGAAAGACCTCTAGATCGGGAATGGTGGCTCTTTAGAGGTCGCTACCCGAAAGACGTGGTTTAGCTCACAATTATTCTAACATTTGTTGGTGTGCCTTTGTGCCCCAGCCAGGCCCTATATCTTACTCTATCTAGCTCTACGGACCTATTTAGAGGGTATGCATACTTATGGATTAGGTGTCCTTGTTGGTAGGGTACTAAGTAGCTTTATGCACCGGTACCTTTGTGTCCCTAGGTTCATGGTTGAAGGGTACTGAGTAGCTTGTATGCACAAGTATGACCGCTGTACCTTTGTGTCTCGGGTTCTTGATCTCCCGTCTGAGGTAAATAAATGGAATTGTTGTGATGATTAAAGAAAGGAAAATTACTAATCGTGAAAGTGAAAGATTAATGAGTCGGGCCCAGTTGAATTATGATATTGAGTACCGATCCACTGGATATAATAGTGGCCCAGGAGCGTGATGCCCTGGCAAGTGATTATGAATACTGATCCACCGGATATAATAGTGGCCTGGGAGTGTGTTGCCTTGGAAGATGATTATGAGTACCGATCCACCGGATATAATAGTGGCCTAGGAGTGTGTTTCCCTGGATGATGTTGATATATATTCCGATCCACAGGCAATAATAGTGGGGGTCCTAAGCTCAATAAAACCATTCATGGATGTGAATAAAGCTATGGAAAAATATTAATCACTTATAGTGAAACACCATGTGAGTCGGGGCCAGACCAGTCCACCAGCGAATAATAGTGGCCAAGAGCGTTTTGCCCTGCATGACCGGTCCACCATTTATAATAGTGGGATTCCCGCACTCACATGGATATAAAATCCGAGAGATGATTGAATAATGATGGACTAATGGCTTAAGGCCCGAATATATTGATTTTGCACTATGACATGGCTTAAGGTCCGAAAGTATCCATTGTTCATTACGACCTATTGACATCTTATGTGAATATTAATTATGTGAATGTTATATATACACATCTTGTTATATATGTATGTACCTTTGTATCATGTGTTACATTGTGGGCCTATTTTTAAGTGTGTTTTAAAGGGTTACTCAATAAAGTAGTACTAAAGGGTTCCATTCGTGGAGCCCTTGCCTATTCAATGGACAGTGTCCCTTGTAGGTCTTTTCAGGTGCTATTCAAGTGGGCAACAGGAAAGTGCATAAGGATTATCGGACTCTTAGGGTTCTCCCTTTGCCTTTACTTTCTAGTTTAAATGTATTCCTTGTTCTTGTAACCGCCATTGGTGGAATCTATTCTTATAAAATTTTTGCTTGTGCTACTCTGATTTAAAAATGGTTTGAATTTCTAGCAATTGATATTTTGTGCGTTAGCCTTAGCAATTGATACTGGAACGGTATGAGTGAACCGATCTGGTACTAAGTGTGGCAGTAATATCCCCAAAATTTACAGTTTTATATTTTGCTTCCGCTATTTCTTTTAATAAAATAAAATTTTTCAGTAGTGAATTTTGGGGATGTTACATTTTATCTTACAAAATAATTAGTTTATAGCCAGTTTGGAGTTACTTGGAAATCATAAAAAAAATTACAATCACCAAATTCAAGAAAATTTAATTTTTAATAACAAGTAATTTGGTAGTACTTCAAAGAAAATTAGTCTTTCTTTCATTAAGAAATAACCTTGCATCTTTTTCTTTATTTTTCCTTTTTTTGTGTGTTTGAAGCATGTTAATACACAGACTCCACTTACTGTTATAATGGTCGTTCTACTACTATGCACATTTATAAAAAAAATTATTTTACTCCCTCCATATTAAAAAAATTAATTATATTATTGATTATTTGTATAAAAAATTATTTTAGAAAATTCAAAATCTAATTTCTATTTTTAGTCTCACTTTTTTTTAGTTGTGTACTTTTAATGAATGATGTGTGTGTAATTTTAAGATTACTTTTATTACTTCCTTAAAAACTATACAAAATTGTTAGAATGACTTTCGTTTTTATTCGGATGGAGTATTTATTAAGCTAAATCTAGAGAACATGATAAATTAATTACTCTTCTTAATGTTCCATTGCATGAATGCCTATTCAACTACCTACTTTTCCAACACTTTAAAAATTTATAACTAATTTTTTTTATTTTTATGAAAACTTAAACATAAATACACCAACTAGTATAAGTCTGATTTTCCTATCATCCTTATACCAAATACATGGTTAAAACATTAAACTTAGATCAACATAAATGAAACAAATAATAGACAAAAGGGGGAAATATGTACAACTATATGTAATACCCCAAAAACTTTTATAGGAATGAATAATAAAATATATGTACATATAATAATAATAATAATAATAATATGATATTTAAAATTTATTTTCTAGCCTAATTCTGATATATTATTTTAATTATTTAGCCTAAAATAAATTATAGATAAATTATAACAATTTTAATTATTTTTATAATTTTCAATAAATTCTCCAAAAATCCAACCTAAAAATCCCACAACTTTTTTTCTTTTTCTTTCTCCTTTTTTTCTTTTCTCTATTTCTCTATTTCTCCTTTCTCCTTTTCTTTTTCTTTTCTTTTCTTCTTTCTTATTCCTCCCTCGCCTGGGTTGCATTGCAGCCAACACAAGTGGCATCTCCTTCCTTTTCTTTTCCTTTATCCTCCGACCAACCCAGTTCCTTTCCCCCTTTCCCTTTCTCTTTTTCACCTAGGTGATGACCCAACCCCCCTATTTTATTCTTTTCCTTTTCTTCTCCCTCCTTTCTTTCCTCTTTTCCCATTTTCTCCCTGAAATACCCAAAAATCCTAATTTAGGGAATCATGGCTAAATAAAAAATTATTAGGAAGATTAATTAAATAAACTATTTTATTAAAATAAGAGGGAATTAATTAAGGTGAATCTAGGAGAAATTAATAAATAATTTAAATAGGAAAATTTTGAGTATTTTGCTAATTAAAATGGAATTTAAGAAAAAAATTTCAAAATCCCTAAATTAACCTAAAAAGAGGATTTAATTATTATTTTAATATTTATATTTTATTAAACATTCCAAATTACCCAAATTATATTAATTAAGCTAACCACCGTTTTCCTTTCTTTTTTCCTTTTTCTTTTCCCTTTTTCCCCCTCTTTTTCCTTTTCTTTTCTTTTCTTTTCTTTTCTTCTCTTCCTTTTTTCTCCTTCTTTTCCCCGACTTGGGACAACACGTTGGCCCAACTTGTCCCTCTCCCTTTGCGCAGCCCATCCTTCCCTGCGTCAATTCCCCTCTCCCGGCCGGTTCGGCCCCCTTTTTTTTTCTTTCTTTCTTCTTTCCCCTGGACCGACGGTCCAACCCTCTCCCACCTGCGTTGTCTTCAACCTCCAGCACCCCTGCAACTCCCGAAATCAACGTCGGAAATCCTGCCACCAACCACACCGCCCAATCCGGCCATTCCTCTCCTCTCTTCCCCATTGACTTACCTGCCATTTCAACAGGTCCATTCCTCCCCTTTCCTGTGCGCCATTCCTCCTGCCCCGACAAGATATGGCCTACACACGTAGACCTGCGCCGGCCCATCCTCGCTGGCCGGAGACCCATAACCCTCGACCCTCTACTCTCCCACTCCTCTTTGTCGTTTTCCCCTTTCAATCTAGCTATAAATAGCCCCGAAGGCTTCCATAATCAGGTTTTGATTTTGGCAGCCCAAAATATCAAATCGTGCACCACCGACTGTTCAGCCCCTTATTTCTCTACTGTCGGCCATCATCACCGCCCACTTAGGCCACCAAAATATTTCTTGCACTGCCCTTTACACAAGTGAGCCACCACCCTTCCTTGCCTTTCCCTACACAAGCCACCTTGGTCATGCAAAATCACCTTCCCAAACAACCCCATTTGACCCTGTGCCGCTCCTCGTGCTGTTGGTTGCCACCGGTTCCACCGCCTCTACCCCTCAAAACAACCAGGGAACCTTGCCCTACTACCCCACACCTTTATTTTCCCCTACTTCCCTCTCCCCTAGCCTCCACATCCATCTCTCTCCCACCCTTCTTCCTCCAACGCCGCCGTCGACGACTCCACCACCCAGCCTAGGTGGTCTCCCAATTCCTTAACCCCTAAACTCTGTATATAAAAATATTAATGATTTTAATATTAATAGTAATATCATTAACTATTATTATTAGTTTTATTATTATTATTATTACTATTCTTATTATTACTACTACTACTATTACTACTACTATTATTATTATTATGTCCTAACTTTTATTCCGGAGAATTTCTAATTAATAGTATTGATTAAGACTACAACCTTGTTGTGTTGTTGTTGTTCCTATCATTATTATTATTATTATTATTATTATTATTATTATTATTATTATTATTATTATTATTATTATTATTATTATTATCACCATCACTATTATTATCCTTATTATTATTATTATTATTATTATTATTACATTATTATTATTATTGCCACTACTATTATCATCATCATTACTATCATTGTTATTATTATTATTATTATTACTATATTGTTGTTGTTATTATTATTGTTGTTGTTCTTACTCTTATTATTATTATTATTATTATTATTATTATTATTATTATTATTATTATTATTATTATTATTATTATTATTGCTCTAACTATTATTATCATCGTTGTTGTTGTTGTTGTTGTTGTTATTATTATTAGTATTAGTATTAGTATTAGTATTAGTATTCTTATTATTATTAGTATTATTATTTCTATTATTATTATTATTATCATCATCATCATTATCATTATTATTGTTGTTATTATTATTATTATTACTACTACTATGATTTCGATTATTATTATCATCATTATTATCAATATTACTACTATTATTATTAGTATTCTTATTATTATTAGTATTATTAATAATATTAGTAGTAGTAATATTGGAACCCTTACTTTAATACTATAAATATTACTAAGACTTACTTTGATTAGTAGTGGTTCGATTAACTATCTTGAGAATAATAGTAACCTTGCCTTTTAATTATAAACTACTATTATTAATATTAGCCTTAGTATTAGGCCATGATAGGGGTAGGGTAGGAAATTATGTTAAATTCGATAGAGGGAGATTAACCCATAGTATTTCCCCTCTTATAGGTGAATCGAGTCAAAACCCCCAGGAGGCGTAGGAGTGTGCTCCAAGCCCGGCGACGTTTAGGTAAGGGTGTAGCTAAGGCTGCCTATGTGTTACGTATTTTACTTGCCTTGCCTTGGTTGTCCTGTATAATTATATGTCATGTTTTATATGCTATTATCTTACCTGTTTTATGTGTAGCGCGGCTTGAAACCGAGGTATGTCCATGAGATCTCTTATGTTATGTATTAATATAGATATGCTACAAGTTGTGATGTGATATGATGTGGCCCTTAGGACATGCATGCTAGGGCATTTGATGTGGTGATGTGGGTTGGGGGCCTAAGAAAGAAAAATAGGAAAGAAAGATAACCAAGGGAATGTAAGTTAGCTAATGGAGGTATAGGAGGAACTAGGGTTTGCATAGGGTGGTTAGAGTCTGCATAGGGGCAAACTTTACGTATAGAAAGTTGCCTCGGAGCATGAGGAAGGTAATAGAAGTATCGTTTGGGTGTCTAGGAGCTTCGGGCGAAAAATAGTACGTGGGACAGTATAAGGGTGCGTAGGAGACTAGACTAGAGTTTAAGGGGAAACCCTAATTTGAGTAGGGGGAAGAAGAAAAAGAAAATAATAAAAATAAGTGAGAATGAGTGGGGCATGAAGTGAGGGTGGAACCGAAGGTTTGTGATGTTTAGGGGTGATACAATAGTCTGGGTTGTGCGAGGTAAAAAAGGATGGGCCATATAGGCCCAGGTTAGGGTTTTTGGAGAAAACCCTAGGGGAAGGCGGTGAGTGGACCTTGGGGTATAATGTGGTGGGCTTTAACCCACACACTTAGGAGTCGGGTTCCTGGTATAAGTAAGCCGGTTAAGGGAAGGATGTCGGGGCGAGTTAGGAGGTGCAGAGGTCTCAAGATATAGGACGGGCCCTCTTAGGAGGATAAGTATAGCTGAAGTTAGCCATGCATGTCTAGGGTGGAATCTGTTGAATAAGATACGGTAAAATACTAATCATGTAAAGTGGAAGATTATTGAGCTGGGTCCAACTGATCCACTGATTAGGAATAGTGGCTAGGGTTTTTACCCTATAAGTGACCGATCCACTGGTGAATAATAGTGGTGTGGACATCGTCCCGCAAGTGACCGGCCCACCGGCAATAATAGTGGGGGATCCCGAGCTTAGTAAACCAAACCTTAATTTGTTAATACACATAAAAGATACTAAGTACTTACAGTGGAACACCATGAGAGTCGGGGCCAGACCGATCCACCGGCATAATAGTGACCAAGAGCGTTTTGCCCTGGAAATTGATCCACCGGCGTATAATAGTGGTCAGGTGCGTTTTTCCCTGTAAGTAACCGATCCACCGGCTATAATAGTGGGGTTCCTATACTCGCATGGATTGATAAGAATTATAGTGTGAAACAAGTATTATCCAGAGAATAAATAAACAATGTGGGCCTTTATTTACCTGAGAAAATGTGTGCTATCATGTGATTGTGATTATATATGTGTTCTTATGTGTTGGCCTTAGTTATACGGTTACCTTGCTCAGTACGTAGCATACTGACCACCCGTTTCATGGGTGTTGCTCATTCCCACGAGTAGAAGGCCCTTCTCATCAAGTGAGGTAAATATATATCAAAAAATGATTACTGTACAACTACACAGGGCATACCCTGGTTGACAGGCCCCAAGCTTACATAAATATGTTGCCAGCCTCCAAAGGAGGAGAAAACACCCTAGGTTACACAATTACAATACTATTAATCCTTCCCTAAGGTTCCTGTCAAAAAATAGGGCACTGTACACAAATTTCTGAACTTATACAATAATACTGTTAGCATCAAAAGTTTTGGATTCAAAAAGTACAGAGTTTCTGCTCCTCCAGATGAACTGAACAGCTGCTGCCACTGTTAAGGCTCTTGACTTCCAGATAGTGTGGTGTCTGTGAGAGTTTCTCTGTATGGTTCTCATAGCACTAAAGAGAGTAGTAGAAGGCCCTTCTGACTTAGTGTAGGTTGGTGATTCCATCTTCAATGCCTACGACGCTTATGAGGCATCGGGCGGGGCTGAGAGTTGAGCCCGGACCTAGCTTGGGGGTCGAGAGTGACATAGCCGGAGTCCATCATCTGTTTTGTTCTCCCTGTACTATTGTATTTCGTTTTGTCCTATTGTATGATGTTCTTTGTCATTTAGTACTTTAAAACTGTACTTTTGGGTTGTACCCTTTTGATTTCCGCACTTTGATTATGTATGACTTGTGTTTTACTAATGACTGGTGTTTTATTAGCGAATTGTATTTGATGATTAATATTGTTTAGCCTTAGCACTTAGTACCGGGACGGTAGGAGTGAACTAATCTGGTACTAAGTGTGGCGGTAATGCCCCCGAGTTTACATTTTTATCCTTTCGTTTCCGTTAAACCCTTTTAATTAAATGAAATTTTTCAGTAGTCAGCCACCTTCCCCCTCCTTTTTTCCCTTCTCGACCATGCAACACATGCATGCAGGCATGTGCCTACATAGGTCTCCGTGCCCCTACATTGCATTGCCCCTACACCTACCCCTACACCATCATACCTTGCCACTATCGTGTCACCCTACAACCAGCCACCTTATCTACTTCCTCCTTTATCCGCATCCTCCCTCTACAGCTTATAAACACCCCAACACTACCCTCTCCTCTCTTCTCCCTCGTCGACATAAATCCAACACCCTTCCCTGTCCCAGCCTTTAGTCATCGCCACCATCGTAGTTAGGTCACACCACCTCCAAACTCCTCCCCTCTTCCTTCCCTGCACCCCCTACACCTAGTGTCCCCCCATTCCCCTCCTTCTCCCCTTTCTTTCCCTTCCTCAATATTACAAAGTGTAGGTCGTGCTACCTCTTCCACCTTGCACCACCACCACCACCAACCCACTCTCCCTCTTCTTCACCGTCAACATACCTCAACCCCCTGCATAGGTGCCCAACCTATGCAGCAGGCTCTTTTCGCCACCTTTTCCCCTCCACTTCCCCTATTTTCCTCCTCCCTTCCTCTTAGTTGTTCCACCATTGGTCGTCGTGACCCACCTCCCTCCCACTAGCGCACCTGGTGCCAACACCACCCTTAACCCCCGAAAGACTAACCCCCACTCTTTCTCCCAACAAAAAACTACTCCCTACCTTATGCCGCCACCGCGCGCCCTCCACTTCTCTTACCTATTCTAGTCACCACCCCTTCCCTTCCTCCATTTTGAGTTCCATTTAATTAAATTTATGATGATTATTATTATTATTATTATTTATAAAAAAAGGGGGAAAGGAAGAAAAAGGATAAGATAGCCTAAGTTCTAGTATTTCCATTTTTAGGTATTGTTCCGGTGACCATAATAGAGGCGGCATGGATTATTCTTGCTTCAAGATCATATCCATTTTTGTAAGGATACAATCATAGCTAGGACATTGTTTTTTATGTGATTTTTATTATGTGTTAAGTGAATACCTGCATGAAATGTTACTTGTTCTAGGGTTGTTTGTGTAGCTTGTCTTGCAAGGATCTAAGGTAAGAATGTGTGGAAATGATTGTGTTGGTTCTTGTGTTGATGTGTAATTCTATTATATGGTACTACATGTTTTAGGAATGCTAATAATTTCTTGTGTTTAGAGCCATAAGGCTTAGGTAGGGTTTTGGAGACCTAGGGATTTTTTGGCCAACATTTTGGAAAATGGCATGTGGGGAATCCCTAGGGAAAAGTTTATTCAAATATTATCTAGAAGGTGTTAAATAACAACTATGGTAATTATAAAAGTGGATTAGGGTGGATATCACATGAAGAGGGTTGACCATGCATAGGGTGAGTCAAACTTAATATGGTCTATGTCTTGGGGAGACTAAGTGAGGAATGGTTGTTAAGAATGGTTATGGGGGAGATGATGGTATTTTTGGGTAGTGTGGCAACAAATGGGGGAGTCATTAGATTATAAGGGATGGGAGAGTACTAAGTAGGTGGGGCTAGGGTTTTGGTAATATGAAACCCTAAGGATAGGTCATTATCACATGTAGAAAATGGGGGAGTTGGGTGGTACCTCTAAACTATAAGGTTGAATATTCTCTTTGGGGATTGTGTGATAAGTCTGATGGTTAGGTGGGATAAGTAAGAGTAGATACAACTACTATAGGAAAATTAGGGTTTCTAGAGGGGTTTGTTGGGAAGGTTGTTATCACATGTGCAAAATGAAGGAGTTAGGATATAAAACTTTAGGGGATGGACACTCATAGTAATATATGCTTGGATGTGGAAGTTTTGGGTTAAATAAGTAGTGGATAAGGGGATAGGCCAATTTGGGCAAAACTAGGGTTTGAGGAGAAACCCTAGGCGGCAATGGTTATCATATGTGAGGAATGGGAAAATGGGCTATGCCTCATAAATAAAAGGGTTTTTAATGGCATTTTTGGATTGTTGGATACATTAGGGACTCAAAGTATCATTAGGGGTGAGCATACACCAAGATTAGGAAAATAGGGTTTCAAGGGGCTAGGGTTGGCCTGGGGTGGTAGTAGGGTAGGAGTCATATACAAGTTGTGTATGGTTGTGTGTGATATCTGAACAAACATGAAACAAATAAGGCACTAATCATTTAAATTGAAAGATCAATTGAGTCGAAATTGGTTGTACCTTGTTACCGGTCCATCGGTAAGAATAGTGGCCAAGAGCGTTCTACCCTGGGGTTATACCTTATTTACTAGTCCACCGGTAAAAATAGTGGGGTCCCGAACTCAAGTAATAAAACCATTGGACAATAATAACCTATGGAAATACACTAATTCCTTAGTGTGGTACACCACGTGGGTTGGGAACGGTTGTACCTTATTATCGGTCCATTGGTAAGAATAGTGGTTAGGAGCGTTTTGTCCTGGGATTATACTTTGTTGACCGGTCCACCAATGAGAATAGTGGGCTTGTTAAACCCACGTGGACATAATTCATGAGTTGATTAGTAATTACTCTCTATCTTGAGTCTTTATAATAATGAACAAGTTGAACATGACCTAGTTATGTGTATGTTACTTATTTTAGTGATATCATAAACTGCTTTAACCCTACTTTGCTATATTTTTACCTTACTCGGTACGTAGCATACTGATCACCCATATTATGGATGTTACTCATTCCCATGAGAAGTGTCCCTTTCTGAGCCTCTACAAGTGACTGAGGATGTCCTAGATGATTTTTCCACTTATGATGACATGATCAGGGTAGAGTGATGATGTAGTAATCTAGGTTTGGGGCTTGAAGAGAGTGACATCTGACTATTACCTATTTCAACTTTTTAGTTTAATGTTTTATTTTATTTGAACAATGTTTATGTATTTTAGTTTTTTTTTTGTGACAAACATTTAACCTCTATTATGTTATGAAATGCTTTCCTTTCTATGTTTATCACGGTTGCACCTGTCTCTACCTTGTTGTGTTTATACCAATTACGACGGTAATACTCCCTCTTATGGTGTATGTATTTATGTTTAAAACAAAATTTTTCAATGTTAATTTTTGGGGGTGTTACACTATAATTATTTAAACATGACCAACAAAAATAGAATAAACATAAGAGATACCAAAGAGATGATGAATATGTATATATGGATAAAAAAGAAAAAGAAATAAGGTACTACTCGATATCAATACTTTACGAAGTCTACATGCTAATGTAGATGTCCTCCTTAAACATTTTCACACAATTGTGTGAAAAAGGCATAATGTAGTGAGTAAACACGTCCAACTATAAGCGATAACATATACACATATTGCACATCTTCATGGGATAAATGAGTAATTCTCAAGGGGAACATGTTATCATAAGAAAATCATGAATCACAAAATAACATGATAATATGAAAAACATATGGAACAATAAGTAAATGGTAGTATATACAATAGTGTAACATCTCAACCTCGCTAGGGTCATGGGTAGTTACTATAGAATGATTTTAGGATCAATGATTGGTCTCATAGATTAATACAAATCATTTTAAGTGTGGTTTTTCTCAACTTGCACACATCCTCTTTTTTTTCAAGTGTTCACTTATCATTAAATTACTCCAAGTCAAATACGCTTAATTGTAAAAAACTTTAATGATAAGTTTTCCAAAAAGAATTATACCTTGTTGATATAAGTAGTCTTATCAATTATTTTAATCATCTACTGTCCACCACTAATTTTGGGGGTATTAGAGATAACATATGAATTACACTCAAATGCGAGGCCAAACTTTTATCTTATCCATTACCCATCATTATCACATGACCCCACTTCACTTATTATCTCAAAGAGAAAGCTTAAATCTATAGTTTAGGGATTAGGAACATATGCAAAGCACAAAGGCTAGAGAAACCATAAGAAACAATAAATGTAACAACCCAAAATTTACTACTAAAAATTTTCCTTTTTAGTAGAAGTATAATATCAAATGATTGGGTGCTACCATCATGATTGACATAAGTCTAGCTTACCATATCATCCCTACATCAATCAAAAAGTTAAACAATTAGGTTACAAAACATGATATATAGAAAATAAGAGAAACTTAATAAACTTAAATATGAGTTTTGAGATTAACTTCGAGTATAATATCCAAAAATATAAAAAAAAGGGATATCATGGAACTAAGACTTTAAAAAAGTATTCAATAAAGGCTAGCCACTATATAACATGAATCTACGTCCAATCCTGATATAGGAGAATCACTTTGGAAACACCCTAGAGGGTGGTAAATATAGTATAATGAAATACAATGAGGAATTAAAAAAATTTACAATAATTTATCGTGGTTCACGAGCCTAATGTACCTCTACATCCACTACTAAAAAGTTTTCCTTTTGGATTTTTAAATCTTCCTTTATTGTGAATTGATGATAATCACTCTTCTAGGTTTATAAGCCTAAAATCTTGATTACCTCTCTAAGAGTTGATTTATACCTTTTCCTAGTCAATCTCTCAAGGTTTATATATATATAAATCCAATGAATTATCTAGAAATTCTAGACACACACAATCTCTTGATAATGAGTTTTGAAGAGTGTTGTTGTGTTTACAATTGTTTCCTCACAAAATATAGAAATAAAAGTGTATAATCAAATATGAGGGAATTAAACAATCTAGGTGAATAATTATTACAAGTGTAAAAATAATCTGGCTAAATATGAAGAACAAATTGAGCACTCGAGATTTTTAATTTATATTTAAAAGTGTGAAATTAAAACTCTCTTTAATTCTTCATGAGATATGAAATGATGGTTTTAAAAAAGTTTTGTTAGCATAATTGATATATATTAATGTATGGAACTCTTATTTATAGTGCTAAACGATGGAAAAATCATCACTAGCCGTTGGGTGTAAAAAATACTCCAACAATCAAATTATAACGGGTATAAAATCTCAAAAATGCCCAAACTAGCTAGTTGGTATTCAAACTAGTCAGCTAGTTTTAACAAACGAGTCAACTTGTTTTAACAGACCAGTCGACTATTTTTAACTAACTAGTCGATGGGTTTAAATAGAATCTAAGACACATTTTTTTTGACAAAAAATCAGTCGATCGGTTTTGAGAAACTAGTTGATCAGTGAAATAGTTTTCAACACTACACACCTTTACAAAAAAGACCATAACTTGAGCTACACATCTTAAAACTGTATTCCATATTTTTTCCTATAAATTAGACATATTAAGATTTCCATATAAATAGTATTCACCAAAAACAATGTATATGGAATTTATGGTAAATTTTATAAGTCATATCATATGCAAAACTAATTAAAATAAAATCAATTTAAGGCAGCCTTTTGCACAAATATTTGGAGATATTTTTAATGCATGAAATCACTTTAAGATCTTTCAAATTAATTTTTAAATAGGATTATAAATATCAAATCATTGAAAAATATAAGTGTTCAATGTGTAAATCATATTTACATAAAACCTAAGATTGTAACATATTCTTTTAAGCCTAAATCTTGGTTTTATTGAACACACTTGGTTATTCCTTTATTTTTTGTATACTCTACATATAAATTTGACATTCTTGAAGAAGGATTCTTCTTCTGTTATCCTTATTTATCTTTGGTTTGTATTTGAGATATGATTTGTAGACTTGATTTCCTTAACATTCATTGACTTAGTTAAGTGTTGGATACTTTAGTTTTTTCTATGATACACATGCACATCTAACAAGATAAGTGAAAGTCACAACTGAGTTTGTTATTATCAAAACAAATATTGATTAACCAATGAGGTTAATACACTTATAAACAATCAAGGCATCATATGTAGTAAAATCATCCAATGGGTTCTCATGGACCTGCATGTAGACATCCTGGTCGTTTGCTCGTGGGAATGAGCAACACTTATGAAAAACATGAAAAACTATTAAGCATGATCAGTAAGGTAACAATACAGTTGAGATAGGGGTACAAATGTATCAACCATATAGAATAATGAGTGAATACAATAATATAAAATGCTAGATAATACTGATTTAGAGCTCCATTATTAGGTATGTCCTCAATCCAATCATTATTTACGTTGAGTTCAAGACCCCACTATTCTCAACCGGTGGAACTGTATCAACAATAGACAGCCCCAGGGAAAATTTATCCTAGCCATTATTCTTAGCCAGTGGAACAATATTAATAATATACAAGTTCAAGGAAAAATGCTTATAACCACTATTCTCAATTCATGGAACGGTATCAATAATATACAAACCTAAAGCAAAATGCTCTTGGCCACTATTCTCGTTTGGTGGAACATACAAGTACAACCAATCATGACTCATGTGGTATTTCACTTTAAGTAATTAGTATCTTATCAATGATTATGATCATTTTGATGATTTATTTCAATTTGAGTTCATGGACTCCACTATTCTCAACCAGTGGAATGGTATCAACAATATATAACACTAGGGAAAGGCGCTCTTGGACATTATTCTCAACTGGTGGAACTATATCAATAATATATAACCTAGGGTGAAATACTCCTAACCACTATCTCAACCTGTGGAATGGTATTGATAATATAAAACCCCAAGTCAAAACACTCTTGGCCAATATTCTCGTCCGGTAGAACAAACAGGTACAAGTGGTCCCGACTCATGTTATCTTTCACTTTTAAATGATTAATATCGTATTCATAATTTGTTAAAACATCATGAGGGACTCACATAGGTATGCACAACATATAATTGAAACATGTAAAATATATTTACACAACTATCAAAGTTGTCTTCAAAGAATATTGCAACACCCCCAAAATCACAGTTGAAGATTTTTGTTTGTTGAAGGAAATTCACACACCAAAATAAAGGGGGTGTTACCGTTGTGATCAATATAAGTCTCGTCCTTGGCCAAAATCACACTAATCACAAAGCTAAAAGAAAATAGGAAATGATTAAAAACATAAAGGAATCTAATATTGAATAAGGAAATACCAAAGTACGCAAGATTCAAAGTTAGTACATCAGTGAAATAAAATACAAAGTAACATCCCACTACGGGGGAATAAAAATATGAGACATATATGAAAAGTATTCCGGAGTACACTCTCTCTAGCCCCAACCTTGAGACATCAAAACATCACTTTGCCTCGACTGGCTCATTGTAAGCAGCGAAGTCCTCTAGGGCCTCATCGCCTACGTGCACAAACTCAAGAAGGGTCACTGTTTGTGGGAATAAGCAGTACCCATGATGAGGATGATCAGTATGCTACATAATAAGTAACATAACAATATAGTCAAGGCATGACACAACAACATAAAATACATATATTATGCTTGTAGTAGGTTTTATCAGATTAACTACCCCTATCGGAGTTTAAGCCATTAGTACCATCTTTACACATCTCTCGAATTATATCTACGTAAGTATGGGGACCTCACTATTATGATCGGTATATTGGGAATAACTACTCTAGGATAGAATGTGCATGACAACTATTATAACTAGTGGACCGATATAAATGTGCATATCTAGATTAAGACGCTCCTAGCCACTATTATGAATGGTGGACCGGTAAATATCCTACGTCTGGTTCTGACCCACATGATGTTCCATTGTAAGTGATTAATGTCTTTTCCATAAATTATTACCATCCAAGGGTTTAACATATTGAGCTCGAGACCCCCACTATTATAACCAGTGGACTAGGAATACTACTCCAGGGCAAAACGTACCTGGCCACTATTATAACTAATGGACCGGTAACATATACAAATCCATGGAAAAACTCTCCTAACCACTATTATAATTGGTAGACCGGTAAACGTCCTAATTCTAGGCATGAGTCAATGATCTTCCACTTTAAATGATTAGTATTTCATTCATGTATTATTTACCAAGTAACATCAATCTAGATATACACACCCTAATGGACACTCCCAACCTTTTACCACTCTACCAACTAGGACTTCCTGAAAACTCTAACTCTTGACTTGGAACATCTGCATCCTCCAAGACTCCAGGACCCCTAGACAGTTTCCACCATCCTCACAATGAACTTAGAAACCTCACATACATGGGTAAAGGTCCACTCCCCCATTTCTCCACCTATACTCATCATCACCCACTAGGGTTTCCCCTTGATTCCAACACCATCACCATACTCTCCTCTATTTTTTCAGTCCACATCTCCCTTGATTCCAACACCATCACCATACTCACCCAACTCCAACCTCACAGCCCAACTCCTAAATCCCCACATATGATAATGATACCCTAGTTAGTACCCCCCAAACTCTAATTTTCCCAATTCTTCCTCCATACCCTATTCTCTTACACAAGTCTAATCTCCATTGGGCTTAACTCACACCCTCCATGTGGTACACCCCTCATCACAACACCAATGTTAAACCAACCTCCTCAAACTTTCCCCACAACACCCCTATCCTTAGGGTTGTTTCCCCTGAAACCCTAATTTATGACCCCATGCACCTTTCCATCAACCCCATATACTAAAACTTCCCTAATTACACCAACCACCTAAAGCACTCTTCCCTCCCCATGGTTAACCTCCAAACAAGACTTTCCCATGTGAATCGTTCCCATATGCAAAGTACACCCACCCCCTATGCAAGACCCATACTTCCCATGCATGTTTTTACCCTAACCCCTCATATTATTACTTCTCCTTTTATTTTCTCTACCATATTTCATGAGACACCTAGGACATTCTCCACATATCACCTCACTCACTCCACCCTCTTTATTTTCTTTAATCTCTCATAGCCACTCAAGTCCCACCTAAGGCATCTAGGTATACATATATTAATATTTCAACCATATATAAGAACATGTCCATCCATAGCAAGTTATAACCACACATGCAATACATAATTAAAATCATGCTTACCATACCTTATCTCCTTGCAAGCCAAGCTGCACCACACATATACTTAGTTCACATACACATATATTTACACATAACATACCAATACACCCACTACACACGAGATTCATAACACAACCTGAATCTTAACTATATCCTTACCTAGTTGGGCTCTAGGCTTGAAGCAAGAATCCTACACCTCCTCATAGGGAAATTTTTGTTCAAAACCCATAAGGAGAGTATCAACTAGGTCATTTTACTTTCTTCCTACTTCTTTTTCCTTTTTCCTTATTTTCTTAACCAAAATACTAATACTAATAATAATGATAATAAATTTTAATAATAATAAGTTATTAAAATAAAATACACTAAACAAGTAAGAGGGAGAAAAGTATAATTGGAAAGTAAAACAGGTGAGAGGTGGCGGCGGCGGCACGATGGTGGTGGTGGAGGATATGCAAAGGAGGGGTTTTTAGGGTTGGAAAAAGAGAGGGAATGTAGGGTTTCTTGGGTGGTGGGGTTTCCTGGTTCAGGAGGTATGTGGTGGTGGTGGTGGCCTCACGGTGGCGGTGCGGTGGTGGTAGTGGCAGCACCCAAGAGGAAGAGAAAAGGAAAGGGAAGGAAAGAGAGGGGAGAAAGGGAGAGGTGGAGGTGTGGGTATAGAAGGGTGGTCTTTCTGTGTAGGAAGGGAGGTAGGGAGGATGGTGATAGCAGCAGTGATGGAGGTTTAGGGCGGCTTTAGTGATGGCAGAAGGTGAAAAAGGGCATCTCGAGTTACCCACTTTACATGGGTGGGGAGAGAAAAGGAAGGGGAAGACAGGGAATGGGAGAGGCTTAATGGGTACAAGGTGATGCAGGGAAGAGGATGGGAGGGAGTGGTGATAGCGGCATGGCCTGGTGGCGATGATGTTAGCATCTGTTTGGGTGGCGAGAGTAAAGTGGACTCGTTAACAGCAATGCCCACGGAAAACCTTCGCAACTCAATGAAGCGAGTGTAGTAATGTCGAATTGTCATAATGCCATAGGTGAGTTGCATGAATTCCTTGAAATTGTCCCTCTTCAGGCTCTCTATGTAGAACTTGGTGTGTAGGGCGGTTTTAAAATCCTCCTAGGTCATCTGGGGAACGTCCTGGGTGCAACGCTCAACCCACCGGGCATCTACTATGCTCCTGAAAAAATGTCGTAATGCTAGATTACCTAGCTGGAGGGCAGTCCACAGCCACAAAGATGTGATCTATGTCCCGGATCAACCCTTCTAAGATCATGGGATCTTCCTCTCCCGTGTATTATGAAGGGTGATGACCGATGACCCTCTGGATCCATTCCTCGCCGGCACCCTCAGAATGATGCTATGGAGGTGGGGTGATGGCTAAGTCAAGGGTTGACGTTGGAAAAACTCCATGAAGGCCTTGAAGGCCTCTTCCAAGTGTCCAGCCCTTCTGTTCATCATGAATCAATTTTATAAATAAAAAAAGGATGTGTTAGAATGGAACCTCTTAGTTAGAGACATTTACACACACTATTCCCTTTCTAGGGAATTCCTAGGCTACCCATTTCATTCCTCACCTGTGGACCCGAACTTAGAGGACTTAAAATAAGAAAAACATTTCCTGAGTATAAAACACTTCCAAAACTAAGGAAAACTTGTTGCATATGAAGATTTCAAAAAATAAAGCGATTTTATTAGAAACTTTGCTATATTACCAACTTGTACCACCTCTAAAAAGTTATAGTTGAAAATTTTCGCTTGTTTAAGGAAATTCACACACCAAAAAAAAGGGTGTTACCGCTGTAATTAGTATAAGTCTTACCCGTGGCTAGAATCACGCTAATCATAAGGTTAAAAGATAATAAGGAACCATAATAGGATATGATTAAAAACATAAAGGAGTCTAACATTAAATATAAGAAATACTAGAGTAAGCAAGAGTCAAAGTTAGTACATGAGTGAAATGAAATAAAAAGTAACATCCCACTATGGGGGAATAAAAACAAGAAACATAAATGGAAAGTAGTCTGAAGTAGACTCTCTCTAGCCCCAACCTCGGGATATTAAAATATCACTCTACCCCAACCAGCTCATCGTAAGCAATAAGGTCCTCTAGGGCATCATCGCCTACCTACACAGACTCAGAAGGGGCCACTGCTCATGGGGATGAACAACACCCACGATAAGGGTAATCAGTATACTGCGTATCGAGTAAGGTAACAATATAGTCAAGACATGGTACAACAACATAAAATACAGATATTATGCTTGTAGTAGGTTTTATTAGATTAACTACCCCTATAAGAGTTTGAGCCCTTAGTACCTTCTTTACACATCTTTGAAATTATATATACCTGAGTACAGGAAGCCGAATATTATGACCAATAGATCAGGAATAACTACTCCAGGGTAGAATATGATGCTCACTTTGCATGGGTGGTGGGGCTTCCTAGTTAAGAAGTCTGTGGTGATGGTGGTGGCCTTACAATAGCGGTAGTGCCTAAGAGGAAGTGAAAAGGAAAGGGGAGAAAGGGAGAGGTGGAGGTGTGGGTATGGCAAGTGGTCTTTCTATGCAGAAAAGGGAGGCAAGGAGTGGTGATAACAACAGTGGTGGTGGCCTAGGGTAGCACTGGTGGCGGCGGAAGGTGTAAAAGGGTAGCTCGAGCTACCCACTTTGCACAAGTGGTGAGAGAAGAGGAAGGGTAAGGAAGGGAAGAGAAGAGGCTCAGTGGGTGTAGGGTGGTGCAGGGAAGAGGATGGGAGGGAGTGGTAACGGCAGCGGGGTCTGGTGACGATGGCAATAGCATCTGTTTAGGCAGCTAGAGTAAAGTAGGAAGGGGAGAAGATCGGTAGAAAAGAGAGGGAATAAGGGAGTGGGGAGAGGTTTTCATAGGTGGAGGGGAGGCAGGAAGTGGAAAAGGAGGGGAAGAAGACAAAGGGAAGGGGTTGCTGGTTGTAGACCGCTGTGCAGGTCAAGACAGCTACGTAGGCAAGGGGCATGTTTTTAGGGATAGGGGCAAGTGAGCGTGAGAGGGAGTTCATAGGGGGAGGGGACCATGCAGGGACGTGCTTGTTGCATGCCTACAAGGCTGAAAGAGGAAAGGAAGAGGGAGAGAGGGCAAGGGAGGGCTACGACGTACAACAACACTTAAGGTCAAGTAGGTCGAAGGAAGAAGATAGGGGTAGAAGAGGAAAGAAAGGAAAGAGGGGGACGTGTGCTAGGTTAGACTGGTCAGGGGAGAAAAAGAAAAGAGGGATTGGATCGAGGAAAGGAGAAGGGAAAGAAGAGAGGGAGAGGAGAGTTGGGTCGTCGCTGGGTGTAGCCCAACTGACCGAAGGAAAGGAAGAAAAGAAAAAAAAAAGGAAGAAAAGAAAGAAAAACAGGAAAGAAAAGGAGAAAAGGAAAAATGGGGCGGTAGGGTGTTTGGGTTTTTGGGAGTGTTAGGGATAATAATAAATAATAATAATAATAAAATAATTTTTATAAATTTAGAAATTAATATAATTTATCTTAGGTTAAATAATTACTTTAGTCTCCACTAACTATATTCTTACATCATTTTTCTTTCTTTATTGCCATTATTATTATTATTATTATGTTATTAAAAATTGTGCATATAATTAAATCTTATTTAATTATTCCTTATTTTATTCTTTAATCCTAAAACAAAGGTTTGGGTTATTACAAATACGTCCATAATTTTTCTAAGAAAACCCTACTTTAACATTATGAGCATAACTTATTTTGTATTGATCATTTATCTACCAATTTTAGCACATCATCCTCAAATATTATTATTGTCAATATACCCAAAAATCAAATTCTAAATCCAACATTTTACACATGCGATAACAACCATATTTTAAGAGTTACTATTTACAAACTACGAAACCCTAATTTCACAAGTTAGGTATAAATTTTTATTTAAAATTAATTTAATCACTAAATTAAATATAAATTTATAAAATACCATTATTAACAATGTATCAAAAAATCGTGTTCTAACTCTAACAAATTACACATATGATATTAGCATCATCTCTAGGATTACTATTATCAATTTATGTTATTTTCTCATTTTATTTGGACTTGGTCCATTCATAATTGTTTCAACACTTCACATGATATTATTAGCACATATTAAAACATTTAAAATATTACAATACTAAAATTTTCATATTTAACCCAAATTAACCAAAATGCTCTAAAGGATAGCCAAACACCCTTATCTTACAAAAACCATATATGACTGATATTATTATTTTCATATCTTCAATTTATTACATCACAATACATCTTAAACATACTAATTTCCCACTTACCATACTTATTCAAACCCATGTTACAATACCATATATCATACTAATTCACTTAGGGCTTTCAACATACGAATTATTTCAACAATATCATATTAATATATATTTCTTCATTATTATTTTCTTTCCATCATATAATCTACATTATCATATGATAACATTAATAACATGAATTTAGCAACATGATAATACATGCAATCATACGTAAAATTTAACATAAAGATCCTAAACAATGACTAGTATTATTACCAACAAGAACACCGGTCTCTAAGCACATAATCCTAAACCACTTCCTCCAATATTACTAGAAGATCACCTAAGAAAATGATAATAATCCATAATTATAAATCAAGGGAATATTTATGTAAATGAGGGTGGAAAAGAGGGATAAGTGAAACCAAGGTTGCCTGGAAGTATGGTGGTGCTATAGTGGTGTTAGAGTGGAGCATGAGTGTGCTAAAAGGAAAGCACGACCATGCCAAAGAAAACATCGAAGGGGCCAAGAGAATGGAATGTTCATAGTAGGGGAATACAATATTCACATGGTTGTGTATGAATCTTATAGGCAGGAAGAAAAAAAAGGGTGCATAGGCTATGAGGGCTGCATAAGAGAGCACAACTAGGGTGTGTGAGGATGCATGGTCATGTACCTCAATGAAAATGAATAGAGCACGATACGGAAGAAGTAAAAAGAGTCTGTGTGGGTGGCAATGGTTGGCTGGCGATGAGGGGGAATGATGGGGTAGTAGTGGTGGATGATTTTCTAAGGCAAAGGTAGTGCTTGGTGGTCAGCAGTGGTGTGTGGTGTTGATGGTTGTGGACGACATCAAGGCAGTGCATGAAAGGAATGGGAAGAATGAAAGGTGGTTGAGGTTGGTTGCTAAAAAAATGGAGGGAGTGGAGTGGGTTAGTTGGGAATTTAATGAGGCAAGCTGGGGAGAATTGTACACACACACACACACAATGCATGGTAAACGATCGAGAAGGGGAGATGGGCATGAGGCACGATAGGGGAAACATTTCGGGAAAAAATCAACAAACAAATCCCATGGATTGAGGAAGATGATGGTTGTGATGATGAGGGTAGGATAGGTTTGAAGCATGGAAGAGGTGATATGGTTAGGAGGAAGAGATTCACCTAGGGAAAGAGGAAAGAAGAAGAAAAAGAAAGTGTAGTATCCTAAATTTTAGCTAACCCTAAACTCGAGTAATTTACCTTGTAACCCAATCCTAATATCAAAAAATTAATATTTCCACCTTACCCTAATTCTCTAGCCCTAGAATTTAACCTAATCCTAATTTATCAATGATTAAACTATCCTAGTATCCTAATCTAAATTATATTAATCTTATTCTAATAAAAAAAAACTAAGCATATTAATGTCCCTATTTATTTTCCCTCTTTTCCTTTTTCTCTTCTTTCCCCTTACGATTGACCCTCTCCCTTTCTTTTTCCCCCTTCTTCCTACATGAAATATTGTCTGCAGACAATGCTTGCACACCCCATCACTCCTCTATCACTTGCCAAATCATCCTCTACCACCACCAACTCTTAGCTCCTATAAATATGAGTTAGGGTTGAAATTTTCCTTCAATCGTTGCATCTCACTCCCTCCTCTTATCTCTACATCTGCATGTGCATGTATATATATATATCCAGCATTAAATGCTCAACCACCCTCTCTTCTCTCTCTTTTGTTCTTGCAACAATAGCACATTGTCTCCCTCCTTCACCACCTCCTTGCCATTGTGAAAAAAAAAACTCAAAAGCCACCACCAGCAGCCTTTGTCACTTCTTCCTCACAACCTTTGTCAATTATCACCATTCCTACCCCTCCCCTTTAGTCATCATCGTCAAACATCACCCCAACTACTAGCTAAAATAGTCGTTGTTGTAACACCCCAAAAATTTATAACTAAAAATTTTCATTTTTAAAATTATAGTAGAAGCAAAAATGGTACATTTTAGGGATTCTACCTCCACACTTAAGTACCAGACTGGTTTTCTTCTACCGCTCTAGTACCAAGTGCTAAGGCTTAAAAGAACATAACATAATTTACACAAATCCAAGATTAAAATTAAATTAGAGCAGTGTGTTAAAGACATTACAAAAAGATAAAGTCCACTATTAGTGGTTACAAGAATAAAATTATTAAAGAAAGGAAATATGAAGTGTAAAAGATAACCCTGAAAGCTTCCCGGATAGTTCTTACGCTCTTAACCTAAAAAGAAATCTTGAATAGCACCTGCGGGCTAACCTACAATGGACACTGCCCATTGAATAGGCAAGGGTCCGTAAAAGGAATCCTTCAATACTATAGTACTAAGTAACCCTTTATATAGAACTAAAAGGTAAGGACTGCATGGAATCCCCCAAAATTTTAAGAACCTATAATCTAATAAATAAATTTTATTTGAGATAAATTAGACTTTAAATATATTTAATTTAATTATTATATGGATTTTTGAGTATATAAAATTGGATATAAATATTTAATAAATTAAAATAAATATTTTGCTATTTTATCATACCGTTTTTATTTAAATAATTTTTCAAACCATTATTTTACTAAAATTATCCTTTTTAAACCCTTATAATTTAATTATATCAAATTAAATTATTAAATAAATTTATTACCCAAAAATATTAGATTTTATTATTTTATAAATTAAATTATTTTATTTTATTCCTTTTTCCCTTTTCTTCTCCTTTTTCTCCTTTTTTCTTTCCTTGGGCCACCGGCTGGTCCGGCCTGCCCCTTCCCCTCCTGCACATTGGGCCGCTGGCCCGTCTCTCTTCCCCTTCCCCTCCTTCTCCAGCGTCGAGCCCAGCCTGCCTCCTTTTTTTCTTTCCTTCCCCTTCTCCCCCGACCGGGCCAGCCCATACCCTTTCCCCTGCGCCAGCCTCTACGCACACACCCAGCCTCCCTGACTCTTCTTTCTTTCTTTCTTTCTTCTTCTTCCTTCTTCCCCGGTGCCATACCCGGCCATTCTCCGCCGCCCCATCTGCAACCCTCTCCCCCTACTATTTCCCCTATCTTTCTCTCTCTTTCTCTTTCCCGCCATTCCTCTACCCCATCCCAGCCCCACCATCTCTCCCTTCCCTATTCCCTACCATTTCCATTCCCCTCTCTTCTTCTCCCTCTCCCTGCCATCGCCATTCCTCTACCACCCTACCGCCACCCTCGAGCCACCCTATCCCCTCATTTCTCTTCCCCTTCTTTTTCTTCCTCCTTCCCTGCCTCATTCTGCATTTTTTCGAGCTCCATATGCATGCCCCAACCCTCTTTTTCTTCCTTTCTCCTCCTTCCCTCATCCTCCCTATTTTGTTTCACCACCGTCGTTCCACCGCTTTCGCCGCCTCAACAGCCACCTGCACCACCCCTGTCACCCTCTACCTCACCCCTAAACGATCATAGCACCCATCGAGCCACCCCGTAGCCTCCTCCCTCCTCCCCTCTTCTTTTTCTCTTCTTCTTCTCCCTTCTCGACAGCCACCCTGCACCGCCCTTTTCCACCGTCGTTCCACCGCATATGCTGCCATCTGAGCCACCACAATAATCCCTGCAACCCCCAAACCTCCTTTTCCCAAAACCACCACCCACAAGCCTTCATTTCCCCCTCCCTTTTCCTTCCTTCTCAGCCCCCCATCTCGACTCTCCTCGATAGCACCACTTTGTAGCCTCGCCGCCGCCACCTCCGCTTCCCTTAGCTGTCGTCAGCCCATCCCTGACCACCACCTACACCCCCTCACCATCTCTGTATCCTTCCCTTGCCTTAAATCCTCCCCCGCGTGCACTTTTTCTTAGCCTAAAAACCCTAACCCAAAAATATCCATTTTCCCTCCTTTCACCCACTTTCGAGCCACTCCCCTCATTTCTTTGCATGAAGCTCTTGAGCTGCTGCATTTCTTGATTTAATTGGTTAATGATTTTAAGGTATAATAATATTTTAAGTTACTTATTTGATTAATTAAGTGTTATAAAGTCTTATACTTTGATTTTTATTATTTCTAACATAATAAATCTTGATATTATTTTTAGGTATTGGTTTTGATAATCAAAGCTTGAACCTTAAACCGGAATACCAGTAAGGTTCATTTTTGCGGGAATCAAAGTAACTGTTAAATCCCACTTAAACACATGGATTAACGTATGTTAGCACATTAGGATATTTAATATGTTATTATGCTTAATATACGTTGTTTAATATCATATGCGTAGTTTCTTGTGATGTTGGATGAAAAGAAGCATGTTAGGTTATATGTTATGTATGGAAATATTGTTTAGGGTAAGAGCTTGGTTGTTAATGAAAATGTTAAGTATTATCCATGTTGTATTATGCTATTGTGATCTTTAATGCATGGTTAATATTTCGTGAGCTTTAGAGGTATTTTAGTAATGTATCTTGTACAAGAATATGGCCTAATATATATATGGGTGCTAATAAGTATTATATTAAATATAAGAGTTGTGGATGAGGTATTAATATTAATATTTTATGTAGTAATGATAATTTGATATAAGTGGTGTACTAAGGGGCAAAATGGTAATTTTTAATTAAAAAGGGGTATTATGGTAATTTTGGAGGCAAGGGCAAAGTGGTAATTTTGAATTAAAGGGTAAAAGGGTAATTTTGGAATTAAAGGATAAAATGGTAATTTTGGAGATAAAGGGGTAAAATGGTAATTTTGGAGGCAAGGGTAAAATGGTAAATTTGTAAGTAAAAGGATAAATCGGTAATTTTGGAGGTAAGGGATAAAATGGTAATTTTGGAAGTAAAAAGGGTAAAGTAGTAAATTGTAAGTGAAAAGGGATAAATTGGTAATTTCGAAAATAATGGGTAAAATGGTAATTTATAAGCGAAAAGGGTAAGGTGGTAATTTGTAAATGAAAAGGGGGTAAATTGATAATTTTGGAAGTAAGGAGGTAAATTGATAATTTTGGGAGTAAAAGGGCAAAAGGGTAATTTTGTGAATAAAGGGTAAGACAGTAATTAAAGGGTAAATTAGTAATTTTGTAATTAAAGGGCAAAATGGTAATTTTGTGAATAAAAAGTGTTATGGTAAATTTTGGAAGTTAAGGGATAAATGGTGAATTTAAAAGTAAAAGGGTAAAGGGTAAAATGGTAATTTTGTAAATAAAAGGGATAAAGTGGAAATTGGAAAGGACTAACTTGGTAATTATGATAATAGAGAAGAGCAATTTGGTCTTTTAAATAACTAAAAGGTAATTTGGTAAATTTAATAATGGAGAAGGGTTGTTTCGTAATTATGATAATAGAGAATGGTAATTTGATAATTAACCAAATAAAGGAATAATTTGGTAATTAGGATAATGACGAAGGGTAATTTGGTAATTTGACCAACTCAAGGGCAATATATTAATTATTATAAAGGAAAAAGGGCAAAGTGGTAATCTAACCAACCAAATGGAAAATATATTAAGGGTACTAGTTATGAAGGGGGATTAACGACCTAATAAGTATGGGAGATAACTTGGTAACCTAAATCAAGTAAGGGGTAACTTGGTAATTATGTAACAAGGAGTATAATATGGTAATTTGTCAAGTAAGGAAGGGATGACTTAGCAATTATATAAGTAAGGAGTAAATGAGTAATTTGTACCTAACATGTTATTGTGATTGTGGAATTTCGTAATATAACGTTGAATAGCAAGATAAGAGTATTTGAGAATTAGTAAGTATCACGAGGACGAATTCTAATTCGGAATTAGATGAGATTAGGATGACCTTAATGATTCTTCTATGTTACCTTGGACAACCATTTGAATAAGAAATATCTAACGATATCCGAACCATTGAAACTAAATAATTATCTAATTAGTGTGCTTTTGTGATCACCTTAATTAAGACACTAATACTTAAAGTGAAAGACCTTGAGATCGGGAATGGTGGCTCTTTAGGGGTCGCTACCCTAAAGACGTGGTTTAGCCCACGAATATTATGGTATTTGCTGGTGTGCCTTTGTGCCCCATCCAGGCCCTATATCTTACTATATCTAGCTCTATGGACCTAGTTAGGGGCTATGCATACTTATGGATTAGGTGTCCTTGTCGGTAGGGTACTGAGTTAGCTTTATGCACCAGTACGACCAGGGTACATTTGCATCCCTAGGTTGATTGTTGAAGGGTACTGAGTAGCTTTTATGCACCAGTGCGACCGATGTATCTTTGTGTCCCGGGATCTTTATCTCCCTATTGAGGCAAATAAATGGAATTGTTGTGTTGATTAAAAAGAGAAAACACTAATCGTTAACATGAAAGATTAATGAGTCGGGCCCAGTTGAATTGTATTATGAGTATCGATCCACCAGATATAATAGTGGCCCAAGATTTTTTGCCCTGGATGATATTTATGATTACCGATCCACCAGATATATTAGTGGTCCAGGTGCGTGTTACCCTGGATGATGTATATTTGCATTCCGATCCACCGGCCATAATAGTGGGGGTCTCGAGCTCGATAAATTTATTTTGACTGTGAATAAATTGTGGAAAAATACTAATCACTTATAGTGGAACACCATGTGAGTCGGGGCCAGACCGGTCCACCGGCGAATAATAGTGGCCAGGAGTGTTTTTCCCTACATGACCGATCCACCAGCAAATAATAGTGGCCAGGAGCATTTTACCCTGCATGACCGGTCCACCGGCAAATAATAGTGGAGTTTCCGCACTCACATGGATAATTATAATCTGATATGAATGATAATGATGGACTAAGAGCTTAAGGCCCAAAAGTATTGATTGTTCTCTATGGCCTATTAATATCTGATTGATTTGTAAGTATGTGGATATTAAGTATTTACCTTTTATTATGTATGTATGTAGTATCATGTGTTATATTACGGGCCTATTATTAAGTGTGATTTAAAGGGTTACTAAGTACCGTAGTACTGAAGGGTTCCATTCGTGGGGCACCTGCCTATTCAATAGGTAGTGTCCCTAGCAGGTCGTTTCAGGTGCTATTCAAGTGGGCTTTCTGAAAAGAGCGTAAGGTACTATCTAATAAATCTTAGGGTTGTACTATTTTACCTTTAAAATTTATGGTTTCAAAGTATTTGTTGCTTTGTAACCACCACTGGTGGATTGTATTTTTTTGTGAAACATTAATTTTGCTACTCTGATTTAATCATTGGTTTGAGTTTCTCGTAAATTGTATTTTACTCTTTTAGCCTTAGCACTTGAACTGGAACGGTATGAGTGAACCGGTCTGGTACTAAGTGTGGCGGTAATATCCCCATAATTCACAGTTTTATTATATCACTTCCACTAATTCTTTTTAATAAAACAAAATTTTTTAGTAGTGAATTTTGGGGGTGTTACATTGCATACAACACATCATTCAAACACAAAAATAATCACACATATACGTATAGGACCAGATACAATAATAATTGGAATGTACACATAATTCAAGATCACATATCACAAGGTTCGTTCACTTAGGAGTAACAACAATTATCAAGAGAGCATTTAAGTAAAGCTCTTTGTAGTATAATTAAAAGTGTCCAACAACACACTTCATCAACACAAACCACCGTTCAATCCAAGACAAGCACCAGGACCATAATCATACCATAACATTAGGTCATACGTTTAATCATCATTATTTGAACTTAAATAATTAGTTAAATAGTATTTATAATCATATCTCGAATTATATCCACATAGGTTTGGGAACCCCACTATTATAACCAGTGGAATGGGTACAGGATATCCAACACTAGGGAGAAAGGCACCTGACCACTATTATAGCCGGTGGAACGGTCTCTAAGACAAAACGCTCCTGGCCACTATTATAGCCGATGGAACGGTCTCTAAGGCAAAACGCTCCTGGCCACTATTATAGACGGTGGAATGGTAAACATATACAATCTCCTGGCCCCGACCCACATGGTGTTCCACTATAAGTGATTAGTGTCTTTCCATTTAATTTGCACATCAATTCCACTTATTTAACTCTAGTGTGAGATCATGAACCAGGAAACACAAAGGTACACCAGTTATACTAGCACATACAAGCAGCACAGTACCCTCCAAACCATCAACCTAGGGATGCAAAGGTAACCTGGTCACACTGGTGCACGAAGACACATGGTATCCTACCAAAAAAGACATATAATCTATAAGTATGCATACCCCCTAAGTAGGCCTATAGAGCTAAATAGAGTAAGATGTAGGGTCTCGTTGGAGCCATAAGGCACACAAGCAAAATCCAGAATAACTATGGGCAAAACCACGTCTTTAGGGTAGCGAACCCTGAAGAGCCACCATTCCCAATCTTGAGGTCTTCCACTTTGATTATTAGTGTCTTAATTAAGGTGACTATGATAACCACATCAATCACATACTTATTCATTTTCATTTGTTTATATTATTATCAAATAATCTTTATTAGTATTATCATCCATGTTAACTTAAATAGTCCATTAAGACTATCCTAGGTTTCAATTCTCATACTTAGGCACCTTAGGTCAAAATGACCAAAATGCCCCTTAGGTTATGGCTTCCTCTTATCATCCACTTTCATTACATAATTCATTTTTAGTTTATCCATATGCCATAATAAGTTATTGTACCATAATTATACTACTAGTCATGCAATCAAGTACTTTATGCACTAAATGATCATTGAATACATAAACCCTAACATCTACTTCTAGCACATCCAACATACATTTCTATGCATAATTAACAATTAAGGCACATCTTGCGTGATTGTGAAATTAACATCACAACATACCCTTAATTATCCATTCAACCCTCAACCATGCATGTTTCTTACGATACACACCAATTTACTGAATTACCCTTATATTTATAATATACATGATTATATTTAAACAAGTGATACTTAGGCCATAACCCTTATTCTATTATTTAACATCACTTATGACTTATTATGAATGTTTATTAAATCAATTTCCATGTTATATGCAAGTAACCAAATTTACCCCTTCACACTTACAAAATTACTAAATTATCCCTCATGCTTACAAATTTACTAAAATACCCTTTTAATTACTAAATTATCAATATGCCCTTCTTAGTTAAGAAATTACCACTTACCCTTCTTACTTACAAAATTATCATAATAACCCTCTTAGTTGAAGAATTACTAATTTACCCTTCTTACTTGTAAAATTACCAAAATAACCTCCTTAGTTGGAAAATTATCATATTACCCCTCTTACTTACAAATTTACCAAAATACCCTCCTTATTTGTAAACTTACCAAATTACCCATTTGAGTTATCAAATTACCAAATTACGCTTCTTACTTATAAAATTACCAAATTACCCTTATTACTTATAAAATTACCAAAATACCCCTTTAAGTTTTAAATTTACCATAGTATCCTTATTACTTATAAAATTACCAAAATACCCTTTTATTTGTTAAATTACCAAATTACCCTTCTTACTTATTAAATTACCAAAATACCATTCCTACTTATGAAATTACTAAAATACCCTTTTTAATCGTAAAATTACCAAATTACCCATTTCTCAAGCAAAATTACCAAAATACCCCTAACACAAAAAATATTAATACCCATGACCCACATACATCAGTTACACCACAAAGTCCTTATTATTATTCTTAACACCCATTATCATCTATCATGCACATTTATTTAGGCAGCTCCCTATGTACAAGTAAAATTACCAAAATGCTCCTAGGTCTCATTTTAGCATTATTTATAATACAAGTGGCCATATTTGCTTATCATGACATGTACATGCATCCAATATCATTATTAATAACAAAGATTCCTTTTTTAACCACCATTTCTACACATGTCATATTACATATAATATAGCATGCTTTTCATTCTATCTTCCAACATACATTACAAATCATGAGGAGCTTAGCGATACATAATATGCATACAAACACATACCAAAACCCTAATCTACTAACATACTTAAATCCACACATTTTAGTAGAGTATAATGGCTACCTTATTTCTAGTAGTAACTAAACTTTATCGGTACCCCAGTTAAAAGCTTAAGCTTGCTAGTAAAAATTTCACCTAAAAATAACATCAAAATTAATATATTAGTAGTAGATGGTTAGAGAATAATTTTTTATCAAAGACAAGTTTATTAACTACATATTACCACTAATTATATTATGCCTCAAAAATTCTTTAATATCTTTGAAGAAAAGTATAGCAACACTCACAATGCATGGGCATCATGGGTTGCATGCAAGAATAGGGAGAAAATGGGAAAGAAGGGTTTGGACAAGGAGGGAGGGTAAGGGAGTTTGAGAGAGTGGTGGAGGGGAGTTGGGGTAGGGGTTAGGTGGTGGAGGAGTGGCAGGGTGTAGGTGGTGGCTAGAGGTCAAAGAGTGGTGGCTCAGGGTGGCAGAGACGGTAGCAACGGAGGCTGGAAAGGAAGTACAAAGAAGGGATAAGAAGAGGAAGAAAGGAAAGAAGGAGGAGGAGAGGAAGGGGGTGCAAGGGAATTTCAAGTAAAGTGAGGTAAGGAGGTGGTAGGGGATGTCAAGGGGTCAAGGGGCGGCTTCGGCGGCGGTGAAAGAGGGGAGATAGAGGCACAAGGTGGCGGTGCAACGTATGGGTTGAGAGGATAAGAAAATGAAAGGGAGGGGGAAAGTTGGCTACAGGGGTGTGTGGTGGCTGCTTGGGTGGTGCAGGGAGGAGGTAGGGGAAGTAGAGGATTCGGTGTGGTGGTTGGTTGGGCAGCGGAGACGGTGGTTTGGGGTGGCAAAGCAAAATAGGGGAGAAGAGGAAGGAGAGGAGAAAAGAGGTTAGGTGGGGAGAAGGATGCTTGAGGAGGGGATAAATGGGGTAAAGGAGAAGAAGAGAAGGAGAATAAAAAGAAGAGGGAAGGGAGGAGGCATGCTCGGTCAGGTTAGGTGGGTGTAGAGGAGAGGGTTGCAGGTCAGTCGTGCAAGGTGGCGTGGAGAGGGAGAAGAAAGGGAAGGGGGAAGGCATGCAAGAAGGGGTTGCAAGGGGTGTTTAGTCAAAAAGGGATGGGGTAGAGAGGCGGGTGCAGGGGCAGAGTTGCAGGCAGGTGCAGGTATGGGGAGGGGTTGTTTGGTTCGTTGAGGGGGTAAAGAAGGAAGAAGAAGAAGAAGAAGAAGAAGAAGAAGAAGAAGAAGAAGAAGAAGAAGAAGAAGAAGAAGAAGAAGAAGAAGAAGAAGAAGAAGAAGAAGAAGAAGAAGAAGAAGAAGAAGAAGAGAGGAGAGGCAGGTTGGGTGGGGTGAAAAGAAAGGAGCAGACAGGCTCGTGTGAGGGAGAGAAGAAAAAAAAGAAGGGGAGTTAGACTGGCCCAACGGGGGGAGAAAGAAAGAAAAGAAAGAAGGGAAGGGGGAGATGGTGGACGGTGAGGGGAGGAGGGGAGGGGAGAAGGTCGAGCGGCCCAACGAGGAAGGAAAAGAAAAGAAGTAGGTTGGTCGGCCTAAGAAAGGAAATAAAAGAGAAAATGAAAGAAAAGGGAAGGAAAAAGGAGAAAGAAAAAGGGAAAAGGAAAAGGAAAAAGGGGGAAAGAAAAATAAAATAATTTTTAGGGTTAGGATTATAAATTAGGTAAATGGGAAAAATTATTTATTAAATTCATTTCTTCAAAATTTAAAGTATAACTTTCAGAGGTTAATTTTAGTAAAATATGGTTTGGAAATTTATTTAAATAAAATAATATGATAAAATAATAAAATATTTATTTTAATTTATTAAATAATCATATCTATTTTTATAAATCATAGGTCCACGAAATAATTAAATTAATAATTTTAGATTAAATTATTACAAATAAGGGTTAATTATTAAATTTTAGGTTTTAAAATTTTGGGATATTACAGTTGTTCTCCTCCTTCTTTGGCTGCCTCCATCGCAACCCTTCTTTTTTTTCTCCTTTCCTTAGCAACGACACCTACAGCTAGTGCACCTTCCTCCACCCTCGAAATTTTACACCGCAACCTCCCCCTTCCTTTTATCCCTTGGCTACAACACAATAGCTTACACCCACATCCCTCCCTTCGGCGGCTTCAACCAAAGCTCAACTCCCTCCTCTTTAGCATCTCCAACAGACTACACCTTTCACCCTTCGACATTTCCAACCACACCATACCACCAACCTTCAACTCACACAACCAAACACTAAGCCTACTTGTTTCAGCCTCCATCACCATTGCACCCCCTCTAGCAACGACAGTTTGTGTTGTTGCTCCATCATCCCATGCACAACCTGTAACACCCCCAAAATTCTTTCCTGAAAAAAAAAATTGAAAGGATATAGCGGAAGCTAGGAGAGAATTTGGGGAATGTTACCGCCACATCTAACACAAGATAAATGTCCACCATCTATCTTATGCTAGATGCAAGGCTAAAACCTGTCAAACAAAACTTTAAACATCAATGCCGTAAGGATAAACTCCCACAAGGAGGTATCCACAGGCAGATGGCAAGTGAATCAATTCACTAAATAAAATCATCGCTGAATCAATCAGCGGAACCTGCGAAATAAATCCGAATTTTAAAAGCTTATCAGAGTACGATAAATTAAAAGTTAATTACAATACCCTTGAATTTTAAATACAATACTTGAGAATTCCAAATACAAATACAGTTAAATAAGACAAATCCCGATAGATCAAATTTCGGATTTGCCTACTCTCTCAAGTCAAGTCTTCCACCCAAAAATAATATTCGAACTGAAATCTGCACAAGAGATCTGCTCCCCACCATCAGTGGATCATCACAGGACCCATTCAATCAAGGTAGCATCAGTACGGGTCCAGTACTGAGTAAATCAAGACAAACGACCTTTATTGGAAAACGTGTCCAAAACTGAGGGCTCAAGAGCATAGCTCTATTAATATTAAGATTAAAATGTAAATCAAATGATTTAAAACCGAAGGATAGAAATCGATTTGATAAAAGACACACAACACAATCAATTTCATAAAACCATCCCCGAATATTAGGGTTTTTAAATCCCTAAACTACGAATCAACCAAATCACTTCGATTACCTCAAATTGATAGTTTTAAAACACAATTAAACTAATTTTAGATAAATCTAGAAAATCAATTTCAACCAAAACAAATCTTCCGATTAATCAGTTCAAGACGATCCGTTTTCAAAATTAGGGTTTTAAAGCCCACGACACAAACTCAGGTAATTCAAATCAATTAATTCCAATTAAAGGTATTAGAATACAATTAGGATCATTTCCACTACTTCTATAAATTTAATTTTAGAAAAACAACTATACAAATAACATATTTCATAATCTCACTTGAAATCTAGGGTTTTAGGCCCGAAAATGTAATTCGGTTGAATTCTATTAATTTAATCAAATTGAATGTTTAGAAAAGCAATTAAACACGTTTTATAAGATATCAAATAATCAATTGATCAAAACCACTAAAAGAAATACCCAATTTAGCACAATTAGAGTTTTTGAGCCCGGAACGCAAATTCGATCAATTCTTGCTAAAATATATAAATTGACGGTTCAGAAATGTAATTAAATATATTCTAATATAAATTGTATAGTCAATTGAATAAAACGACCCGATTACATAATCCAATTTAGACCCGCAAGAGTTTTGACCTAAAAATCCAATTCTTATTAATTACGCACAATTTTCCCAAATCAACACTTCCAATATGAAATTAAATATATTTCAAACAACATTATAAAATCAATTGAGCAGAACGACTCAATTACGCGACCCAATTTCGTTACACAAGAACTTTGACCTAGGAATCAAATTCCGATTGATTCCGCATAAATTTCTCAAATTGACGGTTCCAACATGAAATTAGATACATTTAAAAATATATTGTATAATCAATTTATCCAAAATTGCCAAATCGGACGGATCCGAAAAATTTGGGCATAACCCGGCCTAAAATTCAATTTCCCAAATTTCCAACACAAACCATACAATTAACATATCCAAATCAATCTCACAGCACATATATACATAATTAAACAATTAATTTAGCTTATCACAAGCTAAATCATACCCAATTAATCAAATCAATATTAGGGTTTCTCAGAAATTTATACCAAACGAAATCAACAAAATCGGAGCAAAGGAAGGCCGGAGGTGGCTCGCCGGTGGTCAGCGAGGCTCGCCGGTGACCGGGCGATGGCGGCGCAGCCTGCGTTTGCTGCTCGTCGGTGCTGCGGCGCGCGTTTGCTGCCGCCCTCTTCGCCTGCTGTGCGTGGCTGCTCGCGGCTGGTGCCTGCTGCGGTGGTCGGGAGACGTCGACGACCGGCGAAGGAGGAGCAGGGAGGAGGAGGGAGGTCGGCTAGGGCTTCGTGCTGCAGAACAGGGGCGCACGGGAGAGGGGTCGGGGTAGGGAAGAGAAGAGAGAAAGGAAAAGAAGGGGGCGGGGCACCGGTCGGGTAGGGCTCATTTTTTTTTTGCAAATACTTATATAAAATAAAATACTAAAAGTTTAAAAATTATTAATGGAATATTTTATCTAAAATTCATTAAACAAAAATTATTTCTTAAGGTTCTGAAGGCTTAAAATCGATATAAAAGCTACATAAAGAATTTCGGAAACATTTTCGGAAAAACTTACCAACGAACGAAAAAATTTATATTATTTACGGAAATACATTATAAGACCTCGAAATAATATTTAAAAGCATAAAAGTAAATATTTAAATTAAATTCTAATAAACCGAGACTAATTTAAATAATTTCCGAAATCGGTTTTCCGCAAACCAAAAATCGTAAAACGGGAGAAAATTGATTCTGGAAAGAAATTCATAAATAAGCTCCTAAAATCTCTTTTTAATTTAAAACTTCCTGAAGATATTAATGATTTCCGAAAATGAATAGATTTAAAGTCGGAAATATTTTCTACGGATAAAATCATTAAAATAACTTTAACTATTTAAATAGAAATTTTATAATTTAAATAATATATTTCGTTAACGAAATATAACTCCAAAATAAAGTCGTAATCACACGACGAAGTTATAATCGAAAACGAATCTACAATATTAAAAATCAAAATACGAGAAAGAATGGGAATATATATTTTTAACCGAAAATCGAAATCATAAGAATATAATAAAATCATGGTCGTGAACGAATTTGTCCAGAATGGTTCGCAACGGCAACGATTAATTAAATTCAAATATGAATTCGAAATCATCGATAAATCCATAAAATGAATCAAAATTAAAATAATTAAATATTTACATCAAATTACGCTAATAAAATCATTAGGCTTAATAAAATTAAATTTTAAAAATACGGGGTATTACACAACCCATCATTCCCCCCTTTGGTTGGTTACACAAGTTTTTAACAAACACCACCTTATTTGGTTCAGTTTTCTCCCTTCTTTCACTCTTCCATTTCCTTACTTATGTGGTTTAGTCTTAATGATATTTTATTATCATTTTCTTAGGTGATTTCCTCGTGGTTTCAGAAAAGACGGAATAGAATTTGAGTGCTTAGATACCAGAGTCATTTTTGTAAGGATACTCGTCGTAGTCTAGGATTTTTTATTGCTAAATGTTTTACATGTTTTTGTGGTATACCATGTTATTGATATTATGTGAATTAATATATTATTGCTGATACTATGATGTGTGGTTGATATTACATGATAGAAAATGAGCAAGCAAAGATCATGTGGTATTTTTATTTTATGTGGAAAAGCCTTTGGTGTGAAATATAGATGTATCATGAGTTTATTAAAGGTATGATTAATGTGAAGTGAGTATGATAAGGTCTATGGAGAAAGATGTGGATTTGGAAATAATGTTGCTAACAACATAAGATTCACATAAAATAAGGGCTTTGTTACCGCTAAGAGAATTTTGGTCAATATGGGGTTAAATATGAGAATCATGATATTTTAAAGTATTATATTATCCAAACTGTTATAAGGAATTTATATCAAGTGTTTGGAGTAGCTATGAATGGTATAAGTTTGATAAAGTATAAAAATGGTTTGATTGGAAGATTATAACCCTAAAATGAGGAGGCTATTATCACATGTGTGAAATGGTAGAGTTAGACTACGAAATTTGAATATGTTAATAATATTAGTGTTCTGGGATTTTATTGAATATGATATTTGTTTGAGTCCTATAGCAAAAGTTATGATCGATTTTTAAAAGTAGGGTTTATAATCCCTAAGAATAGTAATTTTGGGGATAGGGTTATTATCGCATATGCACTACCTTAGATTTAGGCCTTGAAATTCAAGTGGGGAATTAGGGTTTTGGAAAAATATAGAGGTCTTAACTCTAGAGAACAGCCTTATGATCTTTTTGATGTGCTTATGTAACACCTCCAAAATTTACTACTAAAAAACTTTATTTTTAAAAGTTACATGCGGAAGCTAAGATAGTAAATTTCGAGGTAATACCGCCACACTTAGTACCACACTTCATTTAAATTTAAGGACATGGTTATAAATCAAATTAGTGAAAGAGTTAAATAAATTAATTAACATTTCAAATAAAACTCACTATCAATGGTTAAAAAATGTCATTGAAGCGAAACACATAAGGACTATAAGAAATATAGAACCTTCCGGTTCAAGTTACAGGATAGAACCCTGGATAACCCCTACACTTTTAACCCCAAAGGTAGCTTTGAATAGACCCTGCGAGCTAACCTACAAAGGTCACTACCCATTGAATAAGCAAGGGCTCAAGAGAGGAACTCTTTAGTACAACAATACTGAATAACGCATTATATAAGACTAATATGCCAAGCCCGCATGGGACACATCAAATGCATCACAACAATACATGAACATTTAATTATTCATATATTAATTGAAATGCAATAATTACTCATATAACTACATATCATAAAGACCGTATATTACCGATGCTCATTCATTTGGAAATAAGTGAAACTTACTAATAGAGCATCCAAGCGATGCTCTTTGTAGTCTAATTAGAAAGTTACATCATTCTTAGGTTCTAATCATAGTCACAATTCTCATAATCAAACCCACAACTTCTCGATATATAGGTAGACCCATCAACACAACCAATGCTCACACATCAATATAGGTAGGCACAAAGGCTACTACCAAACCACATGTAGGCACAAAAGCTACTACCGAATAACAGGTAGGCACAAAGGCTACTACCAAATCATCCTAATAATCATTTCCATTCAAATATCAAACATCGGCATTCTTATTTACTCGAGAGGAGATTAAACGAACCTAGAGACACTAAAGTACCCTGGTCATACCCACGCATAAGGGCAATACAGTATCCTGCCGACTATCAACCCATGAATGCAAAAGTACCCCAGTTGTACTAGTACACGAAGGTACACAATATCCTACTAGCAAGGATACCTAATCCATAAGTATGTACCATAAGTATGCATACCCCCTACTTAAGCTTGTAGAGTTAAATAAGGTAAGATATAGGGCCTGATAGGGAACTAAGACACGCCGACAAAATCCATAAACGTTCTTGGGCTAAATTACATCTTTAGGGTAGCAACCTCTAAAGATTCACCATTCCCAATCTTGAAGTCTCTCACTTTAAGTATTAGTATTTTATAAGGGTGACCACAAAAAACACACATTAATTACATATATTCAATCTTTCATACTTAACCATTTTTATTCATTTCTAACATTATGACATAACCAAAATCAAGATTATTATCAATGTTAACATCAAAATTCTACTAAGGCCATCCTAGGCTTGATTATTCACACTTGGCACTTTAGGTCAAAATACCTCTAAGGCTAAAGCTACCACTTTACCATCAATTCCCATTACAATCTTCATTTTATTTTATCAACTTGCAATAACAAGGATAACACACCATAATTAAATTATTTATCATATAATTAAGTTACATGACACGCCAAATGACCATTTTACTCTTATACACTATTCTGCACGTAGAACCCTAACATGCGCTTCTAGAATATCAAAATACATATTCTCATGCTTAACAACAAATAATGCACATCCTCTATGTTTGTAAGAATAATCATCATGACATACCCCAAATTACTAAAATACCCCTATGATATACAATAATGATAATAATAATAATAATCATACCGAAACAGACATATCTAATACACCAAAACCCCTATTCTTATGCTTAATAACGAATAGCACATATCATGCATATTTACTATAATATCCATCATGGTAAACTCTAAATTACCAAAATACCCCTAGACCCTATAATATTCATAATCGTGTTGAAACATGTGGTTCTAAAACAACAAAACCCATATTCTCATACTTAACATCAAATAATACCCATCATGCATGTTTATTTGAATAATCATCATGGTACTCTCAAAATTATGAAAATAACCCTATACCATAAAATATTGATAACCTTGCTAAAATATTTGTTACTAAGATAACAAACCTTTATTCTCATACTTAGAATCAAATAATACCTATCATGCATGTTTATTAGAGTAATCATCATAGACCACCCAAAATTACCAAAATACCCTTAAACCATATAATATTGGTAATCATGTTGAAACATATGTTGCTAAGACAACGAACCCATCTTCTCATACTTAACATCAAATAATACGTATCATGCATGTTTATTAAGATAATCACCATATTATAGTCCAAATTATCAAAATACCCCTAGACCATATGATATTGATGATTATGCTGACACATGTGTTTTTGAGACTCTAACCCCTATTCTCTTACTTAAAATCAAATAACGCTCATTATGCATGCTTATTAGAATAATCCTTATAATACATTCAAAACTACCAAAATACCCTAAAACCATATGATATTGATATTCATGCTAAAACATGTGTTTTAAGACAAAAAACCCCTATTCTCATGCCTAACATCTAATAATACTCATCATGTGTGTTTATTAAAATAATCATCATAGTATTTTCAAAATTATCAAAATACTCCTATACCATATAATGTTGATATTCATGTTGAAACGTGTGTTTCTAAGACAACAAACCCCTATTCTCATACTTAACATCACTTCCCAACATTAGACTCATTTTAATCACACTCTCGCACACATGACATTTTATAAAGGATAACATGCCTTCTTTTTTATTTTCCAAGATAACAATAATAATCACATAATTAATTGTAACAAGTCATGTCTAACACAAATTATATGTCAAAACCCTAATGTGTTATCATATGATATCGAAACATTTTAGTGAAATATAAAGGTTACCTGATTTCTAACAAAAGAAAACTTTGCTAGTAACCATCTAAAAATAATTATGCTCTATTAATATATTTTTTTACCTAAAAATAATATAAAAAATACCTTATTAATATTTAATTAATGAAATATTTTTTATTAAAAATATTTATTAAATATAAATCTACCAAGCTACCCCTATATATTAAATATTACCAAATTAATTTTAAAAACCAAAACATAACTCACGCTAAATGTGCAGTGTGAGCCATGCAGGTAAGGAGGGGGCGAATGGTTCATGCAAGTGGTTGAGAGTGTTGATTTGGCCATTGGGTATAGGCGGTGGGAGTGGAGATGTTAGTGGTTGGATGGTGTGGTGTAGGTTGGTTAAAGGCGGCAACGCCAATAGTATAGGTTGTAAGAAGGGGCACTGTAGAGAAGGGAAAGGAGACGAAGGAAAGGGAGGAGAAGAAGAAGGTGGGAAGAGGTGTTGGGGTGGCTGTGGGGTGATGGTATAGGAGTGAGTGGTAGTTGAGATTGGAGATAGGCAGGCTCGGAGGAGTTATAGTGGTGGAGGAACTAGAGGGGGATGGGGCAGGCAAGTGGAGGTGGTGGAAGTAGGGTGATGTGTTGAGGGAAAATAGATGGATGTAAGGCTATAGGGAGATGGTTGGTGGCGGTTTGGGTCGTGCAGTGGGATGCAAGGTGGAGGTGGTGGATTCAAGTAGAGGGGGTGTGTGGCAAGGGCCAAAACTATCGTTGGCTTGAACGTGGCTACATGAGTTATGGATGGTGGTAGGGGCAAGGATTGGTAGGAAGTGTTGTAGGGGAGGAAGAGAGGGAAGGTAGGGTGGTAGAGGAGGAGAAAGAAGGAAGGAAGGAAGGAAGATGGGGTGGCCAACAATGGAGGCTAGGTTGGTGGTGGAGGTGATGGGTGTTGCTGTAGGTGGTGGTGGTATGGAAATACATGGGTGGAAAGAAGAAGAAAAAAGGAAAGGAAGGTTAGGGGAGATAATCGGGGCACAATGAAGAAGAGAATAAGGGAAGAAGAAGAAGAAGAAGAAGAGGGGTGCCTTAGGTGTGCGTAGGGCTGTAAATGAGCCGAGCCGAGCCGAATACCCCTAGGTTTGGGTTCGGCTCGTTAAACTAAACGAGCCTAAAATGATGTTTGGGCTCGGCTTGTTTAACTAAACGAACGAGCCAAACCGAGCTTTTAACGAGCCGAGCCGAGCCGAGCTCACGAGCCAAAGCCAAAAATGAATCGAGCCGAGCTTTTTTGTGTTTGGGCTCGACTCGTTTAATAAATGAGCCGAGCCCGAGCCTCACTTTTAGGCTCGTTTAACTAAACGAACGAGCCGAACCGAGCTTTTAATGAGCCCAGCCGAGCCGAATACCGAACTGGCTCAGCTCATTTACAGCCCTAGGTGTGCGCATGGTAGGTGAGGGTTACAAGCAATGACAGGCAAAACAAGGGCACGAAACGGGGTAAACGACCGGCAAGTGAGGGTTGTAGGGCTAGCTGGTATAGGTAGAGGGGAGAGACGGTGTTATAGGGGCTAGAAAAGAAAGGAAGCGGCATGAAGGGGGAGGTGGTGCAGGTGTAGTTTGGCCAGGAAAGGGAATATAGTGATGCAGGCATGCAGGGGTGTAGACATGTTGCGTGCAGGGGAAGGGAAAGGTAAGGGGGCATTTTGCCTGGGTGCAGACGGGGGAAGGAGGAGAAGAATGGAGATAGGGTCGGGTTATGTAGGAAAGAAAAGGAGAGGAGAAGGTTATGTTGCGTAGGAAGAAAAAGAAGAAAGAAAGAAAATAAGGGTTTGGCCAACACAAGGAAAAAAAGGGAGGGGACGGGCTGACCCGAGAAGAGAAGAAAAGAAGGGATAAGAGAAATAAAAGGGAAAAGGAAGAAAATGGAAAAATGAAAAGGAAAAGAAGGAAAAATATATATATTTAGGGTCATAATTAAAAATTAGATTAAATTTAGGTTATTATGATAATATTATATTAATTTATCCAATACTTAAGGTATTAAATTAAGAAAAATAATTTTCATAAAATTTTTGGGTTTGGGGTTTATTTAAATAAAAATAATAAGACAAAATAACTAAAATAATTATATTAATTTATTAAATAATTTATCTAGGTTTATGGGTCAAAGGTCGATAAGAATAATTAAATCAATAATTAAAGATTAAATTTTCTATATAAAAGGTCAAACGTTCTAATTCATTTAAAGTAAAATCACGTGAGTCAGGCTAGTGTGTTTATGGATCCATTACATTGTATGATAATAGTGGTTCAAGTGTGTGTTCCTTGAAATATGCTTTAGACCATTCCACCGATTTAAGAAGAGTGACTTAGGAGTGTATTTCCCTAAGAGGTGTTTTATGGGTTCATTCCTCCGAATGATAATAATCGCTTAAGTGAGTTGTCTCTGAGAGGTAATTCAGTCTGTTCCACCAAATCAAGAATAGTGGGGTCCTATACTCACTGTGAATAAGAATGTGAGTTGAGATAAGTAACATAATGGATAAGATATTAATGATTTAAAGTGGAAGAGTACATGGGTCAAGACCAAGGTGTTAGATCCGTTCCACTGGATGATAATAATGGCTCAGGTGTGCTGTCTTTAAGAGGCACTTCAGATAGTTCCATTGGTTTAATAATAGTGGCTCGGGAGTGTTCTACTCTGAGAGGTGTTGGAACTATTCAACCAAATAATAATAGAGGCTCAGGTGTATTGTCCTTGAGAGGTGCTTAAATCGTTTCACCGGTTATAAAAATAGTGGGTCCCTAAACTCAATGTAAATAAAAGAATAAAAATTGTTATATCTAATAAAGAGGCAATGATCGGTATTTACTTTTAGAGATTTATGTGTTTTATATGTGTACTTATTATCTATAATGAATGTATGTATTTAACTATACCCCTGGCTCAACAACATTGTTACCTTACTTAGTATGTAGCAGATTGATCATCTTTTTTATGGGTGCGGCTCATTTTCACAAGCAGATGACCCAGATACTTTTGTGCATGTCTTTGAGGACCAATTGGAAAATTTTGCTGCTTTTGATGCATTATATGGGGAGGAGTGACTTTTCTTGTACTAGATGTTTGAGTGAAGAGTTATGTAACACCCCCAAAATGTACTATTGAAAATTTTCATTTAATGATAAGTGTTAAACAAAAGTGAGATGACAAAACTGTAAATTCTGAGGGTATATTACCGCCACACTCAGTACTAGACCGGTTCATTCCTACCGTTCCAGTACTAAGTGCTAAGGCTAAATAGGATTAACTTCAAGCACAAGTTGATAATTGAAACAAGCTTTCATAAAAGAAATGATAGTGTTTACCATATAGAAATCAGAGTGCGGTTAAAGAGAGTTACAACCCAAGGAGTAATTAAATAAGTTTTTTGAATACACCAAACACAGTATGATAGAATATGACTAGAGTAAAACGATACATAGTAAAAGTAAGATAGAGTTCGTTCAGTCACTCTCGATACCCAAGCCAAGTTTAGGCTCAACTCTCAGCCCCACCTGATGCCTCGTAGGTGTCATAGGTATCGAAGACGTCATCCCTTACCTACACAAACTCAGATGGGTCTTCTGCTCGTGGGAATGAGCAACACCCATGAGACGGGCGATCAGTACGCTACGTACTGAGTAAAGTAACCATACGTTAAAACCAAACATACAAAAATATACAACATAACATACATGACATGATCATATAGGCAACTCACAGTAATACAGAGGATGAAGGCAGTCTATGGTCCAGATAGGCTTATTCTTTAGATCTCTGGTAAATATAGTCAATTCACATCATAGTCTTTATCAATCCATGTAAGTGCGGGAACCCCACTATTATAGCCGGTGGACCAGTCATGCAGGACAAAATGCTTCTAGCCACTATTATTCATTGGTAGACCGGTCATGTAGGGCAAAACGTTTTTGGACACTATTATTCGCCAGTGGACCAGTCTGGCTACGACTCACATGGTGTTTTACTGTAATTACTTTGTTTCTTTCCCATGTCTTATCATCATTATGTTTGGTTTGTTGAGTACGAAAACCCACACTATTATAGCTGGTGGAACGGTCATGTAGGACAAAATGCGTTTGGCCACTATTATTCGCCGGTGGACTGTCATGCAAGGCACCCCGGCTCCTGGCCACTATTATTCATCAGTGGACCGGTCTGGGCTCGACTCAACAATCTTTATCTTTAAATGGATAGTATCTTATTCGTGTCTTATTCGATAAGAATTTCACCCTTGACATGCATGTTACCAACCTTCTATTTCTATTCTCTCAAGGAGGCATGTCCCATATCTTGAGACTCCTGTGCCCTTTATTACGCCTCGACATCCTTTCCCACTTATACTTACCCATAATGAAATCCCAACTCTTAAGGGTGTGTGTTAAGACCCATTACCTCATGACATCAAACTCCACCTACTATCACCCTTTAGGGTTTTTTCCCTTGAAAACCCTAATTGGACCTATGTGGCCCAACTTTCTCTCACTTACACTACCATTACTTCATTATCGCCCCACACCTTATCTCATTTAGATCAAATCCCAAATCATATCTTTTTACCCCTCTATTCCATATGTGACCGAAAAACCCTAATTGGCCACTTCAACCTTAGTACATTTCTTCTCCCACAAGTAACCTCTCCCTTTTCACCCAAAATCTCTTCTTTCCCATGGAACCCATACTCACCCCTTATATATATTAAATTCTAGCATGCATATCCTAGAGGGTCATATCATATCACATCATAATCACCATATATACGTATCATACTAGATATTACTAGTCGAAATATATTTATGTTAATATTTATAGCTATATTTATATTATTAAACCTAATAACTTTATTTCTTCTAATAATAGTACTAATACTTGTTATAGCAAAATAGTGATAATAATAATAATAGTAATACTAACGTTCCTAGAAATAGAAGCCCTATTATTTTTAAGGCTAAGACTAATAATAGTGTTAGGGTTAAAATAATAATATAATAATAGTAATACCAACAAAGTACTAATATTGCTAAAGATAATAATGATAATATTTATATTTCGAATAATAATAATATAAAGGTTCAAATGTTTTTGTCACAATAATAGTAACAAGATAATAACAATAATAATAGTAATAGCTAATAATAATACCATAGTAATAATGTTAGTAACAAAGGCATTAGGAATAATATTAGCGATATTTGAATAATACTAATAATAATAATAATAATAATAATAATAATAATAATAATAAGGTTGAGTATTATTCTTCTATAGTAACAAAATGGTAACATGCCAATTTCGGTTTCAATAACATTAATAATAATAAAAGTAATAGTAATAACAACAACAACAACAATAATAATGATAATAATAATGTTAAGCGTAATAATAACAACAACAACAACAATAATAATAATAATAATAATAATAATAATAATAATAATAATAAAATAATAATAATAATAACTGAAATGATAATAATAATAATATAAGGGTCTAAATATTTATATTAACAAATAAAAGTGATAATGGACAAAATTAGTATTAACAATTTTAGAAAGAAAATAATGATAATGATAATGGTAATGGTAATAATAACAACAACAACAATAATAGTAATAACAATAAGGATAATCATAATAATACTAAAATTGTAGATCTCCATTAATAGTAGCATTAGTTAGAAATATTTACAAAGTTAGGTTAAGTAGTAGTAGTAGTAGTAGTAGTAGTAGTAATAACAATAATAATGGAATTAATAATAATAATAATAATAATAATAATAATAATATAGATAATACCATTAATATTATTAAAATAACTAATACTTGTATAAAATGGGTTTAAGGGTTGGGAAGGTTAAAGAACCACCTAGGGACAGTGGTGGCACCAGTGGTGACGCACGGCGGCAGCGATAGATGTGGGGATTGGAGGTGGTGGAAGGAGGAGAAAGGAGGGAGAAAGGGAGAAAGGGAGGTGTGGGGAGGTAGAGGAGGCTCCCTTGGTTGTTTTGGAGGGTAGAGGTGGTGTTAGTGGTGGTGGAATTGGCGGCGGACGACGATGTGAAGGGCGGTATGGGTTGAGGAGGAGTTGATTGGGAGGCAACTTTGCACAGCCGGGGTGGATCGTACAAGGAAAATCGAGGGAGGATGAAGGTCTAGTTAAGTAGAGGGTGATGCAGGGGATAGTTCTGAGGGTGGTTTGGCCGGTGGCGATGGGCGGCGGCGGCAACAGAGTGCTTGTATGATGGGGTGGTGGCGAGAAGGGGCAGATTTATGGGTTTCAAAATCAAAACCCAAATTAAGGATGCCTATGGGGTACTTATAGGCCAATTGGGTGGGAAGTGACAAGGGGAAGAAGATAAGGGGATGCAAATGTCAGGCATGTTGGCTGGTGGTGGCAGTTGGGGTCGTTCTGCCATGGCAGGGCGATAAGGTCGAGGGAAGAGGAAAAAGGGAAAGGGGCAGGGTGCTCAGGAGAGGGGAAGAGATCGGTTGGGGTCTAAAAAATGAAAGAAAGCAACAGCAGAGGGAGGGAAGGACGGTAGGTAACGGTGGTGGCCGGCGGAGGGCAGGGTTGCAGCTCCTCGGTCGCCACCCGGGCCTCGAGGAAGAAGAAGGGTCGGGATTGGGTAGTCTAGGGAGGATGAAAGAAGAAAAGAAAAAAAAAGAAACTGGACCAGCTGGGAAAGAAAGAAAAATAAAAGAAGAGGAGGTGTGGCGAGGGCATGGGCCGCGAGGGGTGGGCTGGCCTAGGTTGGGGGGAAGAAGGAAAAAAATAAAAGGGAAAGAGAGAAAGAAAAGAAAAAGGGAAAAAAGAGGAAGAAAAAAGAAAAGAAAATAAAAGAAAAAAAGGGAAAATAGGTGGGTTGAGTATTTTGGTATTTTTGGGTTATTTAAAATAATAATATTTAGAAAATAATAATTAATTCATTTTTAGATTAATTTAGGCTATTAATGAATAATTTTTTTAAATCCCATTTTAATTAGGAACACTCCCTAATTTTTCCTAATTAAATTATTTATCATTTTCTTCTTGATTGTCCCTAAATAATTCCCCTTTATTTTAATAAAATAATTTACTTAATTAATTTTCCTAATAAATCCTTATTTAGCCATAATTTCTAGAATTAGAATTTTGGGGTATTTCAAGTTATGCTATCCTGATGATATTTTACCCGGATGCCTTTTGGACTCTTTGATATATAGGATTCCCTTTTGTTGTATTTTATTATTGTACCCTTGAGTTAATCTCCAAACTCGTATTGACATTTATAAAGTTTCTCTCATTTTTAGTTACTCTATTTTATTTTTAATGGTTTTAGCCTTGTGATTGATGTGCAAATGGTATGGTGAACTAGACTTGCATCAATTATGGTAGCAATACCTAGTATTTTGGTTATATGCTTTTGCTATAAAATAAAATTTTACCACCTAGTATTTTGGTTATATACTTTTGCTATAAAATAAATTTTTTTAGTAGTAAAATTTAGGGTGTTACAGAAAGACAGCTGGGTAGGAGGAAAAAGAAAAAGAAAAGGAGAAGGACAAAAAAGAAAAAAAGGAATTAAATTAAGTTGGGTTTAGAATTAGAATTATGTTAAAATAATTCAGGTTAATGTATTAGGGAAAATTAATTATCAACCATATGATCTTAGGTTTAGGTTAAAAATATTAATGACCCAAGATATATATTAGAATTAGTTTAAGATTAAGGAATTAGGGAAATGTAAAAATATAGATTTTTTGAAATTAGAATTAGCTTAAGATATTAATTACCTAAGATTAATATTAGATAAAAATTTGAGATATTATAATAAAAAACGCCTAAACTTTAAGTATTGATAGCCCCTCAAATATCTATAGATGTATAGAGAGACTTTGCTAATGCATAACTGCAAAAAACACATACTAAACAATAGGGATTGCATACCTCTTAGGCATCATGAGATTATAGGTATAAATCTCAAGAATTAGTTTTTCACTTTGAATTATTAGTATTCTCCAATATATTAATCATTATCACAACTAAACATGACTTATGACCACCAACGAGAACATTGATTATTCACACTCGATGCCATTCACTCTCGTTGAAACATATCCACAAATATTTATGTAAAAACTATTGATTATTATTTTTGATAATTACTATTCATGTCAGTTACTATTCACATCTAGTCAATATCAATAGTCAATCATAACCTATAATTGTCACATTAGGCCTTTTAGTGAAATACTTATTTTACCGTTATTCTAGTATTAACTTATAAAATACAAACCAAATATCAAATACTTATAAAAAGTCATAAAAATCATACAAAATCTAAAATTTATCAAATTTTAAAAAATTAAGCCATAAAAACATTACTAGATATTTCAGAAAAATTGAAACAATGAAAATACCTTAATACTATAAAGAAATTATTTGGGTCATAAAACCTAACATATCAAGAATTAAGTCACGAAAATTTAACCACTTAGCATATTTATCATGAGGAACACCTTAAAATTGGAAAAAAATGAAGCAACCATGTAAAATACCAATTATGCTTCTAAGTATGCTTAAACTTGCAAAAATCGCAACAAAACCTATACATGCTCAAAACCTAACATATCATGTATCAATTTTCATCTAAAAATATCAATGAACATCATGGAATAAAAAAATATATTAAAAAAATAGTATCACCCAAAAATTTCAAAAAGCCGAGAGCTTAAAAAAAGGGAAAAAATTCATTTTCAACATATTTTTCCATATAAACTCATACAAACACAAAAAATTCTACCTACTAAGAGTTTAGATGTATTTACCCAGAGTCAAAGTTCCGAACAAAGGGAAAAGATACAACTCAAGAATTTTTTCTCCTCTTGACCTTCTTGAACACCTCTGAAAAAAAGTAAGCAAAAACTCAACAAAATAATTTAAAAATCATAACATAGCATACAAATGAAAGATAAAGAAAAGGAGAAAGGAATGTTTTTTTTTAGTGGATGAACTTGAAAAGAGAAGGTGAATAAGAATTTTTATTTAATTTCTAAAGGCCTTAACAGGCAACCTACCTTTGCTTGATTAAATGCAAATGAGTGAAAACTTAAATATTGGAAATAAATTTGGAGCAAAGAAAAGGACGAAGAAGATGGTTAAAGTCTAGTGGTATTTGGCTCCTAAAGAGAGGCTCCAAGGCCGTTCTAAAGGTAAAATGAAAGGTTATGATGTAAGATAAGGTTTCGTCTAAATTATAATTCTAATAATGTAACATAATTAACCAAAAAAATGGCGTGGTGAAGGCCATGGAAACCAGAAGGGGTAGATCTTATCCATAATAGAGTTAGATGAATGGCAAAGAATAAATCCTAATAAAAGTAGAGAAGGTTTGAATGAATAAAAATCATTCTCGATAACTAATTATGTCAAAAATAACTAATTAAATAAAAAGAATACTAAAAATAATTTTATAACATTTTTAAATCATTTAATGTTTAATTATATCAAATTATAGCAATCCCCATAATTTTATAAAATTTTGAAGCTAAAAAGGCTCTTTTAGAGTTTAAAACGTGTTTATGACACATTGACACCATGGATAATATTTTATCATCAAAACTTTTGTTTATCATTTTGAAAATGACTAGGAGAGTCCAAAAAAACCAATAAATTCAAACACGAGCAGGCTATAACAATTTCAAAAAATTCAATGATAAAAAGTGACTTAGAAAGTTTAGGAATCAAACCCATAAAAATGAAAAGAAAATTTAAATAGAATATTTCAATAACACAATTTGAGTTTCAAATAATTGAAGTGATATTATAAAAATTAGATTTAAAATAATTTACACTCAATATAACTATTAAATATGTTTGTGAAATGAGGAGATATTACAACTTTTATCATTGCATCTAATGTACCAATAGTATTACTATATGCATGTTGCTCTATGCTAATGATGAGGGAAACTATTGGAGAGTGTTAATTAATAATGGGGTGAAGAAATAGTAAAACGTTAAGTACATAAAAATATGAAGAAGAGGCTAGAGCAACAACTACAAAAATCGAGGCAGTATATTTTATCTAGACACGACAACGATATTGATAAAATATCATTGAGTAATTATATGTTTTGAATAATTTTGTAAAAATACTAATGGATTAAGTTAATTTTTTTATTATAATATTATCATCTTATTATTATTGTTAAAATGATTGCCTTTTGAATTTCTCATACAATTTTGCAAGAAATTTTCAAAAAACTTATTTGATTAAATATTTATAGTCCAACTAAAAATACAAAAATATATTTATGAATCTAAATAGATATAACATTTTACTCATTCTCTATGATTTTGTTTGATAAGTAAAATATTTTTAATTTAATTATTCCATCCGTTTCATAATAGATGACAATTGATTTTATTTATTTATTTATTTATTATTTATTTTTATTTCATATTATAAGTTATTTTATAAAAAAATTAATTTTATATTATTAAAGTTATCCTTATTTTTTTTTTACCTCTTTACTCATTAATGTATTTGAGAATTATAGATGGATGTGTTCAAGTTTTAATACAAATATTTTGGCTAATTTTGATATCAGAAACTTAAAATTTCTTTGATATAAGGCAATCCATTTTCTTCAATAAAAAAATTCAAAACTGTTTTAAGCATTTATTACAATTTATTAAGAAATGTTAAAATCCGTTAATTTGATTTCATCAATTTACGAAAAGCTTATGTACATAAAATTCGTCATCGAAGGCAACCTCTGTGCTTCAATAATTATTTTACAATCAAAACTCAGAGAGCGAGGAGAGAAGAAAGTCCACTAGCAGGAGGAAACGAGAAAGATTGGGGAGCAAAGTTACTCGGCAAAAAGCAAAAGTATACTCGGGCGCTTTCTCCTCGAGTCAAATACCCTTCTCTCCCTTGTCGCCGACGACCAGTCCTCCCTTTTTCGCCTTTTCCAACTTCACTCTTCCCCTTTTCCGGCACATCCACTGTCCCCGCGGCATCTCACCGCTGCTGATCTGATTCTGATCTGGATACTTCATCTTTTTAGTGTTCTTCCTCTTCTTCTTGTCTTCAGAACCACAGCTAGTTCGGTTGAGATCAGCTGAAGGTTGCCGGTTCTATAACTATTCTTAGCTTAAGCTAAACTTAAGCTTAATCTACTCAAACCGTTCGCCAGAAGCGGGATAAGAGTTGTTGGGTTCGTGAAATAATGAAGATTCCGGCGAATGGAGCGGCGGCTCCTTCGACCACCGATCCCGACGAAGGTCCGATCTCTCTTTGTTCCCTCTCTTGTTATCTCTAGCGGGATAAGCTGAATGTTTACATTTTTTTTCTGCTATCTCCGTTTCTTTCTATCTTTATCATCTCATTTATTGTATTTTTGCCGATTATAAATCATATATTATTTGTATTTCTAAAACAGTAGCTGCAAGTCGCTTTAAATTCGAAATTATCTTCCTTTTTCTTCTTGTGGATTTTTTTTAATTACACCCCCACCTTTTTTTATGTGTCTTACAACATTTCTCTATGTTTGGCTTTTCTTACCATTTTTCCTTATTACTTCCGGCCAAAAAATTTAAAGTTTAAACTGAAAGATCCAGTTATCTTGTTTGCTCTTCATGTTGCTGTCGCTTTCCTGTATCCAATTTCAACTGGAAAAAAACAGGAAGAGAAAAAAAAAAAACTACTTAGTGCTTGCTTGCTATGGGCTAATAGGGCGGAAAAATTAACCCCCCGTAAGTAGATTGTTTAGTCTATTTTCTAATTTTTTTTCAGATGAGTATCCATTTTAGATTTTAATTTGATTTAAAATAAATATTTTATTAAAATATTTTTATTATTGTTACATACTTGATATTGAAAGCATAAAATAGGAGTGAGTTTGTTTCACCCCTATACCAAACAAGCCCTTAAAAGGAATGAACTAATGTAAAAGATCGTAATCGGATCAAATTGAACCAATAACGATAAATCAAACGAGGATAATACCGAAAAGGCAAATGACACGTTTACGGTAAAATTGTTGCAGGAGAAAAGAAGACTATTAACCCAGAATTATGGCAGGCGTGTGCTGGTCCTCTCGTTAATTTACCTGCTGCCGGGACCCACGTCGTCTATTTCCCTCAAGGTCACAGTGAGCAGGTTGTTCTTCTGCTGCAAATTTGTTGCAAAATTAGCTTCAATTCCTTCTTACCCCCGCCCCCTTCTTATATCAGTACTATGCTACATGTATTTGCTTTCTTTGTTTCCATTTTTAAGTCGCTATTCTTTGTTCTTTTCTATACCTAATTGTTTTAAAAAAGAAACGGGAAGGAAACAGAAATAAGAAGACCAAGAATGAAAAGAAGCCAGGGAACATAGAGTTATTTGCAGGCCGCCAAGTGGCTAGCAGCAGGATGTTTCATGTATCCTTGTTTAAATTGATTTATATTTTTCAAACTTTTAGAATTAATTTGTCTTGAATTTGAGTTATAAAAATAAAAAAAATTATATCAATTTTTTTCTCACATTTTCTCCATGAATAGACACCCATATTAGACACCTATATTGATGAATCTTATGCGCAAAAATGAAAATACACATATTCTATAATATAAATACGTATCTTATAAGCATACACATTTGTTTTAATAAAAATACACATTTTATTAATACAAATGTAGGGAGAAATACACATGTCTGAAAATAAAATACACATCTTCTAGTATAAAGATACACATCTTTTAGGATAAAATACACCTCTTTGGGTACTATATACACAATTTGTTATAGATTTGTATTCTTCCAATTCAAGAATGCACATCTTTAGAATATAAATATACATTTTCTGGACAAAAATATACGTCTTTCATAGAGGAACAACATAATAAGCATGGGTATCTTATTCAATGTGTTTATTCTTTTATTATGCATGTATATTCTCTCTCAAGAATGTGCATTCTAAGTGTAAGATGTGCATTTACACACATTTTGTAAAGATGTGTATCCTAGAAGAATGAATATTCGTCATAGATGTGTATATGTGTATTCTTTCAAGAAAGATGTGTATTACTTGGTGATGTCACAAAAACACGTCTTATAAGAATAAACATATTTCCTGCAAAATGTACATTTTCTAGGATAGAAAATGCATCTTTCGGATTTAAATACACAACTTTATTTTATTTAAGTGAAGAAATACAAATATTAGAAAAATACACATAAGTCAATAAAATCACAGTTGTGGTATTGGGGTACTGCAAATGATATTTTCTATGTGGCAACATGTTTTTTTTTTTGACAAAAAATAAGGGAAAATATCAACAAATATCAATAAATATCAGTTGATAATCAATATATCATAAACAACTGTGTATCAGTTGACCTAAAATCTGGTAAATATTGGCCGATATTACGTATTGAGGCCAATTTTTAATTGTATGATACACATGCATATTTCATGATGAGTTCACAACCTCTATAATATAAATAGTTTAACACATATTTACAAGAAGATATACACACATCTCATTCAGAATATAAATGCACATCTTTCAGGATATATATCTTCTATGATATAACTTCTCATCTTTTTGAATAATAATACACATCTGATAATACAAGTATGCGTGTGTTCTAGTATGACAAGACACATTCCTCATTATACAATAAACATTTAGAAAAAAAGAAGAGAAGCCTCATGATAATGATATGGTTAGCTTATCATTTATGTGCAAGTAAATCATATAAGTAATAAATAATAAAAATGTGAGAGATGGCTATAGATTCGAAAAATATACTCGTTATCTTTACAAAATTTCATTTACATGAATGAGGATGTGTGGTTGGGCTAGCTTTGGCAGGTTTCTATTCACACCTTTTATTTTGGTTAGCCAGCTATGGGATGAGGTTGGAGGATTATTGAAATAATTGAAAGGGATTTTTTATGTTGAGCTCAGATAAGTGGTCGTGCCTGTCTACAAAGATGACAGTGCATATGCACGGGTAAATTGAGGCTGACATCACTATATATAGCATACTCCCTGCCACTGTCTTTATAATGCATGAATTTCTGTCAAGTAGAGTTGACCGCCTCGAACCTCGAAAGTGTGGGGTCTCCAACTAATTTTATGCATATATATTAGCTTTGTGAAAGATATATATATATATATATATATATATATATATATATATATATATATGGGCAAGAATTTGAAGATATGTTTGGTTTTTTGTTTAATCCCAAGTATTTGTTTTTAATTGATAAGAGTAGATAATGACAAATGGATGTGGATTCTAATGCTTTATTTTTTGAATTAAGTGTTGCAAACGTATTTGCCTCATGAAACAAGGCTTTGAAGTACTTGGAATTTGTAAAATCTTGTTTTTTTTTTTGGTAGAATTTTTTAGTTTCTTATAGAGTACTGTTAGTTATCATAGTTACTGTGGTATTAGACTATTAGTAGAAAGAAGTTTTTTTAAACTAAAATTAATAAAATCACACTTGTGTTCTACATTATCTTATGAAAGGTTGAATAGTAATTTAGCAATTCTATGTGTTGAAAGTAATATTCTAGAATAGATAAACTTGGTTTTGAAGACCTTATTGATGATTTCATCTCTCAAATCACTACAAGTCCAAAAAAATTCAAAGGATGAGCAGTTATTATTTTTTATTTGGGATTTATATCTGTTGCAGCTACTGACTGTTTGGGAGGATGAAAAATAGATAAAGGTTTGGAGTTAGATAAAGACCAGCTAGCAAGTAGCTACATTGAAGAACAAAAACTTAAGATTTTAATCTAGTAAAGCTTGATATGATGTTATTTATTGTATTTTAAAAAATTCTTTGATTTTAAAAATAAGGAATGGATTATTAAAAAATATTTAAAAAATGGGGGCTCATAGTACTTTTTGTCTTGGGCCCTAAATAGTCAGACCAACCTTGGTTATTTGTTGCAAGACTTAAGCCATGTCAAGTGCATAGATGTTAGGTGTGTATTTCACTATAGCTCTATAAATTCTCTCTATTGCTTTGGTCATAGTGTACCGGATGTGGAAGAAAAGTATTTAGTAACACGCGGGGAGAGAACGTTGTTGGTGAATAATAATAACAATAATAATAGTGATGGTACAAATAATGAAGATATGATAAAACATTTCAGCATTAGGGATAAGAATGCATTACTATGGTGTTTAAAAAATTCTGTTGATGTGGCGCATTAAAAAGAAAAAAGGTTATGAACGTTGTACAAGACATAGCAAGTTCAGTTTCCTACAAAAAATTGGGAATGAAATTACCTAGCCCTCCTAGGTAAGTTGGACTTTTCAATTCTGGAAAGAGTTTATAATCATAAGTTATTAATGTTACCCATTTTTGTTGTTGTTATCATTATTAATGTTATTTGTTTTTATTATTGTTATTATCATCATCGCATTGTTGTTATATTCAATTTTGTATTAAAAAAATTTATTATATTGATTATTTTGTTATTTACTAATATTAGTATTTTAATAAGAATAATTGTTACAAATTTTTGTAATTATTGTTGATATTATTGTCGATAAGATTATTTTTTTATTATTGTTTTTCTCTAACAATAATAAAAATCTAATTGGTAATATTAATAGAAGTGATTAGTAAAATTTTAATATTGTATATTTGTATTGTAATAGTAAAATAGTAATAATAACTTACTGAAAATTTTAATTTAAATGAGATTTGTTCATATTTGATATGACGATCTAAGAACTGGCCCTAATAGCCAATCTGAAAATGCTTCATGAAAATTTGTAAGTGTGAACTAAATTTAATTTGGACAATATCAGATGATGTTTGGTTGAGGATTCTTAACTCTTAGACCTACAATAAGAACTGAGATTTATCAGTGCAGAGCATTCTTTAGTGAAATAATAAAATTAATTGATAATAATTTTATATATTCATATATGTATACATAATTATTGTCTTTATTTTCAGCGCCACCATCAGCCCCTTAACACCCTCACCAGTCACCCTTGATTGTTTAATGTACTAATTGCTGGTGTGCAAACCCTCGGTAACCAAACATTATTCGGCAATTTCCATGAAGTTAATGAATGTTGTTTCTTAGGTAGTGTAGTTTCGTGCAGGTGCTTAATTCTTGTGTGAACTAAACAACATCTTAGGATAGGTCAGGACATACTAGTGAACATGTTAGTTTATATTTAATTTTGGACAATGGGATTTTTTGTGCTGACTAGTTGATAATGTTTGGTATCCAGTTGCCTTTCATTTGTTCATGTATTGAAATGAGCATTTCATGAATTTGGCAAATGCCTCCCTGAACCATCCTCTAATTGGATTACATGACAGGTTGCATATGCTCGTCGTGCTGCCTTTGTGCACTTATTGTAGTTATACCTTTTTAATTCTAAGGACATTTGTTAAGATTACTAAAAGAAAGAAAATTAACATAATTAATAGCTTTACTATTTTAGGTATAGAAAAATAAAGATTTAATGAGTGTCCATGGACACCCATTGGACAAACTGGTGCTTGATTTTAGCTACGTGGTGTTGTAGGGTATCTGATAAGATTACTAAAAAATTCACATATACTAAGTGTGATTGGTGGATGCATATATATGTTATTAACTTCTTAGATGCATTCTTTTGCAGAAGAAATTAATATTATTGAGAGACAAGCTATTATTGTGTGTTATCCAATAATGGCTTACGTGTTCGTTGGGGATAGGAAAAGATGAAAAATCCTTAATTCTACCAAACTTCACATTATATAAGTACACTCAGACTTCCCCAGATCCGTGGGAATCACATTGAGTCATTGTTGTCGTTGCTGTTAGCGAAGTAAATATTACCCCAACTATTTTACTTCAATTATGCTCACGGTGGAAGAATTTTTTTGAATCACAAATATTTCCTTACAAATCATAAAACTCTCTGTATAGCTATTTGTTTTAGTTATTATATTCACCAAACATTATGTTTATGCATATTATTTGTAAGGTTTACATGAACTAATAGCCAAGAAAGCAGTGGAAACTTTATGCTTCAATATGAAAGAAAGGAACCTATAGCCTTTAAGAACAAAGAAAGTCCTCGAATTATAAAAGATAATTGGCTAAAGCTCTTATTGCTGTGGATGTTTTCTGGGAGAACAAGCGCTTCTGTTTTGTTCTGTAGAGTTGAAGAATTTTGTTGATATCAAGGTAAGAGGCCTTTCTTAATATTCATGGGTTGTATACAATGAAAGTTTTATTTGTTTTTCTTGATAATGAAAAGTTATGTGTATTACCAGCCTCCCCCCCTCTCAAAATAAGGGAAAAAGAAAAGAACAAGGGATAAGGTAAAACCCCTCTTTGTATCACATCTACGGTAAAGATTCCATAAAGTAGGAAAAATGGTTTTGAAAACCTTGTAGTGCAGGGGACTAAGGCAAGTGCTTCATATGCTAGTCATGTATAACATAGATGGATGCAAGCTGGATCACTGATGCACAAGGACGGTAGTTCGGAGCTGTCTTGTGTCTTGGGGTTGTCCCGGGGATGGGGACAAAGGGAGAAATGCTCAATGAAAGAGGAAATGGTAGAAGCTCAAGGGAAAAAAATCCTGGCGAGTGAAACATGACAAATGAATAGCGATGCCCTACAGGTTGATTGCCGCTGGTGATCTCCTATTGTCATGCCATTTGTTGTTCTCGTTCTTTGTGCTCCACTGCACTACCGTCGTTGGTGGTGCCACTGCTTGATCGTTCTGCACTGCACGAGCTTCAAGCTATTTCCGGCCCGAGCCACCACCACCAACCACTATGTGAGCTTGAGAGGAGAAGGAGTTTTGCTGGCTTGTTATTTCATTTTTTACGCTGCATTCCTTTTCTTTTTCTTTGTAGTCTAAAATCAAGAGACCAATTAGGGTTAAGGAGAGGTGAGAGAAATTTGGGCTTGGGCTTGATTATTTAGGTTGTAAAGTAGTGTAGTATCGGGCTTATGGGTATTCTCAACATCTTTCATCTAATTTATATTCTTATTAAAATCTAAACTTTATAGTGTGTGTATTTTACTGTTTTCTCCTGTATCTGTTTACTAATTTTTTAGGATTTGATGTTTCCATGGTTCTCCCCGTCCCTATTTTCCCATCCCCATCTCCATGCATCACTGCTGTGGATGACCTCAATAAATTACCTAAATATTGACCATTTTACAAAACAAACAGGGATTTATGTTTCAGACAGTCTATAGCTCATACTTCTAAAATGCTATGATTGATTGATATCGTCATGCTGAGAGGAGAGGATTGAGGTTAAAAGATTTGTACATGGTGGCTCAAATGCCAATCAACCACATTTTAGCTACAAAGGCTCTTTGGCTTGTTAGGAGAGAACAGAGAGCGATGATGGGACATGGAGAAAAGCCTTCCATGGATTTTCTTTTTTCAGTGGGGGTGAAAGTGTTAAGAGAGTATAGTGGTTTATAGATTTGTATGTGCTGGTTCAAATGCCAAGCTGGCAACATTAAGCCACATCATATATGCATATACTCCTTAGCTGTTGGGTAGAGGAGATATATGGAAAAGGAGGAGAAAAATGTTCTCTGTCCTTTTTACTTGAGGGTGCAGGTAAAATGCAATTATTTCTTGAACTGGGAGCATGAATGTCATGGACTGTTGTGTCAGTTTGAATAATTGGTTGTAAGTTCACTCACTAAAGAGACTGCAAAAAAGGAATAAAAGGAACATGGATGCCAACATATTGCGTAATTAGTTGGCATGAAAAATAACTTGTTGAATTGATAGATTCCAATGATTCATTTGTGCATTGGGATCTTTAAATTTGTTTATCAAAGGTTGCTAGTTCCATTTATATTGTTTCTGATTTTAGATGTTTAGTTAATTTCTCCTTTCTGATTGGTTGGTTGCCAGTTCTAATTTATATGCTGATTTCTATATTTAGGTAGCGGCATCTATGAAGAAGGGTGTTGATGCTCAAATTCCAAACTATCCAAATTTGCCTTCGAAGCTTTTATGCTTGCTGCACAATGTGACACTGCATGTAAGACAACTGCTTGTTTTTGTCCCTTTTATTACTTTTTTTGGCAGTAAAATTCTAACCCACACTTCTCTGTCTCCATAAATATTTACTACCTCCGATTAATAATAAGTGTTATTTTAACAAAGTTCATTTTATTCAAAATAATTGTCGTTTGGATTTTGAATGCAAAAATTGAACTATTCTTCAGTTACCTTCAGTAAGTAAATGTTTTCTACTCAAACAATCATTTAATGAGGACATATTTGATAATTTGCATAATTTCTTAAGTAAGTGTGCAAATGTCTACAATGACACTTATTTTGAATTTGAGATAGTATTCTTTTATTGATTTATTTCTTTAGTTCATGATACCATGTATCATTCCCTTTTCCTTTTTAGGCAGATCCAGAAACAGATGAAGTCTATGCTCAAATGACGCTTCAACCAGTTTTGTCTGTAAGTGCCTGATGATTTAAAATAAAATACTTGTAGAAGGGTGAAAATCTGTTCAGAAGTTTACTTTTGAGTGGAATTTGATCTGCTGTTAATGAGTTGTATCAGTTGCATATGTGGGCTTCTTATTCTGGGTTTATGTCATATTCAGTTTGATAAGGAGTCGTTATTGAGGTCAGATCTTTCACTCAGAACAAATAAACCACAGCCAGAATTTTTCTGCAAAACTCTGACTGCAAGTGATACAAGCACCCATGGAGGCTTTTCGGTGCCCCGTCGGGCTGCGGAAAAGATTTTTCCTTCCCTGGTAAGAATTATTCCTTGATCGGTTGCTTGTTTTATGTGGTTCATGATTTGACCGAATATCTTGTGTCAGTAGGACTATTCTATGCAGCCACCTGCACAAGAATTAGCGGCTAGGGATTTGCATGATAGCATGTGGACCTTCCGTCACATTTATCGAGGTGTGTTCATTACTTGTACTTCAAAATCATAAATCTCTGCCCATCCCATAACTGTGAAAAAAGAGATTCCTTTTTATTGTCGTGTTGTTTTTGTTTTTGTTTTGCAACTTTCACCAAATCTCTTTATTTTTTGAAACCCAGGCCAGCCGAAAAGGCATCTACTTACCACAGGTTGGAGCCACTTTGTGAGTGGCAAAAGGCTTTTCACTGGTGACTCTGTTCTGTTTATTAGGTAATCATGGATACTTATGTCTGTATCTCTTGTCATCTTATCTTGCTTACATATGATTCATGACTTGGAGCAGAGATGACAAACAACAACTGCTTTTGGGCATAAGACGAGCAAATAGACAACCAACCAATTTATCATCATCAGTACTTTCCAGTGACAGCATGCATATTGGTGTCTTGGCAGCTGCTGCCCATGCAGCTACAAATAATAGCCCGTTCACTGTTTTTTATAATCCGAGGTCATTGAATCTTTTTGCTTCGCTGAGTTCCTTTACATTTGATTTTATTAGCATAATTGATTAGATAAAGCAAATGTTCTTATTTATTTGACTGAACTGTGCTATATTGATGACTGGACATGCAGAACTAGTCTATCAGAATTTGTGATCCCACTTGCCAAGTACTACAAGGCAGTTTATAGCCAACAAATATCCCTAGGCATGCGATTCAGAATGTCGTTTGAAACTGAAGAGTCTGGAACCAGAAGGTAAACATGACTTGTTGCTCTTGTGGATCTGAAATGCTCTATTGATATTGCTGTTAAACTTGTTAAGAATATGTAGTCTGATTAGTTTTTGCAGTCCTATTATTCCTTTTTCATTCTTGATCAGATACTGAAGATTAGGAATAAAAAAAAAAAACATAACTTCAGGTATATGGGTACAATTACGGGGATCAGTGATCTGGATCCTATACGATGGAAGAACTCACAGTGGCGTAATTTGCAGGTCTAGTTTGTCTGTTGCTGTCAATTATAGTAAATTAGTAATTCTGGCTCTTAGATTGGTTTAAAAAGCGTAGTAGTTTATCTCACAATTTTGAACACAGGTTGGTTGGGATGAGTCAACTGCTGGGGAAAGGCGTAACCGAGTCTCAGTTTGGGAAATCGAACCTGTAACAGCTCCATTTTTCATTTGTCCCTCACCATTCTTTAGAGCTAAGCGTCCCAGACAACCAGGACTGCCAGGTGATTATTTGATTTAGACTGCAAAAACTAACCTCTTGTTTTGAAATTCATTTTGAATGGCAACCTGTGATCATGAGAACTTCAAACTTCAAACTTCAAAATTACTACAAGATTGAAAGAAAGCACAAGAAGGTGATGTTAATAAAGTATAGAGATTGGGGAAGGAGCAGTATAGCCACAAGTTTATAAATATTCATGGTTTACGTTATTCATCTTTATGAATCTTATCATTTGACGTAATAAAAACTGACCTATTGATAATTTGAGTACTGCCTCGTACTTTTTATTTTCCCATCCTTTTCTTTTCTTTCTCTTCCTCTCATTGACTCCTGTCCTCAAAATGAGTAAATAGTTTCCAATGTTGGTCAGAGAGACTGATGTTTTCAAATTGCAGATGACGAATGTTCTGATCTTGACAACCTATTTAAGAGAACAATGCCCTGGATGGGCGATGATATTTATGCAAAGGATCCACTGGCTCTTAGCAGCCTCGGCTTGATGCAATGGACAAACTTGCAGCAAAACACTTCCTTAGGGAATTCAGTCTCACCCAACTACCTGCAATCGTCTGGATCTTCTCTGCAAAACCTTCCTGATGCTGAGCTATCTCGTATATTAGGTTTTACAGCAGCCAACACAACACCGCAAAACAATTTGCAGTTTAATGTGCAGAGGCCAGTTCAGCAACTGGATCATCTTCAGAAGTCATCCACAATTAACCAGTCAGTGGTTCAGTCTCAGCAACAATTATCTGACGTTTCTGAGCAAGGAAGGCAGAATCTGATCGGTCACTCACTACCGACAAGTCAAGTTCAGTCTCAGAATCTTCCGTCCCGGCCTCTCATGCAAACTCAGGATGTTCTTCAACATTCAACATCCCTTCAAAATCATCAACTTCTCAGAAACTTCCCACATATAGTACCACAGCAGCAGGTGTTGGGTCGAAATCACCCACAGAATGTGTTGCCATTGCAGCTTCCAGAGCAAACAAATCAGCAGCCACAGCTGTCTGGGAACCAAATGCAGATCCATTTGTTGCAGAAACTCCAGCAGCAGCAACAATCGCCTTTAGCTCAACATTCCACATTTCAGCTACCAGCTCACCCAACTCAACTCCATGATCAACAGAACTCTATGATAGAAGTGTCTCAAAGCTTTTCTAGGTCTCTGACGCCCTCACAAGTGCTGGATATGCCTCAAGTGCAGAACTCCTCTCATGATCAGCCACAACTTCCTACTCAGCAGATGACAAGGAATACGAGGCAAACCAGCATCCAGTTACCTGTGTCCCTGCAGCTTCCGAAGATTCAGCAGCAACCTGGCATGATGGCTGATATGCAGGGTCAATTTGAGCTCATTTCAAATCCAGTGCAAAATCAGCTCTCTGCTGCTGGGAGCAGCAACTTGACCGGAGCTGCTATAGGGGCGCAATCTGTTGTTACTGATGAAGTTCCATCATGTTCTACTTCGCCTTCCACAAACAACTGCCCTAATCGGGTTCAAACAAGCATGAATAGAAGTCATCAGAGTAACACAGTTGGGGATCCCTCCCAAGCTTCTGCTCTTATCCGTCCTGATGGTTCGGAAACAATGGCATCTGATGTTAGTTTCATGAAAGCCGCACAGCAAATATCTGATATTAAGCCTTCTGTCAACATCTCTAAGAGTCAAAACCCAGGTTTTGTTGATCCACAAACTTATCAAAATATTGCTTCAGTCCAGATGGATTACTTAGACACTACCTCAGCTACATCTGTTTCTCTTTCACAAAATAATGTTCAGTTAACTGACAACCCGCTGTCCTTAAATTCTCAATCAGTGTTAATAAGAGATTCAGTTCATGATTTGGAGGTTCAGGATGAGCTTAGGAACAATATCCTTAGTGTGGTCAATATCAACGGTCAAATGGGAACATCTCAAGTCACACCTTTTGTTTCCGAACCTGTTCTAACAAAGAGCCTGGCGCTTTCTGGCAAGGATTTTCCTAATAGTATCACCTCTGGGGACTTGCTTGGAAGCTATGAGAACTGTAAAGAGGCCCAGCAGGAGCTTTCATCCTCAATGGTCACACAGTCTTTTGGTGTGCCAGATATGGCATTCACTTCTATTGATTCTGCTATAAGTGATAGCAGCCTCTTGAACCGGAGTACGTGGGCCCCACCACCCCAGTATCAACGAATGAGAACATATACCAAGGTATTCCCCTACCATTTTAACAGCTTCTGTTGTGATAGTGTTTTAGGAGGATGCTAATTAGTTGGCTTTTACATGAAGGTCTACAAACGTGGTGCTGTTGGTAGATCCATTGATGTCACGCGTTACTCTGGTTATGAGGAGCTTAAACAAGATTTAGCTCGTAGGTTTGGTATTGAAGGACAGCTGGAGGACAGGGGGAGGGTAGGCTGGAAGTTAGTATTTGTGGACCATGAAAATGATGTCTTGCTTGTGGGTGATGATCCTTGGGAGTAAGTCCTCTAGCTCTCTCCACTCTTTTTATGTATGAAACAAAAACAGCATCTAGCTGGTAGTGTTGCATTGTCTGGTTCAAAAAGTATGCTGCATAGATATAACTAAAAAACTGAGGTAAGAAAAGTTGAAAAAAGCAAAACAAAGCCTGGATAACAAAAAACTATTTATGGACAACCTGTAACTTTTCTACTTATACCTCTTGAATCATATCAATAATTAACAAGCAATTAGGAACCAGTAATGGATAGTGATTAGAACGTAATTGTGTAATCATCTCATTGTATTACATAAGCTCTGTCCTAATTAACATCACAGCCATAAATATTGTATGCATATGACATGACTCAATTCGCTTCCTATTTTTCCTTCCAAAACGAAATTGTCTTATGAATAGAAAAATATAAAAGTAGAAATATTAGAGAAGAAACAATTAACGTCACTTTGTTTTTTTATTTTATGAAACAAAAGATGAGAATTTTAGATTAAAATGTTTGAAATCCTAATGAAAAAATTATAACTACAATGATAAAGAAAAAAAGTTCATTAAGAAAAAGGCATGTTTATTTTGATTACCAAACATAATAAAGAAAAAAGAAAGAAAAAGGAAAGTTAATACATAATTTGTTCATAATATTGTCAGTTTTTTAAATACAAGGTTGTCACTACTATGAAAGACGAGATAAAAAGTTATAATGAAAAAAACAAAGCAGGAAATTTCCCCATAAAAATGGAATAAACAAATTGCGTATGAAAGGAAAATAGCAACATAAAAGAACTGATCTCTAAACTAAACTTACCAAGAAAATCTATCATAAGCACGTGGGCCTTCAAAATTCCTCTAGCAAGTAACCTGATGATCAGCTCTAGGCCAAAATAAGCTAGCTGAACAAATGTTTTCTTTCAGTCACACAAAGTAGTTTGAAATATTTGAATGTATGAATATACCTCGAAATATGAAAGAGAAAATGAGTCATATTTAAAGAAAGTAAGTTGTTAACATAAAGTTTACCCATGTTATTTCCTACAACTAAAAAATTAGTCGGCACTTAAGTATTTTTTGTTGCTATGTGCTTTTTGGTATACTCTTTTTATGTTTATGGAAGTTTTGTATAATAATATAAAAGGCTGTGTATAATAGGATGAAATTATACTTATTTCTTGACAAGAATTGCTGATCTTAATGTGTAAAATATCCTTTTTTAAATTGCCTTTATGTAAGAAACGTGTAACAAACACATTTATACTAATGATTATTGTTAAAAACCCATGATGCACTTTTACTAGTAATTTGTTTAAGCGCAAGTAGTTGCACATTGCTAACAGTATTATTTTAACCATGATTTGGAAAGAAAGACTTCCTTTGTATGGTTGTCAGAGTGGATTTTTGGCGGGCTTCATGATACATTTTTTTAACCAGTATTGGCTCTCAACTAAATTATTTTAGTTTATGTAGAAAATGTAGATAAAAATATGAACTTCATTCTTTTGGATTGTGCTTTGTGAGAGAATCATGGTTAGAAGCTTTGTAAAATTAATTCTTAGAAGTCACAATTACCATAATGAGAGTTGGTATATATTTATTTATTTCGTGACTTTGGAAGTAAGGAATTGTTGTGTTCACAAGTATGCTAAATTTTCATTTGTCCAACTTACTTTCATGTCAATTTACTCAAATTTGGAGCAAGACTTTATATTTGATTATAAATATTAGGAAAACATACTTATATGTCTATTTAATTGTAAACCCCCTTCCCTCCTTTTCAAAAAAAAAAAAAAAGCAATGGGTTCAATACGTTTGTCAGATAATATCTTAGTAATGGGTTGACCTATATGTTTTATAATTATTTAGTTTAATAGATGTTGACCGTTATCATGAACAGCAGTCTTACTGACAAGGTTATAAAATTTTAAGGCTTCATTTGGATGGGGTAGCCCTGGGAGGGATTTACTTTGAAAAGAAGTTTGTAATATTTTTTACCCTAAAAAACTTTACAAATTCTCTTTTAAAATGAAATCTCTTCTAAAATTACCTCATCTAAACTAAGCCTAACAGTTCAAACGTCTATCACGTATTAGTTGATAAAAGAAGCATCAAGTGAATTGTGGTAGTTTTTCTTTTGTTCTTTAGTGGGTTTTATCTTGTGTTACAGTGCCGGAGCTCTGTACAATTTTGTGTGCATAAACTAATGTTGGCATTACTGTTTGCATTATCAAAGACCACCATTTTTGGCATTTCAAACAATAATGTTTCCAAAACTTTACAACATGACGTATGAATCTAGCTTCATTTCATTTGTGTGTGTGTATATATATATAGCCCTGTAAATTGAATCTCTCCTTAAGTGTTACTGTACAGGTTCTGCTGTCAGCCCACAAGCTAATAGAGAAGATATTGCATTTTTTTTCTCTTTCAATGTATAGGTGTAAATTATTGCTCATTTCGTGACTTGAAAAGAAAATACCAATGATAGTATGTACTGCGGTAAAGCTTTCTGGTAAATAAGTATTTATAAATTTGGAAAACTAGGTATTTAGTACTATTTGGTACTTTGTCCAGGACATCTCAAATAACACTTATTATTTCATCGCATGAGCAATCAAAATGATTCGTTTGAAAACTAGTTAGAAAATGATTTATATTTGCATCGTGTCAGTACAGAAATTCAGCTTGGATGACGATGTGGGAACAGGACTAGAGGTGTGAAGTTAAGAATAGTTCGTTGACATATCAAAGATGAAGAACTAGTTATGGGTCCTAAGATGAACTTGTAAAAGTAATCAGAATTCAGTTTCAGTAGAATGGTTTGTCTGCACTGCAGTTAGTTTCATGTCTCAATATTAGCACCTATATGGAATATGTCTGAATTAAAATCTGCTGCTTCTTGGTATTGTAGGGAATTTGTCAGATGTGTTCGCTGTATAAAGATTTTGTCACCTCAAGAAGTCCAGCAAATGAGCCGTGATGGAGATTTTGGAAATCCATCTCTGCAAAATCAGGCGTGTAGCAGCTCTGACGGTGGGAATATCTAAGTTCTACAGTTATGAGGATTGATGGTTAATGACAATATATAGATATCTATATATGTACTGGGTTGAGGAGTCAATCAGCTCCTTGATTTCAGGCATTTCTGCTTGGATGCCATGGACATTATCCAATTACCGCGAGCTATATTTGTATCGCTCCAGAACATTGAGTGATATCGAAGTATAATTCTTGGCTTCTTGTCGAAATCAAGTGCAAACTGTCACATAGCAAGCAGAAGCTAGTCCATGAGATAGGTTTATGTGTTTCTTTATATGCTATTGGGTGCATTACTGTTGAAATTTTGCACCCTTTCAGGCTGTACCACTCTTTCTTTCTTTTCATACTTGACCACAAACACCAGTCTGTAGAAATCAGAAGCTTCAAACTGATATGTTGTACATCGCGAATCTTATCAGCAAGCAGAGGATAGTCAATGAGATAGGTATACGTGTTCATTCTATGCTAGTGAGTCGACTGCTGGTGACGACGCTTGTGTATCACCTGTCCGTAGACTTCTATCTCACCCCCTGTTTCTTTTCATGTTTTGTTAATCACAAGTTCAACGTTGTAGAAATCAGAAGCTTCAAAATGATGTGTTGTAAACCGTGTGTACTTTTCAAAGAAATCTCTCATTTCTGCAATTGGAGTTATGTTATTCTCATCTCTGTTCTTTAGACTTTGATTAGGCTAAGTTGTGGCAGCACTCACGTTGTACGAAATGTCTCAAAGTTAACAAGGTTCTTTGTCTTGATTTTGACGGGTAAAAGTTATCTGACGTTACCGAACCGTTGGATTTTGTTTTCACGATTACAGGTCCAACTGTTTCAATCGTTAGCATTTAGCAACATCAACGACTTAATTGCGTCTATATGGTAATAGAACAAGATAGTTTGCATATCTACTATGCATTTCTATGATGATATTAGAAGCATTATAACTTTTCAATTTAATTGTTTTTAGGCATATCCGCTTTGCATACTTAATATGACATTAGAACATTACGCTTAGCATCCTTAAACTGTGTATATTATAGGTAGACTGAACACTAATTTAATTGGAAAAAAGAAGCTTAATTTTTGTAATGTTTCCTGACACTTCTCTGTTACTTTCTTCATTCTCTTCCTTCTTCTCCTTCTCACTCTTTCCTTTTCTCTTTTCTTTCTTTCTCACCCCACACTGTGTTTTTACGACCATGTTCTCCCATTTTTATATATTAAGCCTTACTAATAATAGAAGTAACCAAATCTTATTTTAGTGAATCATTTTTAACAAACTGATTAATTTAAAGTTAAGTAGGTGTAAACATTGCTTGTTTACACTCTCCCTAAATGATTGTATTTTTTTTTTCCAGTCTTGTAGTCATGCCAAGCTATTTTATGAAACTTTCAAATTTCGCACCACCAAGACCATTTTTAAATGTATTTGTGACATACAATTTGCTTTGATCTGATTCATCTGGATATCGCCTCGTAAGACTTTTTTTCAAATGAAATAATAGTGAACCTCCACATGCTTTGTCCTAGCATAAAACACTAGATTTTATGTTAAGCATATTGCTGATTAATTGTCACAATATATCTTCACCACATAATTCATTAGTTGATTTAGATCTTGTAAAAGTTGCATCAACCATTTACATTCTTGCGCTTCCATGGTTTTTGCTTTGTGTTCAACCTATGTACTTGTTAAAGATACAATAGGTTGTCTCTTACCGCACCAAGATACTACTCTAAATCTAATGGTAAGCATATATCTAGTTGTTGAAAGAGTGTTATGGTCCCTTGCATGGTTAGCATCACAATACCCTACAACTTTTCATGGTACACCTTTCTTGTACAAAATACCATCAAGCATACTCTTAACATAGGCCTAAAATTCAGCATACAACTATTAGATGTGATTTCTTCAAGTTCTTCACAAATTCATTTAGGACTGCAAAATATAAATATGTGACCATTTAAACAAGTTTGGATTATTCATGTGCATTATACCTTCAATTTGGAATATGAGAAAATTTCTTAATGTTTTATAATTAAAATGACAGTATGTGAATAAAATCCAAGGCACTACAAAACTTGATTAATATGTTGCAGAGACCTCCTACTATAAAATTCCCTAGATGGTGTGCTTCCTTGTACCCCCAAATGCATGGCATGCAAACTACCCAATGCCTTGAGGAGGCTCACCAAAAGTGGAAAGTATAATGACATTAGTATCTAAACTCTGAGAATATAAATGTGGTGCAGAGTGACAAGACTATATGGCGGATCACTCCCAGCCTTCTAAATTTTCCAACTTAGCCATGTAATCCGAGCATTTAATACATAGGTTGACTTCAAAAGAGTCACTACTACAAAAATAAACATATATGACACCATATATATAGTTGCTTTAATGAGTACATCTATCTATAAGTTCTCTAATAAAAAAACAACTAGGATGAAAGAATGTGGTAGCAATAGGCGATAATTGGAAAATCATAACTGTAGTCTATAGCGCTAGTGTAATGGGCGAAACTATAAAAGGTGGTTGTATAAAAAAAATATCATCTATATATTAGGCGAACTTTTTTTAGGGTATAGAAAACGGTTTTAAGGTGATTTTTTTTTTCAATTTTTTGTTGTTTATACCTTAGTGAGATTTTTTTTCCTTTTCTTTTAACCTAGGGGCATTGTCCACTCCTTACATTTGCAAGAACACGTATAAAGACCTATTGTTCTAACTTCTTTTTCCCTGAAGTCTTCCACCATTATTGCTTCCTCCACATTTGTGATTACCGCCATCTAAATTTGAACCCAAAACTCCTAAATTTGAAACTCAACACACACAATCTAAATCATTCCTAACAAAATTGCATACTTATTCATGCATTTTAACAGCTTCAAAATGAAACCCTAACATGCTTGGCACCTACTCAAGTATGAAAATTCATCAAACATCAAGACTGATACTAAAATCACCAATTTAAGATTGAAAAATCCTATAACATGCTTTCTAATGTATTAAAATCATATAAATAGGTTATATATCATACTACACAAGTCAATATTTACTAAAAATTCTTAGATCACACTCACACAGACACACACATGGACATAATAGCTTAATTTATGCTAGCTACTCATGCTTTCACCCAAACATGCCCAAAAAATCATACTTTAACTGATATAACTCATGCTCGCACAAATTCTTATTATTTACCTCCTAGGTCAATAAATATCTTAAACCTTATTTGGATGATAACAAAAGAGTTTAAATTAGTTATCATGGCTGTTTAAATGTGCATGAGCTATAATTGATAACAAAGAAGTCAAAACACACTTACTCAATTTTTTTTCTCAAGTGTAATATTTAAAAGAGAAATAAAATTTCAAATCAAAAGAGAAGACTATATAAAGAAAGCCAAGAATCAAGACCTCAAGATGTATATTTCATGTGTTAGGCTATCTTGTAAAGCAGGTTGAGCAAAACACTTTTCATTTTAATCTCGTGGGACATTTTAAAATCCACTTTAGAACTAATTTGATAAAAATTACTTGCTGATATTAAACCCAAGCTCTTTTAAAAGTGTTTCCAAACATATTGGTTCCAATTGAAACCAATCGAATAGGTTCAAGACTAATCAATTGGTTTGGTTCAAATTCAATGCATTAACCATGTAAAAACTCAAACAAATTTATTGGTTCAAAAAATAGTTGGTTGGTTTAGAAATCAATCGATTGGTTTGCCTAACTAGTTCATGGGATTTTCTTCTACAGAAACCCATTTGGTCTTTGTTTGAATACTTTGACTTGTTGATAAAACTAATCAACTGGTTTAGAAACCAATCGAAAGGTTTGACTAACTAGTCCATGGAATTTTCTCCTATAGAAACCCATTTGATTTCTATTTGAGCACTTCTAATGGTTCAAAAATTGACTTAAGTGTTTCACTGACTAGCCCATGGGTTATATTCCTATAGAAACCCATTTCGTCTTTGTTTGATTACTTTGACTAGTTTCATCAAGCCGATTATCTGGTTGATAAAACTAATCAATTGGTTCAATCAACCAAACTAATGGTTGAGATGAAGTGAAAAATAGTTTTTTTTTCATGGACTAAATCGATCGTCGGCTCTGAAGGACACATTAAATTGTTTACTCAATCATTTAACTATTCATATATGTTCATATAACCAAATGTGTGCAGCACAAAACCGGTTGATTGGTTATGCAACGGTAAAATTTTTACTTGAGGTCTAAACATATTTCAATAGATTAGTTTGAACAACCAATAGATTGTTCATGGCAACCAATCAATTGGTTTGCCCAACCGATTGATTGGTCGATATTAATTGCTAAAAAATCTACTTGTTGCTCGCGCAATAAATATATGTTACTCTACTCCAACAACAGCATAGTTGAGCATAAGTATAAATAGCATTTATGAGGTAGCATACAAACAACTCTTGATCCCTCATTAATTACACAAATCAATTCTTTACCCCTTCTTGCAATTAATTCTCAACTACTTACTTTTATATTCTTCTCAAGTTGAAATATTTTCAAAAATGTTTCTGCTCATTCTACTTAGCTAGAAATTACTCCTTAATTGTAATATCCAAATCTTTCTAGCTATATTACACTAAAAAATTACACTTTCATTTTTATATTTGAATCATTTGTGAGATACATTGTAATCAATCACAACTCTCCTCAAAACTCATTATATTGAGCTTGTGTATTACCTAGAATTTTTGAGAAAAGTTATTAGATTAATAGATCCATAAACCTAAAGGGAGTAACTAGGTCAAATTGTAAATCAAATACTAGAATATCATTGAGATAGTAGTGTCACGGCCCGCTTTGAGCACTTTTATTTTTGCGGAATATTCTAGAACCTTCTAGAATGATGTGGATGTATGTAGAGATATGTAGAAGATGTAGGAGGCTTCTACATTTGTATAGATGGTTCTAGAGGGGATGTCTCTAGAACCATCCTCTTTTGTACACACTTGTATGGAACTCTCTAGAGTAACCTAGTGGGTTCTAAATGGAGCATTCTAGAGAGAATATGATCTAGCCCACTCTAGAATTTTCCTTGGGATGGAGGGAAGATGAAGCCTCAACTATAAATAGGAGGTGAGGGGTCTCATTTCCACCATCCACAAGTTGGAAGCTCTCTCTACTACTCTCAATAAAGCTCTCATTCACTCAAACTCTCTTGTGTGTCTCCTTGTGAGTTCTTAAGGCTTCGAGCCAAGCAAAGTTTCCTTATTCAAGAGTGGTAGTCTCTTGAAGTGAAGGCTTACTTAGTCATCCAAGGAGGTGGAAAAGACTAAGTGCCGCACGCAGTTGGCTTAGAAAGAAGTCAGGGCGTGACAGGTGGTATCAGAGCACGGTTACGTGAAGGAGTAACCAAGTGGTGTTGCTATGGCACAAGTCAGCTCACAAGTCACTCAAGTCGGTGATGTTGAGAAAAAGAAGAAAGGTAAGGGGGCCTCTAAAGGTTCCTCTACCAACTTAGAGGATATCATGGAGAGTATGGATAGATCTCTCCAAGCCGTCCAAGGGGATGTATCCACCTTGGAGGGAAGAGTGGACGGGTTGGAAAAAGAAATAGAGGCTTTACCCAACCCCGAGGATGTGCATGGGTTGGTGAATGCTTTTGCCACCCGACTCCGTGAAGAGATGGTAGAGTCCAACAAGAGAATTATGGATGAGATGTTGGACCGAATCCATCAACTTGCGGCCGAAAACGGGGAGCTAAAGGAAAGGCTTGCAAGTGTTGAGGCGGATTGTGCTCGGTGCAAGGAGGCAATCTCGGTCGGTGCGGGAAGCTCAAGGGGGTCTATTCCTATGTTGGATACACCCCGGCCACACAAATACAAGGGCTCGAGGAATGCAAAGGAAATTGACAACTTCCTCTACGGCATTGAAAGGTACTTTTCCGCCACTCATTTACTTGATGATAGTATGAAAATTACCCAAGCCACCCTTTATCTTGAGGATGATGCCATGTTATGGTGGCGTGCTCGCCACCGAGACATTGAGAGGGGTGCTTGTGTTCTAAACACATGGGAAGAGTTTAAGGCGGAACTCAAGAGGCATTTCTATCCGGCTAATGCCGAGTTGGATGCCATGAGGAGATTAAGAAATCTCAAGCACACGGGAACTATCAAGGAGTACATCAAAGCATATAGCTCGTTGATGCTTGAGATACCCGACATGCCCGAGAAGGAAAGGTTGTTATACTTCATGGACGGGTTGCAATCGTGGGCTGAACAAGAGCTAAGGAGGAGGAATGTTCAAGACCTCCCCGCAGCTTATCGGGAAGCGGAGTCCTTGATCGAATACAAGTTCGAGAGAAAGGATAAGAGCCGGAAGGATGGTTCAAACAAAGGTGGGGGAGGCAAGCCCCACAAGGCCGGTCCTAAGCACCATGACTCCAAGGGCAAAGATAAGGAGAAGGAGCATGGAGGTAAGGATTTCTCTAAATATAAACGTGAATGTTTTATGTGTGGTGGAAACCATTTCTTGCGAGATTGTCCGCAAAAGAAAGCTTTGAGTGCCATGGCTTCCACCGAGATGGAGAAAGATGATCAGGGTGAGACTCACATGGGGTCTCTAACCCTACTCAACTCCATCAACTCCAAGCCGAAGGTGCAGGCTAAGGGGTTGATGTATGCGGAGGTCCAAGTGAAGGGTGTCACAAGCAGGGCTTTAGTTGACACCGGAGCATCACATAACTTCCTTAGCCCTAAGGAAGCCCGGAGGATGGATCTCAATGTCACCAAGGAGCCCGGAAGGATGAAGGCGGTAAACTCAAACGCAAGGCCCATTCTTGGGGTGGCATATGAAGTCCCCATCACCCTCGGCTCATGGGAAGGAAGGGTAAACTTCACCGTGACCGAGATGGATGATTATGATATGGTGCTCGGGATGGAGTTCATAGATGTGGCAGCTCCACTCACATTCCCAGGGGATAGCACCATGCACCTTACGATGGGAAAGCAAAGCCATGTGGTGCCCTTAGCACGAGCCAAGGTCGAGTCCCGCTCTCTTTCTGCTATGCAATTCTCTAAGGGATTTAAAAAGGGAGAAGTTTGCTACTTGGCTTCGGTGGTTGAGGAGGAGTCCCCACCACCCGTGGAGGTGCCTAAGGAAGTACAACAAGTCCTTCATGAGTTTAAGGACATGATGCCCGCCGAGCTACCCAAGAAGCTTCCACCAAGGAGAGAGGTGGACCATGCCATCGAGTTGGAACCGGGTGCCAAACCACCCTCAAGAAGTCCCTACCGAATGAGCCCGCCCGAGCTGGAGGAATTGAGGAAGCAACTGAAGGATCTGCTTGATGCTGGATTCATCCGTCCATCAAAAGCTCCTTATGGTGCCCCTGTGCTGTTCCAGAAGAAGCAAGATGGCTCTCTTCGAATGTGTGTGGACTATCGGGCACTCAATAAGATCACGGTGAAGAACAAGTATCCCTTGCCCTTGATAGATGACTTGTTCGATCGGCTTGGGAAGGCAAGGTACTTCACCAAAATGGATCTACGATCGGGGTATTGGCAAGTGAGGATTGCTGATGGAGACGAGCCGAAGACCGCATGTGTAACAAGGTATGGTTCTTATGAATTCCTTGTTATGCCTTTCGGTCTTACAAATGCCCCCGCAACTTTTTGCACTCTTATGAATAAGATTTTCCATCCCTACTTGGACAAATTTGTGGTGGTATACCTAGATGATATAGTGGTCTACAGTGAGACCTTGGAAGACCATGTTGAGCACTTGAGGAAGGTCTTCCAACTCCTAAGGGAGAACGAGCTCTATGTAAAGAAGGAGAAGTGCTCCTTCGCTCTCACTGAGGTGAAGTTTCTAGGCCACTATATCAAGGATGGAAAGATTGGGATGGATATGGCCAAGGTACGGGCTATCCAAGAATGGGAAGCCCCAAAGAATGTGTCTGAACTCCGAAGCTTCCTTGGTCTAGTAAACTACTATCGGAGATTTATTCAAGGGTATTCGGGAAGGGCCACACCCCTCACAAACAGATTAAAGAAGAAGGTCCAGTGGAGTTGGGATGAGGAGTGTGCAAAGGCTTTCGAAGATCTAAAGAAGGCCGTGACGGAAGAGCCGGTTTTGAGCCTCCCCGACTACTCTAAGGATTTTGAGGTACACACGGATGCCTCCGATTATGCTATTGGGGGAGTTCTTATGCAGGAAAGGCATCCAATTGCTTATGAAAGCCGCAAGCTAAATGATACCGAAAGGCGGTATCCGGTGCATGACAAGGAGATGACCGCCATCATTCACTGCTTGCGAGTATGGAGGCACTACCTTCTCGGAAGTAGGTTCGTGATCAAAACGGATAATGTGGCAACGAGCTACTTCCAAAATCAAAAGAAGCTAAGTCCCAAACAAGCCCGTTGGCAGGACTTCCTAGCAGAATTTGATTACAAGATGGAGTATAAACCTGGAAGTGCTAACGTGGTTGCTGATGCCCTAAGTCGCAAGATGATGCTTGCCAGTATGAGCGGTCCTACGGGAGACATCCTAGAACGAGTCAAGGAAGGGATGGTGCATGATGCCTTTGCCAAGAACTTAATGGAGATGGCAAAGGAAGGGAAGACTCGGAGATTCTGGGAGCAGGATGGAGTACTATACACCGTGGGAAACCGTCTCTACGTACCTCGGTGGGGGAGCTTGCGAAGGGACCTAATGAAGGAGTGCCATGATTCCAAATGGGCCGGACACCCAGGTATGAAACGCACCCTCGCTCTTATTGAAGAAGCTTACTATTGGCCACAGATGCGGGATGATGTGGAAGGTTACGTAAGGACTTGTCTTGTTTGCCAACAAGACAAGAACGAGCAGAGATGTCCCGCAGGATTGTTGGAGCCCTTACCCATTCCCGAAAGACCTTGGGAAAGTGTCTCGATGGACTTCATTTCGGCACTCCCAACGTCTGAAGGATATGGATCGATAATGGTGGTGGTCGATAGATTGAGCAAATATGGGACATTCATCCCTGCCCCAAGAGATTGTACGGCAGATTTGTGCGCCCAGTTATTCTTCAAGAATGTGGTGAAGTATTGGGGGTTGCCTCAGTCCATCATCAGTGATCGGGATCCCCGATTCACTGCCAAGTTCTGGAGGGAGTTATTTAAGATGATGGGGTCCGAGCTCCACTTCTCCACAAGCTTTCACCCGCAGACGGATGGGCAAACTGAACGGGTGAATGCCTTGGTAGAGATGTACCTAAGGCACTTTGTGAGTGCCAATCAAAGGGATTGGGCCAAGTTGATTGATGTGGCTCAATTCTCTTATAACCTTCAAAGGAGTGAGTCCACCGGGCATAGTCCGTTCGAGTTGGTCATGGGGCACCAACCCTTCACTCCACACACGGTGGCCAAGAACTACAAGGGGAGTAGTCCAGCTGCACACACCTTTGCACACGGATGGCAAGAACAACTTGACCTAGCCAAAGCACACCTAAAGAAGGCTTCGAGGAAAATGAAGAAGTGGGTAGACAAGGATCGAAGGCCTTTGGAGTTTAAAGAAGGAGACTTGGTGATGGTGAAGTTGTCACCGCAGGTGTTCAAGGCATATCGCCAAGTCCACAAGGGCTTGGTGAGGAGATATGAAAGGCCCTATCCTATCACAAAGAAGGTAGGAAAGGTGTCCTACCAGTTGGAGTTACCACCCAAGCTCAAGGTACACCCGGTCTTCCATGTGAGCTTACTTAAGCCATACCATGAAGACATGGAAGATCCTTCGAGAAAGGAGTCCAGGCGCGCTCCTCCCGCGAATGTGACTTCCTTTGATCGGGAGGTTGAGAAGATCCTAGACGATCGGATAGTCAAGAGGCGTGGCATGCCTAACTACAAAGAATACTTAGTTCGATGGAAGGGGCTACCCGAGAGTCAGGATAGCTGGGAGAAGGCAGAAAATTTGTGGCAGTTCAAGGACACGATCGAGCAATACATGTCTTCTCTCATCATCGAGGTCGATGATGGCTCAGGTGGGGGAGGTTGTCACGGCCCGCTTTGAGCACTTTTATTTTTGCGGAATATTCTAGAACCTTCTAGAATGATGTGGATGTATGTAGAGATATGTAGAAGATGTAGGAGGCTTCTACATTTGTATAGATGGTTCTAGAGGGGATGTCTCTAGAACCATCCTCTTTTGTACACACTTGTATGGAACTCTCTAGAGTAACCTAGTGGGTTCTAAATGGAGCATTCTAGAGAGAATATGATCTAGCCCACTCTAGAATTTTCCTTGGGATGGAGGGAAGATGAAGCCTCAACTATAAATAGGAGGTGAGGGGTCTCATTTCCACCATCCACAAGTTGGAAGCTCTCTCTACTACTCTCAATAAAGCTCTCATTCACTCAAACTCTCTTGTGTGTCTCCTTGTGAGTTCTTAAGGCTTCGAGCCAAGCAAAGTTTCCTTATTCAAGAGTGGTAGTCTCTTGAAGTGAAGGCTTACTTAGTCATCCAAGGAGGTGGAAAAGACTAAGTGCCGCACGCAGTTGGCTTAGAAAGAAGTCAGGGCGTGACAGTAGGCTCATAAACTAGGATATTAGTGATCATCAATACATATACATGAGATTTGAAATCCAAAAGGCAAATCCTTTTGGTAGTGAATGTAGAGAAATTTTATTCATGAACCATTATACATTTATGTGGAAAATTTTTAATTTCTCATTTACATTCATAAAAACCTTATTCACCTCCTATAATATTCTTTCAATTGGTATCAAAGATTGGAAACTTAAAAAGGATCTAACAATATGAGTTGAAAGATCATTCTCAAAAGAATGGATTCAATAAGATTAAGTGAAGGGATCTCCACCATAAAGCCTCCAATTTCTAATGGAGAAAAATTTGCATACTAGAAGAACATCATGTTGTTATTTATCAAGGCTAAAGAATATGATATGTGGTCCATCATAATTGAAGACCCAATCAAAATCATGAAGGAAGTTAATGGAAAGATGGTTAATAAACAACGATTTGAACTCATAGATATAGATGTTGATAAAAAGAAGTTGACTCTCAACAATAAAGCCATCATAATTCTATAATGTGGATTTGGATAGAAAGATTTTCATTGGATACAATCATACACCACTAAAAAAAATTAGGACAAACTTGTCTTAATGCATAAAGGAACAACATAAGTGAAGAATCAAAGAATAACTCTCTATGATATGCATAAATCAAGGATAATCAATAAGTGAATTGAGCAATCGATTTACCTCCATATTAAACAACGTCAAGGCATTGGGAAAGTCATCACTAAGGAATAAAAAGTAAGAAAAGTGATGAGAGGTCTTACAAAAGAGTGGATCACAAAAGCCACAACAATTGAAGGAGCAAGATACCTTACTAACATGACTATTTATGAGCTATTAGGAAAGATTATAGTCCATCAATCCAATATGGAAGATATTAGTGAAGATGAGGAGGAGGAGGGGGAGAAGTAGAAGAAGGAAAAGAAGAAGAAGAATGCTCTAGCTCTAAAATCTCCATCGTCTTCTTTAAGGGAAAATGAGATATTTATTAAAGAATAGGTTGATGATTAAGAATGTCTAATGGATAAATAGGAAGTGACTGTAACACCCCCAAATTTACTACTGAAAAATTTCGTTTAAATCAGAAGGTTTAGCAGAAGCGAAAGAATTAAAACCATAAACCTGGGGGTATTACCGCCACACTTAGTACCAGACCGGTTCACTCCTACCATTCCGATACTAAGTGCTAAGGCTAAACTAAACCATCGTTAAGTAAGAGTCATCAAAACACAGGTCCATGGTTAACATAGACCATTCACGAAAACCACGAGTCCACAACAGTTAAAATATCGTTAAGATTACAACTTAAGAGTACGGTTTCAAAACAAGAAGCGTAGTACAAAATATCGCTAAATGAAACAGATCCCAATGGAGCAATATCCGGATTGCCTACTCACTCAAGTCAGGTCTTCCACCCCGAAACAATATACGATCTTAAACCTGCACAAGAGGTCTGCTCCCCACCATCGGTGGATCATCACAGGACCCATTCAACCAAGGTAGTATCAGTACGGGTCCAATACTGAGTAAGTTCCACTACCTTATCTTATAAGAGAGATATCATCAAGCGCATATTAGATCCGGGTACAACACGTTGATACAATATCATGCATATTCACAACCCATAGCATGAATCTTACCTTACAACTAGAGTAACATATAAAACATATGTAACATTATATTTAAACATATAAGCGTGGTAACCGAAATATGAAGTGGCTCATACGCCTCAGGTAGGAATAATCCATACTATTAAAACTCAATACGTGGCATACTCACGTAAGCATCATGTAGTAATACAGATAATAAAAGCCGGTCATAGTCCAATTAGACTTATTCTTTATTCTCATTAATAATATGTTCATTCCACACATATTCTTTAATAGTCCATGTGAGTGCGGGAACCCCACTATTATAGCCGGTAGACCGGAAGTAAACACACAGGGCAGAACGCCTCTGACCACTATTATAGCCGGTGGACCGGAACGAAACACACAGGGCAGAACGCCTCTGACCACTATTCTGACCGGTGGACCGGACTGGCCCCGACTCACATGGTGTTTCGCTGTAAGTACTTAGTATTTTCCCATGGATTAACTTATTTACTTGGGTCTGTCGAGCCGAGATCCCCCACTATTATAACCGGTGGACCGGGTGTAAACACACAGGGCAGAACGCCTCTGACCACTATTATAGTCGGTGGACCGGAACGAAACGCACAGGGCAGAACGCCTCTGACCACTATTATAGCCGGTGGACCGGCACGAAACGCACAGGGCAGAACGCCTCTGACCACTATTATAGCCGGTGGACCGGCACGAAACGCACAGGGCAGAACGCCTCTGACCACTATTATAGCCGGTGGACCGGAACGAAACACACAGGGCAGAACGCCTCTGACCACTATTCTGACCGGTGGACCGGACTGGCCCCGACTCACATGGTGTTTCGCTGTAAGTACTTAGTATTTTCCCATGGATTAACTTATTTACTTGGGTCTGTCGAGCCGAGATCCCCCACTATTATAACCGGTGGACCGGGTGTAAACACACAGGGCAGAACGCCTCTGACCACTATTATAGCCGGTGGACCGGAACGAAACGCACAGGGCAGAACGCCTCTGACCACTATTATAGCCGGTGGACCGGCACGAAACGCACAGGGCAGAACGCCTCTGACCACTATTCTAACCGGTGGATCGGACTGGGCTCGGCTCAATAATCTTTCACTTTACGTTATTAGTGTCTTATCCGTGTCTTATTGAATCACACAACACCCTTGACATGCATGCGTTTAATACCCTACTACTTTCCCCTCCAAAGGGACCGTCCCATATTTTGAGACCCGTACCTCTTCTCACATCCTACATCCATCCCCCGTAGACTTAAGCATAGTGGCATATAGTAGGGCACAATCTCCAAGAATACAAGCTACCCCAACACCTACGATATCGACTCCGTATGTCCTCATCCTTCTAGGGTTCCTCCTCGTAGACCCTAGTCGGACCTATGTGGTCCAACTCTTCCTTACTTACCCAAACGTTACTTTATCCTCTATCTCGCACCTCATTTTTATTAGGAAACTCCCCAAATATATTACTTTATCTCCCAAGTTCACGTGTGACCGACAAAACCCTAGTTGGCCACCCAAAACCCTAGCACTTTACTTCCTCAACAAGTAATCTCCCTCTTTCACCCCAAATCTCTCCTCTCCTTTGGAAAAACCCATACTCATCCTTTATATAGTGAATTCTCACTCTCACCCCATGCTCCATCCTTCCTTGATCATTTTTACCCTTGTACCCTTCAAATTGCTCATTTCCTCCCGAAACCCTAATTGGAACCCTTAGACACTCTTACACCGACCCACGTAAAATTTTGCACCCAAGTCTCCGAAGGATCCATAACTTTGGCATTATTTTATTCACTTCCTAATTCAACTTTCCTCACGTAAGATTCGTCCCCATGCATAATTTAAACACTCCATGCAGACTCTCCAACACCCACTTACACACAAACCCTAATAAGGTCTCTTATGCACCAATTTATGTACTATTTTTCATACTAAGTCTCCAATCATCCCAAGACTCTCCCAAGCTCTCACTTATAACCCAAGTCAACTTTTCATACGTAAGAATCATGTCCATGCAAGGTCTAGTTCCCCCCATGCAACTTCCCGAACGTTCACCTCTCCGTTGTTCTTTCGTTATCATTTCATGCTACCTAAAACCCTAGCATGCATGTCCTAGAGGGCCATAACAAGTCACATCATCAACATCAACAACAAACATGGAACATGGCATACATGTATAACATAAGGCACACACCACATACCTCATGATCCACGCTGCGCTACACAAAACAGGTTATTCATAGCACATGCATAATACACATCAACATGACATGCTCATCATTCATCAACACATTACAACACACATAACGTAAGGCCATAGCTTCGTCCTTACTAAACGCCCATAAGTAGAGGTAAGTAGAGACTTACTTGGATCTGAAGCTAGCTAAACGAGATAAGAGAGAGAGAGATCCCTAGCTCGTGGATCCACGAGAAAGCTTTCCTAGATCCAATAGAAATCGAAAACTAAATTAGGAGCTATTCTATCAATCAATAATTCACATATTCAAATTAAATAAACACAAACAACACAAATGATTTTTCTTAGAAAACGTGTCCAAAACTTAAAACTTAAAAGCATAGCTTTATTAAGATTTAAGGTTAAAACTAAATCAAAACGGATTAATACAAATATCACTTGGGACATTTCAACTTAATTTGGAAAGCCCGAGAAAGGATAATCGATCATAAGTTAATTTATCGAAAATAACTTATTTATTAGGTTTTACAACTAAATAAGTAACCCAACCATTTACATAACACCAAATTCAAACCGATTAAGTTAAAACATAATTTAAATGATTTAAAACCCAAAGATAGAAATCGATTAGATAAAAGACGCATAGCAAAAATCAATTTTATAAAATCATCCCCGAATATTAGGGTTTTTAATGCCTAAACTACGAATTAACCAAATCACTTCAATTACCTCAAATTGATAGTTTTAAAACACAATTAAACTAATTTTAGATAAATCTAGATAATGAATTTCAACAAAACAATCTTCCGATTAATCAATTCTAGATAATCAATCTTCAAAATTAGGGTTTTAAAGCCCACGACACAAACTCAGGTAATTCAATTTAATTAATTCAAATTAAGGTATTAGAAGGCAATTAATACCATTTCAACCATTTCTATACATTCAATTTTAGAAAAACAACAATACAAGTAATCGATTTCATAATCTCACTTGAAATTTAGGGTTTTAGGCCCGAAAATACAATTCGTTAAAATTCCATAAATCTAATCAAATTGAATGTTTAGAAATGCAATTAAACACATTTTATAACATATCAAATAATCAATTGCTCAAAATTGGTAAAAGAAATACACAATTTAGCACAATTAGGTTTTTGAGCCCGGAACGCAAACCCGATCAATACTTGCCAAAACATATCAATTGACGGTTCGAAAATGTAATTAAACATATTATAATGTAATTTATATAGTCAATTAAATAAAATAACCCGATTACCCAAACCAATTTAAACCCGCGGGAGTTTTGACCTAAAAATCCAATTCCGATCAATTACGCACAATTTTCCCAAATCGACACTTCCGATATAAAATTAAATACATTTTTAACGATATTATAAAATCAATTGAGCGGGACGGCTCAATTATACGACCCAATTTCATTACACCCAAAATTTGACCTAGGAATCAAATTCCGATAAAACCTGTATAAATTTCTCAAATTGACGGTTCCAAAATGAAATTGGATACATTTTAAAACATATTGTATAATCAATATGTCCGAAATCGCAAAAACGGACGAATCTGAAAAATTCGGGCATAACCCGGCTAAAAATCTAATTTTCCCAAAATTCCAACACAACCACACAATTAACCTATCCAAATCAATCTTACAGCACATATATACATTATCAAACAATCAATTTAGCTTTTTATAAGCTAATTCATACCCAATTAATCAAAACAAGGTTAGGGTTTTTTCGGAAATTATACCAAACGAAAAACTGACAAATCGGGGCAAAGGGAGGCCGGGGAAGCTTCGTCGGAGGCTAAGGACTGCTCGCCGGTGATCGCCCAAGCTCGCCGGTGACCGGGCGGTAGCGCAAGCGGTGCGGCTCGTTGCTGCTGCGCTCTGCCGCCGCTGCTGCTCCTGTGCGCTGCTGGGCGTGGCTTCGACTGCTGCTGTTGCGTCGACGGTGCTGGTCGGCAGTTGGAGGCCGACGATCGACGAGGGGGGAGCAGGGAGGAGGAGCTGGGGAGATGGAGAGGCGCGAGGGGGGTCGGCTAGGGTTAGGGTTAGGGTTGCGAGACAGGGGGTCGGGGAAAGGGAAGAGAGAAGAAAAAGAAGGGAGGGGGCGTCGGTCGGGGCAGGGTGCGGGGTTTTTTTTTTTAACAAATACACATTAGATAAAATACCAAAAACATCAAAATATTAGTAGAAGATTTTATCTAAAATTTATTTAATCAAAAATTTATTTTGACCGGATCCGAAGGCTTAAAAGTAGTAAAAAGGCTATATAAAGACTTTTGAAAACATTTACGGAAGGATTTAACAACGAACACAAAATTTATATTATTTACGGAAATGTATTATAAGACCTCGAAAAATTATTTAAAAGTATATAATAAAATGTTTAAGTCAAATTCTAATAAGTCAAGACTAATTTTAATAATTTCCGAAATCGGTTTTCCACAAACTAAAAAGCGTAGAACGGAAGAAAATTAATTTCAAAAAGAAATTCTTAAATAAGTTCTGAAACTATTTTTAATTTAAACTTCCCGAAAATATTACATTCAATTAATTAAAACGTCGATAAAATATTACTTCCCGAAAATGATTAATTACATACAATTATGAATTCAAAATCGTTGATAAATCCATAAAACGAATCGAAATTAAAATAATTAATTGTTTACATCAAATTACGCTAATAAAATCATTAAACTTAATAAATCTGGATTTTAAAAATACAGGGTATTACAGTGACACTTATCACTACTCAATTCAAGAGATTTCTTCCATCTAGAGGAGGAGGAAATGGAAGAGAAAGAAGATACATTTCCAACACTTTAAGGAGGCCAAGGAACTCATCGAAGGATGATAATATCAAGTGTCACAACTGTGGAAAGCCCAAACATGTGATTCATGATTTTTATGAATTCAAAAATTATATTGCCTATCAAATGACAAGGAGGAAAGGAAACATAGGACCATGTAAACAAGCTCTAAGAAGGTCATGGTTGCATTCGGAGAAATTGAAGGAGAACCATCCAAAAAGGATTAAATTTAAGGCCCCAAATAATATGGAGAGAAATTAAAATTAAAATAGAAACAAGATTAGGTTGAGATGACATCAATCGATCAATAAACTATGTTGGTCAGCCAATTATTCAATGATTGAAACATTTTGGAAAAATATAAGCACATCAAGTAATGGGGCTAACCCACTTCCTAATAACCTTATTACATATTCACCCCTCCTTTTTCCAAGTCTTTTTGCAAATTAAAACCAAAATAAACTTAAAAAATAATATCAAACACACTCAAATCATTATCAAAACATGAATTAACACACATTAAAGGCTAAATTTTATAGGGTATAACACTAAATGATGAATAAGAGTGCAAGAAAACTCTTCAAAAGATACACAAACACACACACACACACACACACACATATATATATATATATAGAGAGAGAGAGAGAGAGAGAGACAGAGACAGAGACAGACAGAGAGAGAAAAGAGAGAGAGAGCATCGTAGTAAAGGTTATACAACTAATGTAGCTAAAATTCAACAATAAAGTCAAGTGTTTAATTAACTGAAAAAACACAAACCATTCTCATGTGAAGATAAAATGAGCTAAGCATTGGTATTAGCACCATTACATCAAAACTAATAACTATCATCATTATCCTACAATAGAGTGTCATATACCTATTTGAATAGGTAGTGATCATAAAATAGTAGTATCAATATAATGACATATAAAGTAATATCTAAGTACTATGAATAGCCAAACATGGTTTACATGGTATGATAACAACATGTAATAACATGCTTGCACCCATGATTGTTAATTACATTATGCACATAAGGCATCATATGGAACACAATAAAAAATCATAGATTACAACACATGTAATGTAAATTAAGGGTAAACATGAAATATGTTACACCCATCCAAAGGATATATCAACAGGGAAACACATGTCCCCTAACTCATTGTCTTTAGCCATGACAGCTTTAAATAATGCAATAACATTGGGTTATACACACATGGTCATTGTAATACCCCAAATTTTATCTAATATTAATCCTAAGTAATTAATATCTTAACATAATTCTAATATTGAGAAATTAATATTTCTACCTTACCCATACTCCTTAACCCTAAAACTCAACCTAATTATAGTATTTATTCTGGATTATCAGTATTTAAAACTAAACCTAAACTTGGGTGGTTTACAATTAGTTTTATCCCAATACCCTAATCTAAATTATTGCATCCTAATTCTAATTATAAACCCAAGCTTAATTTCCTTCTCCTTATTCCTTTTTTTCTTTTCACCTTTTCCCTTTTCCCTTTCTCCTTTTCTTTTCCTTTTCCTTTTCCCTCCCGCTTGACTTATTTTTATTTCTTCTTCCTACATGAAACACTCCCTCTGCCATGCTGTCGTGACCTTCCCACCTTTGGCGTGACATGTTCTGTTGAAAATCTAAATCGCCTCATTTCCTTTCTCCCTCTTTGTGTGCATGTATATATACATACAACTCACAAGCTTAGTCATTTAATGCCCTAACAACCTCTCCTCCCTCCTTTTTTTTTAAAGAATAACACCAATCGAAAGCCCTTCCTTTTTCTTCCATTCCTCCTTCTCACTCTAATGCCACAACAAACCGGTAATGGATCCCTCCACCGTTCCTTCCTCCATTTCAATGTCCATAACCATTGTCCTCCCCCTTATGCACTGACCATTTCCACCATACCCCTACCTCTAGTTTCAGCCAAAACCATTGAAGCCACCCCCACCAACATCAGACAAAACAAACCTCCCCATTTTCTTCACCAACCACCACCTTTTGATCTTTCTTTCATTCCTCCCCTCGAGTACTGGTGCTATATGCCATTTCTACCCCCATTTTACCAACCAAAACCACCTAAGTCATCCCCAACCCTTTCAGCTATTTCCACCAAAACTACCTCCTTTTTTTACCCTCTCATCCATTCCTCCCATTAAACAACACCCATTATTTCCATTCCATGTCCCTATCAATGCCCGATAGTGCCTTTGATACCCCCTTTAGTTTGGCACCTTCCATCGTTCCCCTCCATTTGTTACATGAAGCTTTATCAAGACACCTTTAAGTATTGCGAATTATTTTTTGCTCCATTCTTTCTCTCTTTGCTACTATATCCTTTCTTTGGTTATATCCATAAATTATAATATTTATTTATCATTGTTTTCTTATATTATTTTATGGATGTTCTTGAGAATGTAGGATAGGATATATGTGCTGAGAGATTGGTGTCTTTTTTAGTAAGGATACAAGTTGTAGTTAAGATTTTCATGCTAAATGTTATGTATGATTACGAGTATGGTCATGGTGCTAAAATTGTTTTGTTAAATTCATGTTTTTATGTTGTGATATGATAATGTGGATTATATGACGAAAAGCGCATGAGAATAAGAAAACAAGTGCTTATACAATATCATCGTGTTAATTCTTATATTGTAAACCCTAGGTGAGTTGTTATGATATATGGTATTGAAATATGGGTTGATAAATTAATTTAAGTGTAAAATTAGTATATTTAATATGTTTGGATAAGTAATAAATGTAGACTTTGAAAATAATGATATCAAATATATAGGTTTTTTACGAAATAAAGGTGTTTAGCTATCTTTAAGGGAATTTTGGTCAATATGTGTTTGACATTAAAATGTTGGTGTTTAGTTTTTTAAATGGGTCAAAATATCAAAAGAGTATCATGTGAACTTTTTGTAGTATTTATAAATGTCCGAAGTCTAAATAAAATGAAAAAATGGCTTAAGTTGGAAATAATAACCCTAGTGGATGTATTGTTATTGCACATGTGTAAGAGGTTGAAGTTAGAAAATGATCTTTGGATATGTTTTTAATATTATAATTTTAGGAATTTAAATCAAATTTGGTAATTATATGAATCTTATGGAAAGATTTATACATAACTTGTGAAATTAGGGTTCCTTAAGTATTATGAATAGTAACTTAGGAAATTAGGATGTTTGACGTGCCTAATATATGGGATAAAACTTTATTTTTAGGTTATTTTAATAATAATAATAATAATTGAGGAATATTTGATAAATTTTGTGGATAAATGATTAATATGGAATAAGTTATGCTTATAATGTGAAATTAGGGTTACTTAGGGTTAGGGATATTATGGACCTATTCCTTGAGGAATGCCTTGATAACTATGTGTTTGTGCTTCACATGATCCAATTATGTATTGTGCATATGTGAGTCCCTCATGGTGTTATAATGAAATATGAATAAGATATTAATCATTTAAAATGAGATTACATGAGTCGAGCCGAGGTGTTTTATGTGTCTGTTCCACCGGATGATAATAGTGGTCAGATGCCTCTTACCCTGGGAGGTGATCTAGTCCCTTCCACTAGATTAAGAATAGTAGATCCCCTGATCTCAATGTGAATGAGAATATGATTATGAGATAAGTTACTAATCATTAATACATTAATCACTTAAAAGGAAAAAGTACATGAGTCTAGACTAAGGTGTAGGAGTCCATTCTAGCAGACAATAATAGTGGTCAAGAGCATTCTACCTTGGGAGGTTCTTCAAACTATTTTACCAGTTTCAGAATAGTATCCACGAGCGTTGTGTCCTGGGAGGTGTAGATTATATTCTATCGGTTTAATAATAGTGGTCAGGAGCGTTCTATAATGTGTGTTTTCATATGCTGACACCAAACATAATATAATATTTATAGATGACACCAAAACTAGTTGACATTTCACATATCACACAAGTGTGTATAAATTGCACTAAACTATCACATAAGTGTTTTAAGCCAACATAGAACCGTTAGATTAGTTCATAGATCCCCCATACTTATATTCTACACATTCAAATCTGAGGGACCTCAGAACAGTCAATGGACATATTTATTATATATATTAAAGTCAAATATCATAAAACAAGGTCATAGGGTATTTTTAGAAAATTTACTATCTATGGTCAAAGTCAAAGGTTAAAGGTCAAAGTGAGTGGTCAATGGTCAATCATTGACCTCTAATATCATATTTAAGGCCTTTAATGGTGGTTTTACCCTTAACTCCTTATTTAACCATAAAAGCATGAGTAAGATCATTTTAAAAATGGACATAGTAATTAGTGGAGAATAATTTAAATATATGGAGAACAATTTGGATATTATAAAGAACAATTTAATTATACCTAAACCATCATAAAATTCTTCCACTTATAAAACATACTAAACATATACAAATCTTGGCAAATTATATATCAAAATTTATTTACAAACTCCAAGAATTGTCATCGTAACCCTAAAATTAATTAAAACACCAATAACCCACATAATTTGGTAAAAAAATGCATCTATGCATAACAAATACTAAAATTTTCCTGAAACATTCTCAAACTTTAATCCTTTACAAATCATGTCATACTAATCCAAAAGAAGACATATTATCTATCAAATTGCATTTAAAAATTTCATTTAACATCATGGAATGGTTAAAATTGACAAAACACAAGCCTAGCACCAAAGAGGGTTGTTTGGCCAAGCCTCACATGTTGATTCAAAATGTTTATAGATTTGATACTTTGCATCATCTTTTCCATAAATTTTACATACGTATTTTTTTTTGTGATTTATAAAATTAATGACCAACTAAACATTCTAAGATTCCATTTGGTACCTCACGTGTACTATACCTTGCAACCAATTGATACATTTATTATGTCAATATTATCATATTTGAAGATCTATAAAATCACCATTTTAATGTTTTTCAAATATATTTTTATACCAATGACTTAAGGCATCAAGAAAAAATTATTTCCATTATTTTAACATTAGAAGATCATGCCTCTTATATGTATATAATCACATAAGAACATGAATTTTCATATGAAAGCTAGCATAAAAATCACCATATAAATCATGCTTTAAATTGAGTAAGAAGATCTTAAATGAATATTAGGCCACTAAAACAAGAAAAAAGAAACATTATCAACACTTAAACTCTATTTACAACACATCCTTCAAAATCTAAAAAAAACAACATAAGAAATTAGTTCTTTAAAAATCATAAAAGAGAGAGAGAGAGAGAGAGAGAGAGAGAGAGAGAGAATAGATTAAAGAGGAAAAGTATAATTGACCAAACCTTCAAGTGTGGATGAACTTCAAGCTTCAAACATGGCGCAAAAATGACATGAGGATAGCATAAGGAAGAAGAAAGAGAATGATAAGGTGTTTAATTGTGTGTGGAGAAGAAAGGATATAGGATGCAAAAAATGAATAGTGAATTAAACCACATTTAGCATGAATAAGATCGGTGTAGGTATGGCAACGGGGTCCCGTGGGGATGGGGATGCTATCCCCCTCTCCGAACCCAAAATAAATCCCTATCCCCAAACCCGCCCAATTCCCCGACTTTCACTAATGGGGATTCCCCGCTTGATTCCTACGGGAAATATATCCCCATACCTATCCTCATACCCAAAAAATCTTTAATAATTTTTTTATTTTCATTCTTATTTTATTATTTTTTTATAAAAATTATAATGTTGTAATGTATTTATTTATGTATGCATATGTATATATATATATTAGGGAGTATTTATAAAAAATAAATTTAGATGTATAGCATGTTGACTTTAGAGTATAAATATGACTAAATGGTGGTTATTATGTGTCGTATGCTCTAGGGGTAGAAACGTAAATTTTGATGTATCATGATTTGTATATGAAATTATCTCATGGAATTAGCATGAATATTATGATATGCTAAAATTGCATTCTAGGGTTGTATATGTGTACTATATTATGTCCATGTTTAGGGGTAATATGATATTTGTCATAATGAGGAAATGTATTGTATGATGAATTATTGATAGCTATTCTATTTTAGCCTTGTTATAAAAAAATATCCTATAGAAGCCAATCTAGTACTAAAGTGAATAAAAAGGGCGGTAGTTAAAAGTTGGAGGACATTTTGTTCATTAGGGAAAAAATGTGACTCGAAGTGAATAAGAGGACTAATCGAATTAAGTGTTGGCCTCAGAATAATTTTGGAATTAAAGTGGATGAATAGATTGAATAGTTTAGAATTGGATAATTATTCAGGCTATGGCATAATGCCTAACCCTAGGTCGTGTTGGCTTGGAAATGTTGTGACCCTTATGGTACTTTAGATTTGAGATTGGTTGATTGATTATTTTGGAGACCATCATGGTCCTTTGATTTGATTGATTGATGGCTAAATTATACTATTATGGACCTTAGTATTCTTGAGATAATAACAATGAATTTCATAAGACACTAATCACTTAAAGAAAAAGAGTTGAGTTTGGAAAGGGATTTCGCACCTCAAAATAGGCCCCCGAGTGCATAGTTGGACCTTCTAGTCAAAGGGCCTACTTCTTCTCTATAGGTACTCCATACACCCTATAGAGGGTACACATACTTAAGGACTTGAGTGCTGAGGTTTAGTATGGACGACTGATATGTCGTATGGCTTCCCTGATGAGCTTTGTTTGTAACTGAGTGATTTGATTTAGTAACACCTCCACAACGATCATTGTCTTAGATATGGGATTGTATTCTACTAGAGAATTGATATTCAATTAATATAATTGGATTAGACACCCATCCCAAAAAAAATTCTAAAAATTCCCCGAACCCAAACCCATCCTTGAAAATTTCCCTTGAACAAAAAATCCCCGACAATGCCCCAAACCCATGGAGATTTTTCCATCCCTAGATGGGTGTAATGATTGCAATTTGCAAAATATTTTGAAAAATGGATACATTATCATTATGGGGGGGATTTTTGGATAAAGTGGTGCACATAATAAGGAATGGAGAGTGGTGGTATACATGGGCGAAGGAGGGAAAGAACAAGGAAGATGTGATATGTTCATGAATTAATGGAAGGTAATGATTAAGGGAATAATCATCATTATTTAGCTTATGCATGCGAAACATGGATGAGTGAGGGAGATATGCACTATATTTATCCTAATTTAGATGTACATGATCAAACATTAGCGAGATCTGATGGATAGGATTTATTCTCAAAATAATAGATAAGATTCAAGTACATAAAGTTAGGTTTCAGTAGCTAACTATACCAGTGTATGATGAATTTATATGAAAATAATAAAAGTATATATACCATTTTAATTCATTTATATATATATATATATAACATAAAAAAATAGTGATTCCTAAAGTTTTATAAATTTTATATAGATAAAAGATTTGATTCGAGACTTAGAATGGGAATAGATGTTAATCAAAATGTGAGTAGCATTTTTTTCATCATCATCTTTGTTTGTCACTTTGAAAATGACTAGAGGACTCGAAAAAATATATGGAATTACAATATGGATTAATTTTTGGGATGGTTTCCATGGATAAAAGTAGATCATAAGTCTCATGGAAGTTGAAACTATTAGAAAAGACAAGAAAATAAGAATAAAATGTTTAAAAAACGTAACATGGGTTTCTAATATTTTAAAGAATGTAATAATATATTTAAGCTATTATCAACTTATTTTTATATCAAAAATATTTTGAATGAATCGTGATTTTGAAGAAATTGGGTATTATAATTAGATCCATACTAAACATTAAAATATGGAAAAGAAAGAAAATAAATATAAATTAATATAACTAACCACTTTTATTTAGGCGGGGGCTTTTCTTTAATTTTTTCCAAATATTTATTAAATACTTTAATTGATGTATAGGGTAAAATAAATTATAAAATATAATATAACAAGTAATTCAAATATATTTATTAAACAAATAAAGAATTACCTATTGATGAAACTCAATGGAGTAGAGAGTTGCTTTTATCCTAAGGAATATAACCAAAATTTTGTTATTGATGACGGATGTAATAAAAACAAAACCTAATGTTCTTCAAGGGAAAAGGTTAGACAATATAAAGCCACTATCATTGCATTGATCACCTACTAAACTCATTCGGCCACATTTTTGTTGTGTGATAGAAGCCGAGGACATAGGAATCGATATTAAGTGGAAAACTCCTTGCCCTCTTTAGTTAAGAATGTTTCATTTAAGAATCTATATTAAAATAATTAGGTAATTATGTAATAAATATAGCTATATATTAAAATTAAACTTACCTTATATATATATTTACATGTTAAATTTGTAAATAGTCTCTAGTCAACAAATATAGCATATCTTATGCTCCTATCCATTGATCCATGTCTTCTACTTTCAAAAACAATTATGTCAAAATAGGAATTATATTCTCAAATCATTCATAGCCACGACTTCAACAAAATACATCTTCATTATAGGAGGCAAATATTGATGGTTGATAGAAGCTAATTCATATTTTTTTACACATCTCCACTCTTACGTCCTTTATTTCCTTCTCTTTCCATTCCCTAGGACTTAATTTCTTCCATAATATTACTTTCTTAGTTAAAAAAGAAGGAAAAATATATATTTTTTTGAAAATATAAGCAGTTAATAAAATTCTCACTATAAATGATATTATCATTTGAATATGACCATTGATCAAATGACTTAGCCATCTAAGACATTCCCCAACAAATGTTAAAAGTGTGTATTCATCATCATTCTTAAAAGTTAGGGTCTCAAATGCAAATTCATATTCAATATTGTAAATAAACACATGAGCTAGCTTAGATCTCAATAAGACATATTGTAACATTGAGATATCATAAAAAGAAAAAAGAAAAAAAAAGCAACACATTGGGTGACAATACACTCTTTTTCCTTCAGTGGTAGATGACATGAATAGTTTTCCTATAATATTTAATATTTCCATTTCATATATCTCAAATGCATATCATTTAATAAGAAAATAATTAAATTAAAATACACTAGCAATGGTACTTCATGAATAAGTCTAGTATGACCACTAGAAGGGGACACTATATTTACCCATTCCTTTATAAGCTTGTTCATTATTTTATGCATCTAAGTTTGCCTTACAATTTATTTTTCTTGGTTCGTAGATAAATTAGTAATTTGATCCCTTAGAGCCCTAAAATTTTCATTTGGAGTGTGAGAATTAGGGACCCATCCAAAACTCTTATTATGGTGGCACCATGAACCACCCCTCTATCTCAACCATCAAACTCTTGGATCACCAAATCTTGAGTCAAGACATCATTTCTCCAACTTTCTTAAGTTCATCATATCTTTTGAACCTCATCCTTGAGCCAGGACACTGTTAGGGATAAGAAATGATATTTAGATATTGAAAAGTAAATATTTTTAAGGCCTTAAAATTTTATCGAATTGTTGTTGTGTTGGATCATCATTAGCTTTTCTTATTGCTTTGTTGATCCTTAACCTCATCTAGTTATTCATTCAAGTAGGAGGAACATATGGTGTAACCTCCTTTTTATCCCATTCCCTTTTCCTTTTTCTCCTTTTGCATCAAGTTAATATACAATAACTTTAAAATAATAAAAATTAGGTTAAATATTAATTTCGTACCCATTATTTTCAGACCATCTAATTACCAATGTATGAGCTCTTATGAGCACACAAATTTTTCTATGCTTTTTGTTATCCATTTTAGCTCTTCCTTTATAATAATAAAAGGCTATATAGAAGATTAGTATATGATGATAGGTATTTTTAAATCTTAATACATATTACAAGTTGTGATAAACTTTAACTTCTTTTGAACTCTGATGCCCCAAAATTATTTACCGATCAGGTGTAATACCCCGAATTTTTAAAAACCAAAGTTTAAATATTTAACCCTTAATTAAAATAATTTAATATTAAATTTTATTTATTTAATTATTTATTTATTTTGGGACCATTGAGTTACAAAGTAAATGAAATTATTTAATAAATCAAATATGATTATTTTTATCATTTTACCATACTCTTTTATTTAAATAAATCCCAAACCCATAATTTTTAACAAAATTATTATCTTAAATAAATACCTAAAGTTGAGATAAATTATGTTAATATTTTTTTTCAAAAAATATTTTTATCCTAATCCCTAATCCTAATTCTAAAAATATTTTTCCTTTTTTTTTCTCCTTTCCCTTTTCTTTTTCCTCCTTTTCTCTTTCCTTTTTTTTCCTTCCTCCTTCCTCCCTTCTCCCACCAGGCTAGCCCACGCCCCGTCCCCTACGCTTCTCATTTCCCCTCTTCTTTCTCCTTTCTTCTCCCCCTTGAGCCAACCCACCTTCTTTCTCCCCCCTCTTTTCTTTCTCCCGAGCTACCTGGCCCACTCCTCCTTTATCCTTCTCTTTTTTTCCTAGCCCTCTCCCCCTTTCTTCTTCCCCTGCCACCCCCAAACCAAACACCCCCTTACCCCTCACCTGCCTTTCCCTTGCGCCTTGCACCTTGCCTGCGCTACCACCAACCATGCTTGCACCACCTCCTCTCCCTACCTTCTTTCTTTCCATTTCTAGCCCAACATTGTGGTCCCCTCATCCCTCCGCAAACCTGCCCCCTATTTCACCCCTATCACTCTGCCATGCCTGACAAGTGACAATAACCGTCCACCCTCTGGCACCACCTACCCGACTCTTGCTACCACTCCCCCTCCCTCTCTTCTCTTTTGTTTCTTCTTCTTCTTCCCCTCCTCTCTGTCTCACTTCCCCTTCGAGCCTCCCTCTCCCAACTAACCCTCTCTTCCTTTCTTCCCTTCTTTTCCCCTATTTTCCCTTCAACAATCCCATAGCACCCCTCCACCGCCTCCGCTGCCCAACTAGCTACCACGCCACCTTTCTTCTACACCCTACGCCCCCTACACTACCCTAAGCCGCCAGCATCAACCAGCCTGCGGCCTACCCCTCCCTTTTTCCTCCCTCCCCCATTTGACCCCCCTACGTTGCCATCTTATCCCCCTTTCCTCCTCCCTTCCGCCGTAGCCACTTCGCCCCCCCCCCCTCAGCTGCTAAACACCACCCCAACATCCTCCCCTCCACCTATCCCGAGCCACATGCCCATATCCCCTCCTTTCTCTTCTTCTTTCCCCTTCCTTTTCTCTTCTCCCTCCTTTCACTACACCCTCTTCCTGTGACGGTCGCCACCGTCTTCGCCACCCCTGATCCTCCACTCTCCGACTTGCAACCTATAATCCCCCAAAATTTTAGGAAACTATTAATTTAATAAATAACTTTTATTTGAAATAAATTAGCTTTTAAAATTATTTAGTTTAATTATTTTATGGATTTTTGAGTATATAAATTTGGATAGGAGTATTTAATAAATTAAAAATAAATATTTTGTTATTTTACCATATTATTTTCACTTAAATAAATTTTCAAACTAGTATTTTACTATAATTATCCTTTTTAAGCCCATATATTTAATTATATTAAATTAAATTATTAAATTAATTTATTATCAAAAATATTACATCCTATTATTTTATAAATTCAATTATTTTCAAATCTCCCATTTTCTTTTCCTTTTCTTTTTCCTTCTCCTTTTCTCCTTTTCCTCCTTCCTTTCTTTTTCTCCTTTTCTTTTCTAGGCTTGGGCTGCCAAGCCTACCTCTTTGCGCTTGGGTCAATGGCCCATTCTCCCCCTACACGCACAGCCGGCCTAGCCTCCTCCTCTCCTCCTTCCTTTCTCCCCTGGATTGGCCGACCCGATCTTTTTTCTTCCCTTCCCCGACGAGCCTGCTGCTCCCCGCCTTGTCTGCTTTTTTTTCTCTTCTTCGACCTCCACGTCTCAACCCAACTGCTCCCCGATCTATCTTCTTCGGCCAGTGCTGCCACCTCGAGCATGCCGGCCACTGCCCCTGCAACCACTGCCACCACCTGCAACACACTCTCCCCCCTCTCTCTCTCCCCTGTATTTTTTTTCACCAAATTGGAACTGGGCAGCCATGCACCCCGTCCCGCATGGCTCCCCTTTCCTCCCCGTCGTCACCCTCTCCCTGCCACCCTACCACCTCCCTGCCACCGACTGCCACCTATTTCCCCCTACCTTGCCTCTTGTTTTTCTTCTCCTCTCCACCCTCTTTCTGCCCATATCTTCGAGCTCCTTACCCCTAATCTCCCCCTTCTCTCCTTTCTTCTCTTTCCATTTTCCCCCTATTTTTGCACGCCGCCACCCTCGGCCGCACCAACTGCCGCACCAAGCCCCTGCGCCACCTTCTGCACCCTTCTACTATCGCCCTACACCACCCCAACACCATCCAAGCCACCCCGCAACTCCCTCTTCCTCCCCTCTTCTTTTTCTGCCTATTTTTCTTCCTTCTCGACAGCCCCCTGCAGCCCCTCCTTCTGCTGCCGTCCAACCACCTATTCCACCACCCAAACCACCATTCAACACCCTGCAACCCCCTCTACCACCACCATGCCTTAGTTGGGCAAAAACAGCCCTTGCACCCCTATATTTTTCCCTCCTCTTTTCCTTCCTTCTCAACCCTTCCACCTCGACCCACTTCAGTAGCCACCTTCGCCACCTCACCGCCACCGCCTCAGCAGCCCTTGACCACCAACAACCCATCCCCAGCATCCACCTACACCCCCTCTTCACTCCTGCACCATTCCCTTGCCTTGAAACCTCCCCCATCCATCTTCTTTTCTAACCTAAAGATCCCAACCTGAAAATGACCATTATTCTTCTTTTCACCCGCCCCTTCGAGCCTGCCCCTTTTTATTTTTACATGCAGCTCATGATGCATTTATTAACCCATTTTTGTTAATAATTTCAAGGTATGATAATATTTAATTTAATTATTTCATTAAGTAAATTTCATAAGGTTTTATGCTTTGATTTTTTTTACTCTAATATAATAGTTGTTGATATTATTTTTAGGTGTTGATTTTTCTATTTAATGCTTGAATCTTTAACCGAGATACCGGTAAGATTCGATTTTACGGGATCTAAGGTAATCGTTAAACCCCACCTAAACGCATGATAAACGTATGTTTACACATTAGGAATTTTAATATGTTATTGTGGTTGTTAATATAAATTATATGTTTGCTTGTATTCTTTAATAAAAAGGAAAGTATGCTCTTTTATGTGCTGTGTGGAAATGTTGCTTAAGGAAAGAGATTGGCTATTAATGGAAGCATTAAGTACCTATCCTTGTTATTTTATGTTATTGTGGCAATTATGCATGAATAATATTATTGTTAGCCCTAGGGGTATTTTAGTATATTCCTTATGCTAGATTATGACCTAATATGTGTGGGTGCTAATATGTATTATGTTAAAATATAATGGTTGGTGGAGTTGGACATTGTTAATGGAGTATCAATATTATTTTTCCATGGGATAATGTTAATTTAATAAAAGTGGTGTAATAAAGGGGGTAAAGTAGTAATTTTGAAGGTAAAAGGGTAATATGGTAATTTTACAAGTAAAAGGGATATTGTGGTAATTTTGGAAGTTAGGGGTATTATGGTAAATTTGGAAGTAAAAGGGAAAACAAAATTTTATGAGTAAAGGGGTATTATGATAATTTTGGGAGTAAAGGGGTAATATGGTAATTTTGGAAAAGAAGGGCAAAATGGTAATTTGGTAAGGAAGGATAAAAATGGTAATTTTGGTAAATTGTAAAGTAAAAAGGGTGTTGTGGTAAATTTTATAAGTAAAAGGGTATTGTGGTAATTTTGTAAATTAAAAGGATATTTATGGCACACTTAGGAGTAAGGGGTAACTTGGTAATAATGATAACAACGAAGGATAAATTAGTAATTAAATTATGATTATAAAAGGTTAATTGGATAATTATGATAATAGAGAAGGGTAATTTGGTAAATTAATCAATAAAAGGGCATTATGGTAATTTTAATAATGGAGAAGGGCAATATAGTAATTATAAGAATGGAGAAGGGTAAATTAATAATTATAAATATGGAGAAGGGCAAATTGGTAATTATAATTATGAAGAAGGGTAAATTAATAATTGTAATTACGAAGAAGGGTAATTTGGGATTTATAATAATTAAAAAGGGTAAAATGGTAATTATAATAATTGAGAGGGGTAAAATGGTAATTATGATAAAGGAGAAGGGTAATTTGGTAATTTGTCCAACTAAAGGGGTAATTTGGTAATTTAAACGACTAAAGGGTAAATTGGTAATTATTTAACCAACTAAAGGGGCAAAATAGTAATCATGATAATGAAGGAGGGTAATTTGGTAATTTATCCAACCCAAGGGCAATTTAGTAATTATAATAAAGGAGAAGGGTAATTTGGTAATCTAACCAACCAAAAAGGGACATATGATAAGGTTAACAATTATGAAGGGTGAATGGTGATCTAAAAAGCGTAGGAGATAATTTAGTAACGTAAACCAGATAATTGGATAATTATGCAACCTTAAGGGTAATATGGTAATTTGTCAAGTAAGGAAGAGATGACTTAGCAATTATATAAGTAAGGGGTAAATGAGTAATTTATACCTAACATGTTGTTGTGATTGTGGAATTTTATAATATGACGCAAATAATGCTGACTAGCAAGGTAAGAGTATTTGATAATTAGTAAGTATTACGAGAACGAATCCTAATTCGGAATTATATAAGATTATGATGGCCTTAATGATTTCTCTGTGTTATCTTAGATAACCACCTGAATAATAAACGACTAATGATATCAGAACAATCAAAAGTGAATAAGTATCTGATTAGTGTGCTTTTCGTGATCACCTTAATTAAGACACTAATACTTAAAGTGAAAGACATCGAGATCGGGAATGGTGACTCTTTACTCTATCTAGCTCTACGGACCTAGTTATGGGGTATGCATACTTATGGATTAGGTGTCCTTGTCGGTAGGGTACTGAGTAGCTTTATGCACCAGTACGACCAGGGTACCTTTGCGTCCCTGGGTTCATGGTTGAAGGGTACTGAGTAGCTTGTATGCACCGGTACGACCTGTGTACCTTTGTGTCCCGGGTTCTTAATCTCCCATCCGAGGTAAATAAATGGAATTTGTTGTGCTGATTAAAGAAAGGAAAAATATTAATATTGAAAGCAAAAGATTAATGAGTCGGGCCCTGTTGACTTATGATATTGAGTACCGATCCACCGATTACAATAGTGGCCCAGGAGCGTGTTGCCCCGGCAAGTGATTATGAGTACCAATCCACCGGATATAATAGTGGCCCAGGAGCGTGTTGCCCTGGCAAATGATTATGAGTACCGATCCACCAGACATAATAGTGGCCTAGGAGCGTATTGCCCTGGATGATGTTGATATATATATTCCAATCCACCGACAATAATAGTGGGGGTCCCGAGCTCAATAAAATTAGTTATGGATGTGAATAAAGTTATGGAAAAATACTAATCACTTATAGTGGAACACCATGTGAGTCGGGGCCAGACCAATCCACTGGCGAATAATAGTGGCCAGGAACGTTTTGCCCTGGAGACCGATCCACTAGCATATAATAGCGGTTAGGTACGTTTTTCCCTATAAGTGACCGATCCACCGGCTATAATAGTGGGGTTCTCGCACTCACATGGCTATAAAATATGAGATTGATTGAATAATGATGGACTAATAGCTTAAGGCCCGAATGTATTGATTCTGCACTATGACATGGATTAAGACCCGAAAGTATCGATTGTTCATAATGACCTATTGATATCTGATGTGATTATTAATTATGTGAATGTTATATATACACATCTTGTTATATATGCATGTAGTTTTGTATCATGTGTGACATTACGGGCCTGCTTTACTCAATACCATAGTACTGAAGGGTTCCATTCATGGGGCCCCTGCCTATTCAATGGGCAGCGTCCCTTGCAGATTCAATTTCATGTGCTACTCAAGTGGGCAACGGGAAAGAGCGTAAGGATTATCCGGACTCTTAGGGTTGTCTCTTTACCTTTACTTTCTGGTTTAAATGTATTTCTTATTCTTGTAACCACCATTAGTGGAACCTATTCTTATAAAATATTTACTTGCGCTACTCTTATTCAAATGGTTTAAATTTCTAGCAATTGATATTTTGTTCTTTAGCCTTAACACTTGGTATTGGAACGGTATGAATGAACCGGTCTGGTACTAAGTGTGGCGGTAATATCCCCGAAATTCACCGTTTGATATTTTAGCTTCCGTAATTTCTTTTAATAAAACGAAAGTTTTCAGTAGTGAATTTTAGGAGTGTTACACAACCACCCTGACACCCTGCCTCACACCTGCAACCACCACACACCCCCTACACCAGCCGCCCCCTTCTCTTCCTTTTCTTGTCCTTTCTTCCTCTCCCTCCCTACTCGACACCTCCCTTCCTATAGCCCACGCGCCGCCACTTTTTCCACCTGCACCACACTCCCAACACCTAGCCACCTCCTCCCTCACCCCTGCACCCAACAACCACCCCACATACCTCTCCACCACCTCCCCCAACCCCTTTACCTGAGCCTCCCCCTCCCTCCTTATTCCTCCCCTTCGTCCAAAATGCACGATAGGTGTCATTTGATTTAATCATGTGATGTATACCAAAATCAGACTTAAGGTCTTTCCAAAACTTGGCACGCTTTTGAAGTACAATCTTCATACACTATTCTAACACACCAAATCCATACTATAGATAAATGGACATTGGTAGTATATATGATCCCATGAGTTGTATATGATCTACTTGTTTATATATGCTCTTCATACAAATACATCGGTTTACAAATTCTTGTTATGTCGATGGAGGAATCTCTCCAGTAATGAATGATAATGAAAATTGCCACATAAGCTCTAGCACAAGCATAGCTAATGCATGTTGTCTCATTCTTACACCCTTAACTTTGTAATCTAGTCAACTAGGAATTAAATATTCTTGTCTCTTAATTTTGTAATTTTTGGCATCATAACTCTTCCTCTCTTTTCTTTACCTTTCCTTGAATCATCACCACAAGATTTCATATTTGAAACCATCAAAGAAACAACATACTAAATTATAATCCATGATACCCCATAATAAAAAATAAAATTGAGCAAAATAATTCAACACAAAAAAACCTCAATGCAATAACGATGGGCTCATTTTGATGGCTTATCTTCCAAGCAAATTGTACAAAAAAGAGAAGGTAGTATATAGCAAACAATGACTGATTACATATATTAAACTAAAAGATATAACAATAACACCAAAGAGATTCTAATGATGTGAAAAACATATTCTTAACAATATAAAATATGGAAAAAATCAACCAAAACAATATTTAGCAAGAAAGAAGAAGAGAAATGTGCTAAACTAGAAGAACTACAACATGAAGAAGAAGAATAATGGAGTGTATCTAGTGTTGGATGTGAAAGCTAATTTTAAATTAGGTTAAAGTGAAAAGCGAAGATTGAAAGAAGGAGAAAAATTCAAAAACGTGAATAAATGATGGATCTTGGGTAAAACTATCATCTATACCCATAGATTTTTTTTAATTGAAAAATCCCACTAAGGTATAAACAATAGTTTTCCCCATGAATTTTCGTCTATACCTTTCTCTAGCAAACCTTTTTCAAAAAATAAAATAAAATAGAAGACTGTCATATATTCCAAAATCCATTTATACCCTTCTCTATTACCCCCTGATTCTCTTTTTTGGATATGTTTTATATTTTATCCTTATTAAAAAATTCATGTATAAGTGGTTGTGTATCTTTATTTTTATAGTAGTGTCCAACTTTACTCAATCAAAGCAATTATTTAGATCTTTTGTCTTTCTTAACTTTTATGTTGGCCAAAAAAAAATCCAACTATTTTTTTATGTGCATCATCTTATGTTGATAGTGATTTGCTTATTGATATGGATGCCTAAAATTGCTTGGTATATGAAAAACCACCTTGTAACTACTTTTAACACTTGACATGCTATCATTTTTGTATAATGGTGCATTATTTATTGATTGGATAACTATAACTACTATTTTTTTTTTGTGGTGGAAAACTATTATAATTAATCACTCTCAAATAAACTTCAATGACCCTTTTGTGCCAAATCTTCATTATTATATTTTATCACATAGTAAACTTACAAATAAGATTAGTTGTTTCAAATCCTTCATATATTTTTTTCGTTCCTCTATTTTATAAGAACCTTTAAGCCACATATATCATGATGGATGTAGTGAGTGTATCATCAATAAGTGTTTTGGATGTACTCAAAGTCAATACATCTCAAATAAAAGGGTAGATGAGAAGGTTAAGAGATGAACACAAATTAATTAAATAAGGTTATAAGTTCTTTTTTTAATCCTTGATCATGTATTATCATAATCTTATTCATTAAATTATATATTAAAAAGGGAAATAAACTATAGGTTGTGATTTTTGGGTATGCGGTTATTAGTAGAGGGTCATGTGTTCAAACCACACCCTAAGAACATGGCTCTCCCTCCCCTATTTATAGGTTCCCCTTGTATATCGCTTTCTACTTTGGATAAAGGAGGAAAGGGAGAATTCTTCATTTAATACCCCATCTTAAATTGTTTGATACGATAACTTAAAATGGGTATGTATAATGGAATTATAATCATTAGTTATTGAAAATAGTTGTTAGTTCTTTTACCTTATTTAGAAAATTAATAAATTTACTAAAAGTGGTATAAGTTTTAAAAATTTGCGATTGCAAAATAATTACCGGAGCTTAAAATGTTCAACTAAACATACATTATAATAGTTCACTAGATCATTTAACTCAATTTAGTTTTAGTAATATCTTTTTTAGGTGTATCTGCATATGATGCTATGTAATATATCCAAAAAATAACAAATGATGAAATTCCTTGGTAGACAACTTGGATCCATTTGATCACTACAACACAAACACTAATCATCTTGTATGTTTTCATTTCTAATTAGTGTGAATGTACGTGCAATGTAAACATATTTTAAATGGACAAAAGTATGATAGTTTAAATATTTAATTAATACAAAATATTATTTGATAAAATAAAAGTGATCATAAAATTTTAGTATGCAAATATAAAGTTATAAAGAGTAAAGGTCACATTGAGTTATTATTACAAATAAATAATATAAAAATGTCTTCAAATAGGTCCTCTTCTTTTTTTAACCAAGCAACAAACATATTATTCTCATTTTATTAATTTCAATATGCATGACTCAACAATGAAGTAAATAAAATACTAAAAAATAATTATAGTGCTTAAAATTATAATCAAGAGAATAAAAATAATTATATATATATTATCTTGATGCTAAAAAAAGGTAAAAAAAAATATTTCTATTAGATTGAAGATTTATCGACCAATATAAGTAAAATTAAAATTATAGGGAATCAAAAAAAGAGATATGATGAAGAGAACCAGCATACAAAAATGACATACACACAACACACAAATATATTATTTAGCTACTTTGACTATATATTCCTATGTAGTTAAACTCGTATTTCAAATATAGACTAAGATAATTTACTATTAAATAATTCTATACATAATTATATGTTTTATTAGTTAAAAATTTTATTATAAGGCTTATTGACTAAAAAAATAGAGTTGAAAAATCGTAATTAAAATTTATCGTCAATCTTTTCTAAAGTTTGCATATTTAAAATTACATTGTACCTAATGTAAGGGAGTATATTTTTAAATAATTTAAGCTATACACGAGTATATAATTATTTAACCTAATAAAGTAAAATAGTTATTACCTATACTCCATAAAATATTTAGCAACCTTTTATATTAATCATAATACATTAAATAATATTTATATTAATGATGTCATATTCTATACTTTGTTAACATTAATGACTCAATTAAACTATAAAAATAACAAGTTAATAATACTATTTTTATTTACTACATATATAAATTTTAATATCCTATTGCTAAGACTTTGTTTGACCAAAATATTATATCGATATTACTTAATTACCATCGATGTGTCATATTTCTTTTTAGAAAATTTTATATCCTTACTTTACATATGAGAGGTTTTTTTTATTATTAAAATTTATATGCCAAAAATGTCAGCAAAAACAAACATCCAAAAATTTATTTATCAAATAGTATAGCTCGTATGTTAAGGTTTCATTTAATAACTATTTTTTATAGATTATAACTTAATTTTTGTTATGGTATGCATTTGTTTTTTCAAAGATGAAAAAGATCTTGCATTTTGTTATAATTTAATATATATATTTTTAAAAATAAATGTACAAAAATAAAATACCTATGCAAATAGATGAATATAAATAAGAATAAATTTCATTTGGGTAATGTGACACTTAACCTAAAAAAAACTTGTGGTATTATGTGTTTTTTATAATTTTACTTACTTGTCTTAACATTGAAATTTAGTTGTATTTGAGTACCTAATATGGTTTTGAATGGAAAATTTTCATGAGAAGATACTCACATTAAATTGAATTAAAACGTGAATTTAAATAATTAAAATTATTTAACAAAATATAGGATATGTGTAGATTACATGGTGCTACTAGTAGCAACAAGTATGCTACTACGAGGCAAATTTGTAATTTTTTGTTATAATTTTTCACATCTTTTGTGTATTAATATACATATTTTATGGTAAAATACACACACTTTGAGAATATGGTGGATACGATGACATTTTTATAAATTTATTGACCTTTGTTTTAAAACAATATACATCTTATCCAAGAAAATACACACCTTTAAAATATATCCCTAGAAAAAAATACACATTTTATTTAACAAAATATATATTTTTTTGTATATAAATATACATCTTATTAGAAATAATATACATATTTACCAGACAAATACATATTTTATAGTTATAAATTAACGTCTTATTTTGATAATGTACATCTTATAACATTATTTACTTGTAATAAAATAAGGGATTCATGCATGTGTTATAACTATATATCTTATTGAAATGAATGCATATCTTATCCAACAACTTATGCAACTTTTATATATAAATACACAAAATTTATTCATAAAACAAAAAGGGACAAAAACATGAGTTATAAATACACGTCTTTTTTGAAATATTACACATACTTATAGGATAAATGCATATCTTATATTAGCAAATGTCCATCTTATATCTGTAAATGCACATATAAGATCTATAAATATGCATATTATATCAATAAATGCATATCTTATGCGAGCAAATACACACCATATAAAGGTAATAAAAGTGTTATAAATATTTGAAAGATGTGCACTGTAAATCTAAGATGTGCATGAGAAGTTATAAGATGTGCATCTAACATTATATGCATATCCTATGTACATTTATTCAATAAAAAAGGTGTGCATTTATCTTATAAAAGACGCGCATTAAATCATCAAAGATGTGCATCACCGAAGCAAAGATAAAATTGATGGTGATTGAAATCTTATCTATGTCACCTTAGTGAAGCAGTATGGATCTAGTAAATACATATGTAATGTACACGGTGTTACTAGGAGTATCAAATATGTTGTTGCAAGGCAAATTTGTAATTTCTTACAACTAGTGGTAGTAATATAATTTTACTTATCTTTTGTCTATGAATACATATCTTTTATGCATGAATATACAATTTTTATAGTAAAATAGACATTCCCTCTAAGAATATGTCAAATATAATGACATTTTTATAAATTTATATAACTTTATGTTAAAATAATAGACACCTTTTATCTATAAATACTTTACTATTACAAACCAAACCAGGCCAACCGAATAAATTGGTGGGTTAATAGACTAGTATCATGACTAATATTGATGGGGTAAAATACTGAATATGCATTTAGACTGCTAAGAAAACGACATGAGCGATCTTCTTTTGGAAAAACCAACGACTTACCGACTTTAATGGAATGAGACTAATTTAGTAAAAAAAAAATACTTTACCCATTTTTTCTTTAACTTGTTAGCCTTGTTAATTTTACCTTTAGAATAAAACCCTAGTATTTATTCTTAGTTACTCAATTTCATGCGGTCATGGACTCTAAAATTTGAATATGCTTCATCTAGCAATGATATTAGTAGTACAAGAAGAAGAAGAAGAAGAAGAAGAAGTTTCATTAACGAACTCCATTATTGTTATAAACAAAGCATGTATACTCTATTTTTATCCATTCTCATCCAAGATTTACCCAATAACTAAATGACTAGTCATCAATAATAATAATAATTGAAAAATTAGAGAGAGAGAGAGAGAAGATATAAGGGCGACAAAAAAAGAGTGTATTCTGGTAGCATTAGCCAAAACTCAACTAAACTCAAAGATGAATTAGAGAGACTGGGGGTACCGTGGACAAAAAATTACATGGTGTAATCAATTTCATCATCCACATGGTGTAAATGATGATGCAAATAAGTTTCCATGTCATATTTCTCAACTATTTTTGAAAAAAAAATAGTTTAGTAGTTAGCTACTTATTTTACATGTTAATGTTCTTCTATTAATTATTCTTCGTCTTCTACTTTTTTGATCGCATGTTCTTTGGAATTCTCTTCTTCGAGCTTTTATTTGTAGCTTGCTTCTGCTTTAGTTTTAGTATTTTACATGCCAGGTAGTTCAATTCATTAAAATTTGTTAGGTTTATTCTTCTTGTTCAAGGTGTAATAAGTGATTATATTGTTGATTTTAGTTATTAGGTGTGTGGTTCTTGTTGTTTCAGTTGTCAATCAAACTCATATTTTTCTTTTAATTAGCAGCTTTGGTTTGATTTTGATTTTGTGAAGCAATTTTTGGTTTGATTTTGTGAAGGATGATGATTAAAGCTATAATAGAAGCTATGTTGTGTGTTGAAAATAGAGATGGAACAGAAGCTGCTGATAATGCATAAAGTGGATTATATATTAAACATGGAGAAGGAATATAGGCTTTTGATAAGTTGGAGAATAATTAAATGATGCTAACATATTTCAGTTATGGTGTTGAGATTTTTAATAACTTATTGTATTTTGTAATGTTAATTTGTTATTGAAAAAGTAATGTCATAATATTGTAATTTTATCATATATATGAAGAGTGTATTGATAAATGATTGAAGTAACACTCTAAAATTTACTACTATTTTTTTTACGGAAGAAAAGTATTAAATGATTCTAGTTTACTGTACCATTCACATAGCAAGTACAAGGTAAAACGTTAACAAGTTTAAACAAGATAATAAGAGAATGAGAGAAATTTCATAAAACTTAGATAAGAGTTTGGAGATGAATCCTCTAGTACAATGCAATTTAAAAAAAATTATCCTAAGGAACTAAGAGTCTATAAGGCATTCAAAAAAAGCTAGCTATGAAATAAAATATAATCTACACCCAAGCCCAGACATATAAATCACTCCTCCATGGAGAGTACGTCATGCTCAGCAGAGTCATCAAAGTGATCGCCAGAAACTACACATCAACACTTAGGTTGTCTTCTCATGGAAATTAGCACGCAATTTAAACCTTCTTGTTGTCAATTGTAGCACTGGTAAATAGGGTATCGTTCTAGTCAGGGATTGAGAGGGCTCACCTCTATCTAACTAGCTTAAACTATAAATAAAAATAAAAACACTAAATGACACACAAAATAAATAAATAAGAAAATAAAATACTAATGGGGGTTTATAAAAATAATAATAAAGTAATAAAAGGAACAAATAAAATAAAATAACTAATAATGAAAATAATGGAAAACTACAGATATGAGAAATATGTTAGGGAAATAAAAATCCACCACTAGATTAGGTCGTAATATAATATTTATTTCTAAGTCAATATTTAATCGTGAGAAAGAGATCGACCAAGTTGCACACCAAAAGCAGGTCCATAAACTTTATATTACTTCCTTTAATTAATTAATACGACCACGTGCCTATATTAACCCTATTAAATACTAGCAGTATGACAGCAACATGCGGCTCCTATATTTAACTAGATTTAATGCATTAAGTATAAGTAGAAGGCTGTCAATCTAAGTACCCAAACTAGTACAAAACGCATGTCTAGCTGTATTTCCTATCCTTGACCCACACGTATCGAAACGTTTTTCCTCTTTGGTTAGAATCACAAAACAATTAGGTGAATTGTTATCTAACCTAGCTGCAATTTATACACATAAATTCTAGTATATTTAGATGGACACCTCGCAAGCAAATAATCCTACATACTGCCACTTATGAGGAACCAGAACAAGGCATGCACCAAATAAACTATACTTGACAGAATTATATATATAAACGATAACAACTAACATAGAGTCAAGAAAAAATCTCACAAAACAAAGAAAATAAAATTATAATTTAAATTCTAATCCAGGGTTTCAATTTATTCTCTAACAATAAATAATCAGCCAGCCATAATTAAAGAATTAATTACACAGAAATATATATCTAAAATATAAATTAAAAATAAGAGAAAGAAATAACCATAATTAATTTTGGATAAAAGATCAATAATTTATTCAGATAAAAATTAATTTTATCTGAAATAAATTCTACCGGTATAAACTTTCCTCTAATTTTCTTCCTTGTTTGCCTTGAACTTCCTTGCAAAAATTTATTTTTCTTTATCTTTTCCTTTGCTGGCGGCTGATGGCGCTGGGCTGCCTCGTTTGGTTCGGCGCCCGTGCGTCAAGCCCTGCCTCGAAGTCTATGCGGCGGCTTCCTTCTCTGTGTCTGAGCCTCTTTCGCGTGACGTGCCCTGTGGCGCTCTTTCCTCTGCCGCTCGCTCGAGCCTGTGTGAAGGCTCTGCCGCCTCTCGTTCCACAGAGCCTCGGAAGGCTCTACCGTCTAATTAATGTGGCTCTGCCCACCTTTTATTTTTGATCCGTGCTGCGCTCCATCTCTTCGCCCCATGCCACGTCAGCCCTGCGCTGACTCTTCTTTAATTTTTGTTTTCGTGCGTCCACCGAGCCTGTGCTCCGTTTGGTTTTCATTTTTTTCTAGGCCTTTGGCCGTTGGTCCAAAGGTCTGGTTCTTTTTTTTCTTCTTTTATTAGAAAAACAATACCTGCAAAATAAAATTCAATAAATATTAATAAAAAAAATTTATTCTAAATTTACTTAATTTATATCATTTTAGCTTAAATAATAAAATTTATGCAATTTTTACCACTTAAGCATAAAACAATACTTATTCCCCTATATTAGTTAAATAAACTACCAAAAACTAAGATTATAAGGGTATAAAATGTGTCAAAATATGAACTCATCATTGTCTTCTCATAGAAATTAGCAACACCTATAAAAATGATGATTAATACTTATGTATTAAATAAGGTAACAATACACATCAATAGAAAAGGGATATGCATAGCATATAAGGTCTCATGAAAGAGCTATATAGGCATGTTAATCAAGACACAAGATGACTCAACAGAAATCTAAAATCGAGTTCCATATTAGGTACATATACATTTTCAATTACTTAGTTAATTTGAGTTCGAAAACCCCATTATTCTTGTCTGGTATAACAAACTAGTATAGCTCCAAAGGTAGAATACTCCTGCATATTATTCTAGTCCTGTGGAAAGGACTGATATAACTATGAAAGTATAACGCTCTTGAACACTATTCTCATTTGGTGGAATAGCTTGATAGCACTTGATTTTGACTCACGTGATATTTCACTTTTAATATTAATGTCTTATTAGAATATTTTGTTATCTCATTAATACCATACATGCGCTCATCATGTGATTCAATAATATAATTAAATAAAACCAACAATGTTAAGTAATAAAAATTTCCTAACATGATATTGCATACAAATTGTACATAGCATCAAATTTTGATTCTAAGACATATATCCTTACAATGATATATCTTTGGTCTCTAAGAAAAACTGCTCCTAATCACCCGCCTACAAAACTATTGTATGATCACCTAAATCAAAGGAAAACAAGGGTTAAGATATGTATGAAATAATAAAGGAAATGGAAAGTTAAATGAGGAAAGAAAACTAAAGAGAATAGATGGAAAAAGTGATGGATAGTTGTGTGAGAAGTGACCACTATTAGATGGTCTCTCATGTGAGAAATTCTTATTGGTATGGGGTAGTTATGTGAGTCATTCAAGCTTAGTTAGGAGGTGTAATGTAAGGTAATAATTTTGCTTGAGGCCTACAACATGAGGTGTGAATGTTGGGGTGGTGTTGCCTACATGAAGGTGTTGCGTAGCTAAGACTTATTTTCATGAGGTTGGTGGTTGTGTGAATAGTTAGAGAAGATGGTGGTGGGGTAATGTGAAAATGAGCTAATGAACACAAGTGCATAATGCAAAAAAAGGAAAAATAGCAATGAGAATTACGAGGAAAGTTTGAAAATTTTAGAGTAGAGATAGGAAAGCTTAGTTGGTGTAGTAATACATAACATAGTGAGAGAAGGAGGAAGGGTAAGGAGTTATTACACGAAAAATGGAGAGATTTTGCATGATTTTACTTAAAAGAAAGTGATGATGGATTATGTAGAGGTTAAGTGGGATTTGAGATTAGTTAGGGACGTTTATTTTGTTTAACTAGTTGAGAAAAACTCAACCAATTTGGGAAAGGCTCACACAATGGATGGGGTTGATGGTGAGGAAAAGGATAAATAAGAGGGTAAAATTTAAGGTTTTAGGTAAAATGTTGAGTAAAGATTATAGATTGAGGGATTCAAGAGACCAATCTTGGAAATTAGGGTTAGAAAAAAAATGAGGGCGTTACATCATTACCCCTAATAAAAGAGACTTCATCCTCGAAGTCAAAAAGTTAAGGTTGCGGAGGAAGAAAAGAATGATGTAAGGAAAAAGGTGATCTGGTGGGTAACCTACAAAAGTAAGCACTATACTACTGATTAGTAGTCCTTTAAAAGAGAGAGACCTAAAACCCTAACATACATACCCTAAAGAGTTCAGGATGCATCTTGTGCATATCCTTCTTTGTCTCCCATGTCATTTTCTATACTTCATGGTAACTCTAGGGGAACTAAACTCATATGATTCAATCTTACCTTGGTGTCAAGAATCTATAATAGCACCTCCTTATAGGTTAATAAGTCATCAATTTTGATATCAGTAGGTCTAGTCACATGGGAAGGATCTATAATAATCTTCTTCAACTATGAGACGTGGAAGGCATTGTGAAATTGAGCCAACTCTACTGAAAGCACTAGGTAGTGAGTGACCTCGTTGACTATATCAAGTACCTCATAAGGTCCAATGTACCTCGATCTCATCTTACCTTTCGTACCAAACATATGCACCCCCTTGGTAGGTGATACTCTCAACAAAAACCCCACTTCAAAACTATCATTATGTCGCATTTGATCAATATAACTCTTTTGACCAATCTAAGTTACTATCATCCTATCTTGAATCAAATGGACCCGTTGTGTCACCTCCTCTCTCATATCCAGACCAAGCATAATAGTTTCATTGATTTTATACCAACACAATAGTGTTCGACACTTGCATCCATACAATGCCTTAAATGGCATCTTCATAATACTGGTGTGATAACTTTTGTTGTATGGAAACTCCACCAAGTGTAGTTAATCCTACCAACTACCTTGGAAATCTAAAGCACAAACTCTCAACATGTCCTTCAGGGTTTGGATCATCCTCTTATTCTGCCTATTTGTAGTTGAGTGAAAGGTGGTACTTATCCTTAATATTGTTCCTAAAGTCTACTACAAATTTCAATAGAAGTGTGAAAGGAACCTAGAGTCCCGATCAGAGACTATGTTTGTAGGTGTACCATGCCAACTCACCACAAGATTCATTTATGCATCCGCCCATTGTTTCATACCCCAAGTCTACTTCATCCAAGTGAAAACTGCCTATTTACTCAATTACTTAATGATAACCGAAATCATATCACACCTACTATGAGTCATTGGTAGAACACTCACGAATTCCATGGAAATGGAATTTCACTACCATCTTGGAACATTCAACATATGAACCAACCCTGTAGCCTGTAGGTATATGTTTCTCAATCTTGGCCTTCTAACAAGGAAAACATCTAGATAGGAACCTAGGTACCTCTCACTTGATATGATACCACTAGTAGATCCTCTTAAGATCCTTGTACAACTTATACCCTTTGAGGTGGATGAAATATGAAGTAAAGTGACCTTCCTCCAAATTTGGCTCTTTGGATCGTTTCACCTCTCTAGCACACACCAATAAACCCTATAGCTTATGATAACATCCTCATAAATCTAGAAGCACTCAGCTTTACCCTCCAATATCTTTTACCAAATCCGCTCTACCTTAACATCCTTAGGTTTTCCTACTCAAATATCATCAAACACAATTGATGTACTAGTTAATGCACTCATCCAAACCTCCAATTTGCCATAGTGAATCAAGTTTATCCTGTCTCACTAAGATCCTCAAGGAAATGATTATCCACCACACTAGAGCTTAAGGATTGTGATGTCTTTCTACTCAAGGTATTTGCAATTATGTTAGATTTACCTTACGGTAGGTGAAACACCTCAAAAATTTAACCTATAATATGTGAGGATTCATGTTCTTGGTGATATTTTTATGGTGTTTGATCTTGTTTAAAATACATTATGGATTTTTTTTTGTAAAGAAGTAGAAAAATTCTGGAAGATAAATAAGATAATAGTTTTTCGGGTATATTAGTCAGTTGGTTCCATGAACTGATTGATGGGTCCATCATTTTTAGCTTGGTTTTTGGTTCAATGGAACCAACGCTTATGTTTGGCTAAGGATAAAAAAAAGTGAAGAGTCATATCTCTCTCTTTTTTCCCCTATTTTCTCTCTCCTCTGTTTTTGTGTGCTTTAGTCAATATGATTCTATGACTAAAGACGAGTAGTAAGTAAGAATCGGTTAAATAGAAAGGAGGAAAGAAAAGGTAGAGGGAAGAATTGCCAAAAATTTGGTAAGAACAAATCATAAAGCTTATCCCACTTAAATAATTTAATCTAAAATGATATAAGTTAAAAAAATTTAATTTAAAATTTTAAATTAATCTAAAATCTATTTAAATTTAGCCAAAACAATAATGATTTATATCTGAAATGACCTATAACGAAATAATCTAACCCAAAATAATATGATCCATACCCGGAAAAAATCTAATAATAACCAAACATGAACTTGCCCAACCCAAAATAACTCGACTCAAATCTGACCTATGCCTGGACAAACTTTTAAACTTGATTCAAATTAAAGTCAAGTTTGATCAATAAATGTACTATTTTATCTAACATAAATTGCTACATAAATATTAATAAACTATCTTATGAATAAAATTTTATGCCACAAAAATTATGCGTAACCCATATAACAACAAATAAAATAAAACTAATAACAAGTCATATAATTATTCTTTTTTTCTTCTTTTATGTTTGTTGTATCATGCTTGAAATGGAAATGAATATGTAATATTTTGTATACTTTTAGTTTCTTTTGGAAATTATTGTATATTTTTTAACTAATATTTTAGAATATTTCTGAAAAAATTGGCATTAGTATTTTAGTTTATGGAGTTTTTATAACTTTTTTTAGAAACTTTACGGGAATTTTTCATGTACTAACATACTATTTTAATTTTTTTAAATATGTAAAAGTATTCAAATAATAATACTCAATTTTCTTTCTAAAAAACAAAACACTTCCTAATAATTATATTTTTCATAAAACTTTCTTAACAACCATACAAGATAAATAAAATCAAATTATTATATTTTCTTTCCTTCCTTTTTCTTTTTCTTTTCTTCTTATTTCTCTTAAACCAAATACACCCTAAGTCTTATCCAAAAGTTAAAATAATTGTTTAAATAGCAAACTATCTCTCTTTTTTATTTTAAATATAATATTGACAAGTGGAGTATTATATCTTATTGAAAATAGTATACATCTTTGTTAGATAAATACATATCTTGTAGTTATAAAAACACATTTTATTTCAACAGTACATATGTAACACCCCCAAATTTACTACTGAAAAATTTCGTTAAATTTTAAAGAAGTTTAGCGGAAGCAAGCAAATAAACTATAAATTCGGGGGTATTACCGCCACACTTAGTACCAGATCGATTCACAACTATTGACCCGATACTAAGTGCTAAGGCTAAAATATTAGAACCAAAACAAATCATTAGTAAGGCATAAGTGATAAGGAAATCAGAGTACGAAAGTTAAGAGTTACATTCGGAAGTACAATTTAAAAATTCCAAATGTCAGAGGAATTAAAATAACGGAAGGATAAAGTACGATAAAACCCTTGGAAATTTAAATACAACACTGGTAACTTCCAAAGACGAATACGATTAAACAAAACAAATTCCGAAGGGTAAATATCCGGACCACTTACTCACTCAAATCAAGCCTTCCACCCCAATTTAGTAACCGATCAAAACCTGCATCAAGGTCTGCTCCCCACCATCAGTGGATCATCACAGGACCCATTCAACCAGTGTAGTATCAGTACGGGTCCAGTACTGAGTAAGGGCGCAGGTGTGCTAAGGCCAAGCATACAGTCACACCAAGTAGCCTACATAACACAATCATATAAGTAACATGCAATAACACACAAGATAAGGCCTGAGTACTTTTCGGTGACTTATTCTTTATCCTCGTTAATAATATGTCCATTTCACACACAGTCTTTATTAATCCACGTGAGTGCGGGAACCCCACTATTATAGCCGGTGGACCGGAATATATAAACTCAGGGTAGAACGCTCCTGACCACTATTATTTGTCGGTGGACCGATCTCCAGGGGCAGAACGCTCCTGGCCACTATTATTTGCCGGTGGACCGGTCTGGCCCCGACTCACATGGTGTTCCACTGTAAGTATTTAGTATTTTCCCATCTCTTATAGATTTTACGTTTGGTTTGCTGAGCACGGAAACCCCCACTATTATAGCCGGTGGATCGGAAATCATACAGGGCAAAACGCTCCTGACCACTATTGTTCGCCGGTGGCACGGTCTCCAGGGCACCCCGGCTCCTGGCCACTATTATTCGCCGGTGGACCGGTCTGGGCCCAGCTCAGCATCTTTCTCTTTAAGTGATTAGTATCTTAACGTATCTTATTGAAAGTGTTTTACCCTTGACATGCATGGCTAACTATATCCACACTTCTCCTCCCAGGAGGGCCCGTCCCATATCTTGGAACTCGTGCACCCCTTATCACACCTCGATATCCATTTCCCCTCTATACTTACACACAATAAAAACCAACTCCATTAGCCTCGTGACATCGGACCCCACCCGTGACATCGGACCCCACCCGCCATTAGCCTCTACGGTTTCCCTTGAAACCCTAATTGGACCTATGTGGTCCAATTTCCTCTTACTTCACTACCATTAATTCATCTATCCTCAACACCTCATCTTGTTCAGGTCCAATCCCCAAATCATATCGCTTTACCCATCGATTCTACCTGTGACCCTAAAACTCTAGTTGGCCACTTCGACTCTAGTACCTTTCTTTTTCCACAAGTAACCTCTCCTTTTCACCCAATATTTCTTCTCCCTCAAAACTCCCATAATCATCCCTTATAACATAAACTCTCACTCTCAACCCGTACCTCACTCACCCTTAATCATTTTTCTTTCGCCTTTTTCAGATTACTAATTCTTCCCAAAACCCTAATCGGGTCCCTTATATGACCCTACGTACTATATTTCACCTCGATTCCCCAGACTCCCAAACAGACCTTCCACTATCTTCCTCACGTCCCACGGTAACTTTTCATACGTAAGGTTCGCCTCCATGCGGACCTTAACCTTCCCATGCAAACCCTATCATTTCCACCATGCCAACTCTATCATTTCCATGCAAACCCTAGTTTCCCCCATGCAACCTTATTTTCTCCCACTCTTCCATTTGTTTTATTCCCCTTTTTCTCATCATTTCACAGATTACAGATTACCTAGGTCGTCCATACCTACGTTAACCAGCGTACTTCCCTTTGGTTATCTTAATTACTTATTTTTCTTTTTCAAGTCTCCACTTCACAACACTTCCTCACATAACCTAGCATGCATGCCGTAGGGGTCACATCACATCACATCATAGTTGTACCACAACATATTAGTACACACAGACGAGAGCACGAGAACGTATCTCGGTTCCATGTTGCGCTACACAAATACACAGATAACATACAGGTTATAGCATACAACCGCACAAAGCATACAAGACAGGTAAAATATGCAATACACACAGGTGGCCTTAGTTACGTCCTTACCTAAATCGGCGCCGGGCTTGGAGCACG